>LR812542.1:41813218-42160718 GCA_903798195.1 Danio kyathit | reverse complement strand
AGTCACCTGCACACACAGATATCCTCCTAAAATAGCTCAAACTAAAAACAAACTAAAAACTACTTCCAAAAATATTCAGCTTTGATATTAATGAGTTTTTTGGGTTCATTGAGAACATGGTTGTTGTTCAATAATAAAACTAATCCTCAAAAATACAACTTGCCTAATAATTCTGCACTCCCTGTATATATATATATATATCTCGTTTATTTCAATATCATTAAATAAATAAATGATTTAAAAACATAACTACTAAAAAACGAGATTTTTCTAGGGAAATGTTATACCGCAAGTAATATTTTACTAGTTTTTTAGTCTGAATTACATCTAATTATTTATGTAAAACATATTTTAACATCATTAATTAAATAATGGATGTAAAAACATAGCTAATAAAAAAAAAAAAGCATTTTTGTAGGGAAATGTTATATCGGTTATATCGTAAGAAATAGTTACCGCAATACTTAACATCACATATGGCATATTTTTCCAGCATTGTGAAGCCCTAGTCCCCTTTATTAAAAGTATATAAACTCAGTACAGAGTCAATTACTGACACACACACACACGCACACACACACACAGTCTCCACTAGCCATCCACAGCCTAGCAAAGTTCAATGCGAAGCTAAAAACAGCTCTGTGATCAATCTCTGTCATGGCTCGGGGCGACGAGAGGTTTCACCCCCCACCCAATACCATCTGCCACAATGCAATGCGGACTCACAGGTTTGATTTCCTCTCGGTTGAGTTTCCTGCGGTACAAGAGACACGCGTGCAGAGTGTTTCCTGCTCGTGCTGCTTGAATCGGGGTAGGTGTCACGTACAGAAAGTCCTGGGGATGAAAGAGAAGGCCTTTAAGCTGAAATCGCGTCATCGTTAAAACATCCTGCGTGTGCTTTATTTGCACTATCAGACGTACCATTCCATAGTAGTTGCTGTTGATCATGATTGGGCCACGCCCCCTCAGGTAGACATACTCCTCCCACCAATCACTGACCTTGAAGATGCAGAAACAGGAATTCATTTAGTATAATGCTGATACAGTGTGAAACAGCAATTCTGGAGTGTTTGGAAGTTTTAACCAATTAATTCTAGAGTAAGTGATTTGCTAATAGTCTTTAATTTATTTATAGGGATAGTTCACCCGAAAATGAAAATGTACTCACTATTTACTCTCCCTCAAGTAGTTCCACAAGAGTTTCTTTGTTCTGCTGAACACTAAAGAAGATATTGTTTAAGAAAGCTGACAACCTGTAAACTATTGACCTCCATAGTAGGAGAAACACATACTATGAAAGTCAATGGCTACAACATTTTTCAAAATATCTTCTTTTGTGTCCGATAGAAGAAAGACAAATAGGTTTGGAACAAGTAAGGATTGAGTAATTGATGATTTTCAGTTTTGGGTGAACTATTCATATAAGTACAACAAAGCAAACATTTTCAATGCTTTAACACTGCCTCTCCAGGGTGTCTACTGAGTTTAACAAATTCAATTTCAAGAGTTCACACTTAGCTGATGCTTGATTAAGAAAAAGCGTATTTGGCATGCTGTCCCAGGAAAAAGCCCTGAGCTCTGAAGATCCACGAGCCCGGGGCTCGCTCTGTTTAGACAGGAAGGAGAGAGGGGAGTCTGAGCTCAGGTCTTGAGAACTCCCCTGCTATAGACCCTTTTCACATGACGTCATGCAGTGTCCGTATTCACTGAACACAGAACTCCCCAAAGAGAGATCACCCAGTCAGCTGTATATTTACTACAAATACGGTTAGACTGACTATGGCTGTTTTTTGTTGTCTGCATTTAAGATGAGACATCTGACATTTAAAAAAATTAAAAATTACAGATCATCCAGATTTCCACTTGAACCAAGAAAATGGGACTTTGGGACCAGTCTATGGCAGAGTGTTGCTGTCTTTACTGCAGATGAAGTTGGTGTGTACTTGCCAGCATGTCAAATAAAGATTTCAGATGTTTACACGAGTTCTGTGTCAGTTCTCTGACATTTTTTCTGCCTACTGTAGGTATTTTATTCATGAACATAAAACACTTATGTCTATTTAATATTCAAATGACATGAAATAGAATAACAGTGTATGTGACACTTATTAATCAAACAAAATCATTATAAAAATTTGCTAAAATAACACCAAGAAGACTGCATTTTAATTCAGCGTTAATAGATTATGAACTTACTTGTAACATTACTAATTAAAAGGTAGTACAGATATCAAATTAAATCCATGCAAAAGATGGTGGAGGGACATAATTTATTTAAATGGAGAAACTGAACAAAACATTAATGGATCAATAAATAATAAATGATGAAACTGATTGCATTTATAGACATACCAGGTGATTTAATAAATGTTAATAAAAAATTGTACTCATGCTGGAACATTTACATATAACAGATAATGACAACTTGTATTCAGAGCAGCATCAACGTAAAAATAAATCCACTGTTGAGGAAATAAACTTAATTAAAAGGTTGTGAAAACCTTAGTGAAAAGGTGGCAAACATAATTTCCTTGATAAACAATAGCTTATTCCTATTCTTAATAACTTTTAAACTCCGAAAGCAGTTCAGCATTGAAAGAGAAACATTTGGACACATTCCCAGTACTGCAATAGTCTTAAATCGGATCGTGCGATGTTAATATTTTCAGTTGTAAATTTTAAGAGAAGTCTCCCATTTATTCAAAGGTAAACCGAAACTAAAAATACACTGCGTTGCTCATAGGGGGAAGTGACGTCATTGTGAAAGGGGTCTATTGGATTGGGAAGGAGTGGAAGGAGTCGAGGTAGAAGGGGGGTTTTGTTGAAAAAAACAAGGATGACAAAGGTAAGAAAGGCAGACTATTTATATGCGAAATTTGTTTATAAAACTTCACTTAAGACTTTTTAATACCAGGTACAGACATACTACATGGTACAGACTTTTACTTGCCCTGCCAACATTTTCTTTAGTCAAAACTAAAAAAAATAATAATAATAATTAATTAATGTGTCAAAACAAACCAAAAATAGTTACAAGAAACCCTTTTCACATTTCGGAGTTTCTCAAGAGCGCAAGTCGTCATAATTGATAAACTTAAAGCAAACTAAATGGGAGAGTACAACAAATATGCATTTCAATGTGCTCAAATAATAAAAAACCTTAATAATAGTGTCATCAAGACTTATAAAAAATAAAAGAAGAATAAAAAAAATAAAATGGTTGAAAAAAGATGAACAACGTCATCTTTACTGTCTAGGACACATACATAAATTTGATGCAAAGATGATGGAATACAAAATTATAGCTTTATAAAACAAATAAACATGAGTTTCAAAAATATCAAAAAAACCTTCAAATATTTAAGATGCTGCTGATGACTGCCAAATGCGTAATGACCATCTTGTGAAAAGGGTTCCAAAGTTAAAAATCAACACGGGCTCATTCTGAAAACATAGTCCCGTGGACATTTCTGGAGACCGCGAATTATGTAGCCGGAGGTACGTATGGCTTCATTCTGTTTTTTTTATACGAACACTACGGGGCGGTATGACGCTGTTCCTCTTCGCGCTTACCAGCTGACCGCTCACCTCCATGTGGAGGATTTTCCCGCCGCAACCAGTTTGTCCCGTTAGCTCGTCATGTTACGTCAGTGGACCTGAGACGCAAAGAGGAGTTGACCACGACAACGATGATGGGGTTCGAGTCCAGGGAAGAGCGGTTACAGAAATCAGGTAAGACAAAAACAGAATCCAAAAAATAAAATGAACAAGTAAATAACAGGGTGAGAATGCGGTAAAATCCGAAAACGTGGTAAAAAACAGACGAGGGCTTTTTCTGAACGGCTTTTGTAAACTGTTGGTTGGGTTTAGGGAAGTAAGTGCGTGGGCGGGTCAATCGATAAAATTGGTTGGGTTTAGGGAAGGTGGAGAGTGGGTCAGTCGATCGGTCGGCCAGCCAGTCAGTCATTCATTCATTCATTCGGTCAGACAGTCAGACAGACAGACAGTGGCCTCTAGTGGGCTTACGCGAAAACAGCGGGTGAGAACGGCACTCGCGAGAGAAATTTGAGATGTGAAAAAGCACACGCAGTGGTCTCTCGCGGATTCGTGAAAACAAAAACTGCAAAAATATGTACCTCCCGGGACGTATTTCGCAGTCTCCAGAAACGTCCATGGGACTACGTTTTCAGAGTGAGCCTGGATTGTTAAATAGTTAATGTAAGAGCCATAATTTGATTTAATATAATTTATTAATAATGCTCAAATTCATGTACGGTTTACACATATTGATATCTTTAATAGTGTACATTCGCTTTTTCACCCTGACTCTTTAGTTTGCAATGGTTTGCTCCACCTTTATTGGACTGTTTTAAGTTATATTACAAGAGAAAAATAAAGGATGAAAGATGGAGCAATAGCTTTTTGAACAGAGATTATGGTTATACTGCATAGGAATTTAGTAAACATCTTTAATTGGAAAGAAACCTGAATCATTTTATTGCCCGGCTGACTTTCTAAAATTCTGATAATTAGATAATACTGTATATACACTTCTTAGTCAACAATGCAATAACTATAGATAAGCCATGGAGGACCAAAAACACAATGAAAACAAAAAAAATGTCCCTACTTTAAAAAGTCAGCTCATCCAAAAATTAAACTCCGGTCATTATTTACTCTCCCTTAACTCTTTCTGTCTTTCTTATGAACACAAAAAAAGGTATATTGAAAAATACTGGTTTTTCCTACTATGGAAGTCAATGGGTCCCAGAAAAAAACCCAGCATTCTTCAAAATATCTTCTATTGTGTTCATCAGAAGGAAGCAACTCGGAGGTTTAAAAGCACATGTGAGAGTGTAAATGATGAGGTCATTGACATTTGTGGGTGAACTGTCCCTTTAAGGTTGTGCAGTTACTTACTTGGGTTGAATAGTTACTTACATAGTTGGAGGCCCACAGTGCTTTGAGCTTGAGGTACCACTGCAGGCGGTTTCCCAGACTGCTCTCAAACTCTCTGGCCAGCTCTGTCATCCTCTCGTACTCAGAGTCGTTCATCAGCGGACGCACAGACTCCAGGTACTACACAGAGACAAACACAGCTTGGGGTGTTAAAGTTGTTGTGAAAATGAAAATAATTTTTTTTTTAGATGTTAGTTTCAATCAATCAATCAATCAATCAATCAATCAATCAATCTATCAATCTATCTATCTATCTATCTATCTATCTATCTATCTATCTATCTATCTATCTATCTATCTATCTATCTATCTATCTATCTATCTACCTATCTATCTATCTATCTATCTATCTATCTATCTATCTATCTATCTATCTAAGCTGGTGTGCTCCAAAACAGTGACAAAACTCATATTTAGATGATATAAACATCCAAAGCTTGCAGTTTGTCACTTCTGCTTAAATGAATCAATGACATTTTTAACGTCACCTCATGCTTAAGTTTCTCATCAAATCTTCTGACCAATCAAACGCTCTCTAGTATCTGATATGCCCCGGCCCCTTTAAGACACTTCACATTTGCCTTTAACTTGATGCGCTTGAGTTTAACCACTCTCACTGACAGAGCTGTGATAAAAGACATGCTATTGGCTGTTTTATATAAAGGGGAGGAGCTACTATATGTCCAAACCCAGTCTTTAATTTTCAGTTGATATTACGTCCAACTTTGAATAAAAACTGCATGTTTCAAATAGGGCTGCACAATATATTGCAAAAATAGTGTTATCGTAATAGTACATACCGTATACGAAATCGCAGACATGTGTGATAAATTACATTAATTTATTTATGCATTTGTTGTTTATCTAAACTTGACCAATTACATGGGCCCTCGCTACCTTTAGCCCCACCTCCCCAGTAGCTGCAGTATTGGCTGGAGCCCAAAGCTGAACCCAGAGCTGAATACACACTAGTGGGAGGAGTCGAGACGAGGGCAAAATGACAACAGCCAATCAAAGTCAGAAAATCTTGAGTGAGGATCTTGAATGAGGTTTTCACTTACTCAGTGTTTTAAAGACTATATATTTGCACATTGTCATAGCTTTTTAATATGAATTAGAACTAATTAGATCTGAAAATTATATTACACCTGTTTATTTTAACCTAATTAAATAAATAAAAAATATAAAAACATGGCTAAAAAAAAAAATGTAAAAAAAAGTAATTTTCTCGGGAAATTATATATCATAAGTAATATCACTATTGCAGTACCCAACAACAATATTGCATATTTTTCCTGTGTCGTGCAGCTCTAATTTGAAAGCACATTTTTACTATATAGAGCTATGCATATAGATCATCATAAATGACAGCCTCACCCTCTTCACCGTGTCCTTTACTGCAGGAACTGGCAGGTTTGGCAAAGAGCCCTGATAGCTATACAACAGAGGCTGCCTGCCAGAGAAGATCCGCACCATAGCCTGAAAAACAAGACCGTTTAAAAGTTAAAGACATAGTTCAGCCAATAATGAAAAATTCCTCATCTATACATAGCAAGGTTTCCGCTACATTCATTCATTCATCCGTGGCGGGCCGCCACACCAAAATTCATCCCGCCACGGCTACATTACAGCTTCTTATTTAAAACATTTAGTCGTGTTTTTTATAACGGATTATAATCGCACCAAAACATATTAGAGGTAAACAGCGCAAACTTTTCTGTAACCGTAGTGCTGTGCGCTATTTGTTCAAGGTGACATGCTGACTGACTCTCTGACAGACTGAATGACAGGTGCTTGAGTCTAGCAAACACCGCGTAGCTTTCAGTTAAGATAAACACAGTTTCCATAAGTATACTTTATTGATAAAGGTCAATGGCTTTGCATACAAAGACTTTATCTTGCTGGAGTTTAATGCCGTTTCACTTTACTTCAGGACGCATTAATGTCGGAAAACGCACAAAAACACACTAAATCGCGCTTCAGCAGCGCTTACTGGAGAGCGCACAAGAAGATCTGCACTTGAACGTGTAAATTTGAGTGCGTGCAAGAAGTTCTGTGCTCGAACAGAGGAAATCGGCGCGCAAGCAAAGAGATTCGCATGCTCGTATTACATGAATGCTATCTCGACTTGTTATACTGCGTGTAATATTTGTCTTTGAAATAGTTGGCAGATCTGTGTAAAAAAAAAGTCCTGCCGCCACTGCTGGATGAAATCCTAGAAGAAACACTGCATAGAGATAGATGGATATTCAAGTATGTGCAACTTAATTCACATACGGTACATCTAGTGCAATAATAGTATACAGATGGTACATATTACTTGGAAAATCTGTAAAAATATAAATAATGTCCCGTTTCCACTGAGTGGTACGGCACGGTACGCGTTTACATTTCCACAGTCAAAAGGCGTACCGAACCGTACCGTACCACTTTTTCGGCTTTCGAAAGAGTACCAAACACAAGAAAGGGTACCAAAAGGTGGAGCTACACGCGCAGCAGAAAGCTGATTGGTTACGGAGATGCGTCACGATTTCGTGGAGCTAGCCAGAATGAAAACAAAGGAACCTCCATGTTTTTATACACAGCCGAGACATTACACCTTAAAACTATATGCATATAATAACAAGCCATGAATTACCCGATCTCAAACAAACCCTGTCGTTGTCTTGATATACAGCCACAAAGCCAAGAAGAACAAAATCTGCCGTGTCCTGTTGTTGCTTTACGAGGCCGTCTAAAAGTGCGAGCGGTTTCACTTTCTCCAGGGAGCTCGCGATCGCATCTATATTTGATATAATGAACTTCTTGAGCTGATGATAATAACGTGTGTGTGATTATTGAAGTGTCTTCAACATCTGATCCTTTCAGAAAAGAAAAGGACAAACGTGAGAGTGAAGCGCGAAAAAAAAGGAGAAGCCCGACAAAACACAGGAGCAAATTGTTTCAGAGACCAGAATCATGAACAAACTGCTACGCTTATCATCGCCTTTTGGACTATTACGAACTTAGAATGACGGAATTACTCTCTAACAGAGGCTACATGTGCTGGTGAAGATTACAGACACAGATGAGAGGTTTGCTCTGACTGTGGGCTATATGTTGCGTGTTGTGCTTGAACTCAAATAAGGACTTAATGAATGCTGTGTGTAGTTTTTCTGTAATTGTATAATTAAATCCCGTTTATAGAAAGGTTAGTAATAAACATTTATACACAAGTATTTATGTGTATTAAGCATCTGTGGTGTGAGAAGTGCTTCTCATATGATTTGTGAATGACCTGTACGGCTTTACTGTAGACATTTATTCGAGCGAGAATGACGTCGACTGAAACTTTGTCATACACCACGCCCACCAAAAGGGATTGTAATGGAAACGCAATCCTGATAAATGTGACCCGTACCGACCCGTACCGTACCAGTCATAAATAAATAAAAATTTTGAATAAATGCAAAACATTGTCTTTAAATAAATATTAGTCTTTTATTTTTTTGCTAAGTGTTGATGTAACGTAATTTAGTTATCTACTATGATGTTCTGAATGACAAAATAAAGGAAACCGAACTGAAAATATCACTCAGCTGTATGCTCATTCATTTAATTATTTTCTTTTTGGCTCAGTCCCTTTATTAATCAGGGGTTGCCACAGCAGAATGATCCGCCAACTTATCCAGCATATGTTTTTACACAGCGGATGCCCTTCCAGCTGCAACCCATCACTGGGAAACATCCATACACACTCATACACTACGGCCAATTTAGCTTAGACCTGTGGGGGAAACTGGAGCCTGTATGTTATGTTATATATGTTAAATGATACTGTAAGATTTTAAGATAAGATATTATAAATATTAACCCTCATAATGAATTCAAAATGGGTTACACTTTATTTTAAGTTGTTCTTGTAGTTGTAGCTAATAAATTAAAATGAATTAATTACATGCGTTTACTAGATGGACAGGGTTATAATGCGGATTAGGATTAGGGTTAATTGCATGTAATTATGCATAATTAATTGTAATTACTATGGAAAGTACATGGAACATGTGTAACGATACCTTACAAAAAAAGTGTTACCCAAAATTAGTATATAATTTTTGCATTATGGGTCAATTTGGACCAGATTATTTGTTATTTAATAAAAGTCTCGGGTTAATATTTCTCATACTGTATGTGATCAAAAAGATCCCATTAAGAAGTAAATATGAAAAAGCAACGTTTTGAATGCCGTTTTATCTTTTTTACTGCATTTATATTTTAGTAAATTCCTTGGCATTAAAATTTCACATTAACGTCACCAAAAAAGAATTAAAATACCTATTTTTGAACAATACAGAAAGAAATTGTATTAGAATATATAATTGTATGAAATTTTAATCTAAAAATTATTAAAAACTATTAGAAAAAAATGGGACTCTTTATATATTTTTTCTTTTTTTATATAAATTAATTTACATAAAAATATAAATACATTTTATATAAATTCTCTTTTAATAAATTCATAACCCATGATAGCTGAAAAGTAGTGCACATTTATGAAACTTACACATTTATTAGTGTTAAAACAATATCAAAACTACACAAATATTACTTAACATTTTCCAACCACAATAAAATGCATTTACTTTTACATTTATTGAATGTTTCATGCTGCAATTGCTCCTTAGCAGGCGCACATATTTTTAACACCAATATAATATAAAAACGACTTGTTTTTATTAATATACAATTACTAGTTGTATTAATTATATTTATTACAAAAGGTTTAAAAATTAATCTTTTAAAAGGTCATAAATACAATTAATAAATACAAACTGAGTAACTAAAAGTAAGCAGTGTGTAAAAAGGGGCACCAGTGACTGTTCTGTTTGAGGAATTTAAACCGTTTCCATATTGATAAACGCATGATGATTTTATTTTACCATGCTTTTCTTGAATCCGTTTTATCATTTACTTTGATGTCATGGTTTGGGAACCTTTCTGTTAATAATAAAAACACACTAAACCAGATAGATAAGTAAGCTAACTGGGGTGTCACTAGCCAATCTGGAGACTGTATAGACCTTTTTCTTGGCTGCTGCATGGAGGGCGCCATAGCGACCAGCGTCTTCCGGTAGAATGGTTAGAACTTCCGTTTACAGTGTTTACAACTGGTAATTTGCACTCCGAAAATAGGTTTCAATAGTGTTTTGAGTGGATTACGGAGTGTTTTTGTGACACACAACTTTGAAATGTGTTTTTAAGCCGTTAAAATCTGTAAGGCGTGATTCAAGCGCGAGAGAAAAACGTTCTCCTAGTTCACGTGTCTGCCGTCAGAAAAACAGTGCGTGTGTGTGTGTTTCCCCGGCCTGTCAGCTGTTAGCTCAGCGGCTCTTCAGCACACGCAATACTTCACTGCATCATAGAGCAAACCAGATTACTGGCATGAAATTTAACAGGTGTGTAAGTCATGCAGTTTACAAAAATGACTAATAAAATGCCTGTTACTGATACTCTGCTGGCTGATTTGCTGTTCATTCTAATAGCGAGCCGTTTATGCTTCATTTAGTGTGTAGTAGTTACCACGGTTTGGGTTTTTCTGTCATTTCAAAACGTCACTTTATTTTCACTTTGTCACAGTTATTAAATCAGTGTGTTAGTGGGACAGTACAGCAGGCTACGTGTGTGTGTCAAACATTTTGGTGAACTATATTTGTTTGGATTGGTTATATATTTGAAAGAAAGAGAAACTGTTGACTTTAGCGATGACGAGGCTTCATTTAAACGGCACAAGATGCCGTCTGACAACGAGTGGAAAACGCCTCACAGCGGCTATTTATCATCCTATTAGATCACATTTTTTAAATGATCAGTCCAGGAGGTGGCGCTGATTGACAGCATTATTAGTTCAAAGATGATAAAAGCAGGTAAAATAGATTAAAACTATCGTTTCAAAGCTCTCCAAAATGTGACTGTTTACACTCATCAGCTGCCGACTGGAAGTTCTTAGCATTCTCCTTGCGCATACACGCAAAGCATAATGGGTAATTTTGCGTTCCAAGAAAAAGGTCTATACTCCAGGCAGCTAAAGAGAACTACAAATTGGACACTTACAAGCTGGACACTTGTAGAGATTATTTATTTGTTTTTGAAGGTAGTGTTTTGTATGTCTATGTTTTATGTCTATGTCTATTCGTTTTCACTATGTGAGTTTTTTTGTGTAGCACTGTTATTAAAAGAGGAGTCTTGACTACAAACCCAATCTACCTTCGGGTATAAAAACTAACCTAACCTAAAAATGCATTTCAATCAGACATTTTCATTCACATTTAAGTTTAATTAACAATTCAGACTATTTACAACTGGCTTACTATCTGCCTATGATTAAGATATTAACTGTTTATTAGCACTCATACTAATAAGCTGTTAATTAGTCCTTTACTGAGATAAAAGTCTTAGTTAGTGGTTAGTTAATAGTGTTGTACATTAAAATAAAAAGTGACCACATTTTCATGCATGTCTTGTGTTTTGAGTTAGAATTATCTGTATAGCTTGCTTCTGAAACAACATGTATTGCAAAACAAGCTATACAAATAAACTAGCATTGACATGACGGGCAGCACTGACGCAACAACAAAGCAGCTAAAAGTCAGTTTGCGGATCAATATCAGCAGTTTTTTTGCATCTCTGTTTGTACTTGTGTCACAGGACTCAGCCTTTATTTACCGTTACGGGATGTGCTTTTATGCATCAGGTGTGTCTGATACTCACCGCCCAGATTTTGGTGGTGTTGGACACTTTCCCGTGCTGCTCAAACATCCAGCCGTGGTACGACAGCAACTGCTTCAGACAGAGCCTCATGGTGAAGATGAGGGAGAACCAGAGCAGTGTGCTGAACAGCACAGCAGAAACCATCGTCCGGCACTGAACGCTCAGAGAATCACTGCACATAAAAACACACACAAAAAAAAAATCATCCCAAACATGAAATATACTAACATCATTTACTCATCATCACACATTTGAGTTTATTTCCATTGTTGAACACAAGAAGATACTGTGAAGAATGTTGGAAAAAAAAACTGTTTTCTGACTTCCATAGCGTTTTTGTTCTTACTACTGATGTCTATTTTTCCAACTTATCTTGTTTTGTGCTCAACGAAAAAAAAAAAAAAAAAAAAAAAAAAAAAAGAAATTCGTCTACATGCACTTGAGTGTGAATAGAGGATGAGGAAATTTTCAATTTCGTGTGAACTGTCCCTTTAATGCATTTAATACTTGCTTTCAATGAACTTGTAGATTATGATGATTAATAGTTTCCAGGGGTAAATCATGATAAGAGGTTTGACATTTTAAAATCATTTCCTACAGACAGACAAAACATCCATAAGTGCTGTATTTAAAGGGATGATCAAGCCATTATGAACATCTATTTTTCCTTTTAATTATAGGGTAAATCACTATTCTAAGAGGTGAAAGGTCTGAAAAAAAAAAATACAAAAAGGCCAGAAAAATACATTAAGTAAAATATTAACTCAAATCTAAAACTAAGTCTTGAGATTTGCTATATATATATATATATATATATATATATATATATATATATATATATATATATATATATATATATATATATATATATATATATATATATATATATATATATATATATATATACACACATCTATCTATCTATCTATCTATACATCAAAATGTAATTTAATAGCTGTGATGGAGGTCCTTAATTGACTTTTCTGTCTGTATTATTATGTATTTGTTTTTTTTTTTGTTTTTTGTGTTTTCTATGAAAACTTATTTTAACTGTCTAACTAAGTAAAGGTATTATTGGATATAATATTAAATGGTTGTGTGTTCCTTAATATTTTTGTGACACCAGAATTTTTATTCAAGAACTCAATGATTATTTATTTAACAGTATAATTATTTATTTAACAGTAATACTAAAAGAGTAATTATTGTTGTACAGTGTGACAAAAATTAAACCACACTACCTTACAAAAGTCTTGTCACTTAACAGAAATAATGTCCAGTATAGAATATAAAGTCATGCTGCAGTGGGAAAAGAATGAATATTGTGTCTGACTCCCATGAGCTTGGAGGACTGCATCCATACATCTCTGCAATGACTCAAATCACTTATTAATAAAGTCATCTGGAATGGCAAAGAAAGCGTTCCTGCAGGACTCCATCAAGTTCATAGAGTTCATCAAGAGTCTTTGGATTCATCTTTAATGCCTCCTCCTTCATCTTACCCCAGACATGCTCAATAATGTTTGTGTCTGGTGACTGGACTGGCCAATCCTGGAGCACCTTGACCTACTTTGCTTTCAGGAACTTTAATGTGGAGTAGAGAAATGTTACCCGAATCCGCTCCTTCATACTAATCATTCATCCACCACCTGCCTGCACATATTATTTTATCTGAGATATATATATATATATATATATATATATATCCGCACCCGACCCATGACGGATGATGATAGGTCACCGTGGATCATTCGTTATTAACAGCAGATTCAGCTTTTACATATACAGGAAAAAGATAACACAATCAATGCCACTACAGCCTAAACAGCAGCTATGTTATGTTTACTTGGCCATTTTCTTTGAACTGTGCAAAAACAAAATAGCATCTACTGTGCCTGGATTGGGGCGATTCCGCCTCATCTCCAAAACACAGCCAGCTACACTTAATGAACGTTCGCTCACACCGCTTATTACAGGAATGCACAAGCTTCTTCATGTAAAGCGCTGCAGTCGTGTAAATAAGCGATCATGTTTCTCCCAGAACGATAGCAGATTTTCCTCTGATGACTCCTCTAACTGAAAGTTTGCACAGTGCTCTTGCACTTCATCCATTATTTTGGGTGTCTCATCTTCACATTCTGCGAAGTCCACTCTATGCTTTTTCGCTAGTCAACTGCTATGACCCATGACTAGGGCCAGATGGAATCTGCGGACATTTTTTGCAATTTCTGCGGAGAATTTTGGTAAAAATCTGCAAATTTCTGCGGAATTATTTTGGGAGTCTCATATCCAAAACCTTAATATGTGAAATATGTGTCATTTAAAAACTAAATAAATTCAGATTTACACACATTTACTCAAGTAAATAAACAGAATTAATGATTCCGCAGATTTTCCACAGATTTCCATATTAAGGTTTTAGTTATGAGACTCCCAAAATAATTCTGCAGAAATCCGCAAATTTTTACCAAAATTCTACGCAGAAATTGCAAAAAACGTCCGCAGATTCCACCTGGCCCTACGCATGACCCACCCGCAATTAATCAGAATGTATTTTTTAATTACCCGATCGACCCACGGATCATCCGCAGCACCCGCGGATATAACCGCCATCCGCGCATCACTAATGTGGAGGCTAACGTATGAGAAGGAGCGCTATCCTGCTGAAGAATTTGCTCTCTCCTGTGGTTTGTAATGTAATGGGCAGCACAAATGTCTTGATACCTCAGGCTGTTGATGTTGCCATCTACGCTGCAGATCTCTCGCATGCCCTCATACTGAATGTAACCCCAAACCATGATTTTTCCTTTACCAAACTTGACGTGGGTTCCAGTAGGTCTTCTGCAGTATTTGTGATGATTGGGACGCAGTTCAACAGATTATTCATCAGAAAAATCTACCTCCTCCTGCCACTTTTCCAAATGATCAAGTAGAAGTCAAGTTATTATTTGTTGCTCTTACAACTGGGATCGATGACAAGACTTTTGTCAGGTAGTGTATGTTGATGCGAGTATCCTATCTAGACTTAACTGAGAAATTGGTGGATGGTCACCTAGCAACAACAGACAATCGCAATCTGGTAAAGAAAGTATTTCATCTAAATACTGATACTAACAGACTTATTTTTAACATTTACAAATATTATATTAATTGAACAAAGCTGCTATTAACTATTGATTATTAGACATGATTAAACGCATATTTATGAAAGCCACAAAACCGCATCTGTGGTAAAACAACGCCTGCTTTTGTCAGAAATATACTGGATAAAGGTGTGTAAAAGCACACACCCTCCTCGAGCATGTTCATGGGTGGATTCCCTATTCTTTAGAAAAAAAGCTAGTAAGGCAAGTTGCATAAGAGGAAAACAGGTGTTTGGGTACATCTTTGAGCCACTGACCTGCAGATCACTCACTTGTTTTTGTTTATTTTAGATGTGTGTGATGTAACATTGTGACGTGCTTTTACCTGACTGGCAGATGCTCTTGTATTTTGGCGATGAGGCCCATTGAAGGGTCCGACCGTGTGTACATGGTGGCCAAGATCGCAATCACAACAAATAGCCATGAGGAGGGACTGGCGGGATACACACCGGTGATCACGCTGTTCTGTAGGACAGAGAGAGAGAGAGAATAAACAAACGCTACAGAAATGAGGAAAGAGGCCTGAATAAACAAAACACTCACTGCGAAATCCAGCTGAAGAATGTGTGAGAATGATCACGGCCTAACACACTTCTACATGCACATTCATTCAACAAAACAGACAATCAAAATGAGCGGGTTTCTTTTCGAATAAAGGTTGTTTTTTTTTTGTTTATTTGTATGTTTTAAAAGTAAAATAACAACGTTTACATTTATAATTCTATTTAAATGTTTTATCAGATTTTGAGCATGGTTTGTACATGACAAAATAACACAAACAACTGTAATTTTTAATTTGAGAGTTTAGTTTATTGCCATATCAGCTTCAAAACACATACAAGTTATGAATAAGACTTCTCTAGAATACTTATTTTGTAATTTTCATTTTTGTAAGATTTTATTGGGTATTTTATGATTTATGTGACTGTGAAATATCATTTTATAATCAATATTGGTGTTAAACTCAATGCTGCATGTACAAAAAATTATTATAATCAAATATAAAATAGTATTTAACACTATTAGTGTCACAAAAATGATAATCTAAATAACAAAACAAAAATATCGGCTACTTACTATAAAGTCAGCATTTATTTGTTCATTTTTGCATTTTATTTTATTCTAAATGAAATGAATACTATTTATTAATTTTTAAAATGCACTATCAATATTAAAATTATGCCATTTCATTTTACAAAATATATTCTAAGCATTTTATTGTTCATTTTTGAATCAAATTTTAAAACGCTATCAATATTAAAATTGATAATTGAAAATTGAAAAACATTTTCTGAGTATTTTATTTTATTCTAAATTAAATAAATACAATTTATACTTTTTAGAAACACATTATAAATATTAAAATGATGCTATTTTATTTTACAAAATATATTCTAAGCATTTTATTGTTCATTATTGCATTTTGTTTTATTCTAAATTAAATAAATACTATTTACCAAATTTTAAAGCGCATTACCAATATTAAAATTATGCTATTTTTTTACAAAACATATTTTTACCATTTTATCATTCATTTTTGCATTTTATTACATTTTAAATTTAAAAAACAATTTATCAAATTTAAAAATGCATTATCAATATTAAAACGATGCTATTTCATTTTACTAAATATATTCTGACCATTTTATGGTTCATTTTTGCATGTTATTTTATTCTAAATTAAATAAATGCTATTTATCAAATTTTAAAGTGCATTATCAACATTAAGATTATGCCATTTCATTTTACAAAACATATTCTGACCATGTTATTGTTCATTTTTGAATTTTTTTTTCTTAATTAAATAAATACTGTATCAAATTTTAAAACGCATTATGAATATCAACATTATGCCATTTCATTTTACAAAACATATTCTGAACATTTTATTATTCATTTTTGCATTTTTTTTTTATTCTAAATGATATAAATACTACTTTTTAATTTTTAAAATGCATTATTAATATCGAAATTATGCTATTTCATTTTACAAAATATATTCTGAGCATTTTATTGCTTATTTTTGAATTTTATTCTAAATTAAAAAAAACTGCTTATCAAATTTTAAAATGCAATATCAATATTCAAATTATGCCATTTCATTTTACAAAACATTTTCTGAGTATTTTATTGTTCATTTTTGCATTTTATTTTATTCTAAATTAAATAAATGCTATTTATTTATCAAATTTTAAAAGCACATTATCAATATAAAATGCTAAGCTTTTCATTTTACAAAATATATTTTGAGCATTTTATTGTTCATTTTTGCATTTTATTCTAAATTTTAAAAATACATTAGCAACATAAAATTGACTGCAATAATTGTATTAAGACTGTAATGTACTATGTACTCTAATAATTGTAATGTAATAATGAACCATTTACTGTAATATTTAATTGTACATTTGAACATTTTATCCAAATATTTTATAATGAAATATCAAAATGCATTCAAGGAAAACTAAATATGAACAAATATCAAATCCTAGCATGCACACTCTAATCAAATGAAGCGGTTTAAAACCAAATCCCACCACAAACATTAATTAAATATGCATTTAATTGCATAAACTACATCACGTGGAGAAAGAAAGCCATCATGTAGCTTTCAAAGCATCCATTATGTGCAACCCCTGTTCACCTTGAGCCGTGTGACGCGTTTCTTCCAGGAACGCAGGCCTGACAGATAGACCTGTCGCAGGGCCTGATGGGAAAGCTGCAGGTCGATGCCTTCAGGAGTGATGGTGAACTGAAATGCCACAGCCTGATGGGCTTCTGCCATTTCTGAAGAGCCAGAGAGACAAAGACGCAGGCTTTTAAACAGCAGCTCAAATATCACTGCAGCACAGAGACTTTGTGCATTTAATACCGTGCAAGACTGCAGCATTACATCTCACTTTACACTTACTTCATCAACTTCCACATTTTAGGACACGATGATGCATTAAAGGGATAGTTCACACAAAATTTTTAATTACCCAAAACATTTAAGTTACTCATACTTTACGCATTTCATTCGCCTTTATGAGCTTTTTTTATTCTGTTAAAACAAAAGAAGATATGTTGAAGAAAGATGGAAATCAGTAAACATTGACTTCTATAGTATTTGTTTTTCCTACTATGGAAGTCAATGGTTACAGGTTTTCAGCTTTCTTCAAAATGTCTTTTTTGTGGTCAACAGAATTAAGTAACTTATAAATAGGCCCACACACAATCTGCGCTGATGTTTAGCCCATCATTGATTCTGTTTATTTACTTGAGTAAATGTGTGTAAATTTATATTTATTCAGTTTTTAAATTCATTCATTCATTCATTCATTTTCTTGTCGGCTTTGTCCCTTGCGGGGTCGCCACAGCGGAATGAACCGCCAACTTATCCAGCACGATTTTACGCAGCGGATGCCCTTCCAGCCGCAACCCATCTCTGGGAACTTCCACACACACATTCACACTCATACACTATGGACAATTTAGCTTACCCAATTCACCTGTACTGCATGTCTTTGGACTGTGGGGGAAACTGGAGCACCCGGAGGAAACCCACGCGAACGCAGGGAGAACATGCAAACTCCACACAGAAACGGCAACTGACCCAGCCCAGCCGAGGTTCGAACCTGCGACCCAGCGACGTTCTTCCTGTGAGGCAACAGCACTACCTACTGCGCCACTGCCTTGCCAGTTTTTAAATTAATTTCAGTAATATTATTGACTAATATGAAAATATTCATGTGATTTATTTACAATACAGTTTGTAAAGTAATATTTTCTGTCTTTTAGTAGATATATTATATTAGAGACTTGCTTTGTTTTTCCAAATAAGTGGATCTAATTGGATTTGCATTGTAAACATTTAATAAAAGTTAAAAATGTATTATTTTTTATTTCATATATTAAGGTTTTAATTATGATACTCCCAAAATAATTCTGCATAAATCTGCAGATTTTTAACAAAATTCTGCACAGAAATAGCAAAAAATTTCCGCAGCTTTTGTATGGCCCTACTCATAAGGTATAAAACCCCTTGATGGTGAGTAAATAGTGAGTAAGTTTTCATTTTAGGGTGAACTATCCCTTTAAGAAAAGATGGTTCAGAATGTACAGGTATAGATGGCAACGTTGGTAATAAATATTTAGATTATAATTTATACAGATTTATAATTTAAACATACAGATAAAAACAACATTGATAAAAAGTCATAGAAGTCAATTTGATAATATTATTGTCAAATTCCTCCAGGTGGCATCTTTTTAAACATTTTCCCTAAAATGTTTCCTGAATAAAAATGTTTTCTGATATCATTTAAAAATATACATTCTATTAAAATAAGTTTTGTAGTCAAAGTATTCTTATACAAGTCCCAAAGAGTTTAAATAAATATGATTATGTAAATCTTGAGTGGTCAATTCTACATCTTGAATAAAAAAAACCTGATCATGTTATTTATTTATTTTCTTAAGTTTTGATGCCATATCAGCAGCATTGGCTATATTCATGGCAAAAACATATACTAATAAATATACAATATAGAAACATACAATAAAATCAGTTTCTTAAACATACATTGTAAAAAAACAACAACAAAAAGTATACAAGTAGCAATAATACTGAAAGAGTCATATACAATCTTTTAGTCTGATTAAAGATAAATATTCTAAAAGTGCTCCAGAAGGTATTCAAACATTTCACTTAAAATATTTCCCGAATAAAAACGTTCTCTAATATCATTTAAAAATACACATTCTATTAAAATATGCTTTACCGTCAAAATATTTTTACACAAGTCACAAACAGGTTTTTCTTCTTCTTACAATAAATATGCATTGTGTGAGTAACCTGATCATGTCTATTTTCAAAATGGTGATCTGTATCTTAAATAATTATATATAATGGATCACCCCTATAATGGTTCATACCATTATATAATGCTTGATCATGCCCAGCAAGTTACATTGGAAAATATTTAGACAAAACAGGCAGATCTATAGTCTACAATAAACATGTAAGTGTTCACAATACACTTTTTATATAAAATATTTGTATCTAAATATAGCCTAAAAAATTTTACTTTTTTTTTAATAGCTGTCTAAGATTGCATGCAGAATTATACCTCTGATGCTGGGTACCTTCCTGAAGAGCATTTGCATTTATAGTCATAAGCACAAAAAAGCGTAAATTATATGATGTAATAAGTGATCCAATGAATATTTTGAGCTACAACCTTGCAAACACAATCTGGAGACAAACTTATTTTACATCTTGCAAAAAGGGGCATAATAGGGGCCCTTTAAAAGTCAAAAAAGTAATAAAGAAATTAAGATGTGAAAAATGTGCGTATATTTTTATAGCAAAACAACACAAGAAATGTAACAAATATTGGGTAGCAAATCAGAAATTCCACCCCCATTACTTTGCCTAACACAAATTTTCTGCTCAAGCTGAAGATCTTTGTGAGAAAGACACAATTAAAATCGATTTCAGTATATTCACAGTACAAACGCTGCACATTCTGCATCATTCCCACTGCCCAGTTTGCATTGACTGTGTGCAATCTACTCACGCAAATACTTACATTTGCATTTGGTGTAAATTAGGGGTGCCTAAACTTGGTCCTGGAGGGCCGCTGTCCTGCATAGTTTAGCTACAACTTCCTTCAACGCAACAGCCTGGAAGTTTAGTATACCTCAGCTCGAATAGCTGTGTCTAATTGGGGTTGGAACTAACAGGACACTGGCCCTCCAGAACTGAGTTTGGACACCCTTGGTGTAAATTATATGCTCTCATGACATGTACAACATAAAATGATTTTGAGTTGGACCGCAGGCCTCGAGTTTGACCAATGTTTCTGCAGGTTTCACCAAGTTAAATTTAAGACTGAAGACATTTTTAAGACCATTAAGAATAAAATTTTAGACTCATTAAGGGCTCAACGCCAAGGAATTTTTCAAAAGGCTCAGACGGAAAAGATTTTTGTTTGCCCTATTAAAAACAATTATAATTTTAATACATTTAATAATACAATAGCAATTTAATTATAAAAAAATAAATAATTTTGATATATCTTTTATAAATATTTTAAATATTGTGTAAAAACAAGCAGGCTCTACTGGTATCCATACACTTTTTTCCAACATAAACTTGCTTTAAAATAAATGAACAAATGTTTTAAAGGTTTTAAAAACTATAATAAAATAAACTACACACAACAATCTGTCCAGGACGGTCTCCTCAGAAGTAAATACATGGAGCACTTTTAAACAAATCTTATTGTATGGAAAATAATTAAACCATTATGGCAAATTGAGTTAAATGTTACCTTTTTAAATAAAAAGTTGTGGCCAGGTGTTAAAAAGGTGTTGGCCAGATTGGGTAGCAATACATGAATAAAGAAAAATTAAGACCTCACTGTAAAAAATAAATCAGTAAAATTTACGGTAAAAAATGGCAGCTGTGGTTGCCAGTATTTAACCGTAAAAAAAAAAAAAACGGTACAAACCGTAAAAGTAATTTTATTATTATTTTCTTATTTTTACAGTAAACTACCATATTTTATTAATTTACAGAGGTAATATGTCTGTATTTTAAATTAGCAACATCTACACATCTTTTGTTACAGAGATAGACATGATAACACAGCCATATGCAGGTGTTGAAGAAAGTTCATACATAATGATCCAATGCTCATTACAAACAACTTTTTCCCAAAATCAGAAAAGTGTATCAGTGTAAAGAAGGTGCTCAGTGCCATTCACACAGCTATTAAACACCAGTATGGTAACACACATAAAATTAAAGTCATGAAATAAACATTGTTTATCAACATTAAATGTAACATAACTCACTAATATACATTACTGATAGGGAAACAACTAAAAAGATCAATAGTAATGTCAACAAAAAGCATTAAAAGTGATGTGCCATGCCGGGAATTCTAAGTCAATTTACGGTTATTCGCCGTATATAATAAGGAAACATACTGTTAACCAGGTTACGGATTTTTACTGTAGCATTTTTACAGTGTTTTTTTTTATTGTTGAAATCACGGCCATTTTTTTACAGTGCTGTTTAAAAAAGATTTAAGACCTACAACACAATATTTCATTAACTTTTTAAGATTTTGAGATTTAAGACATTTTAAGACTTAAGACCCCGCGGACACACAAGGTTCGTCAAAAAAAATGTTTGTCAAAAAAAAAATTTACTCACTAGGGCTGGGCGGTATGATGGTATATATCATTACTGTGGAATGAAATGTGTACAGTAAGAAAGGTTTTATAATAATAATAATAATAATAATAATAATAATAATAATAAGTTCTGTCCACATAAAACTATGAAATGTGACATACAGTGAAATTTGTTGTTTTGTCATCTAAAGTTATATTTTTTATTTATATTTAGGTTAAAAATAAAATTCAAAATAATCAAAATAAGATAAAGTTCTTTTCTTAAATATTCAAGTTTATGCATTACATTATGTATTACCCTTTTGTATATTATTCTGGAATAACTACATGGTTACCATGAAAAAAACTTCCTCATACCATGAAATAACAGTTTAGTCATACCGCCCAGCCCTATTACTCACCATGAACACCAAACATTCATAAAAGAAGATATTCTGAAAAATGCTGAAAGCTGGAACCCATCAACATCCATAGTAGGAAAACAATACTATGAAAGACAACAGTTTCCATCATTCTACAAAATATCTTCTTTTTTTGTTTGTGTATTTTCAACAGAAGAAATAAACACTAACAGTTCTAAAAAACAACAGAGGCTCAGTAAATGGCTGAATTTTCATTTTTGGGTGAACCAACAACAGCTATCGGTTTCCAGCTTGTGTAAATGAAGGGAAACTCCTTCTTTCTGCCTTTATTCAGTTTTGTCCTGTTTCACTTCTCATTCAGACAGACACTTACACCTTATATATATAAAAAAACCTATAAATAAATAAAAGCACACCCACTTCTAAACCCCGACAAGATGTATCTATGGCAACAGTGTTGTTATGGAAACCGAGAGCAAAGGCTTCCCTCATGACTAGCAGTGTGCTCAACTTCAACCCAAACACTGTTCAAACATTCATCCACATTCACTTACAGCTCTGGAAAATAAATTATTAAAGTTCTCAGCACTTCGGTTTATATGCCATTACCAAGTACTTGTTCTTGGTAAAACGTTCATTAGCAATGTCTTCAGAATTTGACATAAAAATACTACAATTTTGATTATTATTATTATTATTATTATTATTATTATTATTATTATTATTATTATTATTATTAGCAGAAAATGACAAACAAAATGAAAACATGGAATATTTTATATGTAATAATAATTTTTTTATTTTTTAGTGGCATTTTGTTTTAAATTTCCCCTATACAAGTTATTTTTTTATAATTTCGTGTTTGAATATATAAGATCGTTAAAACACCGGGGCTACACATTAGGGCTGCATGATATTTGGAAAAATCTGACAATGCAATTTTTTTGCTGCGATAAATATTGTGATTGGGGCTTAATCTCAATAATCATTTTCCTTATTAAAGGATAATGAAATATATTTCGATACGAGTTGTTAATGCTTCCAGATTTAAAAGAGTATCCCAACAATGACTGAAGAAACAAAAATTGGAGGGTCCATTAAATGGCATAACATACTTTCGGCCGATACCTTTTCGGTGGCTGAAAATTCGGTACATCTCTAATATCAACACACTTTTAAATTCCCATTGCTGCTGTGTGATTGGTTCTTAGATCAATATAGAGTAAAAAAAGTCCAGAGCTTATCATTGTTATTGACACATTTTATCGCGATTCGATATATTGTAATATCGTTTATCGGCCCAGCACTTTTTGTGATAGGATTATAATTTTGTTAGATGACTTAAATAGCTCTATTGAGGAAGATTTCATCAATTTAGATTGACTGGCATGGTTTCCGCTACATTTATTATTCCGTGGCAGGGGCCACACCAAAATTCATCCCGCCACAGCTACATCACAGCTTCTCATTCAAAAACATTCAGTCGTTTAAGTGAATTATAACAGCGCAAACTTTTCTGTAATCGTAGTGGTGTGCGTTACTTGTTTAACCTTTTAAAGTGACCTCCGTGAAGTTGGCACCCCATAAAAACAAATAAACCCCAAAACTACGCCATTCGTTTGTGCTACGTTTGTGCTGATTTGTGCCGCAAAAACGAACGTTTGTGCTGGTTTGGGTTCTGAGATATTAAGCATAATTTTTTGACCGTGTGACGTCACTTTCCACCCCATGTTGCTCAAATGACTTCAAATCAGCACAGGTCGTTTGTGCTCGATTTGTGCTGGTTTGTGCCGTTAAAACAAACACTATCTGTTTTCCTTCTTTAGATATAAGCAAAATATTTCGGGAGCCGTGACGTCACTCTCCACCCCATTTCCTCCAAATCGCGCCAAACTGGTGTCATTCGTTTGTGCTGGATTTGTGCCGTTAAAACAAACACTTTATCTATTTTCATTGTTTAGATATAATTAAAATATTTCGGGAGTCATGACGTCACTCTCCACCCAAGGTTGTCTAAATCACACCAAACTGATGTCATTCGTTTGTGCCCGATTTGTGCTGGTTTGTGCCGTTAAAATAAACAATGTATCAATGTGTATTGTTTAGATATTGCCTTATCAAAATATTTCGGGAACCGTAATGATACTCTCCACCCCAGGTTGTCTAAATCACACCAAACTGATGTCATTCCTTTGTTTGTGCTGTTAAAATAAACACTGTATCTATGTTTATTGTTTAGATATTGCCTAATCAAAACACTTCACTTCACTTTCAGCCCCATTATTTCCTTTAAATCGCATAAAACAGGTGTTATATTCGTTTGTGCTGTTTAGATTTAACCAAAATATTTGGTTAGATTTGAGCTGGTTTGTGCCGTGGAAATTTATGTTAACAGCACAAACCAGCACAAATCCAGCACAAATGAATGACATCAGTTTGGTGTGATTTAGATAACCTGGGGTGGAGAGTGACGTCACGGTTCCCGAAATATTTTGATAAGGCAATATCTAAAGAATAAACATAGATACATTGTTTATTTTAACGGCACAAACCAGCACAAATCGGGCACAAACGAATGACATCAGTTTGGTGTGATTTAGACAACCTGGGGTGGAGAGTGACGTCACGACTCCCAAAATATTTTAATTATATCTAAACAACGAAAATAGATAAAGTGTTTGTTTTAACGGCACAAATCCAGCACAAACGAATGACACCAGTTTGGCATGATTTAGAGGAAATGGGGTGGAGAGTGATGTCACGGCTCCCGAAATATTTTGCTTGTATCTAAAGAAGGAAAACAGATACAGTGTTTGTTTTAACGGCACAAACCAGCACAAATCGAGCACAAATGACCTGTGCTGATTTGAAGTCATTTGAGCAACATGGGGTGGAAAGTGACGTCACACGGTCAAAAAAATAATGTAAATAAAAATAATAATATCTCAGACCCCAAACCAGCACAAACGTTCGTTTTTGCGGCACAAATCAGCACAAACGTAGCACAAACGAATAGCATAGTTTTGGGGTTTATTTGTTTTAATGGGGTACCAACTTCACGAAGGGTTTTAAAGTGACATGCTGACTGACTGACTGACTGACAGGTGCGTGATGCGTGAGGCCAGCAAACACGACGTAGTTTTCAGTTAAGATAAACACAGTTTCCATAATTACACTTTATAGCCTATGGCTTTGCATACAATGAGTATCTTACTGAAGTTTATAGCCGTTTCACTTTACTTCAGGACGCATTAATGCCGCTCTGTAGGTCTATTGGACGCAATTATAAATGTTCCTAGCAAATCTAATAAATGTTGGAGACATACTTGTTACATAAACGCACTAAATCGCACTTCAGCAGCGTTTATTTGAGCGCGCACAAGAAAATCTGCACTTGAGCAGAGTTTATTTGAGGGTGTGCAAGAAGTTTTGTGCACGAACAGAGGCAATCGGCGCACAAGCAAAGAGATTCGCATGCTCGTAAAATCCTAGAGGAAACACTGTCTGGGGTAATCTTTTTACTGTATATGCAGAAATCAGCATAAAATTACAAGCATAATAAAATAAATAAAAGTGAAATAAACAGCGCTTTGTGGTTTTCTGGGGAGTCTAATAGTATTCAAATGCAATAATAAAACAATCAAATAACATGGTCATCATTGTATAAATAATTTTATAGAATAATATTTAATAATATCTTGATCTTTTAATCTTTGATAAATGATCTAATCCTGCGGTTTGTCTATTGTGGATGCACACATTGCGATATCGATGTTCAAATGATAAATTGTTCAGCCTTATTTTAGATCTTGGTGAATCAGTTATGTCTTATGAAAATGTAAACAGTTCGAAAAAACATATAGACCCACCAGTATCAGTATTAGATATGTGCAAGTAACTGCAGCTATTAATGAATAAACAGAAGTTTAGTCACTGTTCTTGACCGAGCAACATTAATAATTGTAATCGATAACTAATATATCCAAACTACTTGGATCATTTGAAGTATGTAAAACTTATAACACTATTTCATTTGTACCATTTTTCAGTTTCCATGACCAGAGAGGCTTACTAAGGACAGAAATGCTGAATTTTGTTTTTATGTGAAAATCATCTTGAATTGTACATACCCAATGTACATATACATTTGTAATTATGTTCATATAAATCTGATTAATAGCAACCTGTACATAAATCCATCTATTGTAAATCTCTGTTCATATTAATACAACCTGTATATAATGTTCATACTTAATAGTATATCCATCTGTAAATATCACCTATAGTTTTTCTATACTTGCACTTTATAACTTATATATTATAATTTACATACATATATTGGGCACTTGCTGCTATAGAAATCCTGGTTAGACCTAAACTGCATTTTGTTGCGTTGTTCTTGTACATGTGTAATGACAATAAAATTGAATCTTATCTATTCTAATCTAAAAGTTAAAAAAAAAAAGGATCATGATTCAGGTACAGTAAATTGCTCAGTATTATAACTAGTACTGTGGTATTGTTTAAACTGCTAAAAATTACAAAAGGTAGAAATTTAACTACAATTTAAACCGTTTAAATTAAATACAACCAGAAAAATATTAATAAAAGGCAAATAAATACTAATTACTAGATATATAACGTCACACTAAAAATTAGATATGGGCCACAAAAGAAATTGTACATTTTTATTGAGACCTGCATGATTTATTTGAATGTAAATACATAAAATATAGTGAAAATTGAAGGGGAAAATTTCTCACTAAGTGACTTAGTCAAAGACCTGGTGAGAAAGCAAGTTCAGAGACTATATTTGAATATGCAAATACACAATCCCATGTCATCCCACTGCCACTGCTTTCTGGGATTAAATCCGACTGCATAAATAACAAAGTTTTTGCTATTGAGCAATTTATTTTGTTGATTGTTTTTTTATTTTGTTCATTTTTTTTTTATAAGGAGTGGAAAATTACATCTGAACTATTCAACATAGTACTAATAGAAAGGCAATTAAAACTGTGCAGTTGTATTCTGTATTAAATGCAAAAGAGTCCTGTGTGTCTATAGTAAGAATTTTATTTAATTATGTATTTATTATCATTTTTGTCTGCTTTTAATTATGTATTATTAATCTATTACTTCACTTCGATCACCCTGGCTTTATAATGTTTAATTGTCATGTATCTTAATGTTTGAAGCTTAAAAACAAATAATACATAAAAAAATAATTAAATCGGACTGTAAAAATAAAGTTCTTGCTATTGATTTATTTACTTTAAGTAGCTTTCATATTCACAAGTGTAGATTTTCAATCAAAAAAAACTTGTTTTACATTATTTTATAAGGAGTTGAACAATTATCTCTGTACTATTCAACAGAGTACTAATTAGAGATGCTCCGATCAGGATTTTTGCAGCAAATAAAGAGTACCAATTCCTTGTCATGGTATTCGACCGATACCAAGTACTGATTCTGATGCTTCAAGCTTTATAATGCATAAAGCACATTTATATGATACTTAAGTGGATATCTCTCCTTACCTAAGAGAATAAATTAAAGATGTTGCATATAATTCCTTAAACATGTCTCTTATAACCATTTAGTGTGGACATGTCATGGTCATAAGCAGCTTTACATAAAATAATATATAAAACAGATATAAAAAAATTGTAAGAAAAATCACTAACAAAGCAATTGCAAATGATGAAAGAAGAATTCAACATGTCTCAATGAAGTTTGGAGTGCATATTTGATGCAAAAGAAGTTATAATGAGCCCCTGTAAGTCCATTACTACTTTACTAAAAGGAAATAGGTCCATAAACTACTGTTTATTACAATACATATATTATAATAAGTTATATTATTAAATATTAGCTAAAATAATTTCCTAATATTTCCAGCCAGGTTTTAATGAACTTGCATTACTTTTAGTTCTGATATGTAAAAAGATTTCAGTTCTTATATGTCCTCTGCTTGTAAACTCGTAAACAAACAATTATGATCGGTTCATGAGATCGGCCAGATTAGCGAGTACCGATCGAGTCCTAAAATGTGATTATTGGCCGATACTGATCTCTGACCGATCAATCGAAGCATCCCTAGTACTAACAGAAAGGCTATTATGTATTGTGTTTTCTCTTTAAGCTCTTTGATTGAAGTAATACATTCTGCTTGTCTATGGCTGTAAGAACTTTGTTTAATTCTTTATTTATTATTATTTTTGTCTGCTTTTTATTATGTATTACTATTATTATTATTATTATTATTATTTCGCTTCTATCACCCTGGCTTTGAAGGGTGAAAAAATAAGTTTTTGCTTTTGATTTATTTACTTAGTTGAGTAGCTTTCATATTCACAAGTGTAAAATTTCCATCGAAAAACCTTGTTTTACATTATTTTATAAGGAGTTGAACAATTATCTCTGTACTATTCAACATAGTACTAAAAGTAGGCAATTAAAATAGTAGTTGCATTTTATTTTCTCTTTGAGCTCTTTGATTAATGTAATAAATTCTGCTTGTCTATAACTGTAAGAATTTTATTTGATTATTTATTTATTATTATTTTTGTCTGCTTTCTATTATGTATTACTATTATTAGTAGTATTGTTTCGCTTCTATCACCCTGGATTTATAATATTTGATTTAATTGTCAAACATGTCGTTTGAAGCTTAATAACAAATAATATATATATAAAAAATAAATAATTAAACCAGACAGCATAAATAACGAAGTTTTTGCTATTGATCTATTTACTTTGTTGATTAAGTTTCATATTCACAAATTCTCAATAAAAATAACTTGTTTTACACTATTTTATAAGGAGTTGAAAATTATCTCTGTTCTATTCAACACAGTACCAACAGAAAGGGAATTAAAACGACACAGTTGTATTCTGTTTTCTCTTTAATTAATGTAATAAATTCTGCTTGCCCACAACTGTAAATATTTTATTTAATTATTTATTTATTGTTATTTTTGTATGCTTTTTATTATGTATTATTATTATTAGTAGTAGTAGTATTTCCCTTCCATCACCCTGGCTTTACAATGTTTGATTTAAATGTCATGTATCTGTCGTTTGAAGCTTACAAACAAATAATAAACACATAAAAAGTAAATAATTAAATCAGACTGCAGGAAAAATGCAAATGAGGCACAAATGCACTTCCACGAGTGGCCAAAAGAGGGCACTTCTCCATAATGAATGAAATGAACTTTAACCCAATTAAAAATAACGGCTTAATTAATTCACTTGCATGATCAAGAAACACTAAAATCCAACAACCTAAAACAAGCAAAGACAACAACATTTCCACAATCACAAATGAGCAAGAATACACATAAGAGGAGCAGGTGCATTACTCAAGAACGGTTTTATCAATTAAAACTCAATTTAATCCTCCAACAAGACACAAACTGTATGAATTATTTAAAGGGTTTTCTTGCATAATAAAGCAGTCAATCATTAAACCACCAACAGCTATCTGAGATATCTGGCGGGCGAAACAAACACAGATCCACACAAAAACACAAGCCTCAGCTATTATAAACTAAACATAGATGCTTAATATTCAGTTGAACATGTTTAGATGGTGTAAATGATGGGATAATGATCAGCTGAGAGCTCGACGTCATTAAACAGTAATGTAAATAGATTGTAAGTGCGCCCAAGGCTAATAACGGACGTGTGTTAGCTAGCATGCGAGCTATTAAAACTGTGTTTAGCTCTATCAGCATTACCTACTAACGTTAGCATTCTCCACCACATTGCAGAAGATCCTCCATCAAAATAACGTTACAGTGTCAGGATTAGCATCATCCTTACCTGCTGTTTACTGATGTTCCTGATGACGGGAACAAAGTGACGCGCTCCTTTGCTCGCTTCTGTTTTTGACGAACATAAACGATAACTATTAAGTGCGTTATAATCCCAACAGAGACGCTGGTATGAAGTGCAACTGGATACAAAGTGCCTTTGATACACTGTGCGACAGGAATGTAAAAGATACTGCGAGAGGGCGGGAAACGAGCGGCTCGGAAGTGGGGTGTGATTGGGCAAAAGGCGACGACGTCTTTGTGGAACTGCTTGACGTTTGAGTTGGCCAATGAGCGGATAGAACGCCTTGGGAGCTTTGCTGTGATTGGATGACACGGCTGTCAATCAATGATAATTGGGCGGTGATGTGGCTCACAGTTTGAGCTTGGGTGTGGAGTGGAGAGTATACAAATGTTTTTGTGTTTTTATTAGGCTGAGGTAAATAATATTCGCACAAAACCGTCATGTTTATACGCTGTTATGATTATATGGTCAGGTGAGGTCTTATATTAACTTAATTTTCGTCGAATTTAATTTTATTGAATTTTCTTTATCTATTTCTATCGCTAAATACGCGGGTCGATAACAGATAAGGATGCCATAGCGTAAACTTTATTAATTCATTTATTCATTCATTCATTTTCTTTTCAGCTTAGTCCATTTATTAATTAGGGGTCGCCACAGCGGAATGAACCCCCTACTTGTTCAACATATGTTTTACTTTATGTAAAATAATATTTACATATGTCATGGTCATTAAATTGTGATGTCATAGACATTTAATTAAACATTTACAGCTATGAATTTCTCTTTTTAACTGATTTATCGTTTATAGGATTTAATAAAATAACTTTTAAAATATATAAAATAGGTTTAAAATAAGTTTTCAGGCATGTTCATGTTCAATTTTAGTCAACACAATAGAACAATACAATTTTATAAATTACAATTTAATTTGTATCATAAAATAATATTAATAAATTAATAAATGTATTCATATTAATAATAAATTAGATTTGTATTAGTCACAATAGGATAATACGCATATAATAAATTATTATTATTATAGAATAAAACAAATATTAACATTTTTCTATGGAGTCAATCTAGGGCCATCTATACTTGCAAAATAAAAGAAAGTTTTGCAAACAAAAAATAATAATAAATGCAAATCTCCAAAAATTGCAAAGCGAAAATCAAGTTTTGAAAAATAAAAACTAATTTTGCTAACAAAAATAAAAAACTGCAAAGGGAAAATTAAGTTTTGAGAAATAAAAATGAAATGTGCAAACAAAACAAGAACTGCAAATAAAAAACAAGCAGTGCAAAAAAAAAATATATATATTTTTGCAATTTAATTATTCGCGTTTCACTTTGTGGCCCTGATTTGACAAGGGGGCGGAGTCAAGAGAACTTGGGCGTTTACAGGCCTGGACCTGCCTACATTTAAGCGACGTCATCACCTGGAGACACAGTATCACGATAAAGTCTAGATCGGATACGCAGCCGGCCGGAAGTGCGATATGCACATCAATATAGTAGCATTTTTTATGACACTGTATAACAATAATTAATATTTTACAGTACTGTGACGGTTGGTTTTAGGGTTGCGGTGGGGGTAGGCGTTAAAAAATACAATTTCTATGGTAATTTAACGGATAGCATGAATAATACTCGATACAACTACTGTTTTTACGTTACTGTGATGGTTGGGTTTAGGGTTGGGGTGGGGGTAGACCTTAATAAAATACAATAAATGGGAAATTTAATAAATAATATAAATAATTATTGTTAACTTCCGGCCGCAACCGTATCCGATCTATGAACAACCTAGTATCCTGGTCCTACAGCCCAGTAGGTCCGGGCCTGCCATAAACGCCCAAGATCCCTTGACTGTGCCCCCTTGTCAAATCAGGGCCACAAAGTGAAACCCGCAGAAACGTGAAGTGCAAAGTGAAAACAGCATCGCAAACTCATGGTAAAGCAACTCAAAATGAGCATTACAATTGACTGGACGAAAATGCAATGCTATAAATGTTTTGCAAATATATATAATTTTTTTTTTTTTTAATTGCAAATGTTTTTTTTTTTGCACTGCTTGATTTTTATTTGCAGTTCTTTTTTGTTTGCAAATTTAATTTTTATTTCTCAAAACTTAATTTTACCTTTGCAGTTCTTTATTTTTGTTAGCAAAATTAATTTTTATTTCTCAAAAATTCATTTTCGCTTTGCGATTTTTTGGAGATTTTGATCAATACTTTATTTGTTTGTTTGCAAAACTTTCTTTTATTTTACAAGTATATATGGCCCTAGATTGACTCCATATTGTTTTCAATCCCAATATTTACATTTTAGAAAAATAGACTACTAGTGTTAACATATTTGACCTACGAGTGTACTTAATTATTATTTTGATATTGAATGGTATTTTGAACATTTTTTTAACCATTCCCAAACCTATGAACTGCTTTTAAATATTATAGACATTAATATTAATGACATTTTTATAACTATATGTGTATTTTCAATGTATATGAAAAGAGTCTTGAGTCACGTTAACAACCCTTTCCCTGTAGCTATAAGTGAAGTTTTGCTAATACTACACAGATGCTGGCACAGATTGCTTGCGTTTTGCTTTTAATCCTTCTTAAGGATTTTTCAGGATTCATTTCCTTCCATGGAAGTCGGAAAAGACCCCCTCGACCCCCTCTCTTGACTTATATAAGCTGTTCAAGTGACCTAAATTACAGCAGGATTTACCTGTTGAACGGCATGAAATGTTGAACATACCCCCACTGGATTTTAGTCACCTTTTACACAAATAGCTACTTAAAGGGACAGTTTACGCAAATTAAAATGTACTCGTTTACTCACCCTCAGTTGGTTTCAAATCTATATAGTTTTTTTATTCTGTTGAACACAAAAGAAGATATTTTGGAGAATGTTGTAAACCTGTAACCATTGACTCCCATAGTATTTGTTTTCCTGCTATGGATGTCAATGGTTACAGTTTTCGGCTTTCTTCAAAAAAGTTTCCTTCTCCTTTTGAACACAAAAGAAGATATTTTGAAGTATGCTGAATAGCGATAATTATTGACTTCCATAGTAGGAAAAACAAATATTATAGGAGTCAATGGTTACAGGTTTACAGCATTCTTCAAAATATCTTCTTTTGTGTTCAAAAGGAGAAGGAAACTATTTTGAAGAAAGCGGAAAACTGTAACCATTGACTTCCATAGTAGGAAAAACAAATACTATGGGAGTCAATGGTTACAGGTTTACAGCATTCTTCAAAATATCTTCTTTTGTGTTTAACAGAATGAAGAAAGGTTTGCATTAAGTGGAGATGAGTAAATTATGGCAGAATTGTAATTTTTTAGGTGAACTGTCTCTTTAAGTGTTCATACCAAAATATGGATTGTTGTTTAAATCAATAAATCCCAAAATATCATTATCATAAGTCTTTATATAAAATAATGTTGTATTTAATATGTTGTGGTTCTTTAAATTATGATATTATATAAATGTTAAATAAACATTTGCAGTTATGAAAACAGAGACCATTGGGGAATTCTCAGTTTTTCTGGATTAGTCATTTTATAGGATTTAATTAGCATAAAATAACTTAAAATAAGTTTTCAGACATGTTTATGTCCAATTTTAGACAACACACTGCTAATGTTTTGTCTTCAGAATAATTAAGAAATCAATATTCGGTGGGATAACCCTGATTTTCTCAATCACATTAAATAAAAACATTCTGTCATTTTGAATGCGGTGGCGCAGTGGGTAGCACAATCGCCTCACAGCAAGAAGGTCACTGGTTCAAGCCCCGGCTGGGTCAGATGGCATTTCTGTGTGGAGTTTGCATGTTCTCCCCGTGTTGCCGTGGGTTTCCTCCGGGTGCTCCGGTTTCCCCCCACAGTCCAAACGCATGTGGTATAGGTGATTTGGGTAAGCTAAATTGGCCGTAGTGTATTTGTGTGATTGAGTGTGTATGGGTGTTTCCCAGTGATGGGTTGCAGCTGGAAGGGCATCCGCTGTGTAAAACATGTGCTGGATAAGTTGGTGGTTCATTCCGCTGTGGCGACCCCATATTAATAAAGGGACTAAGCCGAAAAGAAAATAAATGAATGAATGTCATTGTGAAAAACTAATATTCTCAGGTAAATGCTCTGCAATATATAGACAATACATACATATATTGAACAATATATAAAAATATATCGTTATCATAATAATAGTATATGAAATATCTGTTTCCAAGAGATAAAAATTACATATATTTTGTGTACAAAATTTGTTTCCCATGCATATACAGGTTGTTTATCCACATTTGACCAATTAGATCAGGGGTGTCCAAAGTCGGTCCTGGAGGGCCGGTGTCCTGCTGACTTTAGCTCCAACTTGCTTCAACACACCTGCCTGGAGGTTTTTAGTATACCTAGTTAGAGCTTGATTAGCTGGTTCAGGTGTGTTTGATTAGGGTTGGAGCTAAACTCTCCAGGACACCGGCCCTCCAGGACCGAGTGTGGACACCTCTGAATTAGATGGACTCTCTTTAAAACGGCCTCCTCAGTAGGTGCTGTTCTGCTATTGGCTAGAGCAGGGATGGGCAAACATGATCCTGGAGGGCCGGTGTCCCTGCAGACTTTTGCTCCAACCCTAATCAAACACACCTGCCGGCAGCTTTCTAGTGATCTTGAAGACACTGATTAGTGTGTTCAGGTGTGTTTGACTAGTTTTGGAGCAAAAGTCTGCAGGGACACCGGCCCTCCAGGATCAAGTTTGCCCATCCCTGGGCTAGAGCGACCTAAAGGCGAACATACAGCTTCAAGAGTAGAGAGCTGAAAAAATGCTAAATAATAATTACAGTGTCATTCATTCATTTTCTTGTCGGCTTTGTCCCTTGCGGGGTCGCCACAGCGGAATGAACCGCCAACTTATCCAGCACGATTTTACGCAGCGGATGCCCTTCCAGCCGCAACCCATCTCTGGGAACTTCCACACACACATTCACACTCATACACTATGGACAATTTAGCTTACCCAATTCACCTGTACTGCATGTCTTTGGACTGTGGGGGAAACCGGAGCATAATTACAGTGTTTAAAGTGTAAATACAGTGCACCTTGACTTACTTTAATAACCTGAATTATAATGAATTTAATGAGAAAAATATACATTAGACAACTTTCTGTAAACCCAACAGCAAGCCCTGATGATTGGCATGATTACAGCTAAAAAGGGGATTTTACTTAATTGGAAATCTCCAAAGGCTCCCTGTTATCAGAGATGGTTGAACATGCCATTTAAATGGTACAACTATGTTTTGAAACTTCACAGAAAAAAGCTGAAATCTTAAGACTCTTGGGAATTTAGCATTTTAAGTTTGTAAATCTTCATCTTTATTTCTAACCAGTGGAGGTTTGCACCCTGGGCAAAACCACCCCAAACATACCCCCTCTCCATCGCCCAAGAAATAAGGACACTATGTGGTTGACTTTATATATATTTTGAATATTTAAATATATATTTTAAATATATATATATATATATATATATATATATATATATATATATATTTAAAATAATTATTATAAACACATTTAAATATACTTATTTATATTCAATAAATATAACAGTTTCTTTATTATTATTATTATTATACAATTGTTATTCTAAATAAATAACAGAAATCAATCCTAAATGTAACTGAAAAACAATGTTAAGACAAAACTGGAATGATATTCTAAGACTTTTGCATGAATATTATTACAGTTCTATAGAATACAAAAAATATGTTTTATAGAATTATCTGTTGTCTTAGACCCGACTCATGGCCGAGAATTAATGTTACGAAGTCTTAGTTACCTCCCTGACTCATTATTCCTCTTTTCTGCTACATAGCCATGCTTAGTCTAAGAAACATCATCATCATATGATATATACTTTAGTGTCTTTGTCAACGTATATCGGCGTGCATGTAAACAACGGGGATCAGGATCAGCGCGTGTGAGGCGCGCAGGAATGGCTTTCTGCACACATGCGTCAAGCATTGTTTTTAGTTGCACATAGAAAATACCAAACTTGCGTGTGCAAAAGACGCCAAATATGAATAGCCCCTAATGTCTTTATTCTGGGATAACCACTGCAAATTAATACACTTGCATGAAGTACATCTTATCTCAAAGCTGTTACAGGGGCACTTTTTTTTTGCACTCCTCATTTTTTTTTGCATCTCCTCATGCCGCTCCCAACAAGATGCCGCCCTGGGCGATCGCCCATATTGCCCATGCCTAAAACCGCCACTGTTTCTAACCTATATATCCATGACACTGGCTTTATAAAAATGTGAGTATCGTCTTGTTTTGAGTATATTGAGTATTCTCTTGTTTATATGTTTATGCATATGTTGCTGTTGTTTTTTTTTTTATAACAGAGAGGATCCCTTTTTATCAATTATTCTTTGCTATTTTGTCTTTTTTATATTGGACTGTTTTGTTAAATATCTTATAAATGTTAAAAAAAAATATTAGATAAAAGAAAAATATACATTTCCTGGTTATTTTAGTTTGATTTTAGTATTCTTATCTAAATACTCAACAGCAATATCACATATTTTTTACAGTAAAAAAACCCTAATCTGGAGTTAGATTATTAAATTCCACACTTCCACAATTATTTATCCTGACAAGCTATAAAATAAATATTCTCTTATTTACTGTACTTATAAAAGAGTAGACACAAGTAGTTTCTGAGCATCTTTTACTGTCCTGTTGTCAGTTTATTGATGTTGGGTCATGTGACAATAATAATATGACGGATGTGGTTTCCGAATTTCATTCATATTATTACCCATATATTAATACTACATAGGACCTTTTTTAACAGTATATGTGATTTTAGACATAAAAAATGGTTAAACATATATTTTTTAAAACAGCGCCCCCTGGATGTTTTGAGAGATATAGTGAAAATAGTTTGCAGTCTTTGAATTTGTTTAATGTTTGGGATATTTCCCTTTAGCAGGGCCATACACACACACACACACGCACGCACGCACGTACGCACACACACAGTTATTCTCTGTTGTCAGTGAAATACAATTTTCAATTTGATGATTGATATAGTAAATACGGAACCACATAAAAAAATGTTTGAAAGGGTTTAGCATTTTCTTATTCCCCCACAATTTGTTTAATTTATTTAATTATTTATCTGCCCACACTATTAATTATTTGTATATTCATTTATGCAGGAATTTATATATTAATTTATGTAGGAATATAATATACATATTTACTTATTTATTTATATTTATATATTTTAATCAAGTAGTATAGTAAAAAAAACAATATATATATATTGTATATTTTTAGGTTATTATTTTGGTTATGTTATGTAATTCATTTATTTGCTTGGTTATTATTTATATTTTTATTATAATATTTTATAATATTTATTATAATATTATTTTGTCAATTTATTAATTTATTTAAATTGTTGTTATTATTATTGTATACTTTTGCTTTACATTTAAAGCTGTTTACTTTCAATATGCATTTCGTCTTTTAGAGTATAATATACCTGGTTAAATAGAGAATTCATTTAATGATTTATCTGCCCGCACTATTAATTATTTATATATATATTTATGCAGAAATTTGTGTGTATAATATATATATTATATTTTTTCTTCTGGAGAAAGTCTTATTTGTTTTATTTCGACTAGAATAAAAGTAGTTTTTAATTTTTTAATCACTATTTTAAGGACAACATTATTAGCCCCTTTAAGCTAATTTTTTTGTGATAGTCTACAGAACAAACCATCGTTATACAATAACTTGCCTAATTACCCTAACCTGCCTAGTTAACCTAATTAACCTAGTTAAGCCTTTAAATGTCCCTTTAAGCTGTATAGAAGTGTCTTGAAAAATATCTAGTCAAATATTACTACTGTCATCATGGTGAAGATAAAATAAATCAGTTATTAGTAATGAGTTAAAACTATTATGTTTAGAAATGTGTTGAAAAAATCTTCTCTCCGTTAAACAGAAATTGGGGAAAAATAAACAAGGGGGCGAATAATTCTGACTTCAACTGTATATATATTTTATTAAGTAGTGTAGTAAAATATATTTTTTTGTATAATATTAGGTTATTATTTTGGGTATGTTATATTATTTATTAATTTGCTTGGTTAATATTTGTATTTTTTTGGGTTATTATTATTATTTATTTAATAATTTAAATTATTGTTCTTATTGTTGTTGTTAGTTGCCAGGCTACTTTTGCTTTACACATAAAAGCTGTTTACTTTCAATGAGATATTTGGGTCACATTCTATATATAAAAAAGGTTTCTATATGCACTTCGTCTTTTAGAGTATAATATACCAGGTTAAATAGAGATTTTATTTATTTATTAATTTGTCTGCCCGCTCTATTAATTATTTATATACTTATTTATGCAGGCATTTGTGTATATTTATGTGCTCAGTATATACAAGAACACCCCTTACAAATCTCTCACAAAATTCATATTTTTAATAGGAAGCTTTACAATATTATATTTGTGCATATAAATTAGATTAGTCAGTGCTGAAGCCAAATCTGGAGCTTATCTAACAAAATAACGTATGATAACGCTTCAAAAACTAGTACACCCAAATTTATGTTACAGAAAAAATATTAAATACAAATTTAAAAAGGAGGAAAAATCAAGAGAAGCAAAAAAAAAAATGTAAATTTTAGTTTAAATTTCGTAGGTTGTAATTTATTTTTGTGATATTTAACTTGAATTTAATTGTATTATCTTTCATTTCCAAATATGTTTGGTGACTAAAATATTATTTTGATAAAAATATCTGTTTAATAAATCTGTTTTATTTAAATGCACCAAAATACATTGCCCTTATTCACTGAAAAATGGATACAAATATTTATTTTCAAAATGGTATGTACTCTATGCTGAGCACTGTACTATAAATATAAAACGCACCTCTGGGTTTGGCCGCGCGGGGCCGCTGTTTCTCCCTCCACTGACAATGAGCGGCAGCAGCGCAGCATCCCCGCATCACACAGGAGGATGCTGGCAACCATGTCTGAAAAACACACACATATGGCTGACGAGCTGGAAACGGCGATGTAGCTTTTGAAGATGTCATCTTTTCTCGTCTCTCGTTTTCTCCTCTTCCTCTTTCTGTCCACGTTTAAAGGCACGACCGGCAAATCGCTCCCCGAGAGAGAAGCTGTGGGTGAGTACAGAGAAGAAAGAGGCGCATCGCGGTGTGGATGGATGAGGGAGTGGTGTTGGCCTGCTTCACAAAAAACATCGAGCAATCCTGCTAAAATAGGATGCAATAAAACAAAACAAAACATGCATTAGTCGATTCACGATTCATAAATGCTGAGAAATGTGGACGAATATTCGCTTCGCGTGGCTAACAGACTGTAAACAATACGCGCATTTGGTGTATCACTGAAATATTGGCCTCTATAAATGCACTACTCGATATTATGAATGTATTGCATGCACGAAAAAAATAGCACATCCAAATAGCTTAGTTTATGCAAATTTAAGATTTAGAAAGGGCTCGTTAAAATCAAACGTGCTTATTTATGACTTCTGCATGCCATTGTTGGATGCAATATGACAGATATACCTCGTGTTTTTATGAGAGCCGAGCAAATCTGTGGCCGAATTCATAGATGTGTAAAATACTTGGGTAATTTTGCTTAATTACTGTACTTATCAATTCTCATCGCGTGGCTTGTAATCAATACGTGCATGCACATTACTAAAATATTGGCCTCTATAAATTGACCACCTGATGTTCTGAATGTATTGCATGCACCAACATCAAAATAGCTTTTTGTGTGCCTGCAGTTATGCAAATCTGAGTTTTAAAGGGGTCTTGTTGAAAAAAAAGTGCTTGTTCATGACTTCTGCATGCTATTGTTGGATGCAATATGACAGATTTATCTTGTGTTGTTTTGATGAGAGCCGAGCAAATCTGTGCCCGAATCCACAGGGATGTAAAACACGTGTAACTTTGCTTAATTACTGTACTTATCAATTCACATCACATGACTAATAGACTGTAAACAATACGTGCATGTACATTACTACAATATTGGCCTCTATAATTTGACTGATGTTATGAATGTATTGCATGCACGTAAATCAAAATAGCTTTTTGTGTGCCTGCAGTTATGCAAATTTAAATTTTAAAGGGGTCGTGTTGCAAAAAAAGTGCTTATTTATGACTTCTGCATGCTATTGCTGCTATTGATGTAAGCTATATAACAGATACACCCCGTGAGAGCCGAGCAAATCTGTGCTTGAATCCACAAGGGTGTAAAACACATGTGTAATTTTGCTTAATTACCGTACTTATCAATTCGCATCGCGAGGCGAATACTATAGACTGGGATCAATATGTACATTACTAAATTATTGGCCTCTACAAATTCACTACCTGATGTTATGAATGCATTGCATGCACAGAAAAAAGTAGCACATCCAAATAGCTTTATGTGTCCCTGTTAATTTATGCAAATTTGAGATATTCAAAGGGCTCGTTAAAACCTAAAGTGTTTATTTATGACTTTTGCATGCTATTGTTGGATGCAACATGACAGATATACCTCTTGTTTTTATGAGAGCCGTGGAAATCTGTGCCCGAATTCACACAGGAGTGTAAAATACTTGGGTAATGTTGCTTAATTAATGTACTTGGGGGTGTTTGCGCTTCACTGAAGTGCTGTTTAAAGGGAAAGTTCACCTAAAAATGAATGTACTCTCGGTCAGGCCAAACGAGATTAAGTTTTTCATCCGTAGAGCTGTGAGGCAATTGTGCTACCCACTGCCCCACCGTGACGCCCAAATTCTTGTCATTTAAAAGACAATGTTATATGCATTTTAGAATATAATAAACCTGATTAAATCGAGATTTTTATATGTATTTTGCTTCGTAATTTTTTTGCAAGCTTATTAATTTTATTTATTTATTTACACGAGTTATGTTTGCTTTACATTCAAAGCGTTACTTACAGCATTTACTTTCAAGCAATTATGTCCAGATACTTGTATAATAATATATATAATATACTCAATATTATGGGGGCGACGCGGTGGCGCAGTGGGTAGCACGATCGCCTCACAGCAAGAAGGTCGCTGGTTTGAGCCTCGGCTGGGTCATTTGGCATTTCTGTGTGGAGTTTGCATGTTCTCCCCGTGTTCGCGTAGGGTTCATCCGGGTGTTCCGGTTCAAAGTCCAAATAAAAAGTCCAAAGACATGTGGTACAGGTGAATTGGGTATGCAAAAAACTGACTGTAGCGTATGTGTGTGAATGAGTGTGTATGGGTGTTTCCAAGTGGTGGGTTGCACTTGGAAGGGCATCCGCTGCCTAAAACATATGCTGGATAAGATGGCGGTTCATTCCACTGTGGCGACCCCTGATTAATAAAGGGGCTAAGCCGAGAAGAAAATGAATGAATGATGACACAAAATTATTTTTGCTGCTTGTTTAAACTACTTACATAAATGAGCTGAATCAACACAATTCTTGAGTTTTTGTGGGACAACTTAATTGTTTTATGTTCAGTTCACTTAAATTTGTAAAAACACTTCAGTTAACTTAATTTGTGTTGGGACAACATGAAGGAACCCTGTATTTTTACAGTGTATTTTTGCTAGATTATTATTTTATTTATTTATTTACATAAGTTATTTTTGTTTTACATTTTCTTACAGCATTTACTTTAAAGCAAGTATGTTTTGAGCCAGATACTTGTGATTTAACAGAGTTTTTTATACGCACTTTTCCTTTTGAAGTATAATATCCATCTATGATAAATAAGTTCAAACTACTTATTTAAAATGAGCTAAAACAACACAATTCATGGGATTTTTTTTTGAACAACAATTTTTATTTTAAACATTGTCAAAATAATTGACAAAGGTTTAGTTTTTCAATTTAGCAAAATATCAAAATAATGAAAAAAATAAATAAATAATAATAATAATAATAATAATAATACAAAAATACAGCACGAATAACATAAATTCAAAATAACTTAACACAATTTGAAAGAAAAAGTAAACAAATAAATAAATAATAATGTTAATGCTAAATAAAGCAATAACAAATTTGTCTAATCTATATACTTTCAATGTCTGTCAGTTCGAGAAAAGAGTCACTATCTAGATTCTCCAAAAAGTCATAGAATATTTTCCAAATCGACCAAAATATTTGGATTTTGTTTTTCAAAAAATATGAATTAATTTTTCCAAGGCAAGGCAAGAGGTCATCCCCTTTATCCATGGAGATACACCAGGACTGTCCTCTTTTTTCCAAGAACACGCAATGACATGTTTAGCTTCTAGCAAACATAAAATCAACGGCACTCTTTCATGTTTGGTCACATCAAAGTTCAATGGACAAATATGCAATATACACAAGCTGGGATCAAGAGGAATTACTTTACCAATGATTTGACTTACAACGTTCAGTATTTTAACCCAAAAACAACTGACTTTAGAACATTTCCACATACAATGAAATAAAGTTCCTTTCCAATTCTTGGGATTTTTGTTGGGCGAACTTAATTGCTTTATGTTCAATCCAATTCAATTTGTTAACTTATCCCAAGTTCAGACTGCTTGATTTTCAAAGTAGTCGTGTCATGGATGTTTTCACACTGCATGACTATCTGAGCTAGTGTTCCGTCGGTGCTGTGTTTACACTGTAGGATGGATCGGCGACAGGAGAGTTCACACCGCATGACTTTACAATAGGAAGAATCACAACAACTTTGTCCAAACTACGTCTCACAACCAAACAAACGCGAGAAGTGACATGGAAACAATGCGAGGTCACGAAGTATATCTTTTGTTATTAACTACATAATGTAAACAGAAGGCTTTAGCTTTAGAAACTTGTGTTGCTCACCTGTCTTTTGAAGAGAATTAACAATCTCTCCTCAACTTTTTTTTTTGCTTTTTGACCTGATTGTGATATTGCTCAGATGACACGTCAAACAGACACAGTGCTCCTGCCAAATTTACACTAGTTTTTCTTCCATTTCTGGGTCCAAATAAACTTAAAATGAGCGCTTTTAACTTCTCCCCCAACCTCCCCCTGGCCTACAGGTACCCATATTAGTGAATGCTGCTCTCGCATTGGCTGTAGGTGATCGCTGATGTTATTTTCAATCAGAACACATTTCACGCGGCATGCTTTGAATCGCCGACAGCTCCAGATATAAAGCACGCCAAATATCTCATGGGCATCGGCGACTCATCGGCGATTCTCTCAGATCACGTCTTTGATAGTTCACACTGTGTGATTGTCACTCGCGTGCACGAGCACCGATTTGCCTGTGATTTCAGGCATTTGTCGGCGATTTCTCAAAACCTGTCGGCGAGTCAAAATCAGGGCTGAAATCATGCAGCCTGAACTCGGCATTAGTCGATTTGTTAGGACAACATGAATGAATTCTGTGGAATCCAGCATCTGTTACAGTGAGGATTAATTGCAGCACAGGCTAATTAACGCATCACTGTGAATGTAATTAAGTGTGTAAGTGTTGGTGGTATGAGCTTTGTTCTGTGTGTGTCAGAGGTGCAGGTGAGGGTGCAGGTGTTTGACGGTGGTGACCTTTCACCTTTGCCCAACGCTGCTCTCGCCATTCATGGAAACCAGAGTCTGCTGGCACAGAGCCGGGCGGGCAGCGACGGCGTGCAGGTGGTCAGCTTCATGTACCGCACAGGAACATGGGTAATCATTACAGCGTCCCAGAGAGATTACCTCACCAGCTCTGTGCCATGGCATGCCAGCCGTCTGCCCTGTGAGTAAACACTCATGCCAGTTTAAGAATCTGAAGGATTTCATGACAGAATGGTGTTGTTTTTTTTGTTGTTGTTTTTTTCAATATTCGAAGGTTTTCAGGCCTTAGTGCTCCACTGATTTATTCTTTTGTTATGTATACCATTTTAAAATTGTGTGTTTTATCTTCCAGTTTAACATAAATTTGTTTCTATCATTGAATCATCAAACATGTATTGGCTTTTTATCTTGAAATTCTGAATTCTGACTTTTTTCTCTAAAAATGCAATTCAGAGTTTTGTTTTGTGAAATCCTACATTGCATGTTTTGCGTTTTTTATTTTATTTAATGAAATGTGTTTATTTATACTTTGCGGTGTACACTTTAAAAAAATTCTTAGAAATACTATGTCTTGCAATTCTCGCTTTTTTCTTGAAATTCTGAGTTTATATCTTGCAGATATTACTTTTTCCCTTGGAATTCTGAGTCTACACCTTTAAGTTTAAGATTCTGACACACCCTTAATGCTTTTGCGCCGTGCGCTTTGGACTTTGCGCCTAGTTCGTTAAAATAGAGCCCATAAACTTTCAGTTACAATCAAAAATTGTAGCCTACACTGCAAAAAATGCTTTTCTTACTTAGATTTTTTGTCTTGTTTCTAGTACAAATATCTAAAAATTCTTAAATCAAGAAGTATTTTCTAGGCAAGCAAAACCTATTGTCTTGTTTTCAGAAATAATATGCCAAAATTAAGTGAGTTTTTCCTTAAAACAAGCAAAATAATCTGCCAATGGGGTAAGCAAAATAATCTTATGTCAAAGGGAAAAACAAGATTATTTTGCTGACCCCATTGTCAGATTATTTTGCTGTTTGTTTACAAACATTAAGTACTTTCACTCACCAGTTGCTTCTTTTTATTGCTGCTCGTCGCAGAAGAAAATGACCTGGAAAAATCCTTCAGGGATATATTACTGCATAAATTCCCAGATGTAGTAGTCAACACTGTATTAGCGTTAGAACTCTGTACGACAAGGAGGCAAATCAGCTTCTAACACTGAGACGGTTATTTTATCTCTATCTCTAGAATTTCAATACTTTACTCTGAATTACCTCAGCACTCAAAATTTAACACTAATGAATTTGCTGTGTAGATTTCACTTTTCCCCCTCATACAATTCTTAAGGCCCATACACACTGAGACGTTTTTTGCTCGCGTTTTCCGTCGACGTTTAACGCCTCGCGACTAAATTAAAGGCGTCAATATGATCGCGCACCATACCTGCCAACACTCCCGTTTTTCCTGGGAGTCTCCCGTATTTTTAGACCCGTCTCCCATATTGTTCTGTTTCCCAAAAAACTCCCGGAATTTCACTCCCCCCCATCCCCACCCCCCCCCGCTCCTCAGGAATTTGGTACAGTCCGGGCTGAAACCTGCTCTTCAGTTTGCGCGCACATCACCAACCCCCCCACCCCCCGCTCTTCAATTCGCGCACGCATCTCTCAAACACCCCCCACCCCTTGGTCTCCCGGAATTTACGAACAAAATGTTGGCAGGTATGTCGTGCACACTAAAGCCGCGGTCACACTGAACTTTGCTCTGCATAGATTTCCATTCATACGCACGCGAATGCGTCAGACCGGAAACGCAGGGTCATGCGTCGAGTTTCGCAGGTTACTGCTGTGCAAAGTTCAAGCTTGGTGAACTCTGACCTGCGAAATCGCATCTCTTGACTGTGTGAGACCAATCCAGGATCAAAACATGACCTCTCTGAACAGAAATTTAAAACATGGAGCAATCGCTCGCTTTGTTTAATGCCTAATCATCTTGTTTAATCCCGCCCCTTTTCACAGCGCCGTGCGAATTTCGCAAGCTCAAACTCTAGTGTGACTTCGTCCTAATGCGCAAAATGGCAGGCGCAAAAGCGTCATTTAAAAAAAAAAACGCCTCATGCTCGTTTTTTTGTTTTGACGCGCCACGTCAAAAGCTTCTCCACCAATCAGATTGGCACTTTTGTTCACGTGCACGGAGCTGCTGAAGTTACAGTAAACAGCACTTGAAGGCGCTCAAGCGCAAAACTGTCAATGTAAGCGCACACTGAAGAATGTGCCCAGAGGCCATAGATATATACACTAGATATCACATAGGGACCCTGAGCATGCGTCAATAGCGCCGCCACATTGGTACAGTGCTCCTAGGACAAACGTCATTCAACCGCACTAGTCAAGACAGTGTGCCAATGTGAAGATGCTGGACTTTAGCGCTGTGTACGGGTGTAGTAACGAGCAAACAAAGCACAAAGTCATCACATTTCATAGGTACGATTTCGTTTTTTATGTTTTTGTATGTTATGAACTTTTGTGCTTAACAAGTAATGTTATTGATCATAATACAGTCTCTTACTGTAGTGACCATAAGGCAAAGTAGCACCAACTCGCACTAAATTCTAAGCTTATGCTAGTTTTGTTGAATAAAATAAGCGACCAATGTTATGAAATACAAGAAGCTGCGCTGCCAGAAACTTGTATTATTGTCGGCTAATTGAACGAGTCGTTCATAACGGAGATTCATTCACAAACGAATCGCTCCCTCCGTCAAATAAGAAGTGAAAGCAGGAGAGGGGGTGTGTTTCAGGACATGGATTAGATCAAATTAAACAGGGAAGGAGGGTAATGCATTTCCATGCACACAAACACTCACTCTTTGTCAGGAATGCCCATGCGGTCACATCCATTAATATAGAAAGGTGATGTAAAATTATAATATTTCGTAATTTAAAAAAATATTTGCATACAGACCACCGGGGAAAACTCCCGATCATAGATATTTGTGTATATGTGTATATCTCTGGCTTTGGATGGCCACAGTCCTCCACTTCACCTTAGTCCTGCATTAATTTCAAAGGAGCGCTACCCTGTACTAAAATGGCGGCTCTATTGACGCATTCCTTCTAATAGACGACAGTAGGGTAGGCGACATCTAATGTATATATTTATGCCCAGAGGCGATATTATGAACGTGGAGCTGCTTAATGCACTGGTGAACAATAATCATTTCTTCATCGCTAGAGCTGAAGCTGCTACTTGAACCATCCATAACAACAAGCGTGTCAACTTTGTCTTATTCTTCTGTGTTACAAGCGGGTGTCAGAAGCTTAAAGTTCTGTAGCGCCATCTAGCGTCAAGGAGTGATTTTGCATACTCTTCTGTTCGACGCCTGTGAAAATCGCTTGGGTTTGAATCCGGAAAAACGTCTTGAAAAACGCTGACGAATAAACGCAAACGAGAAGCGTCCCGGTGTGTACGAGCCTTTAGTCTACACCTCACAATGATGCTTTTTTACCTGAAATCTTGAATTTGTATTTTGTATTTCTGCCTTTTTACACACTTTTTTTTAACAAGTCTGTAGTCACAATGACTGATAATTGATTTATTCTGTGGTGGAAATAACATCCATTGTTTACTGTCATCTATGGGTATTTTATTTACAGTATACCTGTTTAACAAATCTCTCTCTCTCTCTCTCTCTGTGTGTGTTAGTGTATGCCTCGGTCAGCCTTTACCTGATGGCCCAGAAGCCTGGCACACTGATCCTATATGATGATGTCATCCAGGTGTTTCATGGCTCCCCAAGTAAGTAATCATCTGGGACCATACATACTCTGAAGAGAAAAAAAATTGGATTATTTATCTCTAAGATAGTTGGAGCAATGAAATATGAGGAAGTTGACATATGCATGACTTAGCCTGTTCACCCACTCAAGCTTATGTCAACCTGACACCTCCGGTTCCTCCAGCTGTCGCCATAGCAACAGCAGAAACACATTATATTTCCATTACAAAAACTTCTGGCATCTGAATGTGCTAATTGCTCTAATTCCAAGGCAATTATAGGGCATTCAGTGTGGCGTAAAGACAGACATTGTACGGTTATTATCAATAACGTGCTTCAGAGAGACTTGCATTTCACTACATATTAGAATAAAAGTGGTGAATTGCAATGAATATGACATTTAGTCATTTAAATGCTTAGAAAACCAAAAGCTGCCGTGCACACACAATACAGACAGACATTTTTACTGACGATTAATTCCTTTCAAAGCTTAACAATTCAATCAAATCACATTCAAATTCTTATAAACGAGCACACAGCTATGCTTCTTGGCAATCAATGCACTTAAATTTCTGTTACTCTGTAAACCTTCAGGTGGGCGGAGCCAGCCGTGGCTGCAGGTTCCAAGGCGGAGCTTACAGTTTAACTCTTCCTACACAGAACTGACGGCAGTTTTAACAACAGCAAGAGAGCAGAATGAAATCAACTCCTTCCCTTACCCACTCGCTCTGGAACCAAACAACACAGGTCCGAGAAACACTAGAGTCTCTATTTGCATATTTTTAATACTAAAGGTGCAGTGTGTAGGACTGATAGGGGTTGAACTAGGTATTGCAGTCCAAATTCAAAATTTTGGAGAGGGTTTTTTCACCCAGCCCTTTCAAAGATGACTAGACATCTACACATGTTGCCAGATTAAAAGCACCTCATATCAATTTCTCTGAATCTTTGTCTCCTTTTGGAGGTTGCTACTGTCACATTTTCAGCTGTGCCGGCATACATTGACACATCCTTCATGACTAAAATGAAATACGCTGTTTTCCGTCAAGGCAATATGAGTTCTGAAATATCATTGGCTAAACTGGCAGTGGGCTGGTTATAGAGACCAAAACAGAAGCAGAATAGCTGACTTTAGCATTGTTTTTCAGATAAACAAGTTCACTTAACATGTCTCCTAAATATCTGTAAACATATTATGGCATTTTTACGCCTTAGAAAAGTCATTACATACAGCACCTTGAGTGAGATTTGCATACATGTAAGAGAGTCTTGATGTGTGAATGTTCGTGATGGTGTAAACATTTAAGGTGGAGAAAATGGCTGGACGGACCTGACAACGATAGCAGCAGTCAATGCACAATTGTTTGACCGCGAGGGCAGAGCCGTTGAAGTCAGTGAACCCGTCCACATCTCTGTGCCTCTGCCTTCTGATACGCACATACGATCTGCCAGCAGCATACCCGTATGGATGTACGACACCAAGACAGGTACAATCATGGCTTAGAAACCCTAAAGGTTAAGTTCACCCAATGAAATCTCTGTCATCATTTCCTGACTTTCTTTCTTCTGTTAAACACAAAATAAGTTTTTTTTGAAGCTGGGTGGTTGATGGGGATTTTCTTTCCTACTATGGAAACCAATGGGTACCCAGCAATGTCCATTGGACATCCCCACATTGATGCCCTTTTGACCACCAATGGGGTAATAAATGTTTCTTATAATATAATACTTTTTCTGTTCACAGAAAAAGTATTATATTATAAGAAACGTTTATTATTCTGAATGCTTAAATTCCTAATTACAAATTTACATTGGACTTTGTATATCTACAATGCATATTGATTACTTTGGTGTCAAAACAACATCAAATTGAGATTTAACATTGGCGTCAAAAAACATGTCAAAAATTTATTACAGGACAGGGTTTTTTGGTGCAAATTTTAGATTTCAAATTGACGTTATTTTGGCATCAAGATAGTCAATTGACATCTAATTGATTTGTATTTTGGACATATTTTTATGTCGTTTTGACATCAAGGTGCTGGGTACCTCAACCAGCATTTTTCTAAATATCTCCTTAGTGTTCAACAGAATAAATGAACTCATAAAGGCAACACAGGCTCATTCTGAAAACGTAGTCCTGTGGACGTTTCTGGAGACTGCGAATTATGTAGCCGGAGGTACGTATGGTTTCATTTCGAAATTTAAACGAACGCTATGGGGCGGTATGACGCCGTTCCTTTTCGCGCTTACCAGCGGACCGCTCACCTCCGTGTGGAGGGTTTTCCCGCCGCAACCAGTTTGTCCCGTTAGCTTGTCATGTTACGTCGGCGGACTTGAGACGCAGAGAGGAGTTGACCATGACGACGATGATGGGGTTCGAGTCCAAGGAAGAGCAGTTCCAGAAATCAGGTAAGACAAAAACAGAATCCAAAAAATAAAATGAACCAGTAAATCTGAAAACGTGTTAAAAATCAGACGAGTGGTTTTCTTTTTCTGGACGGCTTTTGTAAACCGTTGGTTGGGTTCAGTTAAGTAAGTGGGTGGGCGGGTCAATCGATAAAATTGGTTGGGTTTAGGGAAGGAGGAGGGTGGGTCAGTCAGTCGATTGGCCGACCGGTGGCCTCTAGTGGGTTTACGCAAGAACAGCGGGCGCGAATGACACTCACAAGAGAAATTTGAGATGTGAAAACGCGCACACAGCGGCCTCTTGCGGATTTGCGAAAACAAAAACTGCAAAAATACGTACCTCCGGGACGTATTTCGTGGTCTCCAGAAACGTCCATGGGACTACGTTTTCAGAATGAGCCTGGGTTGCATAAAGGTTTAAAACCACATGAGGGAGAATACGTGGGGGGGTAAATTTCAATTTTTAGGTAAACTATCCCTTTGAAGATGTTTGCTTTAGCAGAAGTAGCGTATGCAATTGTACAAATCAAAAATTGTATATTTAATATTATTTCCTCTTTGACAATGGAAGCCTAGTTGTCGCTAGATCCTCATTTGGAAAATAACATTCAATTTCCAGGACTATGGGTTCGAAATGGGACTGGATTTATTATTCGAGAGGGATCACAGCTAAGATGGGACTTCACTGCATCCCAGCTGGGCTACTGGATCGCTGCTTTCCGTGCTTCAGCAGGTGATACACCCAAATGCAAAAAAACATATTTGCATCTTAACGCAAGCACAAAAATGCTGATCCTGCTTTGTATTTGTACACTAGGCTCAGGTTTGTCTCACCCAGGCCTGAGGGACATCACAGCCTACCACACCTTCTTCTTGCTGTCCATCCTGGGATCTCTCGCTCTGCTTGTGCTGGTCTTGCTCTGTGTTTTACTCTACTACTGCAGGTATGTTGAAGACTAGTTTGTCTAGTCTAATCTTTGTCATCTTGGTGTCTCCTGGCCTCTAATTTGGCATGTTTGCTTCGGCAATGCTTTTTTCATGTTTGCTTTTCTTAAAACTATTGGTTATATTTAGAGTGGGATGTAGATTTCATTCAACTCGCTGTAATATAACCAGCAAAACAGCACCATTTTTCAGAAATGTCACCATCTGCAATTTTTTTCCCAATGAGCCTGGATGATCATAAGATATCTTTCAGAAGATTACAGTAAAGAACTGTTTTTGCAAATTTTAGAGCTTTTTTGCTTAATGTCAGCATCTGTTTTCCAGGCGAAGGTGTCTGAAGCCTCGACGGCAGCAGAAACAGGTTCAAGTTCCATCTGCTTTGAATGGATCAAGGAAGGACCAAGGCACCTCCACGTCCCACTTGAACCTCATCTGCGGAGGCCATGTTGAATCTGCTGCCTCCAATGGCAACTTGGACGCCAATAAATCTGAGGGATCGCCATCCCACGCCTTCAAGAGTGCCCGGGATGAGTTTACCCGGCACATTCCCGCCCATAAGCTACGCCATTCCTCAAAGAACAAGCAATCTAAAGGAGCCCAAAGAAATCCCGAGAGTTTCCCCATGAAGGTACATCAATCTACAGATACAAGCAATCTGGATAGCAATCTTCTACATGAAAACTACGGCCGCAACTACAGTTCTGACGACAAGGATCAAGACTATCGCCGCAGACATGTTGTCAATGATAATCGAGGCTACACATCTGACCCACCTTCCCCGCCACTTGTTGACAAGCCTCCAGAGTATTCACAGGTTTTACAAGGGCCAGATCATCTCGCTCGTCCAACATCGCTCAACACGCAACCAGGTCAGATTATATTCTGCAGCTCATTAGATCAGATGAAGGAGAACATGTATCGTACTATGGTACCCACTCTTGTAATCCCAGCCCACTACATGAGGTTCTCCTCTGAGTTTGGTGGCTCAGATCAAGGTAAGGATGGAACAAATCAATCAGATCGAGATGGACAAAGTTCACAAGGTACCAGCAGTGGGATTCAAAGCCAAATCCATCAAGGCCAGACCCCAGGTTCAGGACATACAGATGCCCAGCAAGGTGCATCTCCTGCAGGCTCCGATGACAGTGTTTGGCCCTCCAGTGGTACACCAGCTCCAGTCCACATCCCAGTTTTATTCAATGACTCCACGATTTCCCAGATGAACGGGGAGCTGCAAGCACTCACAGAGAAGAAGCTTCTAGAACTGGGGGTAAAGCAGCATCCTCGTGCATGGTTCATATCCCTCGACGGACGCGCCAATGCTCACGTACGCCACTCATACATTGATGTAGGTGCTGATCTTGGTCATAGTGGAACACACAGTGGAAACCACAGCGCCCAAAGCACCTTGAGTGCCCCAGCTGGGAGTAGTAAGGACCGAAGCATTGATACAAGTCTACAAGATACCCAACATGATCGCAAATCTGCATCTGGTCGCAAGACCAAAGAGGAGCACCATGGAAGCAGTCGAAAGGGGCATGGAGGAAGCAGCTTAGGTGGAGGGAAACACTACTCCAAACCTGCCTACCATGACCCGCTTGACCTAAGTGGAGGAGTAAGTCGGATGGGGGCGAGTTCGCCCCTGGAAAACCCTCTGACGCCTCTTTTGGATGATGGTCCCGAAGAACCAAGGGGGTCTTCGATGCCAAGAAGGGGTCGAAGCAGGGGGAACAGCTCACGTAGTAGCAACAGCGAAACGCAGCGTGACTCCGTTACCAGCCCTGAAGATGACAATGATCTCGATGACAAGGATGAGAACAAGAAGAGCCCCTGGCAGCGTATTGAAGAGCGCCCCCTAATGGTGTTTCATCCGAAGAAGTAGAGCATGAAAATCAATCCCAACAGCTGCCTTGACCGATTAGCCAAACTAGAGATGTGTTCAAATTGAAGTTCCACTCAACAATATTCAAAGGATGACTATTTGTGTCTTCATGATTTAATGGACATTTCACATAAGATTGTTATGCCATTGGATTTATTTTTGGCTTTCTATGACAACAGACTTCCACTGATCAATTTGAATGCATCTCAGGGGTCAAAGAACACAAATTAGGTGGCATCGTACCATCTTAGTGTTTTGCACACCTACAAGGATTACACTAAATCCAAGACTAGTTAAGGTGAGGAGAACGCCATTGCAGATGGAAGAACGCAAGATACCAAACAACTGGGCGAGTGCATTAAAATAAAGCACAACACATCCACACAATATTTCCAAATGAATCAGAAGTACTCAAGTACCTTTTCCCTCTCAATGGCTTCAACGTTTTGAATGAATGGATTTCTCGGATGCTTTGATAAGTTGGATTAAGACCTTGATGTTTTCCAAGAACTCCATGTTAAACTTTTAGAGACCTGTTTCCTTATGTTCTAATGCAGTATATTCCTTGGTATTTCTGCTTATTCTTCTACCTTCAGTACTCATTATTTTGATGTCAGTTCCTCATTCGATCTTTCATACTAATTTTATACGTAATGTACATCGCTATTTCAAAATTTCAGATTTCAAACATTCCAGATTTTTTACCGCTAGTCCTTAATTAGTAGATTTAGTACAATTAAGTTTAATGTTCACATTTGTTTGTGATGTGATGTTAAAGCAATTTCTGAAGTCATCATACCATGTATTTTTTTGATTTGTTGTAATATAAAATCCTGACCTTTTTATGCCACATTTTCTGTTCAAGTGCGGTTCTTGAGTCTAGTATTTGAGGATGCGATAGATTGACACTCAGCACTTGCGTTAAAGTGTAAGAAATTATGTTTCAAATAATGTTTGTGGAGCCTGTTTTCACTTGAAGAGGAATGAAATGAAATGAAAAAGCGTTGACTATGAAATAGTAGTTTCAGATTTGAATGTACTTTTTCCACAGTTAAGCCCAAAGTATACTTTGTTTTTTGTCTTTTTACACATACTGGATATGTAAGTGTACTTTTCAAGTACATTTGATAGTGTACACAAACACAGTTTCCTGCCGGTCTTTATTGTGTCTGTGCATTTTTTGTCTTTGAAAGTTATCACTGATAAAAACGTCTTTGCAGTGTAATTTTGTAGTTTTTAGTTAATTTCCTGACATTGTAAGAACGGCACAGTTCATTGTTCACAGCAAAAATTATTCAATTCAAGTGCAAACCTAATTGTCACAAAAATCTGAAGACAAATGACTAAATTATCAGAACGGTATACTTTGGGCTTCAGTGTTTTCAGTTGGGCTTTTCATTAATTTCAAACAGAGCCATTTGCATTTTGTGTATATGTATTATAGTCTATATGTGCATGAGATAACTAGTATAGGACAGATTTTTTTATGCCTACAAATGGAAATAGACACTATTCAAGCATGAAGGTGGATACTAGATGCACTGTAAAAGGTGATTATTTACTTAACTTAAAATGAGTAAACTCCTTGCCTTGCCAAGTTTACTTAAAAAAAAATAAGTAAACCTATTAAAACTGGGAAGTGTTAAGTTAATTTATGTTAACTTTTACTTCAATTTTACTTAAAAAGGCATCTAGTTTACTCACTTTTTTAAAGTACAGTCAACAAATCATTTTAAAAGCAACAGGTTTACTCACTTATCTTAAGTAAAGTGAACTAATCATTTTAAAAGCAACAGGTTTACTCACTTATCTTAAGTAAAGTCAACTAATTTCCTTTAAAGCAACAGATTGACTCATTTATGTTAGGTAAAGTCAACTTATCGTTTTAAAAGCAACAGGTTTACTCACTTATTTTGCATAAAGTCGACTAATAGCTTTTAAAGCAACAGGTTTACTTAAGTAAAGTCAACTAATCATTTTAAAAGCAACAGGTTTACTCAATTTAAGCAAACTAATCGCTTTCTAAAGCAACAGGTTTCCGCACTTTTCTTAAATAAAGTCAAATAATTGCTTTAAAAGCAACAGGTTCACTCACTTATCTTAAGCGCAGTCAACTTATTATTTTAAAAGCAACAGGTTTACTCACTTAAGTAAAGTCAACTAATCGCTTTTTAAGCAACAGGTTTACTCACTTAAGTAAAGTCAACTAATCGTTTTCAAAGCAACAGGTTTACTTATTTTACTTAAAGTCAACTAATCGCTTTTAAAGCAACAGGTTCACTCACTTATCTTAAGTCAACTAATTGTTTTAAAAGCAACAGGTTTACTCACTTAAGTAAAGTCAACTAATCGATTTTAAAGCAACAGGTTTACTTACTTAAGTAAAGTCAACTAATTGTTTTAAAAGCAACAGGTTGACTCACTTATCTTAAGTGAAGGCAACTAACCACTTTTAAAGCAGCAGGTTTACTCACTTATCTAAAGTAAAGTCAACTAACCATTTTAAAAACAACAGGTTTACTCAATTTAGGCAAACTAAATACTTTTAAAGCAACAGTGTTACTCACTTATGTTAAGTAAAGTCAGCTAATCGTTTTTAAAGCAACAGGTTTGCTCACTTGTCTTAAGTAAAGGCAACTAATCGCTTTTAAAGCAACACATTTACTCACTTATCTTAAGTAGTCAATTAATTGCTTTAAAAGCAACAGGTTCACTAACTTATCTTAAGTAAAGTCAACTAATTGCTTTAAAAGCAACAGGTTTACTCACTTAAGTAACGTCAGCTAATCGTTTTCAAAGCAACAGGCTTACTTATTTTACTTAAGTAAGTAAACCTGTTGCTTTAAAAGCGATTAGTTGACTTTAAGTAAAGTCAGCTAATTGTTTTCAAAGCAACAGGTTTACTTATTTTACTTAAAGTCAACTAATCGCTTTTAAAGCAACAGGTTTACTTAAGTAAAGTCAGCTAATTGCTTTTAAAGCAACATGTTTACTCACTTAAGTAAAGTTAACTAATCGTTTTTAAAGCAACAGGTTCACTCACTTATCTTAAGTCAATTAATTGCTTTTAATGTAACAGGTTGACTCACTTATCTTAAGTAAAGTCAACTAATCACTTTTAATGCAACAGGTTCACTCACTTATCTTAAGTAAAGTCAACTAATCGCTTTTAATGCAACAGGTTCACTCACTTATTTTAAGTAAAGTCAACTAATCATTTTTTACAGTGTTCCTAATGTATAGAAATTTGCCAAAACTTCGAATGCCAGTTAGAAATATGATATAGTTTACAGGCCACTGTTTGGCCAGTCAAAATATTCCAACGCTGTTATTATTCATACAATCTGTAACTTGCATCGACTGTGAAAAAACTCTGACTTGGGATCATTTTTATAAGCCATTCAAATATTAAAAGCAAGACACTTTTAATTGCTACTTTTCTATTTTTACGATTTTGTACACAAATTCAGCATTATTTGTCCCGTCATCAAAACAAGCACATGTGTAATTGTTAAAGCAACAGATATACAGGGTACCTTATTGAGAATAGACACTCAAGAGCTACTTGACGACTATCAAACATGATTCAAAGAGACTTTTACTAAAATAGCTCTGCTCACGCTGATCTGGTGCCAATCACATGTAGACGGCTGATTAATGCTGTCTCCTGTAATGACTGTCAACTTGCTGGAAATGACACCGCTGTTGCTACATGTCTCATATGCATGTCATTTGCTTTGCAACCATAACTTCCTTATATTAAATAACACAAATTCGACTGGAACTGAGATTAAGTACACTGTAAAATACATATATGTTATTAAACAGGTTTCAAATTATTATTTATTTATTTAGAGTTACTGAATTGCATTGATTTTTGCTCTGTTGACTTCTGATGTTGAAAATCCAACTGCGCAGTTTAAGAAAGTGACTTTTATTGGCAATTTGTTATATTAAATTCCAATTAAATGACATATTATATGCATAATTAAATGACAGACAAAGTACTGGAAGTGTATTACCAGGTTTTTATGCTATAATTCAAATATACACTGTAAAAATGATCTAATATTTAACAAATAAAGTGTTTTTTGTTTATTTACGGTTGTGAATTGCATTATGGGATGCTGATCTCTGCTCTGTCGACTTTTCATGTTGAAAATTCAACTCTACAGTTGAACAACGTGACTTTTATTGACATTGTAGTAGTTTAAAATAGTATTCATTCGTTCATTCATTTTCTTTTCGGCTTAGTCCCTTTATTAATCGGGGTCGCCACAGCAGAATGAACCGCCAACTTATCCAGCATATGTTTTACGCAGCGGATGCCCTTCCAGCCGCAACCCATCTCTGGGAAACATCCATACACTACGGACAATTTAGCCTACCCAATTCACCTGTACCGCATGTCTTTGGACTGTGGGGGAAACCGGAGCACCCGGAGGAAACCCACGCGAACGCAGGGAGAACATGCAAACTCCACACAGAAACGCCAACTGACCCAGCCGAGGCTCGAACCAGCAACCTTCTTGCTGTGAGGCGATATCGCTACCTACTGCGCCACTGCGTCGCCTAAAATAATATAATGTATAATAATATATAGAGAAATGAGTCTGTAAAATAACAGAAAATGTGCTGGCAGTTTATTAAAATGTTTTGTAGCAAAATATACAACACCAGCCAGACAATATATCACTTTAAACTATTAAAAATGTCAATAAAAGTCACTTTTTCTGACCTTTTAAGATTAAAAGTTGTTGGGGGAATGAGCAAGGTCTCATAATGCAATTCAAAAGCTTAAATAAACAGGGAAAAAATAAAAACATGAATCATAAATTATGGAAAACTGCTCATTTTCACTACAATATATCACTTACAACTAGTAAAAAGGTCAATGAAAGTCACTTTTTCAAACTTATTAACATCAAAAGTTGTTGGAGGACCGATCAAAATCCCATAATGCAATACAAAAGCATAAAAAACAACTTATTTTACAGATATTATTGTTTACAGTGTACAAGATTATCCCCACACAGTTGGCGATTACGAAAGAGGCTTAAAATCTAGAGCAAGCTGAATGTTACAGAGATTTTAGTATGTTTTGTATTATATACAAGGTGCTTAAACCCCTAAACCTTACGTACATTATGATTATCAAAAAACTGACCCACGATTTCACCTTTTTATTTTTAGATATCCTCACTCTTTTCAGCACGAGTTTCACTCGAACCTGTAAAAAGTGAAATCAAAGCCATTCTCTTCCTCTGTGTGTTCATATTTAATGCATAACCTGTACGCAGGAAATCTCGATATGCCTTTGTCTATTTATCACGTGATGTGGTGCTCTAAAAGACATTTCCCTCTGTACCTTGTAAATATTTCTCTCTTTGATTGAGTATGATGATGATGTTGTTTCCATTGTGCACAACGGCTTGGCTTAACTGTTCTAAAATCATGTCCGATTGAACTTTTTGCAATTTTATAATTTGTTCATGATATCTTCACATGTGAAATGGACTGTTTCACTTCTGACGTGTCCAAAAGTCATGTGCTGCAAAATAAAGAAATGCCACTTCTTCTTGGGTTTTTCCTTCCTTTCTTAAAAATAAAACTGAAACTATAGCTATCATACTTTTTTTACACATGTGACATCCTCCTTTTAACATAACACAACTTTTTTTGTAGGTGCAAAGAGTTTAGGATTTGTGAGAAGGAGTTTGTGTGTGTGTGTGACCACAAAACCAGCCATAAGGGTAATTTTTCTGACTGGTAATACATCTTAAATTTAAAAAAGCTGTTTATATATATATATATATATATATATATATATATATATATATATATATATATATATATATATATATATATATATATATATATATACAGTTGAAGTCAGAATTATTAACCCCCCTTTGAATTTTTTTCTTTTTTTAAATATTTCCCAAATGATGTTTAACAGAGCAAAGAAATTTTCACAGTATGTCTGATAATATTTTTTCTTCTGGAGAAAGTCTTATTTGTTTTATTTCAGCTAGAATAAAAGCAGTTTTTAATTTTTAAAAAAACCATTTTAAGGTCAAAATTATTAGCCCCTTTAAGCTAATTTTTTTCGATAGTCTACAGAACAAACCATCATTATACAATAACTTGCCTAATTACCCTAACCTGCCTAGTTAACCTAATTAACCTAGTTAAGCCTTTAAATGTCACTTTAAGCTGTATAGAAGTGTCTTGAAAAATATCTAGTAAAATTTTATTTACTGTCATCATGGCAAAGATAAAATAAATCAGTTATTATAAATGAGTTATTAAAACTATTATGTTTAGAAATGTGTTGAAAAAAAATCTTCTCTCTGTTAAACAAAAATTGGGGAAAAAAATAAACAGGGATATATATATATATCATTAGGATGAAACAATATCTATTTGAGATACAACAATTTGAACATCTGAAATCTGATGGGTCAAACAAACAATTAAATATTTTGAAAATCTAAGTGTTTAGCAATGCATATTACCAATACAATATTGAGTTTTGATATATTTACAATAGAAAATTTACTAAATATCTTCACTGAACAGGATCTTTACTTAATATTCTAATGATTTTTAGCATAAAGTAAAAATCTATCATTTTGAACCATACAGTGTTTTTTGCCTATTGTGAAAATATTAATACATTAATGGTATTAATCAGTAAATTACTAGTATTACACATGCAACATCAAGCTATTTTGTGGTCCAAGCCAAGGACTAATATAAACCATATACTAGAGTGATTTAATCTATATGACATTTGATATTAGTATATTATTAGAAATATATAAGCGGAAAATTATAATATTAATTTCATTTATTTTCCTTTGGCTTAGTCTCTTTATTCATCAGGGGTTGCCACAGCGGAATGAACCACTAACTTATCCAGCACATGTTTTACACAGCGGATGCCTTTCCAGCTGCAACTCATCTCTGGGAAACATCCATGCACACACATTCACACTCATACACACTACTGACAATTTTAGTTAATCCAATTTACCTATAGCGCATGTGTTTGGACTGTGGGGGAAACCGGAGCACCCGGAGGAAACCCACGCCAACACGGGGAGAACATGCAAACTCCACACAGAAATGCCAACTGACCCAGGTGGGACATGTGCCAGAGACCTTCTTGTTGTGAGGCGACAGTGCTAAATACTGAGCCACCGTGTCACTCTAAGCAATAACATTTGATATTAGTACATCATTATAAATATATTAGTCTTCCACATGCTTATGATGATAATCATATTTTAGATAAGTTATTACATTCATATATATATATATATATAAATTATTATATTAGGATTACTTAGCATTTAAGTTTGTAATGATCTTTTGTCTCTTGTGTTTGATTTCTAAACTGTCATGGGAAAAAAAAAAAAAAAAACTAGATAAAGATCTAGATAATGTTTGTCGTGACGAACTTTGAACTTCTGACCTGACCAGCAGGTTTGAAACCGTTTCACAGGTTTCACATTTTAATTAGATTTAAAGCTTTGAACTTTGAAGGTTTTAAAGGTCATATACTGTACATTCCTAGCACGTATAAGCCTGTTTCTTGGACCTTGTAGCAAACTGCTAGTGCAAATAAGTTGTTGCATGTTGCTAGTATGTTTAACATCCCACATAAAAAATACACTACCTGACAAAAGTCTTTTCGCCTATCCAAATTTTAGGAACAACAAAATAATAACTTGACTTCTAGTTGATCATTTGGTATCAGAAGTGGCTTATATGAAAGGCAAAGGCCTCTAGATTACACTTATTTTACTAAAATAAAATATGATCATGCCTTGATTTTTAATTATTTCATTAGGACAGTAGGACTGCAGTAGGACATACATCTCTGCAATGACTCAAATCACTTATTAATAAAGTCATCTGGAACGGCGAAGAAAGCGTTCTTGCAGGACTCCCAGAGTTCATCAAGATTCTTTGGATTCATCTTCAATGCCTCCTCCATCTTACCCCAGACATACTCAACAATGTTCATGTCTGGTGATTGGCCTGGCCAATCCTGGAGCACCTTGACCTTCTTTGCGTTCAAGAACTTTGATGTGGAGGCTGAAGTATGAGAAGGAGCGCTATCCTGCTGAAGAATTTGCCCTCTCCTGTGGTTTGTATTGTAATGGGCAGCATAAATGTCTTGATATCTCAGGCTGTTGATGTTGCCATCCACTCTGCAGATCTCTCGCACATTATACTGAATATAACCCCAAACCATGATTTTTCCTTCACCAAACTGGACTGATTTCTGTAAGAATCTTGGGTCCATGCGGGTTCAGCAGGTCTTCTGCAGTATTTGGGATGATTGGGATGCAGCTCAACAAATGATTCATCAGAAAAATCGACCTTCTGCCACTTTTCCAAATGATCAACTAGAAGTCAAGTTATTATTTGTTGCTCTAACAACTGACATCGACGACAAGACTTTTGTCAGGTTGTGTATAGGCTATACTGTATATATTATAGTATTTATATTTACTGAATTAATAAAGGCTACTGTCAACTATAGTGAATTAATAAACTGTTGTAATGTCCTTTAGTTTTTATTACAGTAAACTGTGATGTATAATGTATAGCCTATAGTTCGTTGTATAATATAGCATATAGTTAAAACTAGACTGGCTAATTGTTTGTTTATATTAATATAGCTATTTTGCAGGTTTCCAGTCATTTCCAGCCTGGTCTTAGCTGGTCAGGCTGGGAGTTGACCAGCTAAAACCAGCTTGACCAGCCAAAATCAGCTATGTCCAGCTTAAACCAGGCTGGTCAAGCTGGTTTTAGCTGGTTTAAGCTGGTTATTTTCCAGCCTGACTAGCTAAGACCAGGCTGGAAATGACTGGACACCAGCCTGGAAATGGCCAAAACCCCTCTAAAACCAGACAGCTTAGGCTGGTTTAAGCTGTTTTTTTTCAGCAGGGACTAATTAACCGATTAATTGAAGTACTTTACTATAGTTCAAACACACTGTTGTGTTTACAATATATTACTACAGTATTTCTTTATCTAGGGTTAAAGTAGCTACAAAATCAGCATACTCTTGTTACAAAAGGCCTTCACTAAACTTTAAATACACATAGCCTATTAATAAAAATGTTAATACTGGTAAGGATCTATGTAACTAAATAAAATATGGGAAAATATATATCTTAAAAAGCGAGGGCACTCTGTATTCATGATCAGTGATCGATACCTAAAACAAAACAAAATGGTTGATCCATCATCTATCAAATATGGGACTAACTTTGAGATCTTTCTTTTGCTCTAACACACTGTCATAAATACTAAAGACAAGTTTGTTGTTTCAGGCGGAGATAATAAGCAACCATCATGAAAATGTAGACGTTTCACTCGTATTTTAGCATTCCTGTGTAATAATCAGCGGTTTCAGGAGCTTACTGAAATATTAGCCGAATAGGCTAGCTACTTTGTAATATATCTTGAAATTAATTATGCTTGAAAGAGCATTCAGATTAACATGTAAAAATATATCGAAAAATATTAATACAACTCCAAAAAGTCCAAACAGCAGCAAGAAAATAAATAAATAAATAAAATTACCTTATCGCTCCAGTCCAGAGGGAGGCGCTGCATTCATTTCATTCATCAGGAGGAGGAAGAGAAACATTACAGTCAGCGCACTGATCAATGTTATGTACACAGATAATACTACTGCATTTATCTAGCATTCTTCAAGAGCTGTCAAACCCTGTACATAACTTATATTAACAGTTAAATTTGTGTCTCGAGAAGTAGTTTAAAGAAGTTTGTCTTTATTTCCGTGTATGCAGAAACGCCTTTATAATCTCTGTTTACATCACATGAAGTAGGTCATTGCTGTTGGGTAAGTTTACTTTCTGTCTATATTTAATTAATTCAAATGTCAGATGTGATTATTAACGCTGTTTAACACGTTATTACTGTGCTATGACTGATTTTGACGCAAGTAACATTTGTTAGATGATTTAGCTCAAGTTTCACTACTCAATAGCCAAACTATAAACAAGATAACTATTATAATATTAGTTCTTATTATCGTTATTATCATCATTGTCAGAATTGAAGCTGTTACCTTCTACGTTTGTATATTTTTTATAGTAAAGACGTCTAATGTAATTAAAATTGCGGTGATGGCCGCTAGAAGGCGCCACTGACTAATATTTATCAGCCATACTGTATAATAAATAATATGCTGGTGTGTGTGTGTGTGTGTGTGTGTGTGTGTGTGTGTGTGTGTGTGTGTGTGTGTTTCAGGATGTTTCTGGTGGGATTGACTGGAGGAATCGCCTCAGGGAAGAGCACAGTGTCTTCTCAACTCAAAGAGCTGGGCTGTCCTGTCATCGATGCAGATGTGGTTGCCCGAAAAGGTGTTTATTTCTTTGAAGATTCTGAGATATCATTAGATATAAGGAACATAATGAATTTAAACACAAGGCTGAAATAAACACTGTTGATGCAGCCAAAGTTAGAAAAGGCAAGTTTAAAAAAAACATGATTATATCAATTCATTTTAATAATACTGTTCACAAAATCAAAATTCAATGTATTGAAGCTAATTTATATGTGTTTATATTTAAATGTAAGTGCTTGCCAATTTAAAGGCATTATTAATTGTTTAAAGATATCATATAATAGTAATAAATCTATATTAATATATAAATAACATAATAGAAATATTAATATATATTATATTATAAATAATATTTATTGACAATTTCAAAGTATTTGAATATATATAATAAAAAAATTTACATTTTATATAAATATTTATGCAAATGAATAACATTTATTAAAAATTATTTAACAAAAAACTATTTTCACTTCAGTGTAAATGACTTTAATTTGCACTGGGGCTGGGAGCTGCTTTATAGCATCATATACTCTCATCGGCCTCTTTATTAGGTACACTTGTCCAGCTACTCATTAACGCAAATTTCTAATCAGCCAATCACATGGCAGCAACTCAATGCATTTAGGCATGTAGACATGGTCAAGACGATCTGGAAGGATGAGGAAGAAAGGTGATTTAAGTGACTTTAATCGTGGCATGGTTGTTGGTGCCACACGGGCTGGTCTGAGTATTTCAGAAACTGCTGATCTACTGGGATTTTCACACACAACCATCTCTAGGGTTTACAGAGAATGGTCTGAAAAAGAGAAAATATCCAGTGAGCGGCAGTTCTGTGGGCGCAAATGCCTTGTTGATGACAGAGGTCAGAGGAGAATGGCCAAACTGGTTCCAGCTGATAGAAAGGCAACAGTAACTCAAATAACCACTCGTTACAACCGAGGTCTGCAGAAGAGCATCTCTGAATGCACAACACGCCCAACCTTGAAGCAGATGGACTACAGCAGCAGAAGACCACACCAGGAAACTGAGGCTACAATTCACACAGGCTCACCAAAATTGGACAATAGAAGATTGTAAAAACGTTGCCTGGTCTGATGAGTCTCCATTTCTGCAGCCCAATTCAGATGGTACGGTCAGAATTTTTGCGTCAACAACATGAAAGCATGGATCCAACCTGCCTTGTATCTATGGTTCATGTTGGTGGTGGTGGTGTAATGGTGTGGGGGATATTTTCTTGGCACACTTTGGGCCCATTAGTACCAATTGAGCATCATGTCAACGCCACAACTTACCTGAGTATTGTTGCTGACCATGTCCATCCCTTTATGACCACAGTGTTCCCAATCCTCTGATGGCTACTTCTAGCAGGATATCGTACCATGTCATAAAGCGTGAATCATCTCAGACTGGTATCTTGAACATGACAATGAGTTTACTGTACTTAAATGGCCTCCACAGTCACCAGAACTCAATCCAGTAGAGCACCTTTGGGATGTGGTGGAATGGGAGATTTGCATCATGGATGTGCAGCCGACAATTCTGCGGAAACTGCATTATGCTATCATGTCAATATGGAGCAAAATCTCTGATGAATATTTCCAGTACCTTGTTGAATCTATGCCACGAAGGATTAAGGCAGTTCTGAAGGCAAAAGGGGGTCCAACTCGGTACTGGTAAGGTGTACCTAATAAAGTGGCCGGTGAGTGTATGTACAGTAGAAATTCCTGTCTTTTAAAGAAACAGTTCACCCAAAAATTTGCATTTACTTACTCAAGTGCTTCTAAACTTCTGAATTTCTTTCTTAGGTTGAACACAATGTAAGATATTCTGAAGAATGCTGGAAAAAGCAACCATTGACATCCATAATAGAAACAGAAATATCTAAATTCTTGTAATTCTTTTGTGTTCAAGAAAAGAAAGAAATTCAAACAGGTTTGGATCAAGTGGAGGATGAGTAAAAGATGACAGAATTTTCATTTTTGAGTAAACTACCCCTTTAATGCATGTTTTTATTTCCATCAGAATCTAGTTGAAGATGTATGTAAATATGTGTGTTTCAGTGGTGGAGCCCCAGACAACAGCATACAGACTGATCGTGCGCCACTTTGGGCGGGACGTTTTATCAGAAAATGGCAAGATTGACAGAAAGAAACTGGGCCAGATCATCTTCTCCAGCCCTGAGAAACGCAGGCTTCTCAACTCAATCACACACCCGGAAATACAAAAAGAAATGTTGAAACAAATCCTGCTGTACTTCATTAAAGGTATGCATTAAATAAAGCTGATTGAGATTATGCAGGAGTCTTATGAATCTGTGTGTGTGTGTGTGTGTGTGTGTGTGTGTGTGTGTGTGTGTGTGTGTGTGTGTGTGTGTGTGTGTTTAGGCTACAGGTATGTGATTCTGGACGTCCCGCTTCTGTTTGAAACTCGACGGCTCACTCGATTCCTGACGCACACTGTGGTTGTGTACTGGTAATGACACAGTTTATTGGAGTGTTATATTAACATTATTTATATAGCAGTATAATACTTACTAATATTTTTCAATGAGCTGTTTTTATTTTGCCTGTAGTTTCAAAATTAATAAAAAATATTATTATTTTATTTTAAGTATTAAATTGTTAAAACTGAAATGTCATTTTTTTTCTTTGGCAAAAAACATTTTTTCTCGTTTGTAAAGGATTTTATGTGCATTTCAACTAATTAACTAAACTTAATTAGCAAAACAGCAAGATATTGTTTTAATTTAATAGCTTAAAATGTTATAAATATATATTTTTAATTAAATGTTAGTTATTTTTAATGTTTCCATTTTTCTTTCATTTATTTTTACTTCAATTTTAGTCTTTCAGCTTTTTTTTTACCTTGTTACTAAATGCGATATTTTTAATTTACTTTTTTTTTTTTTTGTCTTTTTTGATATTATAGTCTTTTATTTAATAAGTGTGTGCCATGTGTATATTGCCTTGAATATTGAATCTATCAGTATACTACTTTCAAAATTAGGAAAATTTGATATGTATTTTAAATAGCAAAACAGTACGGTAGTTTTTAGTTGGTCATATTTAATTTTCATGTAAATTTGTTTTGTTTTTTTCAACTTCTGCTGTTACACAATTGTTAATGCATATTTTATTTTAGTTTTTCATCAAATTTGTAACTTTATTTCTCAATTCAGTTTAATAATAGTTTTTTAAAACAATAAATTTGTAATAAAAAATAAATTAATTAATAAAAAAAAAAAAAATAATAATAATAAATATATATATATATATATATATATATATATATATACACACACACACACACACACACACACACACACACACAGTTGAAGTCAGAATTATTAGCCCCCGTGTTTATTTTTTCCCCCTTTAATTTCTGTTTAACAGAGAGATTTTTTCAACACATTTCTAAACATAATAGTTTTAATAATTCATTTCTAATAACTGATTTATTTTATCTGCCATGACGACAGTAAATAATATTTGACTAGATATTTTTCAAGACACTTCTATACAGCTTAAAGTGACATTTAAAGGCTTAACTAGGTTAATTAGGTTAACTAGGCAGGTTAGGGTAATTAGGCAAGTTATTTTATAACGATGGTTTGTTCTGAAGACCATTGAAAAAAAAATTAGCTTAAAGGGGCTAATAATACTGATCTTAAAATGTTTTTAAAAAATATATAAACTGCTTTTATTCCAGCCAAAATAAAACAAATAAGACTTTCTCCAGAAGAAAAAATATTATCAGACATATTGTGAAAATTTCTTTGCTCTGTTAAACATTTGGAAAATCTTTAAAATTTATTTTTATTTTATATATATTTTTTTACTTAAATGTTAGTTATTTTAATTTAATTTATCTTTAGTTACCAAGGTGATATTTCTAATTTACTTGGATCTTTTTATTTTTGATATTATAGTCCATGAAATACATGTGCATGTCGTATATTGCATTTATCAGTAATAAGCGTGTGCTCTGTCTGCTTTTATTAATTTATTGTTATTAAAAACATAAAATGTTCCTATTTTTTAAAGGATTTGTCTATATGAACTAAACTTAATTAGCAAAACAGTAGTTTTTAGTTGGGGTGCCACGGTGGCGCTTTGAGTAGCACGATCACCTCACAGCAAGAAGGTAATCTGGGTGCTCCTGTTTCCCACACGGTCCAAAAGACATGCGGTACAGGTGAATTGGGTAAGCTAAATTGTCCGTAGTGCATGTATGTGAATTAGTGTGTATGGATGTTTCCCAGTGATGGGTTGCAGCTAGAAGGGCATCCGCTGCGTGATGCATATGCTGGATAAGTTGACGGTTCATTCCGCTGTGGCGACCCCAGATTGATAAAGGGACTAAGCCGAAAAGAAAATGAATGAATGAATAATTTTAATTGGTTGTTTTTACATTTTCTTGCAGTTTTTTTTCTCTTTTGCTGTTTGTTTCTACAATTTTAATGCATAATTTATTTTAATTTTGTCAAATATTTTTTATTTCTTAATTCAGAAAAATTCAGTTTAATAATTGTTTTTTTATATAATTTTTAAAAACTAATTTTTCATAAATTTTAAATATATTTTTTATTTAAATGTTATATATTTTTTATGTTTCTATTTGGCTTTAATTGAACTTCAGCTTTTTTTTGTTAGTTACCAAGGCGATATTTATAACTCACATCTTAATTATTAGATTTTTGTCTTTTTATGATATTATAGTCTTTCATCTAATATAGGTTTGTGTGTGTATATTACCTCATCAGTAACGATAAGCATGTGCTCTGTGTTTAGTGATCCAGCGACGCAGCTAGCCAGACTCATGCAGCGGGACGATTTGAGTCAGACTGAGGCCGAGCAGAGGATCTCCGCTCAGATGCCGCTGAAGGAGAAGCGCGGCCTGGCCAATCACGTGATCGAGAACTCGGGCTCGCGCGAGGACACACACAAACAAGTGCTGCGGCTGCACTCCAAACTGGATGACTGCATGCAGTTCCTGATCATTAGAGCTGTTGCGGTGGCTGCGCTAGCTGGGCTCGGTGGACTGTTCATCTATACAGTCAGAATCATCACTTCATAGCACACAAACATTTACATTTAGTCATTTAGCAGACGCTTCTGACCTATTGAGAAGGCATTCAGCGATTCAACAAGAAGAGGCAATACACACAACAAATGCTAATTATACAAAAGAAACTCAGAATTATGAGCCCTACTGAATTATTCGCCTCCCTGTATATATATTTTGCCCAATTTCTGTTTAAATGGAGAGCAGATTTTTTTTAACACATTTCTAATCATAATAGTTTTAATACCTCATTTCTAATAACTGATTTATTTTCTCTTTGCCATGATGACAGTAAATAATATTTGACTAGATATTTTTCAAGACACTTCTATACAGCTTAAAGTGACATTTAAAGGCTTAACTAGGTTAATTAGGCAAGTCATTGTATAACTGATTTGTTTGTTCTGTAGACAATAGAAAAAAAATATTGCTTAAGGGGGCAAATAATATTGACCTTAAAATGGTTTTAATAAAATTAAAAACTGCTTTTATTCTAGCCGAAATAAAACGAATAAGACTTTCTCCAGAAGAAAAAATATTATAGAAAATACTGTGAAAAATTCCTGAATCTGTTAAACATCATTTGGGAAACATTTGTAAAACTTTTACAGGAGGGCGAATAATTTTAAATTCAACTATAAAGGCACAAGCTGCTCTCTTTTTTGAAAGAGGGCGGGGACAGCAGCTCATTTGCATTTAAAGACACACGAACAGCTTGTGTTTGTTTCTGCCAATAAAAAGGAGCATTAACAAAGCAGTTACCATCTATAATAAACAATAAATCATGAGCTATTTTGAGGGGACATCCATCTTTAAAAAGGGGGATAATTATCCCCCTTTAACTAATGCTAATGTAATCTTATTGTAAATTGCTAACAATATTTTTTCCACAGGAGAGTAAATGATGACAGAAGGATCACTTTGAGTATAAAACTATGAAGATGGTGATTTTAGAAGACAGTTTTAGAGGTTTTTTTGTTTGCTGTGTGAATCATTTAATGTTTAAATCATTACCTCACTTTAACCTCACCTTGTTATGGATATTTTTTTACCTCACACCATCAGCCTGAATGACAGCCATGTAACGCACAATATAGTCGTTTATAGTAAATAGTGTAGTGTTTTTGAACCATACTATAGTAAATTACATCAATTAATCTGTTGTGGTAATTTTATAGTTGCTCTATCTATCTATCTATCTATCTATCTATCTATCTATCTATCTATCTATCTATCTATCTAGGCTAGTTAGTATCTATCTATCTATCTATCTATCTATCTATCTATCTATCTATCTATCTATCTATCTATCTAGGCTAGTTAGTATCTATCTATCTATCTATCTATCTATCTATCTATCCATCCATCTATCTATCTATCTATCTATCTATCTATCTATCTATCTATCTATCTATCTATCTATCTATCTATCTATCTATCTATCTATCTATCTATCTAGGCTAGTTAGTATCTATCTATCTATCTATCTATCTATCTATCTATCTATCTATCTATCTATCTAGGCTAGTTAGTATCTATCTATCTATCTATCTATCTATCTATCTATCTATCTATCTATCTATCTATCTATCTATCTATCTATCTAGGCTAGTTAGTATCTATCTATCTATCTATCTATCTATCTATCTATCTATCTATCTATCTATCTATCTATCTATGCTAGTTAGTATGTATGCATCTATCCATCTATCTATCTATCTATCTATCTATCTATCTATCTATCTATCTATCTATCTATGCTAGTTAGTATGTATGCATCTATCTATCTATCTATCTATCTATCTATCTATCTATCTATCTATCTATCTATCTATCTATCTATCTATCTATCTATCTATCTATCTATCTATGCTAGTTAGTATGTATGCATCTATCTATCTATCTATCTATCTATCTATCTATCTATCTATCTATCTATCTATCTATCTATCTATCTATCTATCTATCTATCTATCTATCTAGGCTAGTTAGTATCTATCTATCTATCTATCTATCTATCTATCTATCTATCTATCTATGCTAGTTAGTATGTATGCATCTATCTATCTATCTATCTATCTATCTATCTATCTATCTATCTATCTATCTATCTATCTATCTATCTATCTATCTATCTATCTATCTAGGCTAGTTAGTATCTATCTATCTATCTATCTATCTATCTATCTATCTATCTATCTATCTATCTATCTAGGCTAGTTAGTATGTATCTACAGATGTATCTATAGATAGAATGATGATAGATAGATAGATAGATAGATAGATAGATAGATAGATAGATAGATAGATAGATAGATAGATAGATAGATAGATAGATAGATAGATAGATACTAACTAGTCTAGATAGATAGATAGATAGATAGATAGATAGATAGATAGATAGATAGATAGATAGATAGTTTCTATCTACAATATCTTATCTACAATATCTATAATACTACAATACACAAATTTAAAGTAGTAAAATCTAAAGTACACTACAGTATTTATTAAAGTTGATCAGTCCACTATAGTTAATACTACAGTGTGCTTTAGCATTACTTAAAGAGTTGTAAATACTTTAATATACAGTATAAAACTACTATAATATGGTTCCAAAACACTCGTATTTTTCATGTGGGAAAATTTTATTCTTCCCCTTTAATTACTGTGATATGAGCACTGCTGTGCACAAGCTACAGAATCAACACAACCACTGTGATGTTCATCTGACATGTATCATATTGTATAAAGCAGAAGGAAATATGTAAGTAATAAGTAAAGACTAGAGTGAGATATATTTTAAACTCAAGTGTTTTATTGTTGATAATGCATTAGTATATTACATGGACCGAATGTAAACTCCTCTGCCGCTCTTTGCTAAACTTATATATTTTGATCTATAACTGAATTAAATAAATGATCACAGCACAATGACACGTAAGTTGTGTGCCTTTTACTTTTGCAGTGTTTTATACACTCACCGGCCACTTTATTAGGTACACTTGTCCAACTGCTCGTTAACGCACATTTCTAATCAGCCAATCACATGACAAAACCTGAAGGTACTGGGTCAGATAAGGGGGACATGCAAAATATGTACTGTTGGTGTGCCTCCAGGAACAGGGTAGGGAAACACTGGCAAGATATGAATGAATGTAGCTTGATTAGCATTGGAATATAGTTAATTTGTTAATGTAGTTTAGTAAAGTTAACGAATGCAGTTTTGTTGTGCAGTGTGTTGAGCTACAAGTTGTGTTGGCGCAGCTGAGCATGTGTGTGTGTGTGTAAAGATGAGTAATATAGATGTACATCAGACAGATCTGACAGTTTTGAGTTGTCTCTGCTCTTCGGGCCTGACCCACGGTGATGTTCTCTGTCTTTAATAAGCTGTTCTTATGCTAACACAGAGTGACGCTGGCTAGCGGCCCTGCACAGTAAGACCTCTGTGTGTGTGCGTGTGTGTGTGTGTGAGAGAGAGAGAGAGATGGTCAAGGTTTCAAGACTGTGCTTCGGTCTTTATGGAATGGATACAGATGTATGTGTGTGCTTGTATTTGTTTGTGTGTGTGTTGTGGTGTGTGTCTGTTTGTTTTGTGTCGGTGTGTGATACATTATGTATTTTGTGCGATAGATGTGTGTACATGTATTAGTGTGTTGTGGTGTGTGTACTGTATTTGTGTTTGTTTTGTGTGTGTGTTTTTTTATTTGTTTGTGTGTTGTGTACTTGTTTGTGTGTTTGTGCTTGTATTTGTTTGTTTGTGTGTTGTGGTGTGTGGTTTTGTGTCGGTGTGCGATACACTATGTATTTTGTATGTGTTTTGTGTGGGTGTGGATTTGTGGCTGTGTGTGTGTGTGTGTGTATTTGTGGGTGCGTTTTTTATTTGTTTGTGCATTGTGTATTTGTTTGTTTGTGTGTTGTGGTGTCGGTTTTTGTGTCGGTGTGTGATACACTGTATGTGTTTTGTGTGGGTGTGGATTTGTGGCTGTGTGTGTGTGTGTGTGTGTATTTGTGTGTGCGTTTTTTATTTGTTTGTGTTTTGGGTACTTGTTTGTGTGTTTGCTTTTCTGTGTGCGCTTGTATTTGTTCGTTTTGGGTCGGTGTGTGATATGTGGATGTGTGCATATGTTTTGTGTTGTTTTTGTGAATTTGTTTGTGTTTTGATGCTGTGTGTGTGTGTGTTTGTACTGCATCTGTTGTGTTTGTGTGTGTGTTGTGTGCTCGTTTGCGTGTTGTGTGTTTGTGTAGCTACAGTATTTTGTGTTTGAGGGGGTTTTGTGTTTGTGTGTGTTGTGTGCATGATTGTGTGTTGTGTGTGGGTGTGTGTGTTTTTGTTTTGTGTTGTTTGTGTATTTATTTGTTTGATGTATTGTGTGGATTTGTGGGTGTGTGTGTTTGTGTGTCGCTGTGTGTATATGTTTTGTGTTGTTTCATGTTGCATTGTGTTGGTGTGGATTTGTACAATGTGTGTGTGTATATTTGTGTGGTGTGTGTGTACTGTATTTGTGTTTGTTTGGGATATGTCTGATGTATGTTGTTTTGTGTGTGTATGTTTGTGTGTTTGTTTTGTGAGAAATGTGTGTGTGTCTGATGGGTGTGCTATGTGTTTGTTGTGGTTGGGTAATGTATTTGTTTTTGTTTGTGTGTGTGTGTATTTGTACTGCATCTGTTGTGATTGTGTGTGTTGTGTGCTTGTTTGCGTGCTGTGCTGTGTGTTTTGTGTGTGTGTGTGTACATTATTTGTTGGTGTTTTTGTGTGCGTGTTGTATTTGTGTGTTGTGTGCATGATTGTGTGTTGTGGTGTGTGATGTGTGTGTATATGTTTTAAGCTGTTTGTGTATTTATTTGTTGGTGTGTTGTGGCTATGTGTGTGTATATTGTGCAATACATTGGTGTGTGTGTGTGTGTTGTGGTGTGTGTACAGTATTTGTGTTGTGTTTGTTTTTTGTGTATGTGTTTATATTTATTAAGTGTGTGTGTGTGTGCTTATATTTGTTTGTTTGTGTGTGTCGGTGTGTTTTGTGTCGGTGTGTGATATGTGGGTGTGTTTTGTGATGTTTGTGAATTTGTGTGTTTGATGTTTTGTGTGGGTGGGTGTATTTGTGTGTGCACGTGTTTGTTTGTTTGTGTGTGTCTGTGTTGTGTGCATGTTTGTGTGTCGCTGTGTGTATAAGTTTAGTGTTGTTTCATGTTGCATTGTGTTGGTGTGGATTTGTACAATGTGTGTGTGTGTATATTTGTGTGGTGTGTGTGTGTGTGTGTGTGTACTGTATTTGTGTTTGTTTGGGTTTTGTCTGATGCATGTTGTTTTGTGTGTGTATGTTTGTTTTGTGAGAAATGTGTTTGTGTCTGATATGTGGGTGTGATATGTGCTTGTTGTGGTTGGGTAATGTATTTGTGCTTGTTTGGGTGTGTGTGTGTGTGTGTGTGTGTGTGTGTGTGTGTTGTGATAGGTGGCTGTGTATTTATCCGTTTTATGCAATGTGTGTGTTTGTGAGTGTATGTTAGCTTTGTGTGTGTGTGTGTTGTGTGTATTATGTGTGTGTTTGCTGTCAGAGTGTTTTAGTATGTATCAGACAGACTGAAGTGTGTGTGTGTGTGTGTGTGTGTGTGTATTGTGAGCTGAACTAACTTTTTAAACACTGTCACTGTGAGGAATGCTGAAACACACAGCAGCGCGTCTGAATCTCACAATGACAGAACATTTATGCCACAGAAGAGATGAAGCCCATTTACAGATGTGTGTGTGTGTGTGTGTGTGTGTGTGTGTGTGTGTGTGTGTGTGTGTGTGTGTGAATTTTTGGTTGCAAATTGACGCCATTATTTTCAGCCCAAAGCAGATTTACAACCAATTTCCTACAAACACTTACAGAAAAAAAGAGGTCAAAGAAGTCTTGACTGTTGTATCTTCCCCCATAGAAAATGTGCATGAAAACACACATGTATGCCAGATCAGGAAGAAACAGAAGCAGCATCTAACACACACACGCACACACACACACTCGATTCACTGTTATTTTACAGGAGTGATTTACTTGACGAGCAGCAATAGTGAAGTATTTGTTTCAGCTTACTGGGAGTAACAGTGTGTGTGTCATCTCTCTCTCTCTCTCTCTCTCTCTCTCTCTCTCTCTGTCTCTCACACACACAGACATACAGAGAATGTCATACTGTAGAATTACGTTACTCTCAAACCCTTTGCGCATACAGTGTGTGTTTGTCTTGAATGTGTTTGGGTGAGAGTGTTTTGTGCTCTATTTGTGTGTGTACTGTATTTGTGTGTGTTTTGTGTGTCTGTTTTATATGTTGTGTGTGTGTGTGTTTTGTGCAATATAATTGAAAACACTATTAGATGAAATAAATACACTACAGATAACAAAAGCACTACAAGAGGAATGTAAATATACGATAATTCATAACTATTACAAATAACTTTAGTAAAAATTGAGAGAAAAAAATACGAAATACAAAAATCTATAATTTATGCAAAAGATAAATACAATTTAATACTACTACTAATAATAATAATAACAACAAATATATAAATATATACAGCTAAAGTCTGAATTATTAGCTCCCTTGTATATTTTTTGTCCCCAATTTCTGATTAATGGAAATATTTTTTTCAACACATTTCTAATCATAATTGATCATTTCTAATAACTGATTTATTTTATCTTTGTCATGATGACAGTAAATAATATTCTACTAGATATTTTTCAAGACACTTCTATACAGCTTAAAGTGACATTTAAAGGCTTAACTAGGTTGATTAAGCAAGTTAGGTTAATTAGGCAAGTCATTATATAATGATGGTTTGTTCTGTAGACTATCGAAAAAAAAAATATGTAGCTTAAAGGGGCTAATAATATTGACCTTAAATTGGCTTTTAAAAATTGAAAAACATATTTTATTCTAGCCAAAATCAAACAAATTATACTTTCTCCAGGAGAAAAAAAAAATATTATCAGACATACTGTGAAAATTCAACATCATTTGGTAAATATTTAAAAAATAATAATAATAATAATGAATAATTTTGAATTCCACTGTGTATCTACACTACCTGACAAAAGTCTTGTCGTCAATCCCAGTTGTAAGAGCAACAAATAATAACTTGACTTCTAGTTGATCATTTGGAAAAATGTGCAGAAGGTAGATTTTCCCATCAATCATCTGTTGAACTGCATCACAATATATATATATAGAGGGAGAGAGAGAATTTATTTTTGAGAATTTTTTATTAATTTCTAGACAGTCAAAAGTTTACACACATTCCTTGGTATTTTTTTAGCTTTGCTATTAAACTGTATAACTTTGGTCAAATGTTTTGGGTATCCTTCCACAAGCTTCTCACAATAGTTTGCAGGAATTTTGGCCCATTCCTCCTGACAGAATTGGTGTAACTGAGTCAGATTTGTAGGCTGTCTTGCTCGCACAAGCTTTTTCAACTCTGCCCTCAGTTTTTCTAGATTGAATTTAGGGCTTTGTGATGGCCACTCCAAAACATTCACTCTGTTGTCCTTAAAGCACATTTTAACTAATTTGGCAGTACGCTTAGGGTCATGGTCTGTTTGGAAGACCCATTTGTGGCCAAGTTTTAATTTCCTGGCTGATGTCTTGAGATGTTGCTTCAGTATTTCTACATAATGTTCTTTCTTCATGATGCCATCTATGCTGTGAAGTGGACCAGTCCCTCCTGCAGCAAAACAGCCCCACAACATGATGCTGCCGCCCCCATACTTCACAGTTGGGATGGTGTTCCTAGACATGTAAGCTTTCCCCTTTGTCCTCCAAATGTAACACTGGTCATTATGGCCAAACAGTTCAATCTTAGTTCCATCAGACCACAGGACATGTCTCCAAAAATTATTCTTTTCCTCTGTGTAATTTAGCAAATTGTAATCTGGCTTTTTTGTTGATTCTGGCTTGTTGATTTTCCCATGTTGTCACACAAGGAAGCAGTGTGTTTGAGGTTTTCCTTAAATACTATTCTACAGTTGTGCCTCCAATTAACTCAAATGTTGTCAATTAGCCAATCAGAAACTTCCAAAATCTTGACACCATCATCTGAGCTTTTTAATAATCTTATTGTATGTAAACTTGACTGTCAAGAAAAGTTATAACAATTTCTCAAAAAATATCTCTCATTATTCTGCTATTAAGCAGAACAGAAACAAATGTGATAATCCGACACTTACCTAAAAGAGAAAAAGTTTAGTCACATTAACATCGGACTTTTTTTTTAAATGGTTATGTGCCTTTTTATGCAGTGTATGTACACTTCTGGTTTCAACTGTAAATACTTAACCTGATGAAGACCATGTAGGTCAAAATGTTGTTATATAAAAAAAATTTGCAGAGCTAAAATGGCAGTGCGCCAATTTTCTTTTGATCTTTTGCCAGTGTGTTTGTTTTTGATCGAGCACCTGCCTTTGAGAATCTTAGATGTGCGCACATTTCTGTTTCTTGGTTGTTTATATATACATAGTCAGAATTTTTAGCCCCCCTTTGATTTATTTTTCTTTTTTTAAATTTCCCAAATGATGTTTAACAGAGCAAGGAAATTTTCACAGTATGTCTGATAATATTTTTTCTTCTGGAGAAAGTCTTATTCGTTTTATTTTGGCTAGAATAAAAGCGGTTTTAAACATTTAAATAAATTTTTTAAACACCATTTTAAGGTCAAAATTATTAGCCCTTTTAAGCTATATACTTTTTCAATAGTCTACAGAACAAACCATCATTATACAAAAACTTGCCTAATTACCCTAACCTGCCTAGTTAACCTAATTAACCTAGTTAAGCCTTTAAATGTCACTTTAAGCTGTATAGAAGTGTCTTGAAAAATATCTAGTCAAATATTATTTACTGTCATCATGAGAAAGATAAAATAAATCAGTGATTAGAAATGGGTTATTAAAACTATTATGTTTAGAAATGTGTTGGAAAACATCTGCTCTCCGTTAAACAGAAATTGGGGAAAAAAATAAATGGGGGGCTAATAATTCTGACTTCAACTGTATATATATATATATATATATATATATATATATATATATATATATATATATATATATATATATATATATATATATATATATATATATATATATATACATACATGTGTGTGTGTGTAAATAATGATGTATATAATAGCATAATAAATAATGTAGTATAATAATAATAATCTCTCAGTCTGTCTCTCTCTCTCTCTCTCTCTCTCTCTCTCTGGCCCGAGGGCTCGTCCACATCATGCCGCTCTGTCGCTGGTCGAGTCACACCAACTCAGCTGGAAAACACCCACCAAATGAGAAGTGACAGCTGCTTTTGTGTGTGTTTGTGTGTGTGTCCTCCCGCGTGGATTTCGGGCCCGTATGTGGGCACTTATTTGATATACCGACTTTGACTTCCTTAAGTACGGGATAAAAGTGCACATCAGGCCCTAAAATGAGTGAACGAGCACGTTTCTCCAAACTCTCAGCCAGTTTCATTAAGAAAATGAAGAAATGTGAACTACTACACTAATCATCTAACATCTGCTGGAGCTCTTAAAGGGAAATTCACACTAAAATGAAAGTTCTGTTTAAATTGGACTCTGTTTGCTGAGGCTGTGGATTAAAAAGATAGGCGTTTTTAATAAAGACTTCTTAATGATGTGCTTAAAAATGTGCATTTTAAATTCGATGTTTTATAAACTCACCTGAAACAAGAACAGAGGGCAGGGCATGTAGTAGCTCCTCCCCTTTTAAAAAGCAGCCAAAAGCATTTAGTTTTATCACAGCTCTGAGAGTAGTTGAGCCCAAGCGCATCAAATGAAAAGCACATGAGAAGCGTCCTGAAGGAGGCGGGGCATGTCAGATACTAGAGAGCATTTGATTGGCCTGAAGAATTTGATGAGAAACTGAAGCATGAGGTGACATCAAATAAAATCTAGTTAGTGACAAACAAAAAAATTAGACAATTGTTTCAATCTAAACACAAAACAACCCCTAGAGGGAAATATTATTGGAATGAAAAAATTATTGATATTAATTGGGAAACTACCTGGTCAATCCCCTTTAAATTTTGCCTTATAAATAAGGTTAAAGAAGTGCATTTTAAAATACTTCACAAAATTTACCCTTGCAAAGTAACTTTATCTAAATTCATGGAGATTGATAATACTTGCACATTTTGTAAGATACATGAGGAAGACTTACCTCATCTTTTCTATAACTGTGATGTATCTCTTAAATTTTGGAATGATGTTAGTGACGTGTTATTTGTGTTAATTACAGGCTCTCTTTAAAAGATGTAATTTGCTCTTTTTCACACACACAAAAAAAAATTGAGTTTGTTGTTAACTTCTACATTTTACAAGGTAAATATTTTATTCATAAACAGTAATTTGCGAATTCATTCATTCATTCATTCATTTTCTTGTCGGCTTTGTCTCTTGCGGGGTCGCCACAGCGGAATGAACCGCCAACTTATCCAGCACGATTTTACGCAGCGGATGCCCTTCCAGCCGCAACCCATCTCTGGGAACTTCCACACGCACATTCACACACTATGGACAATTTAGCTTACCCAATTCACCTGTACTGCATGTCTTTGGACTGTGGGGGAAACCGGAGCACCCGGAGGAAACCCACGCGAATGCAGGGAAAACATGCAAACTCCACACAGAAACGCCAACTGACCCAGCCCAGCCGAGGTTCAAACCTGCGACCCAGCGACGTTCTTGCTGTGAGGCAACAGCACTACCTACTGCGCCACTGCGTTGCCTTAATTTGCGAATTATATACCAAAATGCAATTTATTTTTATTAGAAATGGAAACTTTGGAAAAATCTCTAATGCAAATTAAAAACAAAAAGAATGATTTGATGTTAGATTTCATGGAGGAATTTTTTTCTGGTACTATCCCCCGCTGTAGTTGATGATTGTGTCCTAAATTATTTTTATTAGTATTTATTTATTTTTTTGTCATTGTTCTTTGTAATTCTCTTATCCATTTTTTTCCATCTGTTATGTTTTTGCTTTATTATTTTTTTTTTCTGGTTGTTTCTTACAAATTCGTAAGGTTACCTGATATATTTTATGGATTTGTATTATTACCTTATCTTATGTAATGTATCAAACTTATAATTAAAAATAAAAAAAAATAGTTAGTGACAAACTGCAAGTTTAGATGTTTATATCAGGTTTGTATCTGCTAAATGTGAATTTCGTCACTGTTTTGGAGCACACTAGCTTTCAGATATCTTAAAACTACCATTCTAATTCTAACATCTCATTCATTCATTCAGTCATTTTCTTTTCGGCTTAGTTACGTTATTAATCAGGGGTCGCCACAGCGGAATGAACCGCCAACTTATCGTTAAATCTTTCTAATCTCGATCTTTTGACTGCTAGCTATATAAATAAGTGAAGTTTCACAAACTAATTTCGAGAGGAGCACGTGATATGATTGATCACAGCTGGTCTCATCTATAATCATTGTTAGCCAATCAGATTAATCCAAACTCACTATAAGTAGCCTGGCCAAAACTGCTACCTCATCTTCGTTTTCCGAAGAAACCCCCCCATCCACCCCATCTCCCCTTTTCCTCCTTTACCAGGGGGAGCTCTCGAGAACTACCTGATCTCGTACTCCCTTACATGCTCATTGACTAGTCGGGAGCCCTGGGCTTGCCAAACCTGCTATTATTATCAAGCAATATCGAAGTGCGAACTCTTGAAAATATATAATTTCATTATGGTCAGATGTTTTATTAAATGTGTGTTGGCACCATGCAAATAGTTCATTTCATTTTCACACAATCAGATTACGCCCTAACCTTTAAAATGCAGCTCCAGTCTGTGGCGTTAGATGGTGTCAGTGCTGGCGTTGGTCATTGACAGTTGTGCGGCTGCCAGAGCAGATAAATCTGAAATCCTAACCCTGATCCACATGCAGCCCACCTGCCGCTCTGAGCTGAAGGTGAGATGTGAGATGCCGTCACGCTGAGACAGATGCTGCTGATGAGAGCAGCTCAACACATGTCTTTATTGGCTCCGCGTTACACTACCTGACGCCGTGACATTGCACACACACATGTACAGTTCAGAGGTCATAATTATTCACCCTCCTGTGATTTTTTTTTTTCAATTATCTCCCAAATGATGTTTAACAGAGTGAGGAATTTTTCACAGTATTTCCTATAATATTTTATCTTCTGGAGAAAGTCTTATTTGTTTTATTTCGGCTAGAATAAAAGCAGTTTTTATTTTTAAAATCATTTTATGGTCAATATTATTAGCCCCCTAAAGCCGCGGTCACACTAGACTTTTCCCTCCATAGACTTCCATTCATACGCACGCGAATGCGTCAGACCGGAAACGCAGGGTGATGCGTCAGATTTCGCAGGTTGCTGCGGCGCAAAGTTCAAACTTGGTGAACTCTGACCTGCGAAATTGCATCACTTGACTGCGTGAGACCAATCCAGGATCAAAACATGACCTCTCTGAACAGAAATTTAAAACAGAGTAATCGCTCGCTTTTTTAATGTCTAATCATCTTGTTTAATCCCGCCCCCTTTCGCAGCGCCCTATGACAGAATTTCGCAAGCTCAAACTCTAGTGTGACCGCGGCTTTAAGCAATATATTTTTTTCCAATTGTCTACAGAACAAACCATCATTATAAAATGACTTGCCTAATTACCCTAACCTGCCTAATTAACCTAGTTAAGCCTTTAAATGTCACTAAGCTGAATTCTAGTATCTATGTTAAAATGTTAGACTAGAAGATTACCAAAACAAACATTTTATTTCCTTGGATTAATTTGCACAGATTATTTGTTTAATATTCAATTAAAAATACAAATGGTCAATTCTTCTTTATGATGACTTTAAATATTATATGATGAGAATGATTTACTTGAAGTGATTTGTACAGAGCAATAAAACCTAAGCTTTGATTTCTTTTGTGTGTGTGTATGTGTGTGTGAAGGCCAACACTTCTGCGTCAGGCGCACGTGTATGCTACGGCGCAGCCTACGCGTGGATGCATAGCCCCTCGCCGTAACCGTCGGCGACATTGACGCGCACCTCTCAAAAAAATGTAACGCGTACACATAGCGTAAGCTCTGTGATTGGTCGGCTTGGTAGCGCTGACGAGTGTGGGCGGAGGTGAGAGCCGCGCGCCCGATGCAGCGAGTGTTTACAAGTGTGGAGTCCCGTGAAGGAGCTCCGGATGGAGACTGTTGTTTTGTGTTTACCTCATGATTAAAGTTGTTGCACGTCCGCCGGTTCCCGCCTCAAAATGAGTGAATTTGAGCCACTTGTACATTAAGGAAGTGTTCAGAAAACACAAAACCCCAGAAACAGAAACAGCGCACACAAGTATAAATGCACGGCTACGCGCGAGGCTTGTGCCGTGGGTCACGTCGATCACTTGACGCAGAAGTATAAACCAGACATAAAGGGCGATTTATACTTCTGCGTCAAGTGCACACGTATGCTACGGCGCAGCCTACGCGTGGACGCATAGCCCCTCGCCGTGGCCGTCGGCGTCGTTGTCGTTGTTGCGCACCTCTCAAAAAAATGTAACACGTACGCTTAGCGCAAGCTCTGTGATTGGTCGGCTTGGTATCGCTGACGAGTGTGGGCGGAGGTGAGAGCCGCGCGCCCGATGCAGCGAGTGTTTACAAGTGTTCAGAAGGAACAAAACATCAGCTAAGAAACTCGACACAGAGGAATATAAACACCTACTGCCAGCTAGCGTTTCGGAAGTGTATTGCACAGAAACAAAAACAGCGCGCAGAAGTATAAATGCACGGCTACGCGTGAGGCTTGCGCCGTGGGCCACGCCGATCACTTGACGCAGAAGTAGAAACCAGGCTTAATTCTGTAGCGTTATCTACCTAGGGCCCGAGTGTCCACATACGTGGACAGCACATTTTTAGCTCTTAAGTGGCTATTTAAAATACTTTGAATGTTTTATATTTTGTTACAGACATACAGTGTCATCCTGCAACTGTTTTGCAGCATACGAAATGTCCCAAACTCTATTTTTAACTGTCCAAAATGGGAATAAATGTTGTTTTTACTCTCTGATAGTCAAAGCAAGTTCAAAAAAAAAAAATTCTATGTTAAATTTGCATAAAAGAAAATTCGGGAAAAAGTGTTTTATGTAAATTCGGACCACGAGTCCACATATATGGACATCATTTTTCTCTAAAAGTACATCATATCAAAAGATGATACTTGGATTTTTATTCTAGTTAGGTTCCAATAAGCCTAAATAGCAAAGAAAAATAAAAAATGCATGTAAAAAAACACCTTGGGCCTTAAGAGGATAGGATTAATTTTCTCCATAAACCATTAATGAAGCATTTACTGCAACATTGTTATAAAACTTAAAACACATTATATATAACTATTAAAAACGTAGTGTTTTCTTTGTGTTTTATGCGGATTTATTTTTCAAAGAGTGTTTCTGTAGCGTTTTTATCTTTTTTTAGAGACCTTTTTTTATGAGTTATAAGTTGTCATGAAGGGTAATAGTAGCTATATGAACCAAAATCGTTCTTTGTACCAGCCTGTAAACACCTTATTTTCTGCTGTAAAGTTGGCCATTTTAACAGTGGGCTCAATAGAAATTTGCTCTATTATGGAGCCAGGACTAGCGGAATTTCAATGAATTGCAGTTTCAGTTACTTCCGTATTGGCTTCCCGAGGGAGAGCGGGAGGTTGCCACTTGGTCACCACCATCCTGCTTCAGAAAACTTAAAGCTTATTTCTAGAAATATGGTTCATGACAAAGATTTACTCTCTCGATTTATTATATTATAATCCACACTATATTTTTACTAATTTATTCACACATTTGCATTACTGAGAGCAGGAAAGAGACAGGCTGCACTATGGAAAGCAGTATCCTTATAAACGTTTATTAAAATAAATTACCAACAAATTAATCTGTCATGATGGTCTTTACAAGTGAAGGCATTATTCATTCATTCATTAATCTTAGTCCCTTTATTAATCAATGGTCGCCACAGTGGAATGAACTGCCAATTTATCCAGCATATGTTTTAGGCAACGGATGTGCCTAACATGCAAACTCCACATAGAAATGCCAACTGACCCAGCCGAGGCTCAAACCAGCAACCTTCTTGCTGTGAGACGACAGCACTAACTACTGCGCCACCTCGTCGTCCCATGAAGGCATTATCTACACACAATATGAATTCCCAATTAGAAAAATACCATAACTATAAAATACTTAACCAAATAGCAGACAAATCCAAATGCCCAACACAAGCTGTAAATTTAAAGCAGGCTATGCGTTCTAGACACTTCAGCTCGATGACATATAATGTCTCCGACATCGCCTGTACTCCCATTTACGTAGCAACTTGATAGCAACGGTCTTTTAAAAGAAGTGTAACCAATTTAAAAATCAAGAGTGTGATGAAACTGAAGTGTTTTATGTCGTAGAATAAAACGTGAAAATATCTTGAGTTTGTGGTAACCACAAATCTTATTTTAGCGATTTAACCGAGATCCTATTGAAAAAAACCCATTGACTTTGGGACGAGGGAATCGGAACTGCTAAAATGCTAACTCGCTTCCGGGTTTATGCATACAAATTGACGTCATAGTTCCTCCACTCTATTATAGAGGTAAAGTTGGTTTTATATTCGCACATTCGTTCATTTAGAAGTCTCTATATTGTTTACCATGTTACTTTGAATATTCGGTCAGAATTAGCATGCCAGTATGACTTCAAAACAACATTAACACTGTCTAATTTACTGTGAACAATGTTGTACTTTGATAGTCATTGGCTGCTTATATAATTTACCTATTTAAAATTTGCAAATAACACTTCTGAAATTATATTATTAGGGAGAAATTCTGAATATCCGAATATAAAACCAACTTTACCTCTATCACTCTATTGGCTATATGTGCTAGCATGGCTAAAAACAGCATGTGGACACAATAAACAAGGTGAATCTGGCTCTGCTAAACACTAGAAAAGTAAACATGCTAGTAAGCATATAAAAGTAGGGAAAAAAGTTCCTCAAACCTTCTGCTGTTTCCTGCTGTGCGGCATCTGCTGTTTCTCAGATCATCCTGGAGAATCCCACTGTTGGATTAAAGCAGCTGAAGCTTATTTTTAGTCAGATCTCAACAGTTTGTGTGACATTTGATCTTGTAAAGCCTGTTTGTGAAGGATGAAGCCATTAAAACTAAACCGTGTGAAAACAGTAAACTACTCATGACACAAACTCATTTCACATGAGGGAAAAGGCACAAACATGGCAGTCTTAAAGGGACAGTCCACACCAAAACTCATTAGTTTACTATTCACTAAAAAGGTGAGGAGAGGGATCAGGTCAGCGGAGAGGATTACTGGGACCACCATCCCCTTCATTCAGGATATTGCACCAAAGCCATGCTTGTCCCGGGCCAGAAATATTATAAAAGATGCTACTCACCCCCACCAGGAACTGTTCCTCCCTATAGCCCAGGGGTGGGCAAACTTGGTCCTGGAGGGCCGGTGTCCTGCACAGTTTAGCTCCAACTCTAATCAAACACACTTGCTTATAGATTTCTAGTGATCTTGAAGACACTGATTAGCATGTTCAGGTGTTTTTGATTAGAGTTGGAGCTAAACTATGCAGGACACCGGCCCTCCAGGATTGAGTTTGCCCACCCCTAGCCTCTGGGAAGAGATTCCTCAGCATTAAATGCAGAATCACCAGATTCCATAGGAGCTTTCTGCCAATGGCCCTCAGACTTTTAAACTCTTAAAGGGTCTCAATGTATTTTTACTTTAAAACTTGTATGCGCTATTGTGTTTTGCACTGTAGATTCAACTGACGATAAGGAATATAAGTCAGCTGCTATGTATATGATTTTTGTCGTTGTTGTTATGTTATACTCTTTATTGTTTAGGGTTATTTCTATTGGAACTGTAGAGCCTATGCTACGAAGTTTCATTCTGTGTATATGTACATGTGAATGACAATAAAGTACTTACTACAATACTACTTCCTCAAGAGGCTTTAAAACATTCTGTCATTGCCATTCTACAAAATGACAACAACACAAAAAAAACACACATATACAGTTGAAGTCAGAATTATTAGCCCCCTTTGATTTTTTTTTCTTTTTTAAATATTTCCCAAATGATGTTTAACAGGACAAAGAAATTTTCACAGAATGTCTGATAATATTTTTTCTTCTGGAGAAAGTCTTATTTGTTTTATTTCAGCTAGAATAAAAGCAGTTTTTAATTTTTTTTTAATTATTTAAGGACAAAATTATTAGCCCCTTTAAGCTATACTTCTTTTCGATAGTCTACAGAACAAACCATCATTATACAATAACTTGCCTAATTACCCTAACCTGCCTAATTAACCTAATTAACCTAGTTAAGCCTTTAAATGTCACTTTAAGCTGTATAGAAGTGTCTTGAAAAATATCTAGTCAAATATTATTTACTGTCATCATGGCAAAGATAAAATAAATCAGTGATTAGAGATGAGTTATTAAAACTATTATGTTTAGAAATGTGTTGAAAAAAATCTTCTCTCCAATAAACAAAACTTGGGGGAAAAAATAAACAGGGGGGCTAATAATTCTGACTTCAACTGTATATAGTACTAGATGTCTTTAAGAAATCATTGTATCCCTATGATTGTAATGTCGGGGATAATTAAATTGTTAAATCAGCTTTTCCTGCATTGGTGTTTTTGCTGCTGTGCCTTTAAAGGATAGTTCACCCAAATTTTAAAATTCTGTCAAAAAATTTTTTCCAGGAGTGCGTTTCTGAAAACTATCGTTAGCCAACTAAGGTTGCAAGTTCCGTCAATACAAACAGAGTTTGTTGATTTGGCGTTTCTCAAATCCGTCATTCCAATGAACATTTCTGGCTGTGTTCTATTCCGAGTTATCTGACATGGAATGATAAAAAAAAGCATTAAGGTCATCTCTCTTAGGTGTAATTTGCTTTTAAGGTATTTTTACAGTTCAGTTTTAGCGATCGTCATATTTACAATTGCGCTCCCTTTTCAGTGCACTTTGAAAACATTGATGTCATTTTGAACATAGCCGTGGCTCATGACGAAAGCTATAGATTATTTAAAAGCGGAATTTATGTTACGTCTCTAAAGCTTGTGAAAACAAAAAACACAGCATACATTAATGCTTTTAATTTATAGTGGGTTATTTATTAAGTATCTGTACTGTATATGACATGGGCCTGCTGGTTAGAACATTTCTGCAGTGGTTTGCATGTGTCAAATTGTAAAAGTAGACTTTAAAAAAAATAAAATAATAAACTATATGCTATTTAATAATAATAATAATAATAATAATAATCATCATCATTCATTTTCTTTTCGGCTTAGTCCCTTTATTAATCTAAGGTCGCCACAGCGGAATGAACCACCAACTTATCCAGCATATGTTTTATGCAGCGGATGTCCGTTCAGCTGCAACCCATCACTGGCAAACACCCACACATTCTCATTCACACACATACACTATGGACAACTTAGCTTACCCAATTCACCTGTAGCGCATGTCTTTGGACTTGTGGGGGAAAACGGAGCACCCGGAGGAAACCCATCCGAACGTGGGGAGAACATGCAAACTCCACACAGAAATGTTAACTGACCCAGCCGAGGCTCGAACCAGCATCCTTCTTGCTGTGAAGCGAGAGTGCTACCTACTGCGCCACCGCGTCACCCATCATCATCATTAATATTATTATTAAAGTAGAATTTTTTGCATTTGCTAATAAATAATAAATATTACATTTAATTTCTTAATAATTTTATTTTACTTAATATTAATTTATTTACATGATTTATATATGATATTAGAATACATGTTAGCTTTTGTAAGTGATTTTATGTTTTAGCATAGATTAGTAATGTTCTCAATATTTGCAAAGGAAACAGGATATGTTCCTTTTACATATCTTTCAATTATTACGGAAAGCGAGTGCATGTTTTTACCAAAACTAATATTGGATTTTTTTTTAATGCGTGTGCGTGTAAAACAATATAATTTGCACAAATAAATTATAGGGTTCTTCTCTAAATAAGTTGTTACTCCACCTCGTTTAGAGCATCATTATGGGCATTTTACGTTATAACTAGGCCCACACGGAATCTGCGCGCGCAGAATTCCGCAGATTTTTAGCCCATCATTAATTCTGTTTATTTACTTAAAGTTAACTATTTACAGTTAATCTAATTGTATTTGCATTTTAAACATTAAATTAAGTTAAAAAGATATTATTTTTTATTTAACATATTAAGGTTTTAGTTATGAGACTCCCAAAATAACTCCGCAGAAATCCGCAGATTTTTACCAAAATTCTCCGCAGAAATAGCAAAAAACGTCCGCAGATTCCGTCTGGCCCATAGACTGTAAAAGATATGGACGTAGTATCCGTGATGTCACCCATAGGTTTCTGAACACTGCAAAAGAAGCTACAAGTAGGCGCGGCCAACCGTCGCCATTTTGTCTGCGCGTCATCGCACCAAACGCGGGATACTAAATAAGGGCAAAGAGGCGGAGAGTGAGCGGAGCTACAGACGCATGCTGGATTATCAGCATTTTGCTTAGACCTGGCTTAAAACAGACTTATTACTTTGGGAGAACGTTTAATACTTCATTGCCTGTGACTCGTTTGTGTTCTGACCACATGGGCTTGGTTGTACACTATATCAATAAAGTGTTTAGACTTTTAAAAACACTGTTGTAACACATTGAGCCACTAAACATTGTTCTTATGACGTTTTTCGACAGGAGGAAAACGTGAATTACTATCAAACACTTCAGATATAGTCTGTGTTAGTAAATGCAAGGCTGTTTATAAAATCCAGCACTAACACTGTATGACAACGATTCAGATGACTGTTCTAGAGCCTACAGCTAATCAATCTGTCAGATTCTGGAGTGCAGTACAGCTCTAAAGAACATTTAAATGATAAATGATCTTAAATAAAACAAATACATTTATAGAGATGGTATAGAAGCATATAAATTCCCTCACCTGTGAAATGGAGGCAACTTGAACGGTTTGTAAGCACAATTAAGTCCACACAGCATGCCATATCATCTGATAATTGCAGGAAATAATTCCAAAAGGCAAATGACTGTGTAAAGAAACATTAAACAAAACAAAAACGTGATGTATATGCCGAGCTCAGCAGCTAATTAGCCAGAATCAGCTAAGGTGACGAGACAGCGACCAGCGAGACCTAGCTGTCACTCAAGTGGCCACGCCCTTAATTATGCAAACTTAATATAATGTAATAAAAACAAAACGGATGAGTTATAAAAAAATTCACCCCCCTCAGAGTTGTCATGAAGGGTAATCATAGCTATATGCACCAAAGCCATCGTTTGTACCAGGCTGTAAACATGTTTTTATCAGCTGTAAAAATGGCCAATTTACCAATGCAGAAAGAAAGCACTTGGACTTCCTGGAGCCAGCCCCCCAGGCGAGTCGATGAATTGCAGTCTTAGTTACTTCCGTATTGGCTTCCCGAGGGAGAGCGGGAGGTTGCCGCTTGGTCTGGCGCTAGTTATAACTAACGTGGTTCAAACGATGGATCTGCGACAGAGAAACTACTCGTGACTACATCGTTCTTTTCCCAAAAGATGCATCATACTATGATAGTTCAGCCGCGAGTTTTGTCGTTGTTTGGGAAACGCACCCCAGACCTGTCTGAGGTTATTCTGTTAAACACAACACAAGATATTTTGAAGAATGTTGTAAAAAAGCAGCCATGGACATCCATAGTGCACTGTTAACAATTTCCTGTAGAATCTGCAGTAACTTACTGTAAATCAATTACAGCAAAAATACTGTATTTACATTTACAGCACCATTTATCTTGCTGTATATTTATGTACAGTATTGTATCAACTTGCAGTAAATATACAGTACTTATAGTAAATATACAGTAATTTTTACAATGCAACTTTAAAATACAGTAACATGCTGCATAACAGTAAAATACAGTTCATTTTACAGCTAAATACTGTCATTTACAACAAATACATGGACGTCAGTAGCAGTTTTTTCCCTCAGCATTCTTCAGTATATCTTCCTTTGTGTTCAACAGAAGAAAGAAACAAATGAAAGATGAGTAAACGATGACAGAAATATCCTTTAAAGACAAACTTTTTTTATCGATTTAATTATAACCAACAATAGAAGCGTACTGTTACATGCCCTTAATGACTTCTTGAAGACGCCCAGCACTATTTAACATGTGTACTCTGTGTTGTTGTCATTTGTAGCATATGACAATGGCCGCAGCTTTAAATCGAGATATGGATAGCATCTCTAAACGGTTACAGAAGAGAGCGCTGTTCATATAATCAGGTGTCCTGCTGAAGTCTCAAGTCTGTCTCGGGGAGATAAGAAAAGCGGACTTATCAAAGAGGTCTGCAAATGCCATCGCAATCTCATTATGCACAAGAAATCACCTTCATCTCCGGCTGTCTGAAAACAAGCCCACGTCGACTTGATCCGCCGATTTATACTAGCTGTGCTGCCTGTGATCCTTAACAGCTTAATCCATGAAAAATATATATGAGATTATTCTATCTGCGCTGATGGAAATGTATCCTTTAAAAGGGACCATGAGCTCCATTTGTGGTTCATTATGTATCATTCTCTAAGACTTTTATATTAGAAAATCATTTATAATATATAAATACACTAGGGCTGTGTATTGGCAAGGGCCTCACGATATGATACATATCACGATACAATAAATATTATGATATATTGCAATAGTTTGTATTAGTATGTGTGTCACATTATATTGACAACTTGATAAAGTCGGCAGACAAATTAAAATTACAATTACAATTTATTTTCCATCCATTCCAATTTATTAGAACTGCACAGTGTGTTTGAACAGAGAACTATATATATTGCAAAGCTTACAAATGGGATTTTTTTTGTCTAATTCAGTACTCCCTGGTATAGCGTTAAAACCAAAGTGCAGCCACACGTCAGCTCTAAAAGCTGGAGGCACCTTTATATTTTCCGCCATGCTCACTCTTGCTTACTTCTGATACCGTACTACTTGGCGTTTTGTTCATCGCGAGTTAGGGCTTACTCACACTATGCTATCTGAACCGTGCCCAGGCCCGTTTCCCGGATCGTTTGAGAAGTGTGAGTGCTCTGAATCGGGCTCAGGCATGGTACACTTGGGTGGCCCTGGCCCGGTTGGAAGAGGTGGGCCAGAGTGCGTTTCACTTGGGCTCAGGCGCGGTACGCTTACAGTGTGAGTGCAAACGTGCCTGAGCCCGAAACTGAAAGCGAGACGTGACTTTTAAGGGACTGTTTGATATGGATTAATTAATCATTCGTACTGTTCAATGAACGCAAACTGTTGTAGATTATTAAAGACGCAAATCCCTCACTGCACGTCAGCTGCGCCTTCAGCAAACTTCCTAATTCCTGCAGCACGAGGACTTTATGATTGTTTATGAGCGTCAAAAGTGGCTGATCTGTTCGGCGAAATATTAGACTGCGTCACCACATATCAAACGACTTAAACGATATAACTAAAGAAATCTCCACTGTGCTGAGCGAGAGCGCTTACTGAGCAGCGCGTCATCGATGATGGAAGCGCGCCCAGGCCCAAATGTAATGTGAGTGCGGGCCGTCGGGGGAGACGGGAGGGGGGACAAGCGTGCTTTGGCCCGATTCAAGGCAACTGTACATAGTGTGAGTACGGCCTTAGCGACATCTACAGGAGCGGAGGAGGAGGTCGTTTGGCACAACCTGAATCGATACTTGAGGTTGGACTATCGATACACTATCGTAAAAGAAATTATCGCGATAGTTAGATGTATCGACAGCCCTAATACACTGTAAAATATATCTGTCAATTAACAGTTTCCATATTTTGTGATGTTTTCGTTTATAGTTGTGAATTGCATTATGGGATGTTGATTTTTGCTCTGTCGACTCTTCAGTTTAACAAAGTGACTTTTATTGACATTTAAGTAGTTTGAAATAATATAATAGATGAGAAATAATATAAATGTGTACAATAGTAAAAAATGTACTGGCAGTTTATTACAAGGTGTTTTGTAGCGTAAAATACAACACATCCCAGACAATATAGCACTGTAAATGACTAAAAATGTTAATAAAAGTCACTTTTTTGAACTTTTCAAGGTTAAAAGATGTTGGAAGAAAGATGAATAAAAAAAAATACAGAAAACTGCTCATTTACGGATAGTTTTTAAGTGTAATAGTCAATTTCCTGTCCTGTTTTGACACTACATATGACCACATCATTTGAATAGATATTGCAGATTGTAGACTAAAGTAAAACATTATGTTACATTTTATATATTGCATGATAGATGGTTTCTTTTTGGAATGAAAGTATCAAGGATACAGATATTTGACTGACCTGCCTGCAGTCCCGACCTGTCTCCAATAGAGGACGTGTGGTGCATTTTGCAGTGTAAAATGCAACAACAACAACGAAGACCCTGTACTGTTGCCCACCTTAAGACTTGTTTGCAGGAAGAATGAGACAAAATTACACCTGAAACACTTCATCACTTGGTGTCTTCAGTTCCTAAACGTCTTTTAAGTGTTGTGAAAAGGACTGGCAACATTACAAAGGTGGTAAATGCTTTACTGTTGCAAGAACCAAAAGTGTAATAGATGCTCTGATAAATCTGAACTTGCTGAATCTTCATTTCTCAAAAAATAAAATAGAAAATAAAATAAATAAAAGTCAAGAGGAACACATGAGGAACACATTAAATAATGTTTGTTGTATTGTCTGCAATGTAATACAAGTGAAAGTAAATTTAGAAACCCCTACTTTCTTTTTTAATTTGCGTTTTCCACGCTGTCTCAACTTTTTTTGATTTGGGGTTGGGAGTAATTATAGAAGAAAAAAAAAATCATCTTACCTTAAAGTGAAAACAGCTGGGTCTGGTTTCTTCTCATAGTGATGTAATAACAAAGTGAAGTTTATTTATAAACTAATTTCGAGAGGATCACGTGATTATGATTGAACACGGCTGGTCATGCATTAACCATGAATGACCAACCAAACAGACGATCCCTAACCCATTATAAAGAGCCAGGGTTTCTTACTACAGTCATCTTCGATTTGAAGAATCCCCCCTTCCACCCCTACTCCTCCTCTTTTCCTTTCATAGGGCGGCACAGTGGCCCAGTGATTAGCACTGCTGCCTCACAGCAAGAGAGTCACCGGTTCTAGTCCTTTCTCAGACTGGTTGTCGTTTCTGTGCGAAGTTAGCATGTTCTTCCCGTGCTTGCGTGGGTTTCCCCCGGGTTATCCGGTTTCCTCCCACATTCCAAAAAACATGCACTACAAGTTAATTGATCAATCTAAATTTAGCACTAGTCAAACTTTTATCCATCAGCATATCTCTTCATAGCAATTATTTTCTGTCATCAACTCTTATCAAAAAGTGGGGAGTTCCCGAGATCTACCTGAGCTCTAAGCTCCCCTCTCGCCCTGCAAACGGGAGGGAGCCCAGGGCTCAAGGACCTTTTGAGCTTAGGGCTCTCTCCCGGGACAGCATGCCAAACTTGCTTTATAATCAATCATCAGCTAAGTGTGAACTCTTGAAAAATACATGTTAAAATTATCGATTAAGTAAAGATATTAAGTAAAGATCATGTTCCATGAGGAGATTTAGTAAATTTTCTATTGTACGTAAATATATTAAAACTCAATGTTTGATCAGTAATATTGATTGCTAAGAGCTTAATTTAGACAACTTTAAAGACTTTTAAGATTTTTTTGCACCCTCAGATTCCAGATGTTCAAATTGTTGCATCCCAGCTAAATATCATCATCAGTGGAAAACCTATTTACTTCAGACAATGTATACAGGTGGCTCAGTGGTAAGCACTGTTGCCTCACAGCAAGAAGGTCGCTGGTTTGAGTACCGGCTAGGCCAGTTGGCGTTTGTGTGATTTGCATGTTCTCCCCATGTTGGCATGGGTTTCCTCCAGGTGCTCCGGTTTTCCCCACAGTCCAAACACATGCGCTACATGTGAATTGAATAAACTAATTTGGTCGTAGTGTATGAGTGTGTGTGTGAATGTGAGTGTGTATGGGTGTTTCCCAGTACCGGGTTGCGGATGGAAGGGCATCTGCTGTATAAAACATACAGTACTGTATGCTGGAATAGTTAGGGGTTCGTTCCGCTGTGGCGACCCCTGATAAATAAGGGACTAAGCCAATTCTCGATTTTAAAATGAATGACACTTATGACTGGTTTTGTGATTGAGTCACATTTAGGAACAATCCTGGCGAGTCCTGTCAATCTGTTACCATAGCAATCTCTCCTCTAGCGCTCCTGCACCTCACCAAACTGTGCTTACTCAAAAGTGTTTCATCATCCTAACAGTTTCATCATTGGTAAAATATACATTTGGTCAAGTAAATTATTTCAGTGCAATCTTTAAAATAGAATTCCCTCAATATGTCAAACTTTTAACACAGAATAAAAAAACAACTCATGAAAAGTGGTTAAAAGTAGCCCTACACTGTAAAAAACATCCGTAAATGAGCAGTTTTTCCGTATTTTGTGATTCATGTTTTTATTTATCCCTGTTTATTCATGCTTTTGAATTGCATTATGGTATCTTGATGTCTCTTCCAGCAACTTTTAAGTTTAAAAAGTTTAAAAAAAGTGACTTTTATGAACATTTGTTTATTTTTTTAAATCATATATTGTCTGGATTGGTGTTGTATATTACACTACAAAAACCTTTTTCTGCATTTTCTGTAATTTTACAGATTTATTTCATCATATATATTGTTTCTTATATTATTTCAAACAGCTAAAACGTCAATAAAACTCACTTTGTTGAACTGTAGATTCACTTAATGTGAATCACAAAATACGAAAACTGTTCATTAACAGATATTTTTTACAGCGTAGGCAACTCTAGTTAGTGTGATTTAGGGGGTGGAGCTAATGATCAATGAGTGTGGCTAAGCAGGCAGTGATATTGAAGTAAGCACTGATCATCCAACACAATTGCTGCGTCCCAATTTGCATCTTTATACCACGCCCTAAAAGTACGTACTTTTTTTTTGTGAAGGAAAAGTATATACTTTTGAGTGTGTACCAGAAGAGTATGCAAGCGTTGGGACATATTACTTCCTCGTTAACAGATCGTTATGTTGATTAGTTACGAGCCCTGTCAATCATCTCGACACATCATCCACGTTTCTTTCATATTTAATTTCCTACCTTATTGGAGAAGCAGCAGCAGGTTAATCTCCCATTCACGAGTCTTTCATGCAGAGAAATCTCCTCGGGTCTTTGGAAAATTAATGTTACGTTTTGATACAAGTTCACGTGGTTGTTGCAGATGAAATATAACACAGAAAACGTAATTTAAATATTTTACAATGGGCTGGATAATATTAACCGTCATTCAAACAACTTTACCGAAGCCTCTCTACTTGAAGGTTGGTCTCAGGCGTCCACTATGTTTGTAGTTTATTTACACTTTTTACCCCTGTTTGTAGTTCTAATCAAATTCATGTCCAACGCGCAATGTACTGTAGGCAATATCAGCGGGCAGAGTATTGACGGTTCTACACTTTGAATTTTTACCAGAAATAGTAAACCATCCAGGAACTCTTTTCAACATACTACAATTTGGGACATACTAATTCTATTTACTAATACTATTTAGGATGGATCGTATGCGAACTGGGACACAGCAAATCTCACAGCAATTTGGAACGTTTTGATTTAGTGGCTAATTTGCATGATCTCATTCGTGCAATTTAGTACACTTTGCTCATCCCCCAATGACGATTGTGTTTAGGGATGGGGTTGGGTGCCACGCCTTCTTTTTAAAATCGTTCGTCTGAATGGGCTAGGTGCACAAGATGGCGCCAGTGAGCTTCCAAGACGCAAGTCTGTGCGTGTTTACTACCGCTTGTATAGAACTATGATTTCCCATTTTACTAACTAAAAATGATTTCCCATTTTCCTAACTAAAAATGAGCATGTTTAAAATAAAGCACTGAGCACGAACTTTGGCATCACCAGGGAAAGAATGAAAGCAAATTAGTGCACTGAGGTATGCAGCAATGTAGTGAGGATGTTCTCTCCTGTAGCTTATAAACTACTTTGTTTTTTTGTTTTTTAAACATGCTCATTTTTAGTAACCAAAATGGGAAATCTTCACCTCTTCCTTTATAGTTCTATACAAGCGGAAGTAAACACGCACACACTTGCATCTCGAAAGCTCACCAGGGCCATCTTGTGCAACTAACCCATTAGAAACTGGAAAAAAAAAGTAAAATAGTTCAGTCACATTATTACATAATAAATAGTTCAGTCACATTATTACATAATAAAAGGCAGCATTTCGCAACCTGTAATTTTGGCTTAAAACACAAATACTTTTGAAATTCAAATCCTCTAAAGGATTGTCAGGCTGCATTAATTAGGGCAAACAGAGCAGGGAACACTTCCCGAAAGACATTATAATTTGAACGGTATCTACGCTTATGTCAGTCTGTTTTTTATTATCCTGAGGTTTCCATAATCCTAGACCAGGCCGTATCCTAAGCAGATGCTGTGGTGGTTATGGAGAGCATGATTCCTGAAAGACCCCAGTGACAGACGAGTCTCCGCATTGATCTTGTAGGCCAGCCTGAACACCCGTTGGTGACCTACTCACACCTGCAGCTTCTCCATGATGGAGGTCCAGCGTTCTCTAGCTTCCAGCGCCTAGACTGCAGCTCTGCACAGGAAGTTTGGCCAGTGGAGAAATGGTGGTACCCAACTGTGCCTGGTTGATCTGAACTAAACTGAATTTCAACTCTGAAAACTGGACTGACACAGTTTCAATTTACAAGAACTTCTGTTAAGCTACTTTGACACAATCTACATCAGGGCTACTCAATTGGCAGCCCGGCCCCCGAAACAATTTGTTCCGGCCCTCCAAATAGTGTGACCAAGACATCAAAAATAAATTTAGTTCAGTCGAAAAACGGTCGCTATATGTTCAATACAGCACAAGGTGTGCAGAGCGTGAGTCCCCTGACATTAAGCGAGTGGTGCGAGCAGCCGAAAACATTTGAATATGTTTGTAGAAAAGGTCTTTTGTACAATGCACTGATATCGTTATTAGGGATGCAACGATTAACCGATTTCACTATTAACTACACTTAATTAATCCTAAAGGCTTCTCTAAGCCGCATTTCTGTTGCACGTAACGAAACTGCTGCAATTGAACAAAGTTCTGCCAAGTTGCCAACTGTGTGCTAGTTAAGTTCGGAGCTTGTACACAGAGGCTAATACGCATGCACAGCGGATTAACTATAGCAGTGTCTTTTCCCATATCACGTCTTTTCCGCGTGCAAGTTTGTTATTTCTAATGTAAGAATATATGCCAATATGCGGGCGCAAGCGGAGCAACGCGCTCGCGGCTTTCTGGCCGCACGCAGTAGAAAACATCTCATGCATAGCGGTCAGAGTTGTACGTGGCTTTCAGTGCAATGTAAACAAAAGATACGTTAGACAGATTATTATTAAAATGATTATGTATGTATGAACGCAGATGATAACAACAGTTAATCTAAATATTGGCGCCGACCTTCATAACGATTATTATTATATTATTTTCTCTCTTCCTCTCTATAAACACACACATAATTGTGTAGCCCTATAAGCACAGAAAACTTACAGCATTAAAAATATTACTAATGAAAATGCCTTTTAAAGGTTTTTTAGTATTAGTTAGGGATGTCCAGATCTAAATCTAGCTAATATAAAGCTTAAATTTGCATTAGACGTGATAACCATGAAAACATGATTGTTCTTCACACTATATAATTGTACAACCAAAATCTATAATTGTTGCATCCATAATTGTTATGCAGTTCAAAACAGAACATATGAATGTGTCTGAATGTAGAAGAAGCCTACTTAAGCAATGCACTGTTTTGTTGTGCTCTGAAATACAACATTTGAATGTTTGTTAAAAATAGCTTATTTTCCAATGCAGTGATGTAATGTAGTTTCAAAATACAATATATTAACATTTTAATGTAGAAAAAGCCAACGTGGGTGTCTTAAAGAGCAAAAATACAACATAAGGGCTCTCATATGCAGTTGTGTCATCACTCATAGCAAGTCATATCTCTCCGGCCCTTCGTTTGGGATGCTTTTCATGAACTGGCCCCCGTGACAAACTAATTGAATAGCCCTGATCTACATTGTAAAAGCGATATAGAAATAGAGATGAATTGAAATTTTAAACTAAGATTTGAGTTCTGAAATGTACAGAATATTCAGCGTGATCTCACAAGGAAAAGTATTTTACGTTTTGTCAGTTTAGTGGCTAATTCATACGAGTTCAGTCGTACGAAAATGTACGATTTTAAAAAGGAGGCGTGGCACCCAAACCACAACCGTCATTGGGTGATGGGCAAATCGTACTAATTTGTACGAATTAGACCGTACGAATTTATACGAATTAGCCACTAAATCAAAAAGTTACGAATTGCCGTGAGATTGCGTTGGAATATTTTAATAGTCTATAATATATCTTCTAATCTCAAATGATGAATCAAATTATGTCACTGAAAAAATTATTAATTGGATTTACTAAATCTTTTTTAAGGTAAGTGGTTGCAAACTGTTTATATGGGCTGAATTTAAACATTAAATTTAATAACGTTGAACTCAATGTGTTTGTTTAAATTCAGCCTATATAAATTCTTTGCAACCAATTGATATAGCAAAAAATGTAGTTAAATCCAGCAAATAATTTTTTTTTCAGTGCACATTACATACAGTGATGATTGATGATGGTTTTCTCCTGTTATTGGCAGATGTCTGCTGTGAATTGTTGGTGTTGTGATGGCAGGCAGTTACCTTTCTCACCTGTCAGTCATGGGCTGTTTGTTTTCCTCTCTCCATGTTTTGATGCGTGTCTCTGAACGTCTCAGATGACATCCTGACTGCCATGACTCTAATTTGAGAATACACATAGACACCCCCAGAGGAAAGGAGCGGGGGCTTATGGGTAGGCTGACCTCTCCTTGATGTCTGGTTATTGGCTGTTTAGCAGACGCTTCTTTTCATGCACAGCGACTTACTAAGTGCACTTCCTAGAAGGGCAGTCTTGGGGTTAATCGCCCTGCTTTAGGGGCAGCTTGTCAGTGGGCAGCTTTCCAGGTCATTTGTTGTTTTCCTTCTGGGACACACAACTCTGCGGGGTGAACATATTTTTAATTGACTTGGATTGGAAGGACGATATTTACATCCAACATACAGTATTGTACAGAGAGCAATGATGTCCACTTTTCTTGGCTCTTGAAGGATTTTTCACATTCATTTTCCTGTTGGTGCTTTCTGTTGGAAAGCTGATTGGTGGAATTATCTTTAGCCTAGTCTATCCGCTTGTTAAGTGGTGAATGGATGACTGTTTCCGGGTCCAAGCTGCTACTCAGCTGAATTGAGAAAGTATTAGTTTATGACCCCGTTTTAGTCATATAACACATTAAATACTTTTTTTTTTTTAATAAAATGATGGTGTACACAACAGTCTATGGACTTGCTGCATCACAGACATCAATATTTTGTTATATTATAATTTATAAAAAATTAACCACTTTCTGGCCATCTGATATTAGGCATGATATATATATATATATATATATATATATATATATATATATATATATATATATATATATATATATATATATATATATATATATATATATATATATATATATATTAGGGATGCAACGATTATAGATTTTGGTTGTACGATTATACTCTGAGAAATAATCACGGTTTCACGGTTATTACGATTATTATGCATTTATTAATTTCAAAACACGACTAGTTTAGAAAATCACATAAAAACCTATTATATTTTTAAGTGTTGTTTATTGCTGCTCAGTAACCAAATAATACAGCACATATTAATATTAAAAACAAACAATAGTCCAATTTTTCTCTGCGCTTAAAAATAAGTAACATTTTTGACATTTAAACATAATTTTTAAGCTGTAAATAAATAAAAAGGAGAATAAAAAAATTGTATTTGTCTAATGCAAGGCTCGAAAATAACTTTTTTACTTGGTAGCACTGGTGCTCCCAACGTCAAACATTTAGGAGCACCAGAAAAAATTTCGGAGCACCCACCAAAAATGAATGAGCACCACTGCATATTGTATATCAACAGATTTATTGTATTTGAAAACAACATCAATCAGGACTAACAAAAAACAGAAACTAACTAATTCTATTATGACTTATTGATATTTGTGCAATAATTCCAAAATTAATGTTTAATATTTATAAAATATTAATGATGACTAAGATGACAATAATACTAACAATGTAGTACATTTCTCATTGTCATGCTGCCTTGAATGTGCTTAAATGTGAGTTAATCTGCTATTAAAAAGTCCAACTGTTACATTGACAAATAAATCTATGGTTTGCGTCAAGCAAAAATGAAGCATTGCAGTAAGAAATATACATTTTGCACTATTGTTTTTATACGTATATACTATACCAAAAGCCCTATACTATAGTCTTTGACTATACTGTGTTAGATTTTACATTTAGCGTCCATTTGCGCTGAACACGCAGTGAATGCAACGCATCGAGATTCGGGCCATTAAACGGCTGATCCACTCCGAGTTTTCCAGCACTCTCCGAAATCACTCGATTGATCTCGGCTGGCGAATTAACATTCTCTCGGATTAGCATGCTCTCATCGCGCCATTATTTGTAACTTTAAAGGTGTTTGCAAACCTGTGTACTTTTTATTGCTTCTTCCCCAAACTTCAGCCGTTTGCAGTTCTCGCGGTCACACATCTCCCTGTCATCTCAACTAGGTGCGGCTGAAAAGCGTGAGCACGTTGCGTCGCGTGCGCGTCCCTCCATTAGAAATAACCAATTTACACCAGCTTGCCTTAGTTAATAACCTTATTCATAGTTAAAGGTGCTGTATGTAAGTTTTTGACTCTTCTAAAGCATAAAAATACCATAATATGTGTGCAGATATTTAAGAAACATCCCAAGTGAACATACTTGTTTAACTGAAAAAGTCAGATATTCTGCTTTGAAAATGGGTTTTCCGTGCCGGAACGCTGTCTTTGTTTAGATAAATTTCATATGCACGATGCCAGTTTAGCCAATTATATTTCAGCACCCCGGGTTGCCTTGTTGGAAAACAGCGTATTTCATTCATTCATTCAGAAAGACTCTGAAAGCATGCGTCCGTGACCAAAAAGAACAGTATGGGAGACAGATGCAGTTCCACATGAGGTTATTAATTAGCAAATTACATAAATATTACGAACGTAAACATTAGGTGAGCAGGTTACATTGTAACCGCGTGTCCTAACAACAAGCTGTGACGAGAGAGGCAGTGATCAGCTATTTGGCTGTTTGCACCAGACGAGACACGGCAGAAATGTAAATACAGCCTTTCAGAAGCACAGAATATGCACTCGCTCACGAAACGGTAAGGTTTAGAATCTATTTAATACACGTTAACCCACTTTAACATCAATGTAGATGCTGAATCACTCATATGTGTTTAGTTCTAAAGTTCAATTTCAGACGGTTTATTGTATTTTCAAGATCTGAGGTGAACTTTCTGCTTTCAGTATATGGCAACAAATGCCATGTAAAATGCATTCAAACTCGCATTGTTAGCATTTAGCACAGAATAAAGCACACAAGGCTTACCTGAGGTGATCTAGCTGTCATAGGTTTCTGTTGTTCAGCTGTGAGAAATAGAAGCCATTTCTAATATATCAATTCGAGGTGTTGGTTAGGACAAAAACTCCTTTTAATATGGAAAATATTCCCTCTATCGCGTGTCGTTGCTTTTATTTAGAACACAGTTTAAATCACTCGCTCCTGTACACAATCTGGCATCCCAGCGTACTTTTATTATGATCCAGGAGTGCAATACCTAGTTCAACCACTGGGTGTCAAACTTACATACTGCACCTTTAATCCAGTGTGCGTGGTTGTTAGTCTCTGTGTACAAACTAGCGCACAGTTGGGGCATACCTTTGTTTTGGTTGTTTACCATTGTTTGGTTGCTGCAGTTTAGTTCTGTGCAGAAATGCGGTGTTGAGAAGCCTTTACGATTAATTAACCGTGACAAATTAAAGCGCGGTTAATAGTGAAACCGGTTAATCGTTGCATCCCTAATATATATATGTATATATATGTATATATGTATATTTTGCAATAATAATTTTTAAAACTATACTACCAGACAGTACCTAGTCTTGTCGCCTATCTAAGTTTTACTTGACCTTAACTTGTCTACTAGTTATGGGCGACACGGTGGCGCAGTAGGTAGTGCTGTCGCCTCACAGCAAGAAGGTCGCTGGTTCGAGCCTCGGCTGGGTCAGATGGTGTTTCTGTGTGGAGTTTGCATGTTCTTCCTGCGTTCGCGAGGTTTTCCTCCGGGTGCTCTGGTTTCCCTCACAGTCCAACGACATGTGGTACAGGTGAATTGGGTAGGCTAAAATTGTCTGTAGTGTATGAGTGTGTATGGATGTTTCCCACAGATGGGTTGGAGCTGGAAGGGCATCCGCTGTGTAAAACATGTGCTGGATAAGTTGGTGGTTCATTCCGCTGTGGCGACCCCGGATTAATAAAGGGAATAAGCCGAAAAGAAAATGAATGAATGAATGACTTCTAGTTGATCATTTTAGATCAGAAGTGGCTTATATGAAAGGCAAAGTCCTCTAGATTACACTTATTTTACCAAAATAAAGATGCTTGAGATGCTTAAGATGCTTGATTTTTAATTATTTCATTAGGACAGTAAGATCTGACTTTGCTTAGACTAAAGTCTTGTCACTTAACAGAAATAATGTCCAGTATAGAATATAAAGTCATGCTGCAGTGGAAACAGAATGAATATTGTGTCTGACTCCCATGAGCTTGGAGGACTGCATCCATACATCTCTGCAATGACTCAAATCACTTATTAATAAAGTCATCCGGAATGGCAAAGAAAGCGTTCTTGCAGGACTCTCAGAGTTCATCAAGAGTCTTTGGATTCATCTTCAATGCCTCCTCCATCTTACCCCAGTTATGCTTAATAATGTTCATGTCTGGTGACTGGGCTGGCCAATACTGGAGCACCTTGACCTTCTTTGCTTTCAGGAACTTTGATGTGGAGGCCGAAGTATGAGAAGGAGCGCTATCCTGCATTTCATCTTTAAAACGAACGATAAAGGGCGGTATGGCTCCGGCGACGACTTCTGTTTTTTTTTCGCGCTACCAACTGACCTCTTACCTCCGTACGAATGGCTTTATTCGCTGCTACCCAGTGCCTCGCTGCATACGCCGGCGGACTTGAGACACAGAGAGGAATTGACGGTGACGATGGGGTTCGAGGCCGGTAAAAAACGGTTCCAGAAAGCAGGTAAGACAAAAATAAAATAAACAAGTAAATAACAGGGTGGAAAAGTGGTAAGATCTGAAAACGTGGTAAAAATCAGGTGAGGGCTTTTCTTTTTCTGGATTGCTTTTTAAAACTGTCGGTTGGGTTAAAGGAAGGGGTGATCAGGTCAATCGGTGCTTTTAAAAACACTATTGGTTGAGTTTAGGGAAGGAGGAGGGTGGGTCAGTCGATCGGTCAGTCAGTCAGTCAGTAGACAGCGGCCTCTAGTGGATTTCTTAAAAAAGACAATCTTAAAAAGCGTACACCTCTTGTGGATTTGCAAAAAGAAAAACTGCAAAAAACGTAGCTCCTGGGATGTATTTCACGCTGTCCAGAAATGTATGCAGGGGTACATGTCAATAATGAGCCTGAGTTGTAAATAACCTAGTTAAGCATTTAAATTACACTTTAAGTTAAAGACCTTAAGTCGAGTATCTTGAAAAATAACTAGTTAAATAATATGTACTGTAATCATAGCAAAGACAAAAGAACAGTTATTAAAACTGTTTAAAAATGTGTTTAAAAGCACTTGAAAAAAGTTAATTTCACAGGAGGGCTAATCATTTTGCCTTCAACTACATGTAAAACAGCTACTTACCATTTCCATGAATCTTTGGCAAGTCTCGTGGCTTTATCCTCAGAAGAACTCATTATTGCAGATGGAGAGTGACATTGTCAGCTGTCCAGTGTGTGTTTTTATTTTGTTTTAATTGTGTGTGTTATGCATCTGGCAGTCAGTAGGCGGTCATTGGCCTTGCCATCAGATGCAGACACTTGATTCTTAGTGTTGTCCATCATTTCAGACACAAATTATTGTGGCTGGACTGAATTTGTGGTATTATTAAAAAAAGGAATTGTCTAAATACATTTTGACACATGACACAGTCTGACATTTAGCTTAAAGTTAACATCAAATGGCATTCAAAACCCAATTTGTAGTGTGAAACATGACACTGAGCTGAAAAAAAACATCATTTTGTCCATTTGATTTGATCATAAAATTGGTTTCAGAATGGACTCAAATGTGAGTTTGAACAAATATTCCCTTCCTAAAACCCTGGGTGTTAATTAATTTTAATAAATTACATTAAATACAATAATAACTGCAAAAACTATAAACTAGTTTTTAAAAATATTTAGCATTTCCTAAAATAATATCATACACTGTAACAAATACTATGATCTTTTCTAGCCTACATATCATGACAACTTAAGTTTTTGATTTTTAACTTATTAAATGAAGTTGACCATACTTCAGCTTAATACTTTTAACCTATTTTCACTCATATGTAAATATCTCACGGTGGTTCGCAACAGTCTCAAAGCTTTAGAAATGGCTTTATAACCTTTTCCAGACTGGTTGATCTCAATTAATTTAGAATTTCTTTGGATCTCTGCATGACGTCCAGCTTTTGAGGACCTTTTGGTCTACTTCACTTAGTCAGGCAGGTCCTATTTAAGTGATTTATGATTGTGAAGAGGTGTGGCAGTAATCAGGCCTGGGTGTGGCTAGAGAAATTGAACTCAGGTGTGATAGACAATTCATTTATCTTCCTTTGGCTTAGTCCCTTATTTATCAGGGGTCGCCACAGCGAAATGAACCACCAACCGGCATATGTTTTACGCAGCAAATGCCCTTCCAGAAACCTAGTACTGGGAAGCACCTATACATTCTCATACACTCAAACACTACGGCCAATTTTGTTTACCCAATTCACTTATAGTGCATTATATCTTGGACTGTGGACAAAACCAGAGCACCCGGAGTAAACCCACGCCAACATGAGGAGAACATGGAAACACCACACAGAAATGCCAACTGGCCCATCCGGGACTTGAACCAGCGACCGGCAAATAATTTTGACTTCAACTGTATATGTCTAATGGGAATCGTTGAGTGTAATAAACTGCAAATATATTCTCCCTATAGGTATAAACAAACAAAACTTGATCTTAGATGTAGGGCTGGGCGATTTTTTCGATTAATCGAATTTACGTTTTAAGACGATTTACGTTTTTATAAATTCGAGGAATCACGATTTTTTAAAATAAAAATATTAAAGCAGCTTTTCCACTATTGTGCTAAACCGTTCTAAACTGTTAGACAACCGTGCTGAATTGTGCTGACAGATTCTGTGTGTTGACGTCGCGGCTCTGTTGATGAGCTACAACAGCTGGCTTAGCGCAAGCGCGCTAGCCCATTGTCGCGAGGTGCGCTTGCAGTCAGCGGAGGCGCGCGATGCGGCGGCAGGCGAAAGTATAAATCCAGCTTAACACTCAAGGCCGGCGCATCCTTAGAGGACCTAGGCAGAATAGTGAGCGAGAACCCCCCGTTCTTTCTTTTATCCGCGACACCTACAGCCTCCCGGTCCTCTTTCATCCGCAAACCGGTAAGTTTCTATTTCACTTTCGGGTTGAGGGCATTCGCCTAGATCGCCAGTTCAGCTTGCTCGGGCCCTAATTACACTATATACATTACACAAAATAATAAAATAGGCTAAAAGTTTTATTCGTGGCTAGCGCTTAATTAATTTGATTGACATATAGGCAATGAGACCTTTACTTCACCTGACTGAGCGTGAGTTTATTGCATGCTGCGCTGTATTCGGTAGCACAGATCGCTCTGATCTGGGTGAGAACCAGGCACGTGCACACATAGGGCTCAACCTGTGCAGTGTACATGCCCTTTTGAGTCCGGGATATAAAGTGCCCTTCCAAAATGAACGTAAGTGTCCCTCCTACCCCCGCTCTTCAGTTCGCGATCTGTATTTTATACCTGCGCACCACCTGAAGGACGGTTACGGCGTGTTGTGAATGTCGGCTGTCACCGCAGAAAGTCAAATCTTTCTTTAATTTTGGACTTTTGCTTGAAGCTTTACGGCAGGGGTGCTCAACCCTGTTCCTGGCGATCGACCTTCCAGCTGATTTCAGCTCCAACCCTGATCAAACACACCTGAACCAATTATTTAGAACGTGAGGAGCACTTGATAATTACAGGCAGGTGTGTTCGATAAGGGCTACAGCTGAAAACTGCAGGAAGGTCGATCGCCAGGAATAGGGTTGAGCACCCCTGCTTTACGGAGTGGCACATAGCTGTCCAAGGTGCTGTAGCTATGAATTAAATCATAACCCATATATGCACCAATAAACAAGTAAAATGAGTGAATAAATAGAATAAATATGGATTCTTAAATGTCGGTATTGTTTTTACTCCAAAAAAATATCAATACATTTTGACAAATGTTTTATAAAAATAAATTGAGCAATTTCCAACATTTCAGCTATAGGCTGTTATACGATTCAGTTAAATATAAGATAGACATTTAAATCTAAGTTTCTGTGGGGTTTTTTGTTGTTCACGGTGATCTTTAATATATACTGGGTGGTGTAGCTAAGCACAAATATTTTTTAAAACATCAAGCAGGAATTTGTCTATAGGAATGTAATAGGCTACACCTTGTTGACCAATTTATGTATGTATGGCCATTAAAAATACATGTTCCTTACTTAACCAGAGGGTTTTTCAAGTTACTTATAAAGAGATTGTTACTTCAGTCATGTTGTTGTAATGTTTTAAGTTGACTAAAGTTACACAGTAAAAAAAATAAAATAAAAAAATCGAAAATGAAATCGTGAATCGGTCAAACTTTATGAAAAAATCTAGATTTTTTTTTTTTTGCCATATCGCCCAGCCCTACGTAGATGGCCTGAGGATGTAAATTAACCCTTATGTACTGTTGGGGATGTTTTCATCCACTCTGGGGTGATTGAGTCTTAATTTGGCCACAACTTTTTTTGTGTTCCAGCAGCAGAATGATTTTAGGTGACAAATCTTATTTTGACACATATTAAAATAATAATTGGCCATATCTGGGCAACTTTACTAAACTTTTGTTATGTTTGGGATGAAAACATCTAAATTAAACCGCTGTAAAAATGCATCAGATAAATATTCTTTTCTTTTTTCTTTGCATAAATCTGTTAATCAACCTGTAATTTTCTAAACAAGTTAGTAGTTTTGATCAGGACTGAGGCTGATTAACAGATTTATGCAAAACAAATTGAAAAAAATATTTATCTGATGCATATTTACAGCAGTTTAATTCAGTGAATGTTTTCATCTCTAACATAACATAACAAAAGGGTAGTCAATTTGAACAGCGTACAAGGGTTAAGAGCAAATATTAATTGGTGGTTAAACTAAAGTACATAATATTGAAAATATTAAAAAATGTCCCAAACGTCTGGTTTTGGCCGTCCTGAAGTTTGCCGTGAGCTACCAGACTTTGACATTAGGAGTTAATGATATCGTTTAACGGAGAGAGCTTCCCATTAATGAAAGAGCAGATATGCTGCACGCTCTTAAACGAGAGGCTCAAAAAACGCAATTAAAAATCCCTCAAGGGTGGCGATGAACCCCTCGATATGTGCCGAGCGCTGGAGATGTGTAATGTCTGCAAATGAAGCGTGTCGCGGCGCAGCGGTAGAGCCTGTTTTTGTTGTTTCTATAAGCCGATGTGTGTGTCGAACGGCTTGTTTTCAAACACTGATCAGCTCTGATTAGCAGGAAGCGCTTTCCCCTCAGGACATGTGACATTTCACACTTATTATACCTAGCTGTGATCTCTCCTCTTTTCTTTATCGCTACATCTGATGGTTTTCTCTTTTTTTAGTCTCTTTTGTTCTGATTTCCTGCAAACATACTCATTTATAGAGCTATATGCATGCAGAGAAGGTGTGTTAATGATGTTTGTTGAGCTTTTGGTGCTTTTACACTTGCACTGATTTTGTAAAGAGATGAAATTTAGAAACTTGGTCTGACAGTGCAAAAGTTCTTGTAAAATGTAAGCAGCGATATTATGGAAAGATTTTTTTTATTTCTACAAAAAGGTTAATTTATACCAAATAATGAGATGAAGAAATAAATGTAAAATGTAATTAAATATACCCTTTTTGTGTGCACAAAACATGTATTAGAGCAGTGGTTCCCAAAGTGGGGGTCCAAAAGTCAAAGAAATTTGATTAAACTATTAGAATTACCATATTTTACCCATAACCTACAGCAGATAAAAAATAGTAGTTACATAAAAAGCAAATGAAAAGCCATCAGCCTTTCAATTATTTCTATTGGTGTGTTTACGTTACATTAAAGGGTCACGAAACACCAAAACACATTTTTTGAGCTGTTGACAGTCATATATGTGTCCCACGCTGCTATAAACACTATGAGGACACATATAATGCACTAAAAAGTGAAAATTGGTTGTTTTTGCGTTATTCTGAGCAAATTCGTTCTTCCGGTTTGAAAAGAATTTTTGAAGCTACGTCACGATCATGAGATACTTAGGTGTAAATCCTGCCTGGAGAGTGGCTGTCTGTCTTTTCGAGAACATTGTGACGTATCTGAGTGTGCGGCATTAATTCATGACAAAGACGTGCTTTAAACCAATCAGCGCGCTCTATTGTGTATGACGTGAAACTTCATTAATATGCATGATAGCTCCGGAGACTGTTTACCTGTTTACAGCATTCAGACGGCAGACAGACGCCACGTTGTGTTGCCAAAAACAAGTGAAAGAAATGGAATTTGGAGACATGGGTCGTCGGTGTTGCATTTATTAGTGTGCTGCAACGAAGGTTTTGTTTTCATTTTCCCTCTATGAGAGAGCTGCAGGACTCACGTGTGGATTACAGTGCACGCGACATGCAACAGAAACGCGTTTGTAAGGAACATTTTTACCCGAGAGTTTTTCGCATCTGGAAATGGTGAAATCCGGATTTGCCGCTCGTCTCCTTTTAATAAAAAGACACAGCTCCAGTTTTATTGTCTGTCTACAGATTTGGTAAGTGTGTGTGATCAGAGCCCTTTGTTTAACCCAGATTGCAAAGTTTGTCGTATTGTCAGCAGTGCTCTTTCAGTTTTTAAAGACATACCTCAGTCAAAATGATTTAGTTACTAAGTTTACAGTATGTTAATATCACTGCAATATTATAGTACAATATTATAGACTGAAAGATCCGCTGTAAATGCTGCTCTCCGAGTGTAAACATGTAAACACAAACTATTCCCGTCGTGCAGGATTTGCGCCGCATTTTGTGACAGGATAGTCTATACACACACGACTTTCTGACGCTACCTACCGAGTACATAAGTTACAGAGAAATGCGGAGGATTTTTTTCTCCCATTCGCCATGCGGTATCAAACATATTGCGCCTGTGTGTTTGTTTTGCCTATGAAATCAGCACGTGCCCAAATGGAAACTCCCTTCTTTGCAAGTCCTTCCCTCTTTCCCTCCCCCGACACTCCCACACTCCCAGAGCTGGACACGCCCACTTTACTGACTTTTTTCAAACTAGAGGTGTGAAAACACCCTGCTGAGACAGGGGGGTTTCGTGGCCCTTTAACAACACAGCAATAGCATCAGATGCAGCAGATTGATTTAATAGCACCAGGTTAAACATTCTGACTCCTTTATGGCAATCAAACACATTAAAAATAAATACAAGCCACAACTGAACATTGAGGATGATGGCAGTCTCCAAAATTAAAGCAAGAATACACTTGTGCTGAAAACCTTGTGCTCACCAGTCTCACTAAGTGAGGTTAATGTTAAATTAAACAAATTAATAAATGACTATATAAATTATACGCTTGTTAGACTGTAGCACTTTTTTGTGTTGTCAATATACTCGTGTTTATATTGGCCTGTTGTTGTGTAAGCAACTATGTATACTATAACCACCTCCAAGGAATGTGGGGGTCCCGTATCTCTGACATTGTTATTTTGGGGGTCATGGGCAAAAGTTTGGGAACCCCTGTGTTAGAGTATATGGTAAAATAATTGTAAACATTTAAAATAAAATAAATCAAATATAAATGTTGGATGAGTAACATAAAATAAACTTTTAAGATTTGCCTTACAACTAACTGTAATACACACACACACACACACACACAGACACACACGTTTGTTTTTGTGAAAAGTGGGTGCATTACATAGGTTTCCATTCATTTTATACAGATCAAACCGTATATTATATTGCCCTCACCCCACCCTACCCCTAAACCCAACCATCACAGGAGACAGTGTGCAGCTTTACTCCCTGAAAAAACTCATTCTGTGTGATTTATAAGCTTTTTGAGAAGTGAGGACGTCACCAATGTCCTCATATTTCACCTGCTTTTTGTAATACCTGTGTCATACCTATGTCATTATACAGATTTGTGTCCTGATATGTCACAAAAACACGTACATGTGTCTGATAATATTTTTTTTTCTGGAGAAATTCTTATTTGTTTTATTTCGGCTAAAATAAAAGCAGTTTTAAATTTTTTGAAACCCATTTGTTTTTTCTAAAACAAAACTTTAAAAAATATTAAAAAAATACAAAAATGTAGTAAACGTTAACAAAAATAAATAAAATTATACTAGAAATGTTGCCTTGCAGCTATAAATAAATAAACTGAAATAAAAAATGTTGCCATAGCAAATTAATGAAATAAGTTTAAATTACAAAAATGTTATGAATTTATAAAAAAATTATAAATATAATAAGTTTAAATTACTAAAACGGATTTAGAAATAAATTTAAATGAATAAATCAAATATGCTTATATTTCCAAAACTTAAATGCATTTAGAAATAAATTAAATTAATAAATGAAATGCATTTAAGTTTTGGAATTTTAAACACATTTGATTCATTCATTTTATTTCTAAATCCATTTTAGTTTTAGTAATTTAAATTTATTTACATGTATTAATTATACATTAAAATTAATTTAAATTTTGAAATAAATGACAATGAATTAAGTTTAAATTACTTAAACTATTATAGATTAACAAATAAATAAAAAATAATAAATGAAACAAGTTTAAATTACTAAAACTATAATGGATTTAGAAATAAATGAAAATTAATAGATTATTTAGGTTTAAATTACTAAAATTAAATTAATTTAGAAAAAAGCAAAAAATTTATCAAATAAATAAATTTAAATTACTAAAATTAAATGGATTTAGAAATATGAATTAAATAAATTTAAATTTCAAAAACTAAAATGAATTTAAAAATAAATACAAATGAATAAATCAAACACAGATGAAGTCAGAATTATTAGCCTCCCTTTTGATTTTTTTTTTCTTTTTTAAATATTTCCCAAATGATTTCGAACAGAGCAAGGAAATTTTAAAAGCAGTTTTTAATTTTTTAAAAGCCATTTTAAGGTCAAAGTTATTAACCCCCTTAAGCTCTATATTTTTTTCGATAGTCTACAGAACAAACCATCGTTATACAATAACTTGCCTAATTACTCTAACCTGCCTAGTTAACCTAATTAACCTAGTTAAGCCTTTAAATGTCACTTTAAGCTGTATAGAAGTGTCTTGAAAAATATCTAGTCAAATATTATTTACTGTCATCATGGCAAAGATAAAATAAATCAGTTATTAGAGATGAGTTATTAAAACTATTATGATTAGAAATGTGCTGAAAAAATCTCTCCGTTAAACAGAAATTGAAGAAAAAATAAACAGGGGGGCTTATAATTCAGGGGGGCTATTATCCACTGCTGTATGGACATCCGTTATGTTAACGTACAAAATAAACCTGATTTAAGTTCATAAACCGGGACTGAAGCGTCTTCTTTTATAATTGTACTGACATGCGGCTGTGGTAAAGAATTACAGCGATTTTACTGTCTTTATTACAAGCACTGTTTTAGAAACGTTTTAAACTTGTAAAACTCATTCTTGATCACATTTGATGATGACTGATGATCACAGAGCGCTGAACAGATCTTTTACACCCGGTTGCTTGCACACGTCCTGTCTTGTGGACATGATTATATGTGTTACTATGGAGACATGTTAATAGGCAGCTGTCAATCAATTCGGTGGGCGGGGAAACCACACTCCTACATCACGTTGCGGTCGGCTTCAAAATAGGAGGGATTTGGATCCTATTTTAACGTCAGGAAATTTAAAAAAAAAGAGACTTATTTTCTTTATATCACCCCAATATGACTGTGGACACACTATACCTACACACAGTTCTGCCCAAACAGCTTACAAAAGATGATTTTCATCATAGGTGCCCTTTAAAATAACTCAAGCAACCCCAAAATGTTACGAAAATCCCATTTATTAGCAAAAGCAAGAATCTATTAGCTGTTACAACATAATATATTTAGATACATTTTACAGCTCATGATTATTGCGAAATATACAGTACATCATTTTAAATGGTGATCATCCACATATTACAGTGACCCAGAAGATCCCCGTCCAGTGTTAAATACTATCAGTGGGTTAATTATACTTTTATTGGTAATATTAGCTAATAAAGCCACATACTTCTTAATAAAAACATCAACGAGCTTTATTTGTGCTAGTATTTCCACATCCAAAACTAATTCACGACTAGGATTTACAACATACCCATTTACAGCAGACGCGCACACTCATTTTAGGGCATTATTTGAGGGTCATTCACTTCACATTATGGTCAGAGACATTAATAAACAGTCATTAATAAATGGGTGTAGATACACAGACTGATCATACATACAGAGACAACATCATAGTGAAATATCAACACTCACATGATGGCTTTCAATCGATTAGGACTCTGAATGATGAAAACCTGAAGCTCGTCTGTTTTTTCCGGGAGATGAGCTTAATAACCAAACCACTTCTTGTGTTCTCGTCGCATCCAGGATTTAAAAGCGTGTGACGCTAAAAACAAAACAAAATACATGTAAATTCCCTTTAGGCTGCGTAATGAAGCTTTAAATTTGACCCTTTACACTCATTGTTGTTGTTTTGGGACTCAGTCATGAGTGTATAGATGCTGCATTTATAGATGCAGCAACAGTATTTTCGTTTAAAAGACAATTACGCAATAATAATAATAATAATAATATATTTCAATAATTTAAATTTTGTATTTTTTATTCATTTTAATTTAGTTTTCAGCAAATAATAATACACAATAATAATAATACATTTCTATAATCATTTAAATTTGACCCTTTACACTTTTAGTTTTGTTTTGGGTCATGAGTGTATAGATGGTGCATTTATAGATGCAGCAGCAGTTTTTTGTTTTAAATGGGGTTTTCAGTAATAGGAATTAATCAAATATTAATATTAGATGAAAAACATAAAAGACAATTAGAAAAATTGCCTTGAAACCAACTGAAATTAGTACTACAAATACACAATAATATTAATAATTAAATAATAATAATAATACATATCAATATTAATTACAATTTAATAGATTTACTTAATTTTATTTAGTTTTCAGTAATAGGAATAAATAAAAACAAAAATAGAAAATTAGCTTTTTCAATTAATTGAAATATGTACTTAAATTGCACAAAAACAACTGAAAGGAATAAATAAAATATAAATATGAGATGAAAAATTTGCCTTGAAACTAACTGAAATAAGTACTAAACAACAACAACAACAACAATAGTAATAATAATACATTTCTATAATCATTTAAATTTGACCCTTTACACTTTTACAGGCAGTGCAGAATTCTTAGGCAAATGAGTATTTTGACCACATCATCCTCTTTATGCATGTTGTCTTACTCCAAGCTGTATAGGCTCGAAAGCCTACTGCCAATTAAGCATATTAGGTGATGTGCATCTCTGTAATGAGAAGGGGTGTGGTCTAATGACATCAACACCCTATATCAGGTGTGCATAATTATTAGGCAACTTCCTTTCCTTTGGCAAAATGGGTCAAAAGAAGGACTTGACAGGCTCCGAAAAGTCAAAAATAGTGAGATATCTTGCAGAGGGATGCAGCACTCTTAAAATTGCCAAGCTTCTGAAGCGTGATCATCGAACAATCAAGCGTTTCATTCAAAATAGTCAACAGGGTCGCAAGAAGCGTCTGGAAAAACCAAGGCACAAAATAACTGCCCATGAACTGAGAAAAGTCTGCAACATCACTGGAGTGCCCAAAAGCACAAGGTGTGCAATACTCAGAGACATGGCCAAAGTAAGAAAGGCTGAAAAACGACCACCACTGAACAAGACACACAAGCTGAAACGTCAAGACTGGGCCAAGAAATATCTCAAGACTGATTTTTAAGGTTTTATGGACTGATGAAATGAGAGCGAGTCTTGATGGGCCCGTGGCTGGATCGGTAAAGGGCAGAGAGCTCCAGTCCGACTCAGACGCCAGCAAGGTGGAGATGGAGTACTGGTTTGGGCTGGTATCATCAAAGATGAGCTTGTGGGGCCTTTTCGGGTTGAGGATGGAGTCAAGCTCAACTCCCAGTCCTACTGCCAGTTTCTGGAAGACACCTTCTTCAAGCGGTGGTACAGGAAGAAGTCTGCATCCTTCAAGAAAAACGTGATTTTCATGCAGGACAATGCTCCATCACACGCGTCCAAGTACTCCACAGCGTGGCTGGCAAGAAAGGGTCTAAAAGAAGAAAAACTAATGACATGGCCTCCTTGTTCACCTGCCTGAACCCCATAGAGAACCTGTGGTCCATCATCAAATGTGAGATTTACAAGGAGGGAAAACAGTACACCTCTCTGAACAGTGTCTGGGAGGCTGTGGTTGCTGCTGCACGCAATGTTGATGGTGAACAGATCAAAACACTGACAGAATCCATGGATGGCAGGCTTTTGAGTGTCCTTGCAAAGAAAGGTGGCTATATTGGTCACTGATTTGTTTTTGTTTTGTTTTTGAATGTCAGAAATGTATATTTGTGAATGTTGAGATGTTATATTGGTTTCACTGGTGAAAATAAATAATTGAAATGGGTATATATTTGTTTTTTGTTAAGTTGCCTAATAATTCTGCACAGTAATAGTCACCTGCACACACAGATATCCTCCTAAAATAGCTCAAACTAAAAACAAACTAAAAACTACTTCCAAAAATATTCAGCTTTGATATTAATGAGTTTTTTGGGTTCATTGAGAACATGGTTGTTGTTCAATAATAAAATTAATCCTCAAAAATACAACTTGTCTAATAATTCTGCACTCCCTGTAGTTTTGTTTTGGGTCATGAGTGTATAGATGCTGCATTTAAAGATGGAGCAGCAGTCTTTTGTTTTAAATGGGGTTTTCAGTAATAGGAATTAATCAAATATAAGTAAACGATAAAAGACAATTAGAAGATTTTGTGGCTTAAAACCAATTGAAATTAGTACTAAAATCACATAATAATAATAATAATAATAATAATAATAATACATATCAATAATAATTACAATTTAATAGATTTACTTAATTATAATTTAGTTTTCAGTAATAGGAAAAAAATAAAAACAAAAATAGAAAATTAGCTTTTTCATTGAATTAAAATATGTACTTAAATTGCACAATAACAACTGAAAGGAATAAATAAAATATAAATATGAGATGAAAAACAATTTGAAAAATTTGTCTTGAAACTAACTGAAATAAGTACTAAACAACAACAACAACAACAATAATAATAGTAATAATAATACATTTCTATAATCATTTAAATTTGACCCTTTACACTTTTAGTTTTGTTTTGGGTCATGAGTGTATAGATGCTGCATTTATAGATGTAGCAACAGTCTTTTGTTTTAAATGGGGTTTTCAGTAATAGGAATTAATCAAATATAAGTAAAACATAAAAGACAATTAGAAAATTTTGTGGCTTAAAACCAACTGAAATTAGTACTAAAATTACATAATAATAATAATAATAATAATAATAATAATAACAATAATAATAAATATCAATAATTACAATTGAATAGATTTACTTTAATTTAGTTTTCAGTCATAGGAATAAATAAAATATAAATATTAGATGAAAAACTATTTAAAAATTAGCCTTGAAACTAACTGAAATAAGTACTAAACAACAACAAGAGTGTTTAAAGAGCCCCTATTATGGGTTTTTGAAAATGAGCTTCCATGCAGTGTGTAACACAGCACTAAGTGAATGAAAACATCCAGCTGAGGGTTAAATCTGAAAGTGCACCTTGTTTAAAACTATTGATTTTTAGCGAAATATTTGACTCAGAGTCGAATAAACGAATCGAGTTAGGTACGGATCTTTTGTTTGATCGCATGGACGTCGATATGGTACATCACCAAATATGTACTTCAAGTTCCATTAAAATGTGAACGCGCTTTCACTTCAGACACTAGCGTAGGAGCGGGGGATCACGGGATTGATCATGACGCGAAGATGACGATCACTGACAGATGGAGATTCGGCTGTGGGGAATAAAGGGTTAAAGTTCATTTTCACAACAACACCACAGTATAGCCAACCTATTGCTGTGTTTGTTCCTGTAATTTTTCTGATGATTGATACAATAACCTACACTGCAACGTGGGATTCACCGGCCGTTTGCTATTGAAGGAGCAGCAGACTGTTATGTATGGGACTTTGTCAGACTTTGACAGGGACTTTATCAGTAACTTTTGCAGTTCACATGGACCAGTTTCTTCTTCCTTCGGATCATAACATGTAAGTGTCATTAAAACTGTTTCCTCATTTTGTGTAGTTTGCAAAATATGTGTTTAATTGTGTGTTATAAGTTGTAATCACCCCGCGCGGCTTGTAATCACGTATCGATTATAGATCAGTGCTTGTACTGTATCTCTCAGGTTAAATCTGTATGGGGCTGTTCACATATCGTGTATCGTGCTACGTTAAAAACGTGACGCGTGCTTTTTCCGTTACCGATTTAAATGCGTTTCTGAACTGGCGATCCTCTGCTGTTTGATGCTATGGCCACCTTCAGCTGTTCCTCACACGTGTGGCGCGGCCAACTTTCAAAATAAGTCAACTTTTACCACTGTGTGGATTAATACTGAATGTGTGTCGCTGTTATTACTTGGTGTTACGTTTCAGAGTAGAGTAATATGCTGGTGTTTAACTGCATTGCTTTCTTGCATTCGTGCATTGGGCTCTCATACTTTCTGCTACTTCATACTGTAGCCGTGGTGGGCATTTCTGTCTGTCTCGTGCTGAACGCAGTCGACCAATCGCAATAGACTGGGTCATCTGTCCAATCAGCGCAGATTAGCTTCACGCTAAGGAGGGGTTTGGGAACAAATGAATAGCTGAACGATTCATATGGGAGTCGCTGGGATAATTAGGTAAAATTAAATGCATATTATAAGACCAGGAAAGTGTTTTTTGACCTTGCACGCATATCAGCATGTTGTTGGAGACCCCCAAAACCAAAACATGACCTTTTTAATGCAAAATAGGGGCTCTTTAAACGAGAGAAAAGTGTGAAAATGTTAATGCCTGTCTGAGAAAAGTGTATAACATGTGCAGTAAGGGGTTTCACAGCCTTAAAACATCTATAAAAATTCTAAAAAATAAACTCCTACTCCAATTGTATTGCAATTTGTTTGGCATCTCAGCCGATTTAAAAAGTCACATATTTGAATAAATTTTCAACAGGCTTGCGGATCATCGATAAATGCCAAGTTGTAAATCTTGTTCAACATCTTCCACAGATGAATCATTTTGCTTAATAAGGCCTAATTAACTGGGTTTTCATCACCCTGTGTTAATGCTCATTTTTTAAAGTGAGAAACGAGTGATGGAAATGCCAAATTTTGAAAAAATGTTTACTGTTGGTTGCTAGGTTACCAATACTAAACTCTGAAACTCTATAGCTGGGTTCACACCAAATGCGGAGCCTTGTTGACTTGTTTACTGTTGGTTGCTAGGTTACCAATACTACAGTCGGCCACTCTATAGCTGGGTTCACACCAAATGCGGAGCCTTGTGGACTTGTTTACTCTTAGTTGCTAAGTAACCAATACTAAAGTCTGAAACTCTATATCTGGGTTCACACCAAATGCGAAGCCTTGTTGACTTGTTTACTGTTGGTTGCTAGGTTACCAATACTAAAGTCTGAAACTCTATAGCTGGGTTCACACCAAATGCGAAGCCTTGTTGACTTGTTTACTGTTGGTTGCTAGGTTACCAATACTAGTCGGCCACTCTATAGCTGGGTTCACACCAAATGCGGAGCCTTGTTGACTTGTTTACTGTTGGTTACTAGGTTACCAATACTAAAGTCTGAAACTCTATAGCTGGGTTCACACCAAATGCGGAGCCTTGTTGCCCTGTTTACTGTTGATTCCTATGTTACCAATACTACAGTTGGCCACTCTATAGCTGGATTTAAACCAAACTTGGAGCCCTGTTTACTGTTGGTTGCTAGCTTACCAATACTACAGTCGGCAACTCTGTAACTGGATTGACACCAAAGTGGAGATTTGTTGCTTTGTTAACTGTTGGTTTCTAGGTTACCAATACTAAAGCCAGCCACTCTATAGCTGGGTTTAAACCAAACTTGGAGCCCTGTTTACTGTTGGTTACTAGGTTACCAATACTAAAGTCTGAAACTCTATAGCTGGGTTCACACCAAACGCAAAGCCTTAATGCTTTGTTTACTGTTGGTTGCTAGGTTGCCAATACTACAGTCAGCCACTCTATAGCTGGGCTCACACCAAACGTGGAGCTGTGTTTCCTTGTTTACTGTTGGTTGCTAGGTTACCAATACTACAGTCAGCCACTCTATAGCTGGGTTACATGAAACATGGAGCCTTGTTGCCCTGTTTACTGTTGATTGCTAGGTTACCAATACTTCAGTCGGCCACTCTATAGCTGGGCTCACACCAAACGTGGAGCTGTGTTTCCTTGTTTACTGTTGGTTGCTAGGTTACCAATACTACAGTCAGCCACTCTATAGCTGGGTTACATGAAACATGAAGCCTTGTTGCCCTGTTTACTGTTGATTGCTTGGTTACCAATACTACAGTCGGCCACTCTATAGCTGAGTTTAAACCAAATGCAGAGCCTTATTTACTGTTGGTTGCTAGGTTACCAATACTACAGTCGGCCACTCTATAGCTGGGCTCACACCAAACGTGGAGCTGTGTTTCCTTATTTACTATTGGTTGCTAGGTTACCAATACTACAGTCAGCCACTCTATAGCTGGGTTACATGAAACATGAAGCCTTGTTGCCCTGTTTACTGTTGATTGCTTGGTTACAAATACTACAGTCGGCCACTCTATAGCTGAGTTTAAACCAAATGCAGAGCCTTATTTACTGTTGGTTGCTAGGTTACCAATACTACAGTCGGCCACTCTATAGCTGGGCTCACACCAAACGTGGAGCTGTGTTTCCTTATTTACTATTGGTTGCTAGGTTACCAATACTACAGTCAGCCACTCTATAGCTGGGTTACATGAAACATGAAGCCTTGTTGCCCTGTTTACTGTTGATTGCTAGGTTACCAATACTACAGTCGGCCACTCTATAGCTGAGTTTAAACCAAATGCAGAGCCTTATTTACTGTTGGTTGCTAGGTTACCAATACTACAGTTGGCCACTCTATAGCTTGGTTCACACCAAACTCGGAACCTTGTTTGCTGTTGGTCGCTAGCTTACCAATAGTACAGTCAGATACTCTATAGCTGGAGATACACCAAACACAAAGCCTGGTTGCTTTGTTTACTGTTGGCTGCTATGTTACCAATACTACAGTTGGCCACTCTATAGCTGGGATCATACCAAGCATAACTCGCTGAGCACCACACCACTTGCAAATAATTAGCCTCTATTCGCATGACGTTGTATGTAACTTGGTCACGCGAATACTTATGTTAATGTTTGAAGTGAACTCAGCATAACAACTTGATAAAAATGCACTTAATTTGCATTGAATTTTGGTTTAAAAGATTTGTTTTACATTAGTATGGAAACTTGACTAATTTATCATCAGGAGCCACAGGTATTAATTATATTTTGCTTGTACTGTATGTGTTTTTTTGACTGTCAAATTGCCAGTTTCAGCTTAAAATGTTCTTTAATGTTCAACTAAATGAGTAGGAAATTCTGCTTTTTTTCTGAACTGTTCCTTTAAATCAGTCTAAACCCCAAATCTCTCTTACCTACAGATCAGATCTTGAGTTTAAGGAGCTCTAGTCGCTGTACAGAATGAAGCCTGCGAATGTGCTGTACTTGTTGCTGTTTCCGCCGTGTGCTTTTCCTCCATCCAGCTTGATGTAGATCTCGTCCCCGGGGTCAAGGTGCAGGATGACGGTGTTCGAGGCGTAGTCGTAACTCTGATCCTGATCCTGGGCGATGGCACTCGCTCTCACCTGCAAACACAGAAACAGATCTTCAGTTGGAGGGCACATTTAAAGTCCGCATGAACCAGAAGCTGCGACTGATTTTTTTTTTCGTATTGTGCCACAGTCACAGAAATGGAATATTTAATGAGAAAACAGTGGGCGTGGCTTGTTTTATCTACTGCGAGCTGATTGGGTGTAGTAAAGTAGGCATTTCACTCAGAAGATCTGGAAACGGATTTGGGGAGAGTTCTTACAACCTAACAGACTCCTCCTCCTCACTATTTCTGTGTGTTGTCAAAACTGACAGCTGGAGGGGCGTGGTTAAGTATGTTAGCCACGCCCAATACCTCAGACAGCCGTAATCTGAGAATTTAACTGAAAACAAACAGGAAGTGCATTTTCAGATTTCAATTTTACATTACAAGAGAAATCTTTTTTTTTTCTTACTGACATGCACAGATGAATTGTTCACCACAAAACTAGCAATGTGAGCTAACAAAGTCAATAGAGTTAGTTTTTTTGGTTAGCTTTCAGTCTGTAGACCAAACCCTGACAGAGAATGAGCAATATATCATAGTACTGTTAAATGACTTTGATTAATCACATCCAAAAGACAGAAGTAATTAAATTACAGCTGAACTTAAGTATTCAACTTAACGTGCAGTTTAAAAACTTAACTAGGTTAATAAGGCAAGTCATTGGACAACAGTGGTTTGTTCTTTAGCCAATAAAAAATATAAAGGGGCACTGAAAAAATTGACAAAAACATTGACCTTATTTTTTATTTATTTTATAACTGCTAAAAGAAATAAGACTTTTTCTAGAATAAAAAAATTATAAGAAATTCTGTAAAAAGAATTTCTTGTTCCATTAAATATCACTTGGGAAATATTTGAAAAAGAATAAATTTTTTAAATTAATAACCCAACATTTTAGTGTATGTATGTACAAACAAAAAATAATAATAAATAAATAAATAAAATAATAAACATTGTTAACCCTTCTATTGGGCAAAATTAATAACCCGACATTTTTAGTGTACGATGTTCAAACAAAAAAATAAAATTAATTAATTAATTAATTAAATAATAAATATTTTAACCTTTTTATTGGGTAAAATTAATAACCCAACATTTTTATTGTACGTACAGTTGAAGTCTTTATTATTAGGCCCCCTGAATTATTAGCCCTCCTGAATTATTAGCCCCCCTGTTTTTTTTTTTTATTCCCCAATTTCTGTTTAACGGAGAGAAGATTTCTTCAACACATTTCTAATCATAATAGTTTTAATAACTCATTTCTAATAACTGATTTATTTTATCTTTGCTATGATGACAGTAAATAATATTTGACTAGATATTTTTCAAGACACTTCTATACAGCTTAAAGTGACATTTAAAGGCTTAACTAGGTTAATTAGGTTAACTAGGCAGGTTAGGGTAATTAGGCAAGTTATTGTATAACGATGGTTTGTTCTGTAGACTATTGAAAAAAATATAGCTTAAAGGGGCTAATAATTTTGTCCTTAAAATAGTCTTTAAAAAAAATTCAAAACTGATTTTATTCTAGCCGAAATAAAATAAATAAGACCTTCTCCAGAAGAAAACACATTATCAGACATACTGTGAAAATTTCCTTCCTCTGTTAAACATAATCTGGGAAATATTTAAAAGATTAAAAAAAAAATCAAAGGGGGGGCTTCAACTTAATTAATTAAATTGATAAAATAAATTAAATAATAAACACTTTTAACCCTTCTATTGGGTAAAATGAATAACCTGACATTTTTATTGTTTGCATGTACAAAGTTTTTTTTTAATTATTTTAAATAAATAAATTAATAAATTAAAAAATAAATAATTTTAACCCTTCTATTGGGTAAAATTAATAACCCAGCATTTTTAGTGTACACATATACTCATTATATATACTGTATATTATGTCATTCATTCATTCGTTTTCTTTTCGGCTTAGTCCCTTTATTAATCAGGGGTCGCCACAGCGGAATGAACCGCCAACTTATCTAGCATATGTTTTACGCAGCGGATGCCCTTCCAGCTGCAACTCAGTACTGGGAAGCACCCATACACTAGGGACAATTTAGCTTACCCAATTCACCTATAGCGCATGTCTTTGGAATGTGGGGGAAACCGGAGCACCCGGAGGAAACCCACATCAACACGGGGAGAACATGAAACTTCACACAGAAATGCCAACTGACCCAGCCGGGGCTCGAACCAGCGACCTTCTTGCTGTGAGGCGATAGTGCTACTCACTGCGCCGCCCTATAAACAAAATAAATAATTTTATAAATTTAATAAGAAATATTTTTAACCCTTCTATTGGGTAAAATTAATAACCCAACAGTTTTAGCGTACATTTATACAAAAAATTAAAATAAATAATAAGAAATAAATAAATATTTTAGCATTTTTATATGTATATAGTATATTGTATATGTATATTTAAACCTTTCTATTGGGTAAAATTAATAACCCAACATTTAAGTGTACAAATGTACAAACAAAACAATAATAATAATAAATAAAAAAATGAGATAAACATTTTAACCCTTCTATTGGGTAAAAGTAATAACCCAATTAATAACCCAACATTTTTAGTGTACATATGATGCAGAGTTCAGATGCAAAGTCTTCTAATTGCCGTCTGAAATTGTCTTCTAAAATGAGCATTTTTATCAGGCTCCTGTGTGGTTCAGTAATTTCACTTTTATAGCAAACAATAACTTCTTTTTATGGTCGTTAAAGTGAAATAACTCAATAAACATAGGAAGCTGAGAAAGATGCTAAATTTTAATGGAAATTTCAGACAGCACATAGGTTTTTGCATCTGAAATCTTCATATATACACACAGAAAACACCCATATACTTTGTAAATACAAACTTAATACTGGATGCGACTATGATAAGTATTGAGAGCACTATTAAAAAGCAATGTTTTAAATGACACGAAACGAGTAAAACAGAAGCGATTAACCTTAACAGGTTTTTTAGGTGAGGCAGATGGGATTGAAACGCTGTTTGTGTTGTTCCTGTTTATGCAACAGCATATCATCACATTACTTTGATGACATGCTGTCTGACTCTCAAATTGCAGACTGCGTGTGTGTTTCCCACAAATTAAAAGGAGCTCGCGATGTTTTCATGAATCTGTTTTAAATAACTGATGGTTTATCTGTACGTCTCCTAAAGCAGACCTTTGCTAATGTAAATTATGAAAATGCGATCAGAAGCAGAGCTGGAGGCCAACAAGAATTGGATGCTCCTCGGTTCATTTAAATAAAACTGAATCCCACAGCAGAAATGTGGTTACAAGGCTTATTTCTTCATACAGAATTCAGACAATTCAGATAAAACTAACACACATTCATGTGTAGTTTCATAAATAACGTGACAACTGCAGCTTTAAAGCAAACAAAGTAACAAAAAAGAAAGTGTATTCGTGCAGATTGTCATTTCTGCTGTTGTTTTTACACACTTTCAGCATCGCATTCAATAACTGGCAAAAACACAGCGCAAAATTAATGATGAATACCAGCGTGATCTCACGAGGAAACAGAAGTATTTTACGTTTTGTCAGTTTAGTGGCTAATTCATACGAATTCGTACGAGTTGAGTCGTACGAAAATGTACGATTTTAAAAAGGAGGCGTGGCACCTAACCTCACCCCTAAACCCAACCGTCATTGGGTGATGAGCAAATCGTACTAAATTGTACGAATAAGATCGTATGAATTCATATGAATTAGCCACTAAATCTAAAAGTTACGAATTGCCGTGAGATTGTGTTGGGAATACTGTACTGAAAATGCACAGCATCATTTCACCACCATGATCCCACCATTATAAGTTATTCTATATTTTGCTTAAAGTACACTACCAGACAAAAGTCTTGTTGACGATCCCAGTTGTAAGAGCAACAAATAATAACTTGACTTCTAGTTGATCATTTGGAAAAGTGGCAGAAGGTTGATTTTTCCCATGAATCATCTGTTGAGCTGCATCCCAATCATCACAAATACTGCAGAAGACCTACTGGAACCCGCATGGACCCAAGATTCTCACACAAATCAGTCAAGTTTGGTGAAGGAAAATCATGGTTTGGGATTATATTCAGTATGGGGGCGTGTGAGAGATCTGCAGAGTGGATGGCAACATCAACATTTGTGCTGCCCTTTACATTACAAACCACAGGTGGGCAAATTCTTCAGCAGGATAGCGCTCCTTCTCATACTTCAGCCTCCACATTAACGTTCCTGAAAGCAAAGAAGGTCAAGGTGCTCCAGGATTGGCCAGCCCAGTCACCAGACATGAACATTATTAAGCATGTCTGGGGTAAGATGAAGGAGGAGGCAATGAAGATGAATCCAAAGACTCTTGATGAACTCTGAGAGTCCTGCAAGAACGCTTTCTTTGCCATTCCAGATGACTTTATTAATAAGTGATTTGAGTCATTGCAGAGATGTATGGATGCAGTCCTCCAAGCTCATGGGAGTCAGACACAATATTCATTCTTTTTCCACTGCAGCATATAAGCCACTTCTGATACCAAATAATCAACTAGAAGTCAAGCTTTTATTTGTTGTTCCTAAAACTTAGATAGGCGACATGGCTTTTGTCAGGGAGTGTATGTGATGTCTCCTAACCTTACATTTCAATAACCTTAAATTTTACAAATAACTGACTCAATAACTAAAAAACATATATATGATCAAAAACTACACCAAAAAAATACAGAAACATTGACAGGATTTGATGGATTATTGGCCGCTATTTTCAGGGGTATTTTGCTGAGTGTGTTATTGTGCTGGTACCTGTCTTAATGATTCAAATGATTCATTCAAAATGGCTGATTGCAACCTTTTGAATGGATCCCTGATATACTAAGTAAAATGATTCACTTAAAAAACAAAATTCATACATTTAGAAGTGTCTGATGTCAAAAACATATTATTTAGTTATTTGTTTCTATATATATATATATATATATATATATATATATATATATATATATATATATATATATATATATATATATATACATATACATACAGTTTTTCTCAGTGGCTTTGGTGCATTTCTCACAACACTATTTACATTTGCGCAACAGTTAATGCATTTCTCAAAACAATTAGTGCAAACTGCAAAACCTAGTGGATAACCTGCAAAAGCGTGTCACTTGCTCAAAATGGAGAGCTCATTCCTCAAAAGCAAGTATTGATGTCAATGAAAGTGTCAGTGTCATCAAGATGAAAAGTCCTGACACCATTGTTTATGAACAAGATAGTCAAATGGCTTTGTCATGTTTTCATTGTGACACTTTACTCTGTACATTTTTTCCAATGCAAAAAAGTCAGATTTTGGTGACACTTTCTGAAAATGCTCAATACAGCACTGTATACTGTTTGCACAGCCATTTGAAAACCACAGTAAAGTTAGAGATCACTGCATTTAGTGAGGTATCTGAGTACAAGACACTGAATATGTGTGTTTCACATGTTTACTGCATTTGCTCTTTGCAATTCTAATTTATTCACAGCATTGTGCAAAACAATAAATACAGCCTTATTTACAACAAACATAAACTTCCTTTGGGTAAATCTGTGCACAACTGTAAACAATACTGCAGTACATACTGGAACTGAACCTACAACATACACAGGTCTGTAAATCATTCATCAAATTGTTCAATTTAGGAGACATTTTCAGAAAAAAAAAAGATTTAATATTTTCAAAATAAAATTTGCTTGACAGATTTTGACAACTAGTTCAACATTTTAGTATGTAATGACTCAAGTAATGAAATGAGGACTATTAGTTTGATATGGAATGACTATTCAGCATCCACAAGTTTAGTTAACTTTGACTGACATGACATAAGCAAATGATAATGTTACAAACAGCAGAGAGTTGTATGAAAGCAATTGATGCACGTCCAAAAGCATTTGCAATTTGTTGAAAGGAATGAGAAACTGCTACTATGATGTGCACAAATGACTAATTGTTTTGAGAAATGGATGAACTGTTGTGCAAATGTAAATAGTGTTGTGAGAAATGCACCAAAGCCACTAAGAAAAACTGTATATACTGTATATATATATATATATATATATACACACACACACACACACACACACACACACACACACACACACACACACACACACACACACACACACACACACACACACACAGTTGAAGTCAGAATTATTAGCCCCCCTTTGATTTTTTTTCTTTTTTAAATATTTCCCAAATGATGTTTAACAGAGCAAGGAAATTTTCACAGTATGTCTGATAATATTTTTTCTTCTGGAGAAAGTCTTAATTGTTTTATTTCGGCTAGAATAAAAGCAGTTTTTTATTTTTTTTAAATCATTTTAAGGTCAAAATTATTAGCCTCTTTAAGCTACATTTTTTCTAGTCTACAGAACAAACTGTAGAGACTTGCCGGTCAAAACCAGTTCGAACCAGGCTTTGGAATGTGAGTGCAAATGGCCCTACTCGCTCCAGGGCTTCTAACAGTAGGATAACAGGGGAGCAAGTTATCAACTCTCTTCACCCCCACCATCCTAGCCTAAGTCGGGCAGATGCGGCCACAATTTTGGTTAATCGTTACCCAACTAGACAAAGACGCCCTTCAAATTCTCTTCATCACGAGACTTTTGGATGACCCTCATGTGGACGGCCATGCGTTCGACCACGAGATGGACAGAATTCAGAGACAAAAGAAATGAAGGAGACTTAAAGACAATTCTCTTATAAATCTTATAACCAAGGCAAAATTTGATATTTTGAGTGACATTTATAGGTATTGATGTGCTGTGTTTATTTCAACCAACCAGGTTCATAATGTGTGGTTTTTACCCCTAAACAGGCTAAAATGATCTGTATGTGTTTGGGATCCTTCGTGTTTAGTGTTGAACTGAGCTGTTTTTCATTTGCAATACATTGCTGTAAATGAGAATTTTGTAATACGAACCATATTCATATTGTAACATTTAATGTCAGATAGTTACAATTTTACCAGAGATTTTACTACGTGAAATTTCTTGCAGACGGTTAATTATTAAACTTGATAACACTGGTACGGGGCGTGGCCCCGCCCTTCATCTTGCCGTTCATTGGATGACAGCGTCATGAGGGATGGCTCAGAGCAAGCCGTATAAAACCTCCTTGCAGCGTCAACCATGTGCGCAGCCTCTTAGCATCAAGCTGGTATCAACCCGCTGTTGTTCTCCGCCCCCGGCCGCCTACCACGTGGTCGGGTCACCTCATCAAAACTTTCATCCAAACCTTAAGTTTCACTCCGCTGAAACTTCCGCGAACGGACTCTCCCCGGAGTCCGTACCCCGGTAACCCAGGACAAAGAGTTTCACTCCCGCCGAGTGAGTTCCAGCGAGCGACGTCACAGAGAAGCCACGCTTATGCCACGTGTTTCTTCAAACCAACCCGAAGACTGCAACAAACTCGCAAGTACACGACAACTGTTGCCTCTATCTGATCTGGTGCATATGATTTTAAGCAGTTAAAGATAAGTCAATTCTCTGCTTTTGTGGTTTCTCAGGTGATTCTAAGATCTAGTACGAAATAGATCGGCTGGACTGTTTGTTCAATTCATTTTGCATCCTCTGAACTGCCTGTGTGTGTGTGTGAACGTGTGTGTGCATTTGTTTGTTTGTTTATTTGTTGTTTTGATTACTACGTAGTTAGCCTCATGTATCGTAGCGTAGCGCAATAAATCTTTGTTCTCCTTTAAAGAACCGTGTTCTCGTTTATGTGCTTTGTAAGTCTTTGCCTCAAGCTATAGAACGTGTTACCTTGCTAAAAGTTAACCCTATTCCGTGTTATGTTATTATCGCTTGGCCACAAAAATAATATAGACGAGAATTAATAAATGTGATGTCTCCATTTGCGGGACAAGTTTGAATCTTTGATCTGATTCAATCCGACTCAATTGAGTCGAATCAATGATTCGAATCTTCAGGATCCGAGTCATTGATCTGAGCTAATAATTCCTAAATCGATCTTTTAACGTGGATTGATTTCTTACAAAACCATCATTATACAATAACTTGCCTAATTACCCTAACCTGCCTAGTTAACCTAATTAACCTAGTTAAGCCTTTAAATGCCACTTTAAGTTGTATAGAAGTGTCTTGAAAAATATCTAGTCAAATATTATTTACTGTCATCATGGCAAAGATAAAATAAATCAGTTATTAGAAATGAGTTATTAAAACTATTATGTTTAGAGATGTGTTGAAAAAAAATCTCTCCATTAAACAGAGAATATATATATATATATATATATATATATATATATATTAAACAAAATTTAGCTAAGTGTGTTATTGTGCTGGTACGTGTCTTAATGAATGATTCACTGAATCACTGATTCATTCAAAATGGATGATTGTAATCTTTTGAATGAATCACTGAATTAGTGACTCAAATGACTGAAATTCAAAACCAAATGAATTCATATTTTTAGACTACTCCTGTCTTGCTCGATTTTTATAAAATTCACATCACACAAATTCATTTGAAAGCACCATGTTTCAAAACGGTAACAAATTCCTCAAATGTTTTCTGATGACATTCTTTTTTTAGGCACACAAGGTCATAAGATGTTAATATTAGGTTAGATTTAGGTCGTGACGTTGGGTGGCCAAAATTAAATGTCTTGCAAACATTTAAGGACAACATTATTTTGATGTCCAATAACAACGTCAAATGACGTTGATATTTAATTGATTTTAGGTTGTGTTGGAAAGTGACCAAAATCCAACGTCGAGCCAACATCACCATCATCATAGTAATGTCAAATACTGACATTTATTCGTCAGGTATGGCAATGAAAATTCAACGTCTTCATAGTGGTAACATACACATAAAATCAACCTGTAACATCATTAGATGTTGATATTTGGTTGATTTTAGGTTGGACATCAGCCTGACATTGGCTTCTGACATCAACCAGATTTTCATTTCCAAACAAAATCATCATCCCAATGATGTTGGGGTACAACGTCAATCTGACGTCCTGTGCCTGCTGGGAGTCAAAGTCTAAATAAAATTCAAGTTTTTTATTTTTCATTGTCCAATCAATTGAAAGCAGAGGCGGGGTTTCCGCTGAGGTGATAGCGTGTGATATGTGATTGGCACCTTAGAGAGTCTACCCGAGCTCGTCCTCTCCCCAGAAAGCACGCCAAACATGCAAATTCTGTTCAGTCAAACATGCAAACTTACAAAACTGTAAGTGTGAACTCGTGAAACACCAATCAGAGAAGAGGCATTTTTTTATAATGAGAACAAATTAACTTAAATGCTGTGCATAAACAAATAATCTCCTAAAAATACTGCAATATTTCACCAAAAAAAAAAAAAATTAACTCAACTGATTTTACATTCATGATTTAAAATGCTGCTTTGAACCAAAGATCCATAATTGCATCGCCATTACCATTAAAGCACCATTGACGGGTCATTTTATTGAATGGCATATGCAATTGCAACACAATGGTTACCCTGCACTGAATTATTTGCCATTTGCCTAAAAAGAGAAAAAAAAACTCAAGATGGCCACCAAGCGATCTGAATGCTCCTAAAAAGGCCAAAATGAGCTGTGTCTCAATAGGAGATTTTGGTTAGTGTCACATTGTCCCCTTTCTCCTCGTTATTTCCGCCATCTATAAATAAAACAGCTTTAAAGGCAGTGGGATTTGGTGAACAATTCTGAAAAGTACTTTTGGGTGCTAATGGGAGAGTTTTATTTGAGAGCAGCATTTCTGCAGGTTTTACCAAGTCAAATTTAAGACTTTTCAAAACCATTATGAATAAGATATCAGATTTAAACAGGGCTAAACGCTAAAGGATTGTACTTGCCCCATTAAAAAAAGTCAAATTAGTTATTTCTTACCCACATGTTTTAAATAATGTGTCAAACTCTAGTTGCTTACATGCAATTTTTTCCAACATAACTATTCTTTAAAACAAAATTGGACAAGTATGCACAACATAAGTCTGTCCAGGTCAGTGTCCTCATCAGGTAGCTATACATATATGGAGAACTATTAAACAAATCTTATTGTAAGGAAAATAATGAAATCATACTGGTAAATAGAGTTAATAAATAAAACTTGTATTTGTTGTTTTATTGAGATGGATTGTTGATGATTGGATCACCCACCCAATCACCAATTGGGTAGCTAGATGGACAAAGCCAAATTAAGACCCGTTTAAAATGTACAACCTACAACACAATATTTCAATGAATGGTCTACAGTATATGCACAGGGAAATTTAATTTTAACATATAACTGCAAGCAGCAATGATCAGGGTTCAAGCGGTTTATAAAGGATTACAGGATTCCAGGACAACTCAAAATTTATGGCTTACAGTTAACCATGTCCATAATGAAGAATACACTGTCACACACACATTGTGTTGCATGTAGATATTTCAAATTAATGATCGGCAACAAATTGAGTTTCTGCACTTGTCTTCTGTTCCTGATGACGCTTGCGTTTAAAAGCCCTTTCAACTCAGTTTACGCTTGGAAAACGAATAGCTTAAGCACCTATTTGACTGATTATATTTTAATAAAATTTCATTATCGATGCTGTAAAATGAACCTTAAGAAATTGAAAATAGTCACATCAATCTTTTACTAGTCTTTTAACATTTTAAGTTTTAGTGAAAAAAACACTTGCTATGCATTATAGCCTATTGAAAGGGACAGTTCACCAAAATGTTTTTAATTCTGTCACTATTTACTTACCCAGCACTTGTTTGAAAGCTATTTGAGTTTCTTTCTTCTGTTGAATTTTAATATTTTGAAGAAATCTGTAAACCATGACTTTCACAGTATTTGTGTTTCCTATAAAAGAATGGTTACGGGTTTCTTCAAAATGTCTTCTTTTGTGTTCAACAGAACAAAGAAAGTCAAATAGGTTTGAAACCTCACAAGGGAGAGAGTAAATAGTGAGTAAATTTTCATTTTTGGGCGAACTATCCCTTTAAGACTTCTTAGACCTAAAGGCCTCTATATTTAAAGGTGCTGTATGTAAGTTTTTTTACTCTTCTAAAGCATAAAAATACCATAATATGTGTGCAGATATTTAAGAAACATCTCAAGTGAACATACTTGTTTAACTGAAAAACAATGCTGAAGTCAGATATTCTGCTTTGAAAATGGTTTTTTCGTGCCGGAACGCTGTCTTTGTTTAGGTAATTTTCACATGCACGATGCCAGTTCAGCCATTTATAATTCAGCACTCCGGGTTGCCTTGTTGGACAACAGCGTATTTCATTCATTCATTCAGAAAGACTCTGAAAGCGTGCGTCCGTGACCGAAAAGGACAGTATGGGAGACCGATTCAGTTCCACATGAGGTTATTAATTAGCAAATTACATAAATATTACGAAAGTAAACATTAGGTGAGCAGGTTACATTGTAACCGCGTGTCCTAACAACATGCTGTGACGAGAGAGGCAGTGATCAGCTATTTGGCTGTTTGCACCAGACCAAACATGACAGAAATTTTAATACAGCCATTCAGAAGCACAGAATATGCACTCACTCACGAAACGGTAAGGTTTAGAATCTGTTTAATACATGTTAACCCTCTTTAACATCATTAAATGTATAATGGCATTCAAACTCACATTGTTAGCATTTAGCACTGAATAAAGCACACGAGATTTACCTGAGGTGATCACTGTCATAGGTTTCACAAGTTCAGCTGTGAGAAATAGAAGCCGTTTCTAATCATTTAATTCGAGGTGTTGGTTAGGACAAAAACTCCCTTTAATATGGAAAATATTCCCTCTATCGCGTGTCGTTGCTTTTATTTAGAACACAGTTTAAATCACTCGCTCCTGTACTCAAACTGGCAACCCGCGCTTGCTTGTGTTTTGATCCAGGAGTGCAATACCTAGTATAACCACTGGGTGTCAAACTTACATACTGCACCTTTAATGAACTAAGCGCAAAGTCTAAAGCGCATGGCGCAAAAACTTTAAGGGTGTGTCCGAATCCACTTTTCCTATTTTAAGGACGGAAAAATAGTCTGCGCCCAGGCGCACGGACTAACAGGGTTGTGTTTATTTTCTTCATAAGTTACGGGTGTGTTTTGAGTATAACATGCATTAAACCAATCGGAGTCTACTCTCTCACTCCCTTTATAAGTCAGTTGCGTTGCGCCATGGCGCATTTGCTATTTACATGGTGGACTTTGTAAGTGGAAAAACTGAATGCTTCACTAGCGAGAAAACAGTTAAACAGAGCATCTGCAGCGCGAGGATAAAGAACGAGCCTCCTCCATTCAGTCTCTTTACTTTTAATCTTTACTTTACTCGTTTACTTTCATGGATAAAAAAACAGTGTTGTACGCACTCCACTGAAGACATCCTTTAGCCTACATTTATAATTACGATTGTTAAGTGCAAAGTTTTGTTTCAAAACTATTTCTATATTCAGTTCTAATTTCTAGCAAATGAAAAAATAAACAATAATAACGAAGTGTGGCCAAAAAACTGTCAGCTCCTCAAAATAGCAGCGGCCAACAATGCGCCTTAACACACTTACTTTTTAGACCAGCACAACCATGAGTCCACAAAGTGGTGAAAATGGATGTGCTAATTAAACAAAGTGGTGCAAAACGTAAAAATTACAGATGCGCTGGTTTGTAAATAGCCACAAATCATGCCAATCAACGTCTTGCGCCTTATTGCGCCGGTTGTATGATAGGCAGTGGCGGCTGGTGTTACAAAATGTTGGGGGGGGGGGGTCGCAAACACCAGAAAAAAAATCTAACTGTTGGTAAAGTAAGAGTGTAACAGCCATTTTTCAGGTGATGTATCAAAAAACTATGAAAAAATTATGACTAAAGCATACAATAAATGCATAACAAATCAGTTCATTTTAGTTAAATTTGGGTTTATTATCAGTAATGAAGTAATCAAGATAATCAGTAAACACACACACACACACACACACAAATGTTGCCTAATCACTGGCCAGTAGCACTGCTTGAAAATAAATTATGCTCTCCTTTTTTTCTGGCTTGAAAATTTCTCAATAACCTTTTGGTTAAAGTCAGTCATCTCAGTCACCAGACTCTTCTCTATTGACAGCATGGCCAATGCATTCAGCCTCTCTTGCTTCATGTTGTTTGAAACAGCAAACACGGAAATAGTAAAAGGCATGACTTACATTACAACCTGCCAGCCAACTCCGTTTGTCATGACAAGTGCTGGAAAAGCCCCGAATATTCGCGATCACTTGACTACTGGTGAATTTGCAAGGACGGTCAATCTGGTCCAAGCTTCTTGATTTTTTTTTTCTTCATCCAAACGCCTTGTGAACGGATATCTTTGCAAAGATACAACGGAATTTTCCTTCATCTCGAGAAATTGCATTCTAAGCTCTTTGGTGAGAATGGTCCAATCACATAAGGCCAATCATATAAAAACAAATATGATTCGTTCTAACAACAAAAATGGGCGGGTTCAGGACGCAGAGCGCTGCGCCCCAAAGACAATTTAAAACCGGCCAATTAGAGCTTATTGTCATATCACGTGCATTGCAAATGTTTGTGTACCTACATAGACACTCATTAGTCCGGCGCCCCGCACACATATGAAAAAATATTGTTCATACATTTTTTTTCAATAAATGTTAGTATGACTACAATAAACGTTAGAATGTTATAATTAAATCAATTTATTATGTTAATGTTTGTGATAATAAACATTAACATATTAAAGGGTTCTAACTTGAAGGGGGGGGCGGCGCCCCAGCGCCCTCTATTGACCAGCCGCCACTGATGATAGGTCCCAAAATGTACACTGTAAAAAATGCTGGGTTTCACAAAATACTTTCATGTTGTCCCAACACAAAGCAATTCAGTTAATTTAATCATATTTTTACAAATTAAAGTAGACTGAACACAAAACATTTAAGTTGTCCCCCCCCCCCCCCAAAAAAAAAACAAAAGAATGGGCTATGTGCACAGCTAGTGTTTTTCAGCCAACGTGAAAACTTTTGGTGAAAGGTTAATGTGACTATTTTCAATTTCATACAGTTCCTTTTACAGCATCAATGTTATGTAATTAAAATACAATCAGTTCAATAGACTTAAGCATTCATTTAGTTGTTCAAGCGTAAAGCGAGATGAAAAACTGTTTGAACACAAGCGGCGTCAGTAGCAGCAGGTGAGAGCAGAAACTCCATTGGAAATACCGGGGTAAAATACATTTCCATATTTTAAAGACATGGCACAGAAAAATGTAGTGTAACGCAGTGCTTCATTTATAGTCTGAGACCCACTTTATATTGTATATCAATCAGGCACAGTGCTGGACAATTGGGCAGTTTTGAATCCGATTGTGCGGGTAAAAAATGACATGGGCAGGTAGTGCATATTTGGGTGGTTTTGTAAAGGCACGTCTGCCTGCCCGCGACCCCCCCCCCCCCCACTTTTCATGAAATCGAGGTTGTTGGGCAGGTGTTTTTGCATTTCGGTGGGTTTTGATAGTTTTTGGGCTGGAATCAGTCAGCTATATCTGGCAACACTGATCAGGCACAGATCAGAAGAAATCTTAAACCTGGCGATTTTGTAATGGCACGACAGTTCACTGGAAGTGCTTGGGCTGGCTGATTGAAAATGAAAAGTCTGTGTGCATATACCCCATTCTGTTTCAACTCATTTTAAATAAGTAGTTTGAACAAGCAAGCCAGAAACGTCATATTTTGAGGTTAGTTTTTGAAATTAAAGACTCTTTAAGACCCCGCGGAAATCCTGTGAGAGCCTGAGAGGATGGACAATTTTGTCATTTGATGGACAGGGCCGAACAGGGGCCGCTCATCAGTCAGAGGGTGAAAGGCTGTCGCTGAGGGCCTTCGCTCTCCGTGTGTGTGTGTGTGTGTGTGTGTGCGCGTATGAGTAACGCAGCTGACTCAAACAAACAGCACACGTGTGGATTTATTTATACATGTCTGACGGTAAGCCTCTATCTGTGAGCTTCAACCCATTTCCGTCATGTGTGTTTGCATGTGCATGACTTGCCGAGCGCTGGAGAATTATAATTAGAGCCTGTAGCCTCGCTAAGGCTAAGCAGCCAGAAGATACAGTACATTCAGATTCGCCTGTGTTTGCGTGTGAGTCAACTGGGTTTTCGGAAATGTGTGAATTAGCAGTTAATACAGTCAAAACTTTAGTCAACATCATGAAGATAGCCTAATGATTCAGGTTGCTTACCGAAAAGTAGTTCATAAAAATGCTATACTTGTGGCATGGTGGCTCAGTGGTTAGCACTGTCACCTCACAGCAAGAAGGTCGCTGGTTCAAGTCTCGGCTGGGTCAGTTGGCATTTCAGTGTGGAGTTTGCATGTTCTCCCCGTGTTGGCGTGGGTTTCCTCCGGGTGCTCCGGTTTCCCCCACAGTCCAAAGACATGCGCTATAGGGGAATTGGGTAAGCTAAATTGGTCGTAGTGTATGAGTGTGAATGTGAGTTAGCGTGGGTGTTTCCCAGTACTGGGTTGCGGCTGGAAGGGCATCCACTGAGTGAAACATATGCTGGAATAGTTGGTGGTTCATTCCATTGTGGCAACCGCTGATAAATAAAAAAAATGTATATGCATAAACGTGTGTTTAAAGATTTTTTCAACATCATAGTTTTAATCAATAATTTCTAATGTTTATTTTTGGATTTGCCATGATGACAGTACATAATATTTTATGCTATTTTGCAAGATACCATACTTTTCAGCTTAAAACTACTACAACTGCTGTTATTCCAGCTAAACTAAAATAAATAAGTTAAGACTAATAAATAAGACTATAATATAATAGGAAATACTGTGGAAAATGTATTTGCTCTGATAACTTGGGAAATATTACAAAAAACAGGCTTAATTTTATATAAATACCACTCACACACACACACACACACACACAATGGAGGAAAACATGTTGCTTAATCAGATGTTCTGTTGTTTACTGTGTCAGATGTTGCAATATCATATATAATGTTCCTCTTTCAAGCAAAGGGAGTTCATTTCTTAAAGGTGCAGTAGGTGATCTGCCTAAATGCTAACCGGTTAGCATAATATCTTTGAAAACACAGTCCCTCCCCTGCCGTCCAAAGTCATGCCTCCTGAAATCACGAACGCACACCTTAAAGATGACAGCAGACAACCCACTAGATCAATTCATTAGAAAACTTTATAGTACTTTATAATACTACAATTCTGCAGGAAAAACTGTATTATATCTAGTAGGGTTGGGTGATGTTGACCAATTTAGCATCGTACGATGTCTAATGTGAAACGGTGATGGACGATGGCATCGTCTTTATAGGCGAAGGTGAATTAATTATTTAAGAATAATTAATTAATTCATAACGAATTAATTATTTGTAGCCTACCGTTTCAACATCATGGCCGGCATGGTCTTGTTTTACTCATAACCAAATCATAAAAAAATAAAGATAAGTTACACACAAATTACCACCTGTCAATCACTTTTTCTGCGGGACTGGGGACTGAGGGCATGAGTAGGCAGAGTGATCTGTGTCAGTCAGGGCCGGTGCGTCCATAGAGGCGACCTAGGCGGCTGCCTAGGGTGGCAGAGCAGTCAGGACGGCGTCCGCGGCGTGTCCTCCCCCCCCCTTCGCTTTTGTCCTCAACAAACCCTGCATCATCTCAGCGCCCCTCGGTCATCGCTTTCATTGGCGACAAACCCCGCATCATCTCAACATCCAGCTCCGCCGAACCCCTTCCCCACCCTCCGCCAGCTTTTTCGGATTGAAGGCAGCATAACTTTCGGTTTGAGGGCGGCATTCTCATCGTTTGCCTAGAGCGCCAGTTGAGCTTGCTCCGGCCCTGGTGTCAGTAAAATAGCGTCGACAAACTTGGTTGGTTAAAAAGGTGCACAACCAACAGTATCTGAGGGTTTCGCTAAAATTACTAAGTACAAGCATGAAAACGAAAGATTGAAGCAGTGTACTGATGCTGTGACACATTACCAGATAGATTCAAAAGACCGAAGAGTGGTTAGATAGAGACAAGATTAATTAAATATCACATTTAACAGCTATAGTGAGACGCGATCCAGCGGTACATCCTTGATAAACTGTCCGATGTACACTGTTCTCTGGAGCTCAGATGAGCGCATGACAGTGTGTGTGTGTGTGTGTGTGTGTGGCTGTGGTTTTGTGTGCGTGTGGGTGTGGTCACGTAATGTGTGTTTTCAGCGGATGGAGGGCTGTTCAGAAATGCTAGATGAAACGCCAGCGTGGACGTGGATCATTTTCGTTCTAAAATGCCATTTCAAAACTAAGCTGTATTAGTGTAAACGGGGCCTGAGTGTGTATTTTTCACGAGCGGGTTTGCGACGGGGGCGGGGCGGAGGATCGGCGATGCCGGCTCAGCATCGTGATGTTTATCGGCCATCGGCGATGGACAATGGCATCGTCTATCGGCCCAACCCTAATATCTAGCAGGTTTTCAGTTGTGTAGCAAGCAGAACTTGTTATAATGTGCAATATTTGTGGTTGGCCGGCGTTAAAATGTGCAATATTTGTGCAATACTTGTTATAATGTGCAATGTAATGTGCAATACTTGTTATAATGTGCAATATTTGTGGTTGGCTGGCGGCTTGCAGGAATTACACTTATTACTGAGACATACTTACATGCTATTTCAGACCGAATATTCAGAGTAGCGGTAAACAATATACAGTAGGGAGCGCGTCACAGGCTGTCATTGTTCACAAATGAACCAATGTGATGTGAATATAAAACCAACTTCACCTCAGTAAAGCAGGCTAGGCGGAATAGCGCAATTTACTGATATTTTGTTGTTAAACTAAATTAAAAATCGACATTATCGATGCTCTAAAAGGGATGAAACTGAAAATAGTCACATCAATCTTTCGGCGGAAGATTTCAGTGGCTGAACAACACTTCAGTGCCTATAACCCATTCGTAATACAACACAATCTACATCAGCTTTGTGCGACTAATATGAAAATTTGCCGATTTTGTTTGATTCGAACGTTTAGAGAGAAACTCATAAGACCATTGTTGTTTAATTTTATTGGTGTTTTCCAAATATGTAATAGGTTTTGGAGAATTTGATGTTTCCCCATTCAGACAGAATTCCAGAGCGTACTGCCCGAGAGGCATTTCAAAGATGGCCGCCGAGTGAAAGGACTTGCCTTAAAGGGACTTTGACGTAGTGCAGCTCATCACTTGTCAGTTCCATAGTAGTGAACCAATAAGAACTCGGGGGTGGGACAAGCATTGCAAGTTTCTGTTTGCAGGTGCTCTGTGGCATTTGTAGAAGCAAAGACACTTTAGGTGTGAATGAGCCCTTATTCAAGTAGGTACAGAAAAAATGTTCATATTAGGGGGAATGCGGACCCTCGGTTGAGGATCTCCACCAAGATGTATGCAGTCAAGCAAAAATGTTAGGACACTGATATGTGATTATATGATTCTGATGGTATGATAACCTTGGATAAAAACATCAAGGTTTTACGGTATTGTGATCACTGCTCTAAAATATATACTTTTTAAATGTCTGGGTAAAAAACTAAAATGTGTTTCCCCTTTGAACACAATATATTTTATTTTGAGAAACATTTAAAATAGTTTGGAGCAGTAAACATGTCAGGCTAAATAATTCAAATGAATCAATAGACTTCTGCTCTCTTCATTAGTTTATAAAACACAGGTTTCTTTACAATTTAAAACAGCATCTTGGGATATCTTTTTTGCTCTTTTTTCCTAGAAAAAATAAATAAATAAAACATTAAACGCTGTAACAGAAAATTTGTGTGGTTTTAAAAATTTGACTTTTCCAAACCGTGGTAAACCTTGAAAACCATTATCGTCCCATACCTAAATCACAATACCGTGAAACAGGACACCCTATAAAATTCTAAATTTTCCAAATCAGGACATAAAAAATTATCTGATCTTTGGCAGGTCTGAAAATTTGGGAATTAAAACCTCTGATGAACACTATTATATAGCAAAAACAAAAATAAGCCAGGCAGTGCTAATCAAATGTCTGAGCAGAAGAAGTGTGATCAGCGTGTTAGACTGCAGCTTCAGGTGTGTGTGAACAGGTGTGTGTGAACACAATGCCCGTCCTACAGATAAATCCGAGCCAAAAATCCTGAGCAAGACAATTATCCCAAACACAGCAGCAAATCTACAACACAACAGCTGAATGAGAAAACACAAAAAACATCAAGGTGTTCAATCGTCCAGTCAAAGTCCAGAACTCATCCTGACTGAAATCAGTCAGAAAATGCCAGAACTCCTGCAGAATGATCATGAAGCTCATCCAAAAAATCAGGAGTTTAATCATTACTGCTAAAAGTGCATCTGCGGTGTGTGAATTCTCAGTTTGCCACCCATATACAGTGGGGGAAATAAGTACTGAACACGTCATATTTTTTTCCTGGGAATGATATTTCTTATAGAGCTGTTGACATGGAATTGAACCAAGATTTTGGTAAAAACCCAAACAATACAAACATAAAAATAAAACAAAAAAAAGAATTCTGAAAAATTAATGACTATTGAATGACACAAGGAGAAAATACTGAACTAGTAAATGTATTTAATACTTTATATAAAAGGCTTTTTGGCCTCTCATGTGGAGGATGAAATCACATGCATTGCTCAGGTGTGATTTTTTTTCACAGACTTCAACAGAGTGTAAAAATCTTGATGGTTCTGTGGGTCTCGTCTATCAAATCTGATCTTTAATTTAAATTTTCTATTGGATTCACATCAGGTGACTGGCTGGGCCATTCTACTGCTTGATTTTCTTTCTCTGAAAGCATTTGAAAGTTTCCTTGGCTGTGTTTTAGATCAGGGGTTTTCAAACTGTGGGGCAGCACCTCTTAGGGGGGGGCGCGAGAATTTGAGGCGTGCACGAGAGTAAATTATGATGATGATTTTTATGCGTTCACTAGAGTGAATCGTGTTAATGTTAGTTCCACAGCTAATTATCAGGCACCTGTAGAGTTTATGCTTTCCAGTAAAACATATACAAATAAAATGGAGCGGATGCTTTTTAATATGGAAAAACGCTGAATGAATGTCAGACCGGTGAGCGTCTGACAAAACAGTGCCCTTCAGAATCAAATCAGCAGGATGCCCTTCTGGTTCTTTCACTTACTTTGAAGACATACGACATGAAGACATACATACTACCTTTACATAGACATCAGTAGTTATTTGCCCTAATCTGAATAAGACAATAATATAATTAAGGTGTTACGTGAAGTGCTTTTTGAATGCCTCTCCACGTTTCCTGCAGTCTCATGTCATTTCGGGTGTTTCATCTTTAATTTTTCGACTTTAACTGCAGTTCGGCTCTTTCACTCATGAATATTTCCTTCATGTCCCCATGACAAACTGGGGTATTAGACGCGAATATTTAGTAAGGACAGGTGGAAGATGTTTTAATGGGATTTGATAGCGCACGTCAAATAGAAAGAAAAAACTTCCGCATTTCGTGATCAGGGTTGCCAGATGTAGCTGACTGATTCCAGCCCAAAAACCCGCCGAAATGCAAACTCAAAACCGCCCAATCTGGCAACACTGTTGTTCGTGATGTGTGTGTGTGCGCGGTCCTTTACTGACAGCCTTGTGTGTGTGTTTACTTCAATAATGCCACTAATATCTGCATACTCCACGTCTTAATTGCATTTCTGTTTAGATCTGTTATGACTTTAGTCGGATTAAGGTAATCAAAAAAATCGCTTTTTACATGGTGACTCAGTATTGTCTTAGTTGTATTAAAGTCAAAAGCAAGTAGGCTATGGCTCACGCTTATTGACAGTGAAAGATGATTTACAGTTAATGTTAGTCGTGTCAGTAATCCAACCACGGAAAAAGGCTCAACCATCACACTGAATCAGGTAAGCTGTATATTTATGTTTCAGTGTAATTAATGCTACACAATTTAATTGCAGCAAGCAATATGTGAATGATGTTTGCACATGGATTATAATTTTGGCTCGGGGGAGGGGGGGCGCGAGAGAAATTGGACAATCTTGGGGGGGCGTGTGTCCTAAAAGTTTGAAAACCCCTATTTTAGATCATTGTCTTGCTGAAATGTCCATGGTTTCATCTTCATCGTCCTGCTAACCTAGACGTTGGACTGAAGCAGCTGATGTTCATTTACAATGACGAAGGCCAGAGGGTTGCTGAAGAACTACTGAGAGATTTCAGCTGCTGTCTGGACTTTCCTTGCCTTGTTAAACTTCCCCTTCTTCATGTGTTCAATACTTTTTCCCTGTGTCATTTCATTTTATTATGCATAATTTAATTTGTAAACTAATTAGTTTTGTTTTCTTTGCAAATATGCATTTATTTGGTTGTTACCAACATCTGGTGAAACTTTCAAGTCAACAGCACCTTTAGAAATACGTTTTCTGAAAAAAATGATCACATGTTCAATACTTTTTTCCCCCACTGTCTATGGAAAAAGTAACCTTGACTTTATATTAATTTATACACACACACACGTCATCCTACATGTACGTATTATATGCATCATACTGTAAACACCCTCAATACAGTGCTTTTATAATGCACATAAATAACAAATGAACTTAATGAAGTAGGATCTGCATAATCTGATGTGTGTGTCTTTCCTAAAGTATTTTCTCTGCTTGTTAAAAGAACTCATTGTGAATATGTGTGTGTGTTTGAGTGGCCGTGGGTGTTTGAGCAGGCCCTGATTCAGAATGACACACTGAGGGAAGCCAGAAGACGAGTATAGTATGCACACACACACACACACACACACACACACACACACACAGACACACATACATGCACGCACAAACACACGCAGCCTTTCTGACTCTTGGCTCAGGGAAATCTGTACTTGTTTACATAAACCGGAAGCACAACATAAATTCATCTCCAACATGAAGCTGACCTTTGCTGGAAAGTGACCCGAGACGCACTCTCTGTTACATACGGGATATCCTGTTTTATGCATATTCAATTTGAAACCCACTGGAGTGAGATTATTCATAAACTCGAGGAATAACATCCCTGTGGCGATCTTTGTGTTTCGTCACTGTTATGTAATAGAAGCACTGCATGAAACATATGCACCTTCTCATCCCATTAAAACAGACCAAGGCATTACTGCAATGTGTAATAGAATTATAAATCTATCTATCTATCTATCTATCTATCTATCTATCTATCTATCTATCTATCTATCTATCTATCTATCTATCTATCTATCTATCTATCTATCTATCTATCTATCTATCTATCTATCTATCTATCTATCCATCCATCCATCCATCCATCCATCCATCCATCCATCCATCCATCCATCCATCCATCCTTCCATCTATCTATCTATCTAATCAAAAATGTAAATGTAACAATGCAACCTTAGGGATGTCCATTTGTCTGCATAGTCTGTTAGTGTAAAATTAATTCAGTCCCTAAAGAGATATGAAATATTGAAATTCTGTTATCATTTCCTCAACCTCTAGCTGTTACAAACTTGTGCGTTTCTTTTATGTGATGAACGCAAAAGAAGACATTCACTTCTAAATTATTTTTTCCTCATGGGGAACATGAACTGTTTGGTTACAGCATTCTTCTAGTATCTTCTTTTGCTTTTGTCATACAGAATTGGAACTACTAAAGGTAAGTAAATGGGGTGAGTACATTTTCTTTTAATATTTCTAAACCCTTTTTCTTTTACAGTACACAAAATTATAACATTATGAATATTAAAATGTTGCATTATGAAACAGTACAGGTGCATTAGCAGTAAACTCTTACCTGTGTGTTTTTCATGAGATCCGCCCACATACTGGTTCCATCTCCTCCTCTCATGAGGACATTATATGTGAAGAAATACGTCCCGGGAACTTTGCACACAAATTTCCCAGTCGCTCCATCATAGTTATTCCCAATGTTTGTAATCACATCGTCAAACCTCAAGACCTCGTAGCCCTCCTGTGGGTTTCGAAGACCTGCATAGAAGGCCACACGGGGTCCCATAGTATAGACGGCTGTCCCCATTCCAGTAGCGGTTCTTCCTCCAAGAGGAAAAATCTCCGGTCGCTCTGTGTGGTTTTTACTATTTCCTGGTGGCCCCATTGGACCTGGAGGACCTGGCTCTCCGGGTGGTCCTGGGGGTCCTGGAGGACCTGCTAATCCTGGTTTTCCTTGGCGTCCAGGTTTACCCTGTGGTCCGTGAGCATAAGTAGGCAATGGGGGTCCCATACTATGATCAGTCAATGCTTCAGCTTCCAGCTGAGTATTTGTGATAGCCGTCCCCGTACCAACACCAGCCGTAGTACCAGTTTTTTCCGAGAATGGATCGCAGACCATTCGGCAAGTGCCCAGCATCTCATACTGACCTCCGTTTTCGCCAGTACTGCCCGCCAGATGCACCAAAACCGGAATGAGGACCACCAGAACCAACAGGAGCATGACGGCCACGCCAGCCCCTAGCAGGGTCTTCCGTCCCAGGCTGAAGCGGGAAAGGGGCTGGGCCGCCAGCGCGGAGCTCTCGCCACAAGCCGGAATATTGACCTCCGGAAGTGAGAGGGAACAAACTCCCTCAACGTCAGGTGCTCACGGAGATGAGAAGGGAAACGAGAGCTAACAGGGATCTCAGAGGAGTGTTTATTTCTTTTCCAGCTTGTAAGAGAGAGAAAGAAAGAGAGAGAGAGAGCATCCACTGTTTCAGCAGGTGAGTGGAGAGAAGTGCTTGGGCGTTGAGGAAGGAAGTGGGATTGAGAGAAGAGGAGAGGAAGAGAGATAGAGAGAGAAAGAGAGAGAGAGAAACATGCCCTTCTAGTGTGTTTCTTTGTATGACTCAAAAAGGACAAGTGGGAGGAGGCTTTCTGCAAATGAAGAAACAGGGGGAGAGCAAGAGAGAGAGAGAGAATGAGAGAGAAAGATTGGGTATTTGGGAAAACCCAACGCTGAGGAAATCTCAAAGTCCTTTAAGTATGTTTTCTAGTGCAGTCTTTTGAAATATGATTAGATTTTCCACTTGTTGAACTGCATGACTCGATGGCAGGCTTTAGACATGGTGGCTTGATAAAGCAAGAGAGCGAAGATAAGCAAGAGATAGTCTGTTTCTCTGTCCGCGTGACGGTCAAGCAAATATGACAGGATGCAGTCTAAGCGTCAGTTAATCGAAAGGGACACCTGCTGAGTGCAAGCAAAAGGATTTTTCCGCTTCCCCCTTTCTCTGTCTCTCCAAACCGCCCTCGACGCATCTTCCTGGCATCGTTATGTAATTATGTCATTGTTTATTTATGTGCAGTAAACACATAGTAATCCCTTCATAGCTTGCTCGGATTACGAGAACACGCTACGGGCGTCCTCATAATTGTCTCGTTTCATTAAGTAAATGCTAACTCGTACGAGAGTTGATGATCATTTGCTGTCTTGTGCTATGATCCAAGCGTCCCGGGAATGGCAGGCTACTGTAATGAACTTGGCTGTGTGAAAATGAGAGTACTTGCTTTACATTTGTTTATGTCCTGATTGAGAGTGACTGGAAGTCGGCGCAACTCCACCACTGAAGAGATCGGCAAAGATTGTGAGATGTGAAACTGGTGGACAAGTGCCCAGATGTACGCTTCACCCAGCATGTGCGACTAACTTCTTAAAGCTCAATGCAGCATGCCTTTGCAACTGGGACAAGAATTGTTGTTGAAATGGTTTCACTACAGGTCTTTCATAGTTCAGTGTGACATGCTCACTGGCGAACAATTAATTGCCCTTGTGATGAATCTTAGCCTCCAACAAAGTTCTGACAGTGTCAGAAATGATGCGTCACAATCCTGCTGTGTGGCTGCTCCTACAACACTTGTGTAATTAAGAATTTGATTGAACTGCAATTGATGATGAGCTCTGTTTGAGAAAGAAAATGAGAGTTTAAACAAACATATTGGCACATTGAATTGTTTAAAATGGCATATTTTAACAAAAAAAAAGCAATTGAATTTACCTCAAATTCACTTTGAAAAATTTGCTGTCTACAAATGTCCCTGTTTGTCCAGATGACAGACTTCTAAATCATAAAATACCATATGTTTACAGATATTATGAAAATGCATGCTAAATGAACATACTTTTATATATAAAAAAACAATGCTAAATTGATTTATTTTCAGCAAATCATGCAAGATCCATTCAGTTCAGTGGTTTTGTTTGCATTCTGTGCCTCCAATATGGCGACTGATCGCGACTGAAGCAGGTCGCACACCAGAAGCGCCGCTCGGCGACGCGCCATGCATTTCAGAATTCTAAAAATAGGTTTCAATTAGAGTACACACACCAGCGCCGCAAGTCGGCGGCTGTCCGCGGCACCCAGCCACGACTCAGGACACTGTTCATAATAGCGCCATCTGATTAGTTTAGTTTTAAATAGCCTGTAAATGTGTGCGTCTGGTGTGCGATACTTTCAACTGTCATGTGCGCGCCGTGTCGCGGCGCTGAGCGGCGCATCCGGTGTGTGACGGGCTTTACACGTCACAAAAACACTAGTGGCTTTTACGCTGGATCTATCTGTATTTACATTAATCCGTTTGGCAGATGTTATTTTAAGTAACTTGCATTACATTGAGCCAGTGTTGGGAAGTTACATGTAACAGCATTACGTAATTTAATTACAAAATAAATGTAACAGAAATTCATTACAGTTACTGAGAAAAAATGTGTAAGTAAATTACAGTTACTTATGAAAATGTTAAAGATTACAAATGGGGTTACATCTAAGAATATTCTTAAAAAATTTGGTATATGTTGAATAATATTAATCTGTTGCTTTGCCTGTTTTTGATATGCGCGATGCATTCTGCTATTTATTAAAGCGGTGCTATTCTGATGCTTTTGATTGGTTTTCCGGTTTGAATTTGCGCCGCACCTCCTCTTTGCTGCTGAAAGCATTAGGCTACTACAACCAGTCTGAGAGCTGCCACTATGACGAGTGACAAAAAATAATTTCACCCTGAAATCTGAGAAGGGCACATATAACGTTATAACAGTTCAGTGCAAAAGTTGTTTGCCAGCTGTTAAAATACGTTCGACATCAAAGGCTTCAAGGTCTAACCCGAGGAAGCATCTGCAGGTATGTAACCTAGTCTTTCTTTATTTTATAAAAGCAAATGTTTTTGTCATTATCGTAATTGTACAGAAATAAAAACAGCCCCTTTCATTTCGGCTGCTATATTATGACTAGGGCCAGACGGAATCTGCGGACGTTTTTTGCAATTTCTGTGGAGAATTTTGGTAAAAGTCTGCGGATTTCTGCGGAATTATTTTGGGAGTATCATAACTAAAACCTTAATATGTGAAATATGTGTAATTTAAAAACTGAATAAATTCAGATTTACACACATTTACTCAAGTAAATAAACAGAATTAATTATGGGCTAAAAATCTGTGGAATTCTGCGCGCGCAGATTCCGTGTGGGCCTAATTATGACTCACAAAGTTACCGATTTGTGAAATTCAGGGTAACAACAGACTCCTCTGGCCAAAGCGATTTTATCACATTACCAGTGTTGGGGAGTAGTGATGCTACAAGTAGTGACGCCACTAGCTTAACTACATTTTTCAGTAGTGTCGCGACATTATAAATCAAATATCTTTTCAGTAGCTAAGCTACTTTTTTTGTCAAGTAGCACAGTAGCGTCCGTCCACACAACCTACATTTACTGATCGCGGACCAATAAGTGACGGCACCAACATTCACAGAGCTGTGAGGCCGGTGTCTAGCCGATGAAAGTAAATCTATATGATATTGAGAAAGACGATTTCTTCTTTCTGTTTTTTGGTGGTCGTCAACAAACTTTTTGGTGCATTACTGCCACCTCTCGCTCTGATCAGTGACGTCGCCAACCAATTAGGCTAACACGAGAAATTTCTTTGATGGAAAGATGACTGAGGGAGAGGAGGTCTATAGTTTACTAAAGTAAAGGCTAAAGTATACCATGGTAATTACTATTAGTTTATGATAGTTACTGATGATGATACTACATTATGTAGTGTAATTAATTAATGAAGAGTTGTAAATTTAAATACAATATAATGCTCATTCCTAAATATTTCCCTTTACTATAAATTACTATAGTATTTTAAATGTGTCATTTGTTTCTGTACAGCATATTATTTACAGTTAATAACTGAACACGTTTTTTTGTTTTAAGGTCTGGTTTTGTGGTGGCTGTACTTTAAAACTCATTTAATATAATTTTAATTCAAGTGATGAAAGATGTTGAAGTTCTAACAGTAAACAGAGCTACTGTAAGCGCACACCTGTTTGGTATAAATGCTTGAAAATGATTTAGTTGAAAATATCCATTAGACATTTAAAAGTAATAAAAAAGTAATCAGATATAATCAGTTACTTTACTTTTATAAATTAATTGAAAAAGTACACTACTTATTACATTTTAAATAGGGTAATTTGTAGTCTGTAATTTATTACATTTCCAAAGTATCCTCCCCAACACTGTATTCAGCATAAGCATTTTCTGGCAATATCATCTGATGATCACAAAGTACAGATAAAAACTTCACAGGCCAACCTGAAATGAAGAACTCATTAAGATCTCGCAGCAAGCAGAAGCAGGTGGTCCTGTAGATGGTTTCCTAAGGTTGCCGGATAATTACAGGTCTTTTTTGCCCATTTATTTTGTGCATGTCAGGTCTGAGAGAAGACCTGCTTGGAAATGTACAGCCTTGGGCTTGCTAGGCAAGTTTAACTAGTTCTGTGATATAATTTCTCCATCATGAAGCCACCTGGGTCTGATTCCAAACCAACACAAATGATGCAGCTGATGTTGATAATGCTTAATTTTTAATTGCTGATAATGGAAAGAAGCTGCTGATGTATGTGACTCTGCTCGCATACATGCAGTACCAGGGTCTTTCCTGGCTCAAAATGAGGTGGAATCTTGATCACGAACATTTTGCTACTTGAAACAAACACATTTTGTATTATTCTTGTAATCTTAGCAAGTAAAACATTATCTTTTTTTAAAAGGCTAACATTAAACTAATTAAATACATGAGCAGTGGTTGGTGCCAATGGAGTAGTGGTTAGTGCGTTGACATGGCTAGGCCCACACGGAATCTGCACGCGCAGTTTACACATTTTTTCAGCCCATCATTGAGTCTATGTATTTATTTGTGTAAATGTTGAGTCAATTGATACTTATTCAGTTTTTAAATTAATTTCACTAATATAATTTTGACATAATAATAATATTAAAATGTTCATATGATTTATTTACAATACAGTTTGTAAAGTAATATTTTCTGTCTTTTAGTAGATGAGACTTGCTTTATTTACCACATATGTGGATTTAATTGTATTTGATTTGTAAGCATTAAATAAAACTTAAAAATGTATTATTTGTTGATTTAATATATTAAGTTTTTAGTTAGGATACCCCTAAAATCATTGCGCAAAAATCCGCAGATTTTTTTACAAAATTCTCAGCAGAAATAGCAAAAAATGTCTGCAGATTCTGTCTGGCCCTACACATGGCTCACGGCAATCAGAGTGTGTGTGGTCACTTGATGTGCGTTTTCAGCGGTATAGTGTGGACGGAAATATTTTTAGGAATGCTAGATGAAACGCCAGTGTGGACGTGGATCGTTTCTGTTCTAAAATGCCATTTTAAAACTAAGACGTATTAGTGTAAACAGGGCCGTGCGTATTTTTCGCGAGCAGGTTGTTACTGTGACGGTGCGGAGGATCGCGATCGACCCAACCCTAGTCCTAACAACACCACATTTATCTGCGACCTGCTATAATTGTAGTAAAGTGTCAAAAAACAAACCCAGAATGCACGTCGCAGCTGATTTTGTTAAAAAAAAAAAAGTAAATACCTTTTTGTGTTTGGGTCAATTTACCATTTCACCACAACTGTGCTTCAGGGTTTGTTTGAAAGTGTACCGAGACCACCTCTTCAAAGAGGTCTCAGTATGCTTGTTTGGTCCATAGCTGAGTACGATTCCTGCTTTCATACCTGCCCAAACAAACCACACCTAAAACGCAAGTCAACTCTGATATGTTTTAACTGAACTGAGGCAGGTGTGAAGCACCCTAACTTCATGTTGCCGCAGGGATGGTTTCTGTGTAATATAGGCATGGGCCAGTTTAAGATTCTGATGGTTGGATAAAAATATCACGGTATCAAGATATTGTGATTACTGCTCTTAAATATCTTCTTTTTAAATGTCTGGGTAACCAAACAACAACTATTTTTCCCTCATTGAACACAATATACTTTATTTTAAGAGTTCACAGTTGGATATTGCTTGATAATAATAGCAGGTTTGGCATGCTGTCCTGGGAGAGAACCCTGAGCTCAGAGATAATTGAGTTCAGGGCTCCCATCTGATCGATAAGCATGTAAGGGGGTTATCGAGAGCCCCTGGTAAAGGAGGAAAAGGAGGAGATGGGGTAGATAGGGAGATTCTTCAAAAAACGAAGATAAGGGGGTAAAATACTAGATGGGTTATTTATAGTCAGTTTGGATTAATCCGATTGGCTTACTAATGATGGGATGGGAGACCAGCAACGATCAAACATATCACGTGCTCCTCTCAAAATTACGTTTCAAGAGTTCACACTTAGCTGATGACTGATAATAAAGCATGTTTGGCATGCTGTCCCGGGAGAGAGCCCTGAGCTCAGAATATGCTTGAGCTGGGGCTCCCTCCCATTTGAAGGGCGAGAGGAGAGTTTGAGCTCAGGTGGCTCTCGAGAACTCCCCTACTTGAACTGCTGAGATATATCTTACTAAGAGTTGCCTTAGGATGCTATTTGAAGTAGTCAATTTATTTATGGTATATGTCTTTGGACGGTGAGAGGAAACCGGAGAACCCGGGGAAAACCCTTGCAAAACACAGGGAGAACATACAAACTCCGCACAGAAACGCAGACCGGCTCGGAGAGGGCGTTCTTGCTGTGAGGCAACAGTGCTACCCACTGGGCCACCGTGCCTCCCTATCAGAGAAGGGGAGGAGTAGGGGTGTGTTGTAAAAAAATAAATGATGGATAGAGAAGAGAACCCAATCCAGGAGACTTGAAACAAGCAGAATTCCTTTATTGAGACGTGTTGGTTAATCTGCAGTCATACAGCGTCTTCAAGAAGTTCATGTGTCTGCAGAGAGCCTATTGGAGGTCTGCACTCTGCTAGTTTTATCACAAGTCTTAATTGAGACAAAGATGTCCTGTCTATATTGTCTTCTTAGGAGGAGGGGAGATGGCTAAACAAAGCATGCATATTAGGTATTGGATTAACCAGCATATAGGTGTTAGAAACCTGCCACAGAAGTTCATCAACAAAAGGGGTTTCTTTGGCCTGAAAGTATCACCCTTAGACAAAGGCAGAGTCCTTAAAAGTCTGCCTGTAGCATTTGCATCACTGTGGCCCAGCCAGTAGTCAGAAGACAAAGGTTAAATGTCCCGCATGGCTGGGCTGTTCTAGAAATGATATAATTAAATACCAAAGTATATAACTTTTCAATTATATGTAGATTATTGTTCATTTGAAACTAAATTATATAAATTTATATTCCCACAGGTGGAAGGGGGGATTCTTCAAGACGAAGATAACTAGAAAGCTCTGGTAACTTCTAGTGTGACAGTATTCGTCTGATTGTAGCAAATACACGGAGCTAATGCGGTACCAGCTGTGGTCAATCATAAGCACGTGATCCTCTCGAAATTAGTTTATAAATAAACCACACTTGTGAAATATTTTGTAACAGTAAACATATCAGGCTAAATAATTAAAATAAACCGTTGACTTCTGGTATTTTCATTAGTTTGAAAAACACAGAACTTAAAAAGGCATCTTTGGATATCTTTTTTTTCTTTGGATATGAAGTAAGTTCTGTTCAAGTATGCTGGATTATAAACGATTTGTTTTTCAGATGTTTCCTGAATCGTAGGCTGACTACTAGCTTTTGATATGGATCCTTTTCTGCTAGAAATACTGTTGCCCTAAAAAACTAAATAAAATATTCATAAACACATAAAAAGAAAAACCCACTTACATATACCATAACTCTTCTATATTACCGGTTTTAAAACCTAGACTTTTCCAAACCGTGGTAAACCTTGAAACCTAGTGTAATAATGAGCTCATGGTGCCTTTTTATTTGTCCCACCCTGCAGAACACACTAAAATCCGAAGGTGCATTTCACAAAAAACGCGGCTTTACTTTTCTGTCCTTTCTTGTGGTTTGTTGTGCTGTCATGGGACATGAAGAAGAGGGTTGAGGGCTTGCTGACTATCGCTGTGAGTCACTGAAACAGAGAGAATGTTGATCATTGGCTTCGGGGACAGCAGGCCGTGTGGAGCCCCGAGCACAGTGACTCAAGCCGTGGCCAAGATGCCCTTGACAGCGGCCGCTGCAATGCCACAAGAAGAGAGACTTTTCCAGTCTTCTTTACGCAGTCCACAGTAGGGCTGCACAATATATCGTTTTAGCATCCATACCGCAATGTGTGCATCTGCAATAGGGGAGTTTATTTATATAGCACAATTCATACACAATGGTAATTTAAAGTGCTTTACATACACAAGAATACACGAAACAAATACAAGAAGATAAAAACAACAACAAACAAAATGTTTAAAATATGTTAAAACGGCTTTTAAATGAATGAAAAGAAAAGAAAGACGTAGTAGTGCAATCTGTCAGACATAACAGTGCTCATTCAGTAAAAGCATAGCTAATGCTGAGTTCAGACTGCACAATTTTCAAAGTAGTCGCGTCACAGATGTTTTCACACTGTATGACTATCTGGGGTAGCATTTCGTCGCTGCTGTGTATACATTGCAAGATGGATCGCCACAGGGGGTTTCACACTGCAGGACATTATAATAGTTAAACCTCGGTGTACATGCTCGGAACTTCAAACTAGCGCATAGTTGGCGTAACTTTATTTAGTTGCAGCAGTTTTGTTCCGTGCAGAAATGTGGTGTTAAGAGGCCTTTACAATTAATTAACCGTGACGAATTAACGCGCGGTTAATAGTGAAATCGTTTAATCGTTGTATCCCTATTAACAACATATATTAAAGGTGCAGCAGGCGATTGTCTTTAGAAACATTTTTTGCTGTGCTGGTTGAAAGTCTCTTCACATTTCAAAGTAATGATTAAAGTAAATGATCTAAATGGATTTACATGTATTTAGAAGGCATAAAACTAAAAAATATTCATCCAATTAAAATTTGTCGGGCTGATAAATCCCCAAATTCTGATAAGTAGCCCAAGATGTCTGTCAACAAACGTAGATTGGTACATCTGTAATGTTATAGGTTTTATGCACAGAAGTGTTGTTCAGCCACTGAAATCTTCCGGCGAAAGATTGATGTGACTATTTTCAGTTTCATAAGGGACCTTTTACAGCATTGATCATGTAAAATTTAATTAGTTTAAAGGGTCATGAAACCTCCCCTCTTTTGGTTCAAGTCTACCTTAGGCGTGGCCCGCAGAGCAGGAGATACAGAGGCGTTCTGGTCTAAAAAAGGAGGTGTGTTAAGGCGCATTGCTGGTGCGTTGCTATTTTGAGGTTCAGTAGACCAGCTAAGAGGAGGTCTAAAGTCCAGCGCAGAGCACGTTTGATGTGCGCCTCGCTTAAACATTGCTTATTACACACAGGATGTACAGCAATACTCAAATATCTTTACAAATTAAAAAGAAGTAAAGGATTAAAATAATACAAAAATTATTATTTTCTACATAAATATAAATGCCTTCATCTCGGGGGGCGTTTTCAGTTTATTCATGACAATTTGCTTTTGTATAATGTTATTATTAGTAGTATTAATATTTATTATATGCATATTTATATTTGTTTTATTAAAAACAAGCTTAGATTTACCCACCTGTCAGGTTTTGGACCATATGGGGCATAGCATGTGTGTTTGGATACAACTCAGTTTTTTGACCACACTTTGTTATTATTGTTCATTTATTCGTTTGCTGGAAATTAGAACTGAATTTAGAAATAGTTTTGAAACAAATCTTTGCGCTTAACAAAGGAAATTAATTATAGGCTAATGGATGTCTGTGCGTACAACACCTTTCCTTATCCACGTAAGAGAGTAAAAGTGAAAGTAAAGAATGAGGAGGCTCATCTCTCACGCTGCAGATGCTCTGTTTAACCGTTTTCTCGCTAGTGAACTGCTCAGTTATTCCACTTACAAAGTCCGCCATGTAAATAGTAAATGCACTATGACTAAACGCAACTGACTCTTAAAGGGAATGGGAGATGAGACTCTGATTGGTTTATTATCAAAACACACCTATAACTTGTTGAGAATAAGCTCAACCCTGTTAGACCATGTGCTGCGGCGCAAAGTGGAATTTTCTGTCCTTAAAATAGCAAAAGTGGATTCTGACACGCCCTTAATGCTTTTGCACCCTGCGCTTTGGACTTTGCGCCTAGTTCGTTAAAATAGGGCCCAAGTCCGCCATTCTCTGATTCTCGTACAGCTCTCTCGACAAAAAGCCTTGCTGCAAACCAACAGCTTGGCTGTATCGGCCCTGACAGCATCACAGGGAAAAACATGCAACAAACTCTGTGAATCATGGAAACAAACACATAACGTTATGACCCTTCATGAATGGCTTAATAGTGCTTGCCGTGCAGACGTGGTCTCACCTAGTCATTGGGTCTCACAGCCTGGCAGGTCTGCCTTGTCTTCGGAAAGCACATGCTCTCATGAATAATTAAGAAACAGGGTCTTCTCATAGCATAAGAAAACTCAGCTATGAATAATAATGAGAAATCGACGCGTCATCACTCCACTAGCAGATTCGTGCTATGTCACCGATTTTGATCTTGCCCCAATAATTATTTTAAACCCGGAAGATGAAATTAGCTGACAAAAGCTCAAAATGATCCAGTTTTTCCCACAATTAAAGCTCACAGATGCTAACGTGTCCTGACCCTTTAACAACAAAACATAAGTAAATAGCACTATTCCGCCTAGTCAGCTTTACTGAGGCGTAGTTGTTTCACATTGGTTAATTTTTGTGGCCCATGTTTACCATGCTACCTTGAATATTCGGTCTGAAATAGCATGTAAGTATGGCTTAGTAATAAGTGTAATTCCTGCACGCATAGAGTAGCAAGCGTGTGAGAGAATGAGACCAGCGATCCTTGCATGCATGAAGTATTGCACATTGACAAGTTTTGCTTGCTACACAACTGAAAACGTGCTAGATATAATAGTTTTTCGTTTGAAATTGTAGTATTATAAAGTACAATAATTATTTCTAATTGGCAAATGACATGATCTAGTGGGTTATCTACTGTCATCTTTAAGGTGCTGATATCAGGAGGCGTGGCTTGGGACAGCAGGGCCCTCACTGTGTTTCAAAGATATTATGCTAACCGGTTAGCATTTTGGCAGATCACCTACTTCACCTTTAATTGACTTATTTTCTTTTGTGAGATACTTCAACTTGTACATATTATTTATGCTGTTTAAATTATTTTCACTTGTGTAAATAAATGTACTTATTTTTGTTATTTGGCTGTCATTTTACTATTTTGTCACCAACTCTCATCAAATTGATTCACATCAAAATGTTACCACTTTAACCCCTAGAGCTAAACTTTTGAAGTCAAAACAGTTGAAATAACATCTGATTTATGGATAAACTTTGCAGTAACTTCACAGATTTACCAGAAAGTGCATCACTTGCATGTTTTTAAGGTCAGGTGACTGTGTAAGCATTTCAAACCAGTTTAAAGCATTCAGACGCATGAATTTATGTTTGTAACATAAAAGGTTAAGTGAAGTTTCATAAACTAATTTCGAGAGGGGGGCAACATGGTGGCACAGTGGGTAGCACGATCGCCTCACAGCAAGAAGGTCGCTGGCTCGAGCCTCGTGAAGTTTGCATGTTCTCCTCGTGTTGGTGTGGGTTTCCTCCGGGTGCTCCGGTTTCTCCCACAAGTTCAAAGACATGTGTTGTAGGTGAATTGGGTAAGCGAATTGGCCGTAGTGTATGAGTGTGACTGAGTGTGTATGGATGTTTCCCAGTGTCGGGTTGCAGCTGGAAGGGCATCCGCTGCGTAAAACATATGCTGGATAAGTTGGTGGTTCATTCCGCTGTGGCAGCCCCAGATTAATAGAGGGACTAAGCAGAGAAGAAAATGAATGAATTTCAAGAGGAGCACGTGATATGATTGAGCACAACTGGCTGCTCATCTGTAATTAGAAATAATCCAATCAGAGTGATCCAAGCTTACAATAAATGGATCGTTTTTCCCCTGCTGCTCTATCTTCGATTTGGAAAAATTCCCCCTTCCACCCCATCTCCTTCTTTTCCTCCCTTTTCTAAGGGGGAGCTCTCGAGACCTACCTGATCTCGGATCCCCTTATATGCTTATTGACCAGGCGGGAGCATTGGGCTCAAGTATCTCCAAGCACAGGGTTCTCTCCCGGGACAGCATGCCAAACCTGCTATTAACGCCAAGCATATCTAAGTGGGAACTCTTGAATTGTATTTATGTATAAAGTATGTATAATATGTCATCTGGTAAAATATGTATATGCATCACAAAATAAAATATCGCAATGTCTTTTTTTTTTTCTCCAATATCGTACAGCCCTTGAACTCTTCTCCTCCTCTTCACCAGCTGAGAAAAACAAGCCCTTTAGGTCAGCCAAAATCCCCCAGAGAGATGCACGCGTCCTGCTCATCCTTGAGTATGGGGGGGAATTTCATGTATCTTACATGATTTTACTTGAAAGCGAACATAATGTACAGATAAACCTCAGGCTGGGCCAGAAAAGGCCAGAAATGTAAGCTAGACTGATCTTATGAGCCGTTTTTGCATGCATGTGCTCAGTGTCCATATGCATGATCATATATATATGTGTGTGTTTTTCCTGCAGGTCTCCGTGTCTGAGAGCACAGAGGAAAGGCGGTGGCTGTTGACATTAAAAACATAAAAAAAAATGAAAAACATTAAAAAAAAAGGCTGTCCATTCATTTCAGCATCGCATGGTTAGTTACAGTGCGCATTCACACAACATAGCCATGCATTTGAGGAACACAAACTAGAAAACGTGTCCTTTTTTGTACAGTAGGTTGCATTGGATGAAAGCATCTGCTAAATGCATAAATGTGCTGTACTGTATGAGACACTATTATTTGGAGAGCCAGTGTCATAAACAGCCTGAAGGGAAGGAGAGGAAACAGTGGGAAATAAACCATCCTTTCATACGTAACGTTTATCGTGTTTTTTGTGCTCCGTGTAGCAACATAAAAGCACTCAAACCATTTATGCGTCATTTCTTTTGAGTTTTTCTTCACATCTGACAGTGTTTACTTTCTACTGTCGACATGACCTGGAGCAATTTATGAAGAAAACACTTATATATTTATTTTCAAACATATATATGCTAATTGTTTCCTAGTGATAGGTTGCAGCTGGAAGGGCATCCGCTGCGTAAAACATATGCTGGATAAGTTGGCGGTTCATTCCGCTGTGGCGACCGTAGATTAATAAAGGGACAAAGCCGAAAAGAAAATGAATGAATGAATATATGCTAATTGTTATAGAAAACATACATTTTTTTGTCTTTCATTGCCTACCAATGAACCAAAAATTAATTCATTAATTTAAGAGAATGGCTGCCTAATTGCCTGTAACAAATACACTACAAATAAAAATAAACTGTCCAACGTACACTGTTCTCTGGAGCTCAGACGAGCGCATGACAGTGTGTGTGTCTGTGTGTGTGTGTGTGGTCACATGATGTGCGTTTTCAGTGAACGGAGGGCTGTTTAGAAATGCTAGGTGAAACACCAGTGTGGACGTGGGTCATTTTCGTTCTAAAATAGCATTTTAAAAGTAATCTGTATTAGTGTAAACGGGGCCTGAGTGTGTATTTTTCACGAGCGGGTTTGCGACGGGGGCAGGGTGGAGGATCGGCGATGCTGGCTCAGCATCGTGATGTCTATCGGCGATGGACGATGGCATCGTCTATCGGGCCAACCCTAGTGTGCAAATAGCCGCGCACGCATTTAAAACTATTTCATGATCAGCGGCTTCCTCATGTGCGCACATTATAGAACTACACAATATCATTATACACAACAGCCTAGGTAGGTCTACAATTACACCCCTGAATGACGTCAAGAACGAAAGCAGTAACTGCTCCTTGTGCACAATGAACACTGAAGGGGCAAACCATCAGGACGTCTGCTTTGATGACGATGAACCTCACGATGACCCCCCATCAAAAAAAAAAAAAAAAAAAAAAAAAAAACTTTGGATTTGCGCAAATCACAGGGGTCGCCCCATTGAGCTCGGAAAATACTGGAATCCGTATTTATACGGAAAAATCACATCCATGGTCCATGAATAAGGTGGCAATTTGTTGTGTATTCATATTCATTTACCAGAAAGCATAATTTCAGAACTCTGCATATAAAATAGATTTGGTTTCACTGTGGCTAAAGTGGGAGGTGCAAATGCTTTTTTTCCAATTCTTATGAATTAAACATTATATTCTTTATAATACAAAGTTGCTTTAGTCAAGGTTTTTATTTAGCTAAACAAGGATTTGTTTTGTATATTGTGTATAAGTAGGAGTGATTGTCTCTGTGGAGGCCATAAACCTCAGCTTAAAATGTGGGAAATCGAGATGGTTTTGATTTATGCTTGCTTCCTACAGCACACACACACACACACATTACACCGTGCCAAAGAGGACTTTTTTTGATGTCAGAATGGTACCTGCCCACAGATCAGAGTGTTTGTATGTGTGTGTGTGTGTGTTGTGCTTACCACCCACCATACAGAACGGCGTGTCAGTCTTAGTTTGCATTGCAGGCTGTTTCTAGATGCACATATTACTCAGAATCTGTGCTTGAGATTTAAATGACAGGTTACTGTTTGAAAAAACCTGCTTATACTTATGTCTCTTCCATATTTACACATACATACATGCTCTAGACATTTTATACAGTGCATTGAGAACACAGAAAAACATGACGAACATTAGATGAACTTACAACCAATGCACTTAATGGTCATGTTAACACAATCAGCCGACAATGGGTTCTTTAATATGATAAATATATGTAATTACTAACACTTGAATTGGTATAATAATGCATGAATATTAATAAACATTTATATCTCAAAAAATAATTTAAGGGGGAAACCAATGACAGTAATTTATCCGTAGAATATTGTAATTGCTGAATAAACATTAACACAGATGTATATAATAAAAATAATCCAAAATTATTGTTAGTTGATTGTTTGGCACAATAAGAAAGAACTATGACATAAATACATATTTATTTTTTAAACTAAATGATTAGCATTCATCTGATGATGACAATTATATTTGTAATATATGATTCATTTGTAATGTTTTCAGACTACTTTCAGTCTTTATATTCACTTAAAATGTAGATATAGCAAATATATTTATACCCCATTTCTGTTAACTAACATTGATTTTGATTCGTTTTGTCACTCACTTATCATCTTGATATGATTAATTATATTATATATACATATATGCAATTGCTAACATTTGAACTGGTATAATAATTCATAAATAATAATAAACATTTATATCTCAAAACATAATTTAAGCGGAACCAATGACTGTAATTAATGCGTAGAATATTGTAATTGCTGAATAAACATTAACACAGATGTATCTAATATAAATAATCCAAAATTATTCTTAGTTAGTTGGTTGTTTGGCACAATAAGAAAGGACTATGACACATATTTATTTTTTAAACTAAATGATAAAATTCGTCTGGTGATGACAATTATATTAGTAATTGATTATGATTCATTTGTAATGTTTTCAGACTACTTTCAGTCTTTATATTCACTTAATATATAAATACAGTATAGCAAATATCTTTATATCCCATTTCTGTTAACTAACATTGATTTTGATTAGTTTTGCCACTTATCTTGATATGATTAATTATATTATATATAAATATATGCAATTACTAACAGTTGAACTGGTATAATAATTCATAAATAATAATAAACATTTATATCTCAAAAAATAATTTAAGAGGGACCAATGGCAGTGATTAATCCGTAGAATATTGTAATTGCTGAATAAACATTAACACAGATCTTATAAAAATAATCCAAAATTATTGTTGGTTAGTTGGTTGTTTGGCACAATAAGAAAGGACTATAACACGTTTATTTTTTTAAACTAAATGATTAACATTCGTCTGGTGATGACAATTATATTTGTAATTGATTGTGATTCGTTTGTAATGTTTTCTCAGACTTCGTTCAGTCTTTATATTCACTTAATATATAAATATAGCAAATATCTTTATACCCCATTCCTGTTAACTAACATTGATTTTGATTCATTTTGTCACATATCATCTTGATTTGATTAATTGTATTATATGTAAATATATGCAATTACTAACATTTGAATTAGTATAATAATGAATAAATATTAAAAAACATTTAAATCTCAAATAAATAATTTAAGGGAGACCATGATTAATCAGCAGAATATCTAGTAGTTTTACTAAATAAACATTTATAGAGAAGCATTTAATGAAAATATTCCAAAATTATTGTTAATTGGTTGTTTGGCACAATATGAAAGGACTATGACATAGATGCATATGAGCAATTCCAGCGTTATGGATGTGACAATTGCAGTAAAAACTCAAAACATAAATTCATTGAGAAAGTTGACATTATATTGAAACTTCTGTTTATATTTCCCAGAACAAATGACCATAGAGTTAAAGGACCAGAAAAATATCAATCTGTAAACATGTTTTGTACTTTAAATGAAGAAAATAAACATGCGTTATGGATGTGACCAAAAAAGTACGCGAGTTTACAGTATACAATATACTTTGTAGAACTTCTGTGAATTAAACTGCACAACCCAAAATAAATAATGCTCATCAAAAGAATAAGAGTCGGCTCTCTATAGAACAAACATGATTGATTTTATTTTATTTTACATTTTTGCATTTATGAGGAAAAAGTGTCGTTATGGATGTGACAGATGTGAAATTCCCACTTGTGTGACTTTGGTAAATCAAATATAATAGTTTGAAAACATGAACAGAGACATTTTTGGGTATTTCTAAAGTACTGGAAAATACTTGCTTACACAAAAAAACTTAGAAACCGTTTTCGTATTTTGGTGAAAACTTAATTTATTTCATGGCAAGGTTGACATTTGCATGGAATTGCTCATATATTGAGGTAAAGTTGGTTTTATATTCGCACATTCAGACTTTCTCCTTCATAATATAATTTCAGAAATGTATTAATTGCAAATTCTAAACAGTGAAATTATATTAGCAGCCAATGACTATCAAAGTACACCAGGCACGTGCAGAGGTGGGGGCTTTGGGTGCTTGAGCCCCTGCCCTTTTTTCTCCTGGAGAGAAAGTGCCCTTTTTCCTGGGGATACTAATAATAATTTTTTAAATACTACTAATAATATAATATATGTATGTTAATGTGTGTTCTATTTGAGGGCCGCTTTCCCTGTCGAACAATAAAAAAAATGAAATTTTAAAGTATATCTTGGTTTTAGTCTAGCCGCTCCAAGCGAGCCTCGAACTGACGATTTGGAAAGAAAAGCCACGTGCGAGGCGAATGCTCTAACGAAGACTCTATCTACATTGTTACTCTGTCCTCAAAAGTGAGGTGTTAACAGTGGAGTAACGTCTACCAGCGCCTATGCCAACTCTTGCATCTGCATTGCACACGGACTGCATCGGCCATAGCTTTACAGTCTGACCCATACACACACTGCAGACGGAGTGTGTTAAACATACCTTACTAGCTGACCTCTGTTAGGGCAGCGCGATATGATCAACAGAACCGCTGATGTAAATTCATCCGTCATTCATCATTGTGTGGAGGTGAGTAACGGTTAACAAAAGACTACCTGAGGCTCAAATTTAACGTCAGCTATTTATCCAAAAGTTCAAAAGCAAAGAGGCTATTTTGTCTTGCTAACATCCTCCTAATTAACAACCACGTAATAAGTTAGCTAAAGTTTAGCCAGGGCAATATCATAGGTATACAGGCTAATGTGATGGAGAAACGACAGCTGGATAGTGAAAATATTGCCGTCTTGTTTTTGCAGTCACACAGAATATGTATTGTCAATTGAAGCTATAAAACATGTACATATAGGCTAGCTATGGAAGTCAGTGGCTATCAGTGTGTCCTACATTCTTCAAAATATTTTATTTTATTTAACAGAAAAAAAAACTCAAACAAAATAATAGTTTGAAAAGGGACAGTTCACCCAAAAAATTAAATTTACTCACCCTCAAGTGGTTCCATTTCTTTGTTTCTTTATTTTGTTGAACACAAACGAATAAAAGATTAAAAAATATATATTTTAAAGAAAGCTATAAACTTGAAATCATTGACTTGCAGAGTAGGAAAAACAAATACCATGAAAGTCAATGGTTACAGGTTTCCTGTTTTCTTCAAAATATTACTTTGTGTGTTCAACAGAAGAAGAAAAAAAAAGTCAAATGGGTTTGGAACAAGTAAAAGGTGAGTAAATGGTGACAGAATTTTCAGTTTTGAATTAACTATCCTTTTAAGGGTGCTTATATGGTGAATTTAGGGTGAAATCTCCTTAATAATCTCATTATAATATATTTTATTTATTAAAGTACAATTATTACTATTATTTAATAAAAAGTGCCCTTTTTTCCATTTGAGCCCCTGCCCCTTAAAAGCTCTCTGCACGTCCCTGAAGTACATCAATGTTCACAGTCAGTTAAATAGCGTTAACGTTGTTTTGAAGTCATACTTGCATGTAATTTCAGTCAGAATATTCAAAGTACCATGGTAAACACTACAGGGAGCTGTCACTGAACGAATGTGCGAATATAAAACCAACTTTACCTCAATGATACATATATATATTTTTTAAGCTTAATGATTAGCATTCGTCTGATGACCAATTATGGTTAATTTGTAAACTTTTCAAGAGTATTTTTACTCTTTAAATTCACTTAAATACAGCAAATGTACTTACAGTATATCCCATCCCTGTTAACACTGACTTTGATACGTTTTGTCATTTATCATCTTGATATGATTAATTATCGTGGATCAACACCACAAACATTGAGATGCTGCATCATCCTGACAGCCAACCTTTGAATCGGAAATGAAGCTTTTCATTCATTTTGAAACCATGTCAATAAAAATAATTAAACTATGATAACAGACAAGTGTTTTGAGTTGTTTTAATCTTCGCTATAGTATCACTGAACTTTTAACATGACCATAAACGTGCACTAATTGTTGATTCCTTCAAGCTCTGTCAGTATTTGTTTGAAAATGTCGCCATCTTGTGATATGATGTGATATTAAAGTGTTAGTCTTCAGCTAAATATAACACATTGCTGAAAAGAAAGTAAGACCAGATCTGTCGTGTTTGATTTGGCAGTGCGCAGTTGTTCTTTCTTTGTTAGCTAGTATGTTACCGGCTAACATACTAGCTAATGAAAAAATACAACTCCGCCTAAACGTAATGGTGGACAGTGGGCCTTTGCAGTGTGATACGTGCGAAACAAATGAAAATAATCAAATATTAACCTTATTTCGCAAAGTGGAGGTCAAAGTTTACTGTTACCTTGGGATGAATACCTCAGAGTTGCAATTTCTGGCTGTTCGTGAGCTTCCAGAAAATTCCAGTTTACTTTACAGCTCGCGCTTGTGATGATGTGCGCATGCTCAATGCGTTTGGCGCCGTGAAACGTCATTTCTGACGGCTCGTGTCGTGAAAGGATTTTAAGAAAGTTAATTCAACAACGACACAATATTAATATTTTAATTACTTTAAATAGGCCAAATCAGATTTATATTGTCTACTTTTTAATGTGTGTGTAGCATTCCCTGACAACAATTACAGAAAATGTTCGATACAAAACGCAAACGAGGCACAGTAGGCTAATCTTAAAGGTGCAGTATGTAAGTTTGACACCCAGTGGTTGAACTAGGTATTGCACTCCTGGATCATAATAAAAGTACGCTGGGATGCCAGATTGTGTACAGGAGCGAGTGATTTAAACTGTGTTCTAAATAAAAGCAACGACACGCGATAGAGGGAATATTTTCCATATTAAAAGGAGTTTTTGTCCTAACCAACACCTCGAATTGATATATTAGAAATGGCTTCTATTTCTCACAGCTGAACAACAGAAACCTATGACAGCTAGATCACCTCAGGTAAGCCTTGTGTGCTTTATTCTGTGCTAAATGCTAACAATGCGAGTTTGAATGCATTTTACATGGCATTTGTTGCCATATACTGAAAGCAGAAAGTTCACCTCAGATCTTGAAAATACAATAAACCGTCTGAAATTGAACTTTAGAACTAAACACATATGAGTGATTCAGCATCTACATTGATGTTAAAGTGGGTTAACATGTATTAAATAGATTCTAAACCTTACCGTTTCATGAGTGAGTGCATATTCTGTGCTTCTGAAAGGCTGTATTTAAATTTCTGCCGTGTTTCGTCTGGTGCAAACAGCCAAATAGCTGATCACTGCCTCTCTCGTCACAGCGTGTTGTTAGGACACGCGGTTACAATGTAACCTGCTCACCTAATGTTTACGTTCGTAATATTTATGTAATTTGCTAATTAATAACCTCATGTGGAACTGCATCTGTCTCCCATACTGTTCTTTTTGGTCACGGACCCATGCTTTCAGAGTCTTTCTGAATGAATGAATGAAATACGCTGTTTTCCAACAAGGCAACCCAGGGTGCTGACATATAATTGGCTAAACTGGCATCGTGCATATGAAATTTATCTAAACAAAGACAGCTTTCCGGCACGGAAAACCCATTTTCAAACCAGAATATCTGACTTCAGCATTGTTTTTCAGTTAAACAAGTATGTTCACTTGGGATGTTTCTTAAATATCTGCACACATATTATGGTATTTTTATGCTTTAGAAGAGTCAAAAACTTACATACAGCACCTTTAAATGTTTTTTTTTTTCCTCACAGACGAAGATTGGACAAGTGGTGATGGCAAAAAGCAACAACAGAGTAAAAAGAAATGTAATGAAACCCACTGAAAGGCAGGGTGCGAATTACAGGAGGGTTTGATTGACCCATCCTGAAGGACGTCAAAACAAGATGTATTGGGTGGGGGGAGGGGAGATCCCTTTGAATCTGAGAAAAAGTTCACTCTGATCTGTATTTTAAATGTTAATAATTAAAATGATAGATATTCAATTTCCCACCCCTAAAAGGGTTCATGCCAATCAGTCTATGCGAGAAAAAAGTCATTCAACAGTCTGAAACCAGCAGATTTAGAGCACAGATAGACACAGTACGAGTTCACACAAGACTGTTGTCTCATAAACAGGTGTTTGTTTCTACATGTAGCCTAAAGTAAGTCAAATCAGATGCATAGTTTATATAGTTTGACTTAAAGTAAGCCAAAATATTATCTCAGGTCAGATTACACTAAACAGAATCCCACAAAACACTGAAAGCTTAAATACATTTCATTAATAAATTAGATGTAATTTACAAGCAAACAACTGTAAATTTGACTGTAGTAGAGTCCCAGATGGAAAAAGAACCCTAAAGTAATCTATATTCAATAAATACTATAGTGTTTTTGAATTATACTATAGTAGTGCATTATACACACCTGTACGAATTAAAGAATTTACTACATGAATGCTACAGCACACTTTAATATTAACTGTTGTGAACTGGCAAACTATCCTGTAGCAAGGGCATAGGTTTGCTCTTGACATATGAATGTAGAGATTGTGATTTAACCCTTTCTGCATGTGGAGGTTAATGTTGACATTAAATTATTGGTGGGCACATTTCAGTAGTCGGTGGATATTGGTGGGGACACATCCCCTTCGTCCATGATAAATCTACGCCCCTGTACTGTAGTATACTTTAGTTTTCTCTACAGAAACTGTAGTGTATCTTAGTATTCTCTACAGTTGTAGAAAACAGTACAGAAAGGTAATTTGTTTATATTACTATTGAAGGATTCGGATTTCTGTCTCAGCATGGATCAACGTTTATCCTTTTCTCATCATCCTGTCTCTCATTATTTTTTTTAAAGATGATTATTGAATAATGAATAAAGTTAACACATTTCTTAATATAAGAATGTTCAATGCATTTGCCTGTCTCTTTGTAACTATTTGCAGGAGCCACCAAACTAGGTCAGAGGTCACGGAGACCTCGAGTGGAACTGAAGGGCTGAGGACTGGAAACAACTGTTTCTATTGTTATTTCTATGAGTTAATGCTATCTAAAATGTCTAAAGTGATTTTGCTATTTTTTACGGTTAATTCTTTAAAAGTGATTCTACTTTTTATTCAAGGTAGATTTTGTGTAGTAAAGATATAACTGCCTAAATGTAGATCACATGTGTCAATTACAAGGCCCGCGGGCCAAATGCGACCCGTCAAAACATTTAATCAGGCCCGACAACAAGTTTTGGTAATGAAGTTCAAGTGGCCCGTGCTCGCTTTAAATATTAGGTCTGTGACGTTAGCACAACGTTACGCTAAATGTAAACAAGGTAAAATATTTCTGGGACTAAAGTTAGCACAAGCACGCGTTATGTCTATGTTTGGGAGCACATACTCATGTGAACAAATGTTCTCTATAATGAAACTGACCAAATCATCCCACAGATCCCGCCTCACAGACCAACATATTATGTCTGTAATGAAAGTAGCCATGGCGAGGGACATTACACCTAAAATAGATGAGATTGTTTCTATGAAAAGATGCAGGGTGTCTGGTAAGAGTTAAAAAAATCCCTAATTTTCTTAGGTTTGGCATGTAAGCCCAGTGCAAGTGTCATTTGGAGCAAAATAACAAAATAATAGCATTTCTTCCCATTTATTTTTTATATAGGCTACCATTTATCTATAATAGCCTACTAATAAATATATTGCTTTAATTTTGTTACTCTGAAATCCACAAGTTCAGTAATAGGCATCGACAGTTAGCATGGAGCATTTCATGATTAGGCCTTTTTAAAGCTAAAAGAATAAGTTCAATAATACAATATCATAAACCATCTGTTGCTTGTTACGATGTGGTATATCAGTTGTTGGAATTTTGTTTTATCATCAGTTTTTCTGAATCTGAAATTTAAAGTAGACTACTGTTCTATGCTAGCCTACTGTTTTATGCTTATATGGGTTAGAGACCTTATTTCATGTTTTGATAGAAATAAAACCTGCACAAATGTGGTCCAAATTAAATCTAAAACCATACTATTTTGATAAATGTTGTTTAATAAAGTGTAAGAGATGTATGCAGTTGTTAATACACTTTTATTTTCTCCAATAAAAAAAAAATGTGTATGTACAGTACGGCCCCTCACTTTATTCACAATATTCAGTGCGGCCCTTACCAAGTTTGGATTTGACACCCCTGATGTAGATGATACAGGTTTTTACCAGTTTTAATAAAGACGGCTGAGAGTACACTCAGCCTTGGGTAAGAAACAGATTGTACTTTAAGTGTGTGTGTTCTATTTGATTGTGGATCCTTTTCACAGGTCTGGAGTCAGCTCTAAACAGTCTAGTGGATGTCTGACGTTTATATGCTTGAGATATTGTTCAGAATTGTACGCACGCACCCACGTGGAAATTTTTCTAGTCTATCTGTGTTTTAACCAATCAGGTTAAAACACCTATATGTATGACACTCTTAATGACATTATGTGAGAGTATAATTGTTATTAATTTGTGATTGTAAGGAAAGCGGCCTATAGGAACTATATTGCGAGTGTTGAAGCTGGCTTCTGCTGATGAAACTGCAAACTATCTTCAGTAAACTTGATTTATTTGAATCTCTGACTCCGGCTCTTCTTCATCTGACAGACTGCTCATTCTTTGGGTTAAAACTGTAACTATCCCTACACTATAGTTGTTGTATTACTATTGCAAATAGACTTACTACAGCAGACCAATTCAAGTACTTCAATACAGAATGGTTCAGTATGTGGAATGAAAGGAAAGTACACACATTATTTAGTTATATTGCTTATATTAATGAAAGTTTTCCACTTTTGTTTGACTGAGCTAATCCTTAATCCAAGAAAAATATTATATACTTTTGTAAATGCAAAACAACACTAAATAAGACTTTTGCTGCATGTTCAAACTACTTATTTTAAATGAGCCGAAACAACACAAAACTTGCGATTTCTTGGGGAAAACTTAATTGTTTTATGTTCAATCCATTCAAATATTGTCAAAACACTTAAATGAACTTAATCGATTTGTGCTGGGACAACAGGAGTACACTTTATTAGGTACACCTGTCCAACTGCTAGTTAACGCAAATTACTATTCAGCCAATCACATGGCAGCAACTCAATGCATTTAGGCATGTCGACATGGTCAAGACGATCTGCTGCAGTTCAAACCGAGCATCAGAACGGGGAAGAAAGGTGATTTAAGTGACTTTGAATGTGGCGTAATTGTTGGTGCCAGACGGGCTGGTCTGAGTATTTCAGAAACTGCTGATCTACTGGGATTTTCACGCACAACCATCTCTAGGGTTTACAGAGAATGGTCTGAAAAAGAGAAAATATCCAGTGAGCGGCAGTTCTGTGGGCGTAAATGCCTTGTTGATGCCAGAGGTCAGAGGAGAATGGCCAGACTGGTTCCAGCTGATAGAGAGGCAACAGTAACTCAAATAACCACTCGTTACAGCTGAGGTATGCAGAAGAGCATCTCTAAACACACAACACGTCCAACCTTGAGGTGGATGAGCTACAGCAGCAGAAGACCACACTGGGTGCCACTCCTGTCAGCTAAGAACAGGAAACTGAGGCTACAATTCACACAGGCTCACCAAAATTGGACAATAGAAGATTGGAAAAACGTTGCCTGGTCTGATGAGTCTCGATTTCTGCTGTGACATTAGGGTCAGAATTTGGCATCAACAACATGAAAGCATGGATCAATCCTGTCTTGTATCAACGGTTGAGGCTGGTGGTGGTGGTGTAATGGTGTGTGGGATATTTTCTTGGCACATTTTGGGCCCATTACTACCAATTGTATTGTTGCTGACCATGTCCATCCCTTTATGACCACAGTGTACCCATCTTCTGATGGCTCCTTCCAGCAGGATAACGCGCCATGTCATAAAGCGCGAATCCTCTCAGACTGGTTTCTTGAACATGACAAAGAGTTCACTGTACTCAATTGGCTTCCACAGTCACCAGAGCTCAATCTAATACAGCACCTTTGGGATGTAGTGGAATGGGAGATTCACATCATGGATGTGCAGCTGACAAATGCCACAAAGAATTAGGGCAGATCTGAAGGCAAAAAGGGTGTCCAACTCGGTACTGTAAGGTGTACCTAATAAAGTGGCCAGTGAGTATGTTGAGTCTGGAACATCAACTTTGTTGGAAAATGTAATTCATACCTATTTGCCTACCCCTAAACCCATTCATAACTGTAAATAACTCCCAAAATCAGAGGGGAATAATAGTTGGATAACAATCAGGTAGAAGTGCATAAACCTAACCGTAAGCCTAAACATTACATAAACTGTTAACGTATGCCTTAACTCTGATTGGCTGATTAGAATGTTGTTCCAGGATCAACATAGATGTTAACCCAGGAGCATGTCCTACTTGGTGAAATCAGGTTGGCACAGTATTTGCTGACAGTATTAAACATAAAACCATGATGCCATCGTTCTTGAACTTTGTGAGAAAGCAGAACAATGGTAAATTAATGATTTACTCTGATTTCTGTCTCCTGCTCTCTGAGCAGTGTTCATTTCAGTTTGCTTGTTTTACATCCTGGGAGGTGCAATGGGGGAGGTTTTTTTTTGTGAAACAGGAGCACACGCTTCTCAAAAACTCTCAAAGCCAAACACACATCTGTGTTACCAACGCCCACTTCCCAGATTACCTCCACTCTGTTTCGCAACACAAAAGCGTGATCTGAACTTGGAACCAGACTGAACAAACCCGTGTTTCATCAGAGGATCAGACGCAGCAGAAGAAGGTAAAAAAGCTATATTTCCCCTCTTTTCTTTGTGAAACAACCACATTCTGTTGGATTTCACGTTTCGAAATGCAACAATAATACATGTTTTGCTTAATGCAGTCTTATTCTACAGTGTTTTCTGCAGTATTCTTGGTAAAGTTACACTCATATTTCACACTAAGAGTCTTTTTTCGTGCACACAGTACAACATATTTCTCCAAAAGCTTAGAGGTTAATAAACACATCTGCTTTCAATAACTCTGTCTGTACATGCATTCAAGCATGAAGTCATTTCTGGCATTAGAGGAATGTGCAAATCAAAGAAACACAGAGCACATCTTTTTTTGTTCATGGAATTTCTGTTTCAGTGTTTTTTAGTATAAATGTGTTGGTTTAATATGCTCAAAAATGAAAGGAAAAATAAAACCGTCATCATTGACCCCACCGTTGAACGTCTCTCCAAAAGTGTTTATATAAAATGACTCACATACAAATCAAGCGGTTTAATCCAAATCCTGTGATGAATGTGATGAACATATTTCATTTATGTGTTTTATTCACATGTAAACACATAAACAAAAGCTCAGCCAAAGCTGCTTGCAGGGGCGGATTTAACCAATAAGCAAGGTAAGCGGCCACAGGAAATATGGGGGCCCCCAATAAATATCTTGAAGTACACTGAAAAAAATAATTGAGAGGTGATTCCTTGGATTTACTCAATTGTTTTTCGTTAAGTGGCTGTAAACCAGTGGTGGGCAAACATTTTAGACCCGAGGGCCACATCAAGTTTTGCAGACCAAGTGAAGGGCCACATGTCAAATCCTTCAAAAAATAACTTATATTTATAGTGGCAGTATGCATGGAGCATGTAATATCAGACAGAAACGTGTCACATTAACACACATTTTTTAATAGTTATTATTGAGTCATATTTACAAGTCAAATTAATTTGCACTGCTATTTATATTTACTCATCAATCATCATAAAACAATAAAATAATCCCTTTTAAAATATAACAATAATAATAATAATGTAATAATTTTTACAGTGGAGAGTAGAAAAGATATTGTCTGATAGAAAAAATCTCATATTAACACATTAAAAATAATTTGAATGTTTGCGTGAAAAATGTCGACTTGTTGTAGGTTGTGGTGTTTAAAAACAGCAATACTTTCTTGGCATATTAGACATACCGCTTTTTGTCCGATAGTGGACTCATTTTCAGTCATTAACAATCGAGTGCATTTTAATATCTGAGAGTGTGTTCTAATTTTACTGGTTGCGCTAACTGTACCGCGTGCAATACTGCCATCAAATGGCGTTCACTTGTATTGCATCATTAATTTACTAATTCTGAAACCAAACTGTTACTCAGAAGCAGCATTTTAAAAACTCCCTCGCGGGCCGGATGAAAGAGTTTAGTGGGCCGCATATGGCCCACGGGCCATAGTTTGCCCACCTCTGCTGTAAACAATTTGTTTGGGCTGAATTTAAACAAACAAATTAAGTAATTTTATTCAATTTAATTTGTTTGTTTAAATTCAGCACAAATAAATTGTTTGCAGCAGTTTTGCCGACATCATTTTTTTCAGTGTATAAATTATAACTAAACTATCAAATATTCTACCATATTTTGTATGGTGAGAGTTAAACAAATACAAATTTACCTTAATTAAATATTATTTAATATACAATCATATATAATATTATTATAATAATTTAATGATATGTAATAATAATATCACAAAATAAAATATCCATCATGAAGCAGTCCAGCAGTCAAATCTATAAAAAAAAAAAAATGTTTTTATTATTTTTTGTTGTAAATTCATTTTAAGAAAACTAATAATTAAAAATGTAAAAATTGCATTAATTTAAAATGTTGAAAAGAAGATTGAGTTATATATAAAAAAAAACAGCAATATAAATAAATAATAAATAAAAAAAGGGTGCATTTCAGGACTTGGGTCCTATGGCTGAAATTTCTTAGGGCTCCAAAATCACTAAATGCGCCCCTGGCTGCTTGACACACAAGAATAATAATCATTGGTTCTTGAAGTGAACCAGTGTGGCACACACAAATAAACCTTATTGGTTATCGTGCACCACGCAAGCATTAAGTCATATAAATGTTGTAAATATTGTCAGTTGCTTCGTTCATTTTCCTTTGGTTTAGTCTCTATTTCAGAGGTCGCCACAGCGGAATAAACCGCCAACTATTCCAGCATATGTTTTACGAAGCAGATGCACTTCCAGCTGCAACACAGTACGGGGAAACACCCATACACGCTCACATTCACACACACACTCATACACTACGGCCAATTTAGTATAATTTCAATTCACCTATAGTGCATGTGTTTGGACTGTGGGGGAAACTGGAGCACCCGGTGGAAACCATCGCAAAACATGGGGAGAACATGCAAACTCCACACAGAAATGCCAACTGACCCAGCCGAGACTTGAACCAGCGACCTTCTTGCTGTCAGGTGACAGTGCTAACTATTGAGCTGCCCTTGTTCGATGTTTAATAAATACAATTCAGAAAGAAAATCAAGATGCCACTTCAAAGTTATTTGGCCATGCAGTGTAACATTTGGAGGACAAAGGGGAAAGCTTACAAGCCTATAGGAACACCATCCCAACTGTGAAGTATGGGGGCGGCAGCATCATGTCGTGGGGCTGTTTTGCTATATCCAGAGTAGTTTGTGTGGAAAAAAAAACAACAGAAGGGGTGCCACGGTGGCTCAGTGGTTAGCACTGTTGCCTCACAGCAAGAAGGTCGCTGATTTGAGTCCCTGCTGGTCCAGCTGGCATTTCTGTATGGAGTTTGCATGTTCTCCCCATGTTGGTGTGGGTTTCCTCCGGCTGCTCCATAGGGGAATTGAATGAACAAAATTATCGCTGTAGTGTGTGTAAATGTGTGTATAGGTGTTTCCCAGTACTGGGTTGCAGCTGGAAGGGCATCTGCTTTGTAAAACATATGCTGGATAAGTTGGTGATTCATTCCACTGTGGCGACCCCTGATAAATAAAAGGACTAAGCCGAAAAGAAAATTAATGAATGTTTCTTCAAAAGACCTGGATTGAACTGCTCAATTGATCTGGAATTCTTCTAATCATTTGTTATGAGCTTATATTTTAGATAACTAATGGAAAAACCGAAATATCTCAGATCAGATGTCTTGTTTTCAGAAAATGAACTTCCTACAGATTTGGACAAGAAGCTGAGTAAATGGAGATATAATTATCCACATGCGTAAACTATCCCTTTATGTTTACTTTATGTTTCTCTCGAGGATTGTTTCCCTCATTTACGTCAATTAGTGAAGTTTGTTCCTCGCCACCGGTGGAGACTTCAGTTTTTCGGCTTTCAGCAGCGACATTTACATTACACTGAACTGAACTAAACAGAACTTCAACTGTGATGGATCTGAGAATCCTTGTAGCAAACTTATGTGTGTGTGTGTGTGTGTGTGTGTGTGTGTGTTGTTTCACAAAAGCAACCATTCATTTGTGTTGTTTTATTTTCATTTGTTTATATTCATTTATTCTTCATTTAATTATTTTATTTAATCATATGATCATTAGTCATTTATATAATTATCATTCTATTATTTTGTTGATCATTAGTTAATGATTTGATTATGATTTGTCATTTTATTATGTTTTTATATTGTATTATTAATATTTTCATATATGAAATTATATTATTTTTCAATATTGTTATAATCTTATGACTGTGGATTCAAGCGACACTTGTTTTCGTGAGTAAGAGATAAGAGAATGTCTCCATTTCAAGGTCTGTATTGTCTCTGGGCAATGTTGTGAAGCAGTAATTTTCCATTGCTGTTGCTCGTGGTATAATAACACTTGTTGGATTTGGTCAGACGAATTCTGAGCACTGAATCATACGCAACTAAGATTATTCAATAAACTCTGCTCTTTCTTTCTTTCTTTCTTTCTCCATCATTACTTCGTCTTCTGCTCCTCTCTGGCTTTCTCAGTCAACTCCTATATTGATAGGAGACTGTTAGTCAGTTGAACACTGGTTATAAGTTTGGGTACTCTATTGGATGTGTTGTCCAAATACCTGGAGAAACTGACATTTCCTGACAAGATCTGGCTTCCGGGGATGGATCTTATTTATGTGGCGTAGAGTCGGTGATCTAACAACTAAAACTTCATGCTTTGACAATCTACAGTGTAAAAAAGCGCCATAAAAATAAAGAAGAATTGAACGTCTACTAGGGCTGCATAATACTGGAAAAATCTGACATTGCGATATTTTGTATTTCTGCGATATATTACGCAATATACAGTTGAAACCAGAAGTTTACATACACTCTAAAAAAAGGAACATAACCATTTTTTTAAAAAATGTCTGATGGTAAATCATACTAAACATTTACTATTTTAGGTCTGTTAGGATTACCTAAATCATTTACATTTGCTAAATGCCAGAATAATGAGAGAAATTTTTTAGATAATTTTTTATTAATTTCTAGACAGTCAAAAGTTTACACACATTTCCTTGATATTTTTTTAGCTTTGCTTTTAAACTGTATAACTTTGGTCAAATGTTTTGGGTATCCTTCCACAAGCTTCTCACAATAGTTTGCAGGAATTTTGGCCCATTCCTCCTGACAGAATTGGTGTAACTGAGTCAGATTTGTAGGCTGTCTTGCTCGCACAAGCTTTTTCAGCTCTGCCCACAAATTTTCTATAGGATTGAGTTTAGGGGTTTGTGATGGCCACTCCAAAACATTCACTCTGTTGTCCTTAAAGCACATTTTAACTAATTTGGCAGTGTGCTTAGGGTCATGGTCTGTTTGGAGACCCATTTGTGGCCAAGTTTTAATGTCCTGGCTGATGTCTTAAGATGTTGCTTCAGTATTTCTACGTAATGTTCTTTCTTCATTATGCCATGTATGCTGTGAAGTGGACCAGTCCCTCCTGCACCAAAACAGCCCCACAACATGATGCTGCCGCCCCCATACATCACAGTTGGGATGGTGTTCCTCGGCTTGTAAGCTTTCCCCTTTGTCCTCCAAATGTAACACTGGTCATTATGTCCATAGAGTTCAATCTTAGGCCTCGTTTACACTAATGCGTTTTCGTTTTAAAATGCATGAGTTTTGCTACGGTTACGCCATCCATCCACACTACGCCGTAGTTTTCGAGCCCTAAAAACGGAGCGTTTTGAAAACGCTGGAGAGGTCATTTTCATTCTAAAACGCTGCTGCTCCGTCTCAGTGTGATTGGGGGAAAACGGAGACATCTGAAAACGGAGGCGTGGCTGCTGAGATTCGCTACCTGATTGGGGCTTTTGGGTCATTGCGTATCCCTCTCCTATTCGTCAAGCCCCTATCACATGACTATAACTCTACCGGAAGACGGCAGACCAGCCTTCACTGTAAACAACAACATGGACACAGAAATGGGAGCGTTGTTTGCACTGTTGTCCGTTTTAGGCGCCATTATGCAGTTAAACTCTGCCTTTTTTTACTACAGCAGCTGCATATATTCGCAAGAGGCAAGCTATTGTTCGAGCACTCGCTAATCGCTCGCGTTCATCGTTCAACCAGCTTTTGTTGACTAACAATTACCAAATGCCGAGCGAGACACATGCTTCCTGTTTATACTTGAACACGCATGCCCAGAGTGCGCAAATGGTCACATGATATACGTTTTTGGTGGCGTAGTGTGGACGGAGATATGTTTAGAAGCGCTAGATGAAACACTAGAATGGACGCGGATCGTTTTTGATCTAAAATGACGTTTCAAAACGAAAACGCATTAGTGTAAACAGGGCCTTAGTTTCATCAGACCACAGGACATGTCTCCATAAATTAGTCTTTTTCCCAGTGTAATTTAGCAAATTGTAATCTGGCTTCTTTTTGTTGATTCTGGCTTGTTGATTTTCCCATGTTGTCACACAAGGAAGCAGTGTATTTGAGGTTTTCCTTCAATACTATTCTACAGTTGTGCCTCCAATTAACTCAAATGTTGTCAATTAGCCAATCAGAAACTTCCAAAACCTTGACACCATCATCTAAACTTTTTTCAGAGGCATAATAATCTTATTGTATGTAAACTTGACTTTCAAGAAAAGTTATAACAATTTCTTAAAAAATATCTCTCTCATTATTCTGCTATTAAGCAGAACAGAAACAAATGTGATAATCCGACACTTACCTAAAAGAGGAAAAGTTTAGTCACATTAACATCTGACTTTTTTTAAAAATGGTTATGTGCCTTTTTATACAGTTTATGTAAACTTCTGTTTTTAACTGTAAATGCAACATAGCAGATAAAAAGTCAAATAAACAGTGCTTTATGGTTTACAAGGTAATCGAATCATATTCAGGTACTGAAATTTAAAAATCTAATATAAAATAGCACTGCAAAGACGTCACTGTTTAAATAGCTCAATGAACTTTTCTATTAAAGTTATAAATGACAACATTTCTTGTGCCTAAAATTATAAACCTCTACTCCATTATGGTTCTTTCATATATTTTCAATTGTGGCTATATAATCCCAATTTCAAGAGTTCCCACTTAGATATGCTTAGCGTTTATAGCAGGTTTGGCATGCTGTCCCGGGAGAGAACCCTGAGCTCAGCGATACTTGAGCCCAAGGCTCCCTCCCGGTCAATAAGCATATCAGGGGATCCGAGATCAGGTAGGTCTCGAGAGCTCCCCCTTAGAAAAGGGAGGAAATGAGGTGGACGGGGGGATTCTTCTAAAACGAAGATAGAGCAGCAGGGAGAAAACGATCCATTTATAGCAAGCTTGGATCATTCTAATTGGACTATTAGTGATTACAGATGAGCAGTCAGACGTGCTCAATCATATCACGTGCTCCTCTCGAAATTAGTTTATGAAACTTCACATAATATATCCTAAACTATACAATGCCAACTCAACATTGCAGATCCTTCCATGTGAGTATTTTGGATGGCCACATTGCGATCTCGATGCTGAAATGATATATTGTGCAGCCCTACTGTCTACTTAACCTTACTTTTTTTCTGTTCCCTATAGGAAGCGATGAACATCACAAAATCTTCACGCTGTCTTTTACTCCTACCCATACTTCTCAGCAGCGCCGTTCCCTCAGCTCTGGCCGGGAAGGTGTTGGTGTTTCCAGTGGACGGCAGTCATTGGGTCAACATGAATATAATCATCGAACTCCTTCACTCCAATGGGCACGAGATCACAGTGGTGCGAACGGCCAGCAGCTGGTACGTCAAAGAGAAATCCCCGCACTACACCTCTATCACAGTGACCCTACCAGAAGCAATAAACATCGAGAAGCCGGATTTCTTCATCTCGTTCCTCAGCCAAATGATCGAGATACAGAAACACGGAGGATCCCCGATTGCATTCGTTCAGTTCTGGTGGCAGATGATGAGCAATCTCTACTCGATGCATCAGATTGCAAGTCAACTGGTGGTGGAGATTTTCGAAAACCCAACGTTAATGAAACAACTCCAAGATGGAAATTTCGACTTGGTTTTGACTGATCCAGGATTGCCCGGAGGAGTGTTGGTGGCTCATAAACTTGGACTGCCAATGGTGTACAACGTAAGATGGATCGCAAGTGGAAAAGGACACTCCATTATCGCACCTTGCCCGATTTCATACGTTCCTGCATCAGGAAGCCACTTGCCGGATCGCATGACTTTCATTGAAAGGCTCAAAAATGTCTTTTTTTATGGGTTAAAAACATACACTGATCATTTTATCGTGAGACCTGAATATGATAAACTAGTCGCACGCTATTTTGGACCTGAAATCGACTTCTTCAACTTGCTACAAGGCGCTGATATTTGGCTCATGAGGTCAGATTTCACCTTCGAATTTCCACGTCCGACGATGCCGAACGTCGTCTACATTGGAGGCTTCCAATGCAAACCCTCCAAACCATTACCGACAGACCTAGAAGAGTTTGTGCAAGGCTCAGGAGAGCATGGAGTCATTGTTATGTCACTTGGAACTCTAGTTAAAGGCCTTCCTAGTGAAATAACATCCGAAATCGCGGCCGGATTTGCTCAATTGCCTCAACGTGTCATTTGGAGGCACCTAGGAGAGCGTCCTCATAATCTGGGCAACAATACTCTTCTGGTCAAGTGGCTTCCGCAGAATGACTTGCTTGGTCATCCCAAAACACGTGCATTCGTCGCTCACGGTGGAACGAACGGGATTTATGAGTCCATCTACCATGGTGTGCCTGTGGTCGGGGTTCCTTTGCTTTTTGATCAGTTTGAAAACATGCTCCGTCTCCAAGTACGAGGCGCCGCTAAAGTTCTTGACGTCACCAAACTGGACAGTCGCAGCTTTTTGGCAGCACTGCAAGAGGTTTTACACGAGCCGTCATATAAAGAGAACATACAGAGACTCTCAAGGCTGCACAAAGATCAGCCGGTAAGACCTCAGGACAGCGCCCTCTTTTGGATAGAGTTTGTTATGAGGCATAAAGGAGCAGCGCATTTACGGACGGAGGCGTATAAGATGCCTTGGTACTCATATCACTCTTTGGATGTGCTGGCATGTTTGCTGGCGGTCCTGCTGACTGTAGGGGGCGCTGTGGTTGGTGGGATATGGTATGCGTGTTTTAGATTGTGCAGAAGGCAGAAACCAAAACTTGAGTGATGCAGTGATTTGCACACTTTCTGTGAAGCCGGTATTTATACGAGTATTCCTAAGGGAAGGAAATGTAACTAGCAGATATCACTGTACTTCCACCAATATTGATAATAGATTTTATTAATATTTTATTTTATGTTACACTTAATCAAGTTTTCTGAAATGCTGTTTAAATAGCAAAGAAGGTGAAATAATCAAATTTATTACATGATCATTTAGACGTTAATAAATAAAAATAATACACTCACCGGCCACTTTATTAGGTACACCTGTCCAGCTGCTTGTTAACGCAAATTTCTAATCAGCCAATCACATGGCAGCAATGCAATGCATTTAGGCATGTAGACATGGTCAAGACGATCTTCTGCAGTTCAAACCGAGCATCAGAATGGGGAAGAAAGCTGATTTAAGTGACTTTAAATGTGGCATGGTTGTTGCTGCCAGACGGGCTGGTCTGAGTATTTCAGAAACTGCTGATCTACTGGGATTTTCACGCACAAACTTCTCTAGGGTTTACAGAGAATGGACTGAAAAAGAGAAAATATCCAGTGAGCGGCAGTTCTGTGGGCGCAAATGCCTTGTTGATGTCAGAGGTCAGAGGAGAATGGCCAGACTGGTTTGAGCTGATAGAAAGGCAACAGTAACTCAAATAACCATTCGTTAGAACCGAGGTCTGCAGAAGAGCATCTCTGAATGCAACTTTGAGACAGATGGGCTACAGCAGCAGAAGACCACACCATACTCAAATGGCCTCCACAGTCACCAAGCTCAATCCAATAGAGCACCTTTGGGATGTGGTGGAGATTCGCATTATTGATGTGTAGTCGACAAATCTGCAGCAACTGTGTGATGCTATCATGTCATTACGGACCAAAATCTCTGAGGAATATTTCCAGTAGCTTGTTGAATCTATGTCACGAAGGATTAAGGCGGTTCTGAAGGCAAAGGTGTACCTAATAAAGTGGCCAGTGAGTGTAAACAGTATATATGACCAAACAAAACACAACTTCATACGCATATTCATAATAGAAAGTTTTTATAGATAAAATATAAAGCTTTATATATAATATAATGCTTTAAGCCTAATGCGTTATAAATACAGGCTTCATAAAAACTGTTTCCAATATTTCTGTTTATTTTTTTTTTTTTTAGGTTTAGGTAGTTTAGATTTTAAAATGTCATAAATAGCTGTAAACAGAAACACAACATCTGAAAGTTTAGCAGGACATGAAGGACATTCTGATTTCAGAATTAATATATTTAATCAAAGTACATTCATATCATAAATCAACTGTGTGAATTTTATGTACAATAGTTACATCATTGTGAAGCATATGAACTTTTTACACTCAGAATCAACTTGAAAGAGAATATTCACCCCTAACTGATGATCTCCTCATAATTTACCATCAAACCCTCCAAAGATGTAGGTGTTTTACTTCAGTAGTAGATTAAAGAGGATTTTAGCTGAAAAGGTGGTTCTTGGTGATTCATAAACTGAAAGTCAGTGGTTACAGGTACTTTGAGAGTTAAAACATAAAAAAAAGTAAAGACAAAACAACATTAAAGGTGCTGTATGTAAGTTTTTGACTCTAAAGCATAAAAATACCATAATATGTTTACAGATATTTCAGAAACATGCCAAGTGAACATTCTTGTTTATCTGAAAAACAATGCTGAAGTCAGATATTCTGCTTTGAAAATGTGCGTTACGTGACGTACGGCTGTCTTTGTTTTGGTTCATTTAACCGGCCCAATGCCAGTTTAGCCAATTATATTTCAGCACCCAGAGTTGCTTTGGTGGAAAACCGTGCATTTCATTCATTCATTCAGAAAAGTTCTCAAAGCATACGCCCGTGACCAAAATGCGACCTCTGGTGGACAGTAGCAGACTCCAAATTGAAACGCAGTTACACATGAGGTTATTAATTAGAAAATAATGTAAATATTACAAGTGTAAACATTAAGTGAGCAGGTTACATTATAAGCTCGCGTCCTAACAACACGCTACTTGTTGAAATTTGCAGTGATGAGAAATTTGGCTGTTTGCACCAGACGAAACGCGACAGAAATTTAAACACAGACATTCAGAAGCACAGAACATGCACTGACTTACAAAATGGCAAGGTTTATAATTTAATCGATACATATTAAACCCTTCAACATTGTGAAATCTACATGCTGAATCACTGATATGTGTTGATTTTGAGTCTAAAGTTCAATTTCAGACGGTTTATTTTATTATCAAGATCTGAGCTGAACTATCTGCTGCTGATTTCAGTAGTATGGCAATAAATTTCCTGTTAAACGGTATTCAGACTCACATTATTAGCATTTATCACTGAATACAGCACATAAGGCTTACCTGAGGTGATCAGTTTATCCTGTTGTTCAGCTGCAAGAAATAGAAGCCGTTTCTAATATATCAATTTGAGGTGTTGGTTAGAACAAAAACTCCTTTTAATATGAAAAATACTTCTTCTATACCGAGTTCAACCACTGGGTGTCAAACTTACATACTGCACCTTTGATACATTTTGCTCCTCACAATACACTCAGCCCTTATGAAGTGTGCTTTACTTAAGAAATTATTTACAACAGACTAATTGTTTCACTTTATAAGCTTGCCTCTGTAGTGTGTATGTTTTTTTTTTGACTCTAAGTGTTGGTATAGTACCCTGACCTTTCCTAAATGTGTGTACACTTTATTCTAACATTGTTATTTTATCAAAATCAAACTCAAACATGTATTTCTACCTCGAATGGCCATAACTGTCAATTGAGTCCATGCATTTCAGCAACTTTCTGCCAACAAAAACACAACTTTCTGATAACAAAAACATGACTTTACTTGAGGCACCTCTTTCAAAAAACTCTTATGCTTGCCAGACAAATCGAGGTACGCACTTTTAGGGTCGGTCTAGTAACTCATTCACAATTATAGTCTATATTACAAAAAATATTGTATTTTTAGGGTAATAACAGACATTCAGAGCTTAATTCTAAAACCTCAATACAGCTTTGAATGTATATATGATGCAACAAAAATTGAATTCAGTCTTATTTAGGTACAGTCGTATTATATGATTGGTCAGAATGAACAATATGGCCATTCTAGCAGTTTCAGTCAGTGTTAAGGTATTACTGAAAAACATAAACTCACCATTTTGGATGAATATTTGAACAACAACTGCTCATTTTTGGGTGAACAACTGTGTAACTAAATAATTTCATCACCTTCATGTCGTTCCAGTCCAGTATGACTTTATAAACACACAAAATAAATTGTTTTAACCAATGTTTTGGTTCAAAAACCACTTTCAAACACAATAGGCCCTATCATACACCTGGCGCAATGTGGCGCAAGGCGCGACGCAATTGTTGTTTGCTAGTTTCAGCTTGATGCAAGGGTCGCTTTGACGTTTTGCACTACGCTGTTTAAATAGCAAATGCATTTGCGCTTATATGTGCGCCCATAGGCGTTCTGGTCTAAAAAAGGAGGTGTGTTAAGGCGCATTGCTGGCTGTTGCAATTTTGAGGAACTAAAATACACTGCTCAATAGACCAGCAGGAGGAGGTCTAAAGTCCAGCGCAGAGCGCGTTAGTTGTGTGCCTCGCTTAAACATTGCTTAATACACACAGGATGTTCAGCAATACACAAATATCTTTACAAATGAAAAAGAATTAAAGGCTTAAAATATCACAAAAAATATTATTTTCTACATAAATATAAAAAGCACTGCTTTCATGCCTTCTTCATCTCGGGGGGGGCGCTTTCAGTTTATTCATGACAATTTGCCTTTGTATAATGTTATTATTATTAGTAGTAGTATTTATTATATGCATATTTATATTTGTTTTTATTAAAAACAAGCTTAGATTTACACACCTGCATAGCATGTGTGTTTGGATATAACTCGTATAACTATAATTCTATAACGTTTTTGACCACACTTCATTATTGTTGTTCATTTATTCGTTTGCTGGAAATTAGAACTGAATTTAGAAATAGTTTTGAAACAAATCTTTGCGCTTAACAAACTAAATTAATTATGTAGGCTAATGGATGTCTGTGCGTACAACACGTTTCCATATCCACGAAAGAGAGTGAAAGTAAAGAATGAGGAGGCTCATTCTCTCACGCTGCAGATGCTCTGGGGTGCGTTTCCCAAACAACGACGTAACTCGCGGCTGAACTATCATAGTGCGATGCATCGTTTGGCAAAAAAACGATGTAGCGATGAGTGTTTCCCGAAACCCGTAGTTTCTCTGTCACAGATCCATCGCTTGAACCACGTTAGTTATAACGTAAAACGCCCATAATGATGCTCTAAACGGGATGGAGTAACTTCTTTAGAGAACAACCCCATCATTTATTTGTGCAAATTATATTGTTTTACACGCACACGCATTTAAAATAAAATCCAATATTAGTTTTGGTAAAAACATGCACTCGCTTTCCATATTAAATAAAATATATGTAAATGGCACATATAGGGCCAATGCTTGCTTTACTAATATTATTGAGAAGTTGAACATTACATATTCTATTCTAAAACATAAAATCACTTATAAAAGCTAACACTATTCTAATATCATATATAAATCATATAAATAAACAAATAATGAGGCGATTTATTATAAATATATTTACTTTAATAATAATATTATTGATGATGATGATTATTATTATTTAGGATATTGTTTATTTATTTAAAAAAAATTACAATTTGACACATGCAAACCACAGCAGAAAGTTCTAACCAACAGACCCATGTCATATACAGCAGAGAAACTTAATAAATAACCCACTATAAAATAAAAGAATTAACGTATGCTATGTTTTTTATATTCACAAGCTTTGGAGACGTAACATAATTTCCGCTTTTAAATATACCTATAGCTTTCGCCATGAGGCTGTGTTCAAAATTACATCAATGTTTTCAAAGTGCACTGCGAAGGGAGCACAATTGTAAACATGAAGATCGCTAAAACTGAACTGTAAAAATACTTTGAAAGCAAATTACACCTAAGAGAGATGACCTTAATGCTTTTTTATTTTTAATAATTCCAACTTTGAATGTTAGAATGTTCTAAATGAATAGGGCATAGGGGGGATAAGTGGGAATAGAACACAGCCAGGAACTATGCTTCTAACTACAGCTCCAGAGGTGTCGTTTCAAGTGCTCAAGTTTGCGACGCAGTTTGCGAATGTTCGTTGCAGCGATGGATTCGGGAAACAGCAAATCAAAGAACTATGTTTGTAACAACGGAACTTGCGACCTTAGTTGGCTAACGATGGTTTTGGGAAACGCACCCCTGTTTAACTGTTTTCTGGCTAGTGAAGCACTCAGTTATTCCACTAACAAAGTCTGCCATGTAAATAGCAAACGCGTTATGGCGCGACGCAACTGACTCCTAAAGGTAATGGGAGATGAGACTGAGTGGTTTATTCTCAAAACACACCCATAACTCATGAAAAGAATAAGCTTAACACTGTTAGACCATTTGCCGCGGCGCAAAGCGGATTTTTTCCACCCTTAAAATAGCAAAAGTGGATTCTGACACACCCTTAATGCTTTTGCGCCCTGCGCTTTGGACTTTGCGCCTAGATCGATAAAATAGGGCCCAATGTGTTTAGCTGTAATGCACTCAGGTTTGAAACCACATGAGGGTGTGTATGTTTACATGTGAGTGAACTAATGTGCACCAGTCAGTACTTTAAACTGCTCTTCCAGACTACGATGTACACTATGAAGGGGATGAGGGCGATGGGCAGCAGTGTGGCGACGAGCACGACTCCGGGCGGAGCGTCAGATAAATCGTCTTCATTATTACAGGAGCTGAAGTACGCCTGGTGGATCTCCATGAACAGACGCTCCACCACACGGTTTGGGTAAAAGCAGCCTGCAAGCATGGATGCTGCGTCCATACATTCAGTTAAATCGCTATAGCTCCTGGACAGAAAGAAACAGGTTTGATCAGACAGAGAATCATTTGTTGCACAATGCAGAGTGTGAAAGAATTTGGCAAATTTTGGATGAATAAATTAACAGTAGTGTTGTAGATTTTCATAAAATTTGTGTCTATTGAAAAAAAGACTGTAAGTATTTGTGAATGAAACCTTGTGCGTCTGATTTCTCAATATAGATCAGGGGTGGGCAAACTTTTTGATTCGTGGGCCACATTGAGTTCTAACATTTGACAAAGGGGCCGGAACAGGAGCAGATAGATGGCATGCTTTGGTACCATCACCTCATTGGGGGAAAAATACACATATTGGGATATGGAGAAAACATGTGCTTTAATTTCCAATGAAAATGAAGAAAAGCGTTAAAATAAAATCTCTGACTTCGAAATGAGTCTTTAAACACTGAAAATCAAATAAATGACCATTTTATTTTAAAGCACTGAAAGTTCTGTTATACTTCAGGATATCACCATCACTCTCCTCCTGACTGTCTTTTCGTTTAATATGGTGCATGAATATAAACCAGATTAATACTGTCTGATATTTGCAATTATAAACATTGCTTAATTTTATTTTGCCAAACATTTTGCATCAATTTTATAGATTTTATATTGCATCGTTCAACATGGTGCATGCATTTGAACCAGAGTAATACTTTCTGATAATGTCACAGTAGTGTAAGAGTCTTAACTTTTCTCATCTGGTCTGCAGTTTGATGGTGAAAAAAAACTTTGCTGAGCCTTCAAACTAGCTGCTAACTTCTCAGCAGCAGCTTCCAGTGAGAGCTTGCTAGCATAATTAGTCTGCTTTGTGGCAAGTGACGGCTAATATTATACTCTTTAAAAACAGCCACAGTTTCTTGGCATATCAGGCAAACAGCAGATGATCGGTGTTCAGTGAAAAAATATTTAGTTGTCCACTCCTTATCGAACACTCCACATTCTCTGTCCACTTTCCTTTTCTTGGATCCGCTCATCTTCATAGAGGGGCGGTGGGTCAAAGGGTGAAGTGCAAACGTTGAGTAATAGGCCTACGCTTCACCTCAACAAATCCAATATATCTAGAGTGCGCCATCTAGTGAGGAAACATCCGAATTGCAGGGGAAATAAAATATTAACAAGGTTATTTTATAAAAAAATTTTCAAGTTTGGCGGGCCGAATCAAAACGTTTAACAGGCCGCATGTGGCCCCCGGGCCGTAGTTTGCCCATGCCTGATATAGATGATGGGAAAATAATTAGCCCTCCTGTGAAATGTTACCTTTTTAAAATATTCCACAAGTGCTGTTTAAACGAGGGAAAAAACACATTTATTAGTAACCAATTTCTAATAGCTAATTTCTTTTATCTTTGCCGTGATGGCAGTACATACTGTTTTACTAGTTAGCGCTGTTTAAGTGCAGTTTAAAGTCTTACAGTAACTAGGTTAATTAGGCAAGTCATTGGACAACAGTGGTCGGTTCTGGAGCCAATCAATCTGTAACCACGGATAGGATGCAGACAACAGGATGCGGATCCACATGCAGGTTTATTTTAAAGAGATGGTCAGGCAAGCAATGATCAATACAGGAGCAAACAGTCTTATGTGGGAAATCCAGAATCGTCGTCGATGAAGCAGGCAATGATCACAAAGAGGGCAGCAGACAAGGAGAAACAGATAAACAAGGCGATGGTCCAAACACGGCAAAAACAAGACAATGAAACGCTCTGAATTGAAACTGTGAACAGGTAACAAGACTCGGCAACTGGAGAGTGTGTGTTTGCTGTTTATATGCTGTGTGTATTCAGTCCTTGAGCGGTTTCAGCTGTGGATGTAATCAGTGAAGATGTGGAACCGGTTGTGTGTGATGTCAGAGTATGCATGTATGGGGGATGTAGTCCATATGATGGTGGATTTGTAGTCCATGGGTGTGTGTGCATGTAAACCAGCGATCTAAGGGGAGAAGATCGCTGGTGATTGTGACACAATCAAATAATTTCTTAAGGGGGCAAATAATATTGACCTTAGCTGTTTTACACACTCATGTACGCATGCACACACACACATGCATACAGTGCTGGAAATAAGTATTGAACACGTCATGATTTTTCTCAAAAAAAAAAAAAAACAAATTTCTAAAGGTGCTGCTGACTTTTAACATTCCAACATGGGCTCATTCTGAAAATGTAGCTCTATACACATTTCTGGAGGTCGCGAATTATGTAGCCAGAGGAACATATGGCTGCATTTCATCTTTAAAACGAACACTATGGAGCCGTTTGATGCCGTTCCTTTTTGCGGTTACCAGTTGACCGCTTACCTCTGTGTGGACGGCTTTTCTGCGGTTACCAGTTTGCCCGGTGGCTCGCCATGTACGTCAGAGAATTTGAGACGCAGAGCGGAGTTTACCGTGACGACAGGGTCTAAGTCCGGCAAAGAATGGTTCCAGAAAGCAGGTAAGACAAAAACAGAAGCCAAAAAAATAAAATAAACAAGTAAATCACAGTGTGAGAATGTGGTAAAATCTGAAAACGTAGTAAAAACAAGGGCGCTTCTGGATTGCTTTTTAAAACACTGTCGGTTGGGTTTAGGGAATGAGGTCGGTGGGTCAGTCGATCGGTCGGTTGGTCAGTCAGTCGACAGTGACCTCAAGTGGATTTCCACGAGAAGAACAGGCACGAATGGCACTCGCGAGAGAAATTTGAGATCTGAAAAAGCGTACACAGCAGCCTCTGGTGGATTCGCGACAACAAAAATGGCAAAAAAATGTAGCTCCTGGGATGTATTTGCCGCTCTCCAGAAATGTATATAGGGGTATGTATTCAGAATGAGCCTGGGTTGAAATTTTCACTGGATGTTGGTAACAACTAAAGAAATCCATATATGCAAAGAAAACAAAACTAAATAGTTTACAAATTAAGTTATGTGGAATAAAACGAAATGAATGAGAAAAAGTACTTTTATAAAAGTAATAAAATAATTTCATAATTAATTTTATATCCTTATAATGCTTTTTTAAATGAAAACTAGCCAAAATAAAAGAAATAAGACTTTCTCCAGAAGAAAAAAATATTATAGGAAATACTGTGAAAAATTCTTTGCTCTGTTAAACATCATTTGCGAAATATTTGAAATATACAAGGCTAATAATTTAGACATCAACTGTGAATTCCCATTTCACAATATATCTAAATTACAGTGTTCCTGATCAAATAAATACATTTTTTGATCTCTAAACTTCTAAACGTTAGTGTACATTATGCTTTTGCACTAAATTAAAAGTCATGCTACCATTTTTTAGGGAATTTATATTCAAGTGAGTTGTGTGACAGAAAACCCAAATCTCTCTGATTTACAACAACATCATCAGCAGCAGCAGCAGCAGCAGAACGCTCTTATCTGTTGTTGTGTGGCGAGCGGAAATGTCTCTCATTGTTTAATAGAGCAGGAGGTCTCTCAGGCCCTCGAGTAGCCTCAAGAATATCTCTCCTCTTTCACACACATCCTTCAATTGTTTCTCTGCTCATTTCCTTTCTTTGTGCGTTTACCTCGCAGCTTAAACGCATTTTTGAGCAGCACTTCTGCATATGATATGTAGAGAAACAGAACTTATGCAATACAACAATGAATGTTCGAAACATAGTCATACCTGTGGTGGTTATTTTAGTGAAAGTAACTTCAAATTAATACAAAAGCAGTGTATTGCATTACATTTCTAAGACAGTAATATTGTAAATAATCACAATAAAATGAAAGTTACTAGTAATATACAACAATGTATTACATTTTTGGAAGTGACTTGCCCAAATCTGACCATAAACAAACTAGTGTTAGTATGAATATCATATGCAAACCCTAAATAACGTATTAAAGCAGATTCAACACAAGATGTCCTGACAGCACAGGGAGATTAACAGGCTAAGTACTTCATCTTGTCATGACTGTTTCAATAGTACTGCTTTGGCTAAATGTGTGAGTAAAACAAAAAGAAGCTCAGGCTTACCTCAAAACCACCTCCATAACACACCAGTTCTGCTCGTCGATAGTACTCATGTTGTCACTAAAAACCATCCCGCAATATTCACCGTAATCGATCAGGAGCTTCTCATCACAGTGGCGATATTGTAAATTCTGATCCTGCAAAGTCTCTGAGTCACAAGAGATTCATTCAATTACTGATACCGATAAATAATGAGTATTTTCTTGTCACATGAATCATTTCAAAACGTGATGCTACTGTAAATCTGTTTTACAGTAGCATCACAATACACACAACAAGTGCTAATTATACAAAGGAACCGTTAGTGCTCAGAAAATTAAATGCTAGAGTAAGGAGGGGAGAGTGTTGTTTTTTAGACAGAGAAGTGTGTTTCTACAGGTGGTTTGTCAAGCCCACTCACCTGTGTGAGGCACACTTCAGAAATGCATTTTTTTTAGATATATGGAGTGATTGTAAGAAAGTGAGAGTGGCATGGTGGCTCAGTGGTTAGCACTGTCGCTTCACAGCAAGAACTGGTTCGAGTCCCGGCTGGGCCAGTTGGCATTTCTGTGTGGAGTTTGCATGTTCTCCCCGTGTTGGTGTGGGTTTCCTCTGGGTGCTCCGGTTTTCCCCACAGTCCAAACACATGCACTACAGGTGAATTGGAGAAACTAAATTGGCTGTAGTTTATGAGTGCGTGTGTGTGAATTTGAGTGTATGGGTGTTTCCCAGTACTGGGTTGAGGCTGTAAGGGCATCCGCTGCATAAAACATATGCTGGAATAGTTGGTGGTTCATTTCACTGTGGCGACTCCTGATAAATAAGAGACTAAGCCAAAGAAAATTGAATGAATGAATGTAAGAAAATGTCTGAGGCAAATCTGCAAAATCTGGTGTCGGATAAAGTGTCAGAGAGATGACCAGAGAAAATGTATATGTTAATAATTATGTTTTCGTTTATATGTGTAATAATTTGATTAAAATCACATTTATTATGTTTAACAAAAGGGGAAAGTGTTGTCCTTGTTCTGACTATAAATTGAGGTCTTATAAAGAGAGTGTGTGCAAGATTCTAAACATTATTAACATTCATTCATCCATTTTCCTAATTTAATCAGGGGTCGCCAGAGCGAAATGAACTGCCAACCAGTGGCGGCTGGTCAATAGAGGGCGCTGGGGCGCCGCCCCCACCTTCAAGTTAGACCCCTTTAATATGGTAATGTTTATTATCACAAATATTAACAAAATAAATAGATTTAATTATAACATTCTAACATTTATTGTAGTCATACTAACATTTATTGAAAAAAAATGTATGAACAATATTTTTTCATATGTGTGCGGGGCGCCGGACTAATGGGTGTCTATGTAGGCACACGAACATTTGCAATGCACGTGATATGACAATAAGCTCTAATTGGCCTGTTTTAAATTGTCTTTGGGGCGCAGCGCTCTGCGCCCCGAACCCTCCCATTTTTGTTGTTAGAATGAATCATATTTGTTTTTATATGATTGGCCTTATGTGATTGGACCATTCTCACCAAAGAGCTTAGAATGCAATTTCTCGAGATGAAGGAAAATTCTGTTGTATCTTTGCAAAGATATCCGTTCACAAGGCGTTTGGATGAAGAAAAAAGAATCAAGGAGCTTGGACCAGATCGACCTTCCTTGCAAATTCACCGGTAGTCAAGTGATGGCGAGCGCGCGAATATTCTGGGCTTTTCCAGCACTTGTTATGACAAACGGAGTTGGCTGGCAGCTTATGATGTAAGTCATACCTTTTACTATTTCCGTGTTTGCTGTTTCAAACAGCATGACGCAAGAGAGGCTGAATGCACTGGCCATGCTGTCAATAGAGAAGAGACTGGTGACTGAGATGACTGACTTTAACCAAAAGGTTATTGAGAAATTTTCAAGCCAGAAAAAAAGGAGAGCAAAATTTATTTTCAAGTAGTGCTACTGGCCAGTGATTAGGCAACATTTATGTGTGTGTGTGTGTGTGTGTGTGTGTGTGTGTGTGTGTGTGTTTACTGATTATCTGGATTACTTCATTACTGATAATAAACCCAAATTGAACTAAAATGAACTGATTTGTGATGCATTTATTGTATGCTTTAGTCATATTTTAGTTTTTTGATGCATCACCTGAAAAATGGCTTTTACACTCTTACTTTACCAACAGTTAGATTTTTTTTCTGGTGTTTGCGCCCTCCCCACATTTTTTAACACCAGCCGCCACTGCTGCCAACTACAGTATTCCAGCATACAGTATGTTTCTACACAGTGGATGTCCTTCAAGCCGCAACCCAGTAGTGCGAAACACCCATACACACTCATTCACACACTCACACTCATACACTACGGCCAATTTTAGTTCATCCAATTCACCTGTAGCGCATGTCTTTGGACTGTGGGGGAAATCGGAGCATTCGGCGGAAACCCACGCCAACACGGAGAGAACATGCAAACTCCACACAGAAATGACAACTGGTCCAGCTTCTTGCTGTACTGTGGGCGACAGTGCTAACCACTGAGCCACCGTGCTGCCCACATTCTAAACAATATTATTATATTTAATATACAGCCATGGCAAACAAACCACAATGTATCATTAGGATATATGACTATTCATTTTATTTTATTTCATTTTATTAACTCTCAGAACATCAGTAGCCGATGACCAGGTCCACATGGAATCTGCAGATTTTTAGCCCATCTTGGAGTCTATTTATTTACTTGTGTAAGGGGTAAATTTAAAATTATTCCGTTTTTAAGTTAATTTCAGTAATATTATTGCAGCTGGAAGGGCATCCGCTGCGTTAAACATACGCTGGAATAGTTGGCGGTTCATTCCGCTGTGGCGACCCCAGATTAATTAAGGCAGGGGTTCTCAACCTTTTTTACTTCGAGCCCCACCTCCTTCTCTGAAAATTTTTTGAAGGCCCAAACTGATTGTCTAGAGAAAATGCTTATTTTAAAGCTTTATTTATTAGCAAAACATTTATTTTGCCTTCTATTATTCTCTTATTTTTCTACATCATTTTATAAAAACAAAACTGAAATATACACACACACACACACACACACACACACACACACACACACACACACACACACACACACACACACACACACACACACACACACACACACACACACTTGTTTTTGTGAAAAGTGGGTACATTACATAGGCTTCCATTCATTTTATACAGATCAAACCGTATATTATATTGCCCTCACCCCACCCTACCCCTAAACCCAACCATCACAGGAGACAGTGTACAGCTTTACTCCCTGAAAAAAACTCATCCTGTGTGATTTAGAAGCTTTTTGAGAAGTGAGGACGTCATCAATGTCCTCATATTTCACCTGCTTTTTGTAATACTGTGTCATACCCATGTCATTATACAGATTTGTGTCCTGATCAGTGGCGGCTGGTGTTAAAAAATGTGGGGAGGGGGCAGACACCAGAAAAAAAATCTAACTGTTGGTAAACTAAGAGTGTAAAAGCCATTTTTCAGGTGATGTATCAAAAAACTAAAATATGACTAAAGCATACAATAAATGCATCACAAATCAGTTAATTTTAGTTCAATTTGGGTTTATTATCAGTAATGAAGTAATCAAGATAATCAGTAAACACACACACACACACACACACACACACACACACACACACACACACACACACACACACACACACACACACACACACACACACACACACACACACACACACACACACACACAAATGTTGCCTAATCACTGGCCAGTAGCACTACTTGAAAATAAATTATGCTCTCCTTTCTTTCTGGCTTGCAAATTTCTCAATAACCTTTTGGTTAAAGTCAGTCATCTCAGTCACCAGTCTCTTCTCTATTGACAGCACGGCCAATGCATTCAGCCTCTCTTGCGTCATGCTGTTTGAAACAGCAAACACGGAAATAGTAAAAGGCATGACTTACATTACATCACAACCTGCCAGCCAACTCCGTTTGTCATAACAAGTGCTGGAAAAGCCCCGAATATTCGCGCGCTCGCGATCACTTGACTACTGGTGAATTTGCAAAGAAGGTCAATCTGGTCCTGGTTTTTCTTCATCCAAACGCCTTGTGAACGGATATCTTTGCAAAGATACAACGGAATTTTCCTTCATCTCGAGAAATTGCATTCTAAGCTCTTTGGTGAGAATGGTCCAATCACATAAGGCCAATCCTATAAAAACAAATATGATTCGTTCTAACAACAAAAATGGGAGGGTTCGGGGCACAGAGCGCTGCGCCCCAAGGACAATTTAAAACAGGCCAATTAGAGCTTATCGTCATATCACGTGCTATGCAAAAGTTCGTGTACCTACATAGACAATCATTAGTCCGGCGCCCCGCACACATATGAAAAAATATTGTTCATACATTTTTTTTTCAATAAATGTTAGTATGACTAATTTATTTTGTTAATATTTGTGATAATAAACATTAACATATTAAAGGGGTCTAACTTGAAGGGGGGGCGGCGCCCCAGCTCCCTCTATTGACCAGCCGCCACTGGTCCTGATATGTCACAAAAACACGTACACACACACATATACATATATATACATATATATATATATATATATATATATATATATATATATATATATGTAAAATATAATAATATATATTTTAATAGAAAAAGAAATGCACAGACAGGTTCAAAGCTCCTGAATTCTTTATTTCAGTTATTCTTTACAACTGCAGAGTATTTGGGCCTTTTCTTCAATAAATGAACCATGACAATAAAAGATGACAAAAAACGGCTGCTGCTTTGAATTAGACTGACTACTATTAATCTATTGATCTACTATTCATATCCATTAAAAATAAATGTAAAACACAGTAAAACACGCAAAATTTGTTGAAACACATGGATCTGAAGGCGGTTGGGTTTGTAGCTAGACATTATTGGAGTTCGCTGACACACCACAGAGACTCGCTGGATCCTACTGTACGGGCGCGCGTCCGTTATAAAACACTAGCAAGACGTTAATTTGGACAACAATGCGGATATTTTAAAGTGTTCACACAAAGTGAGCACGCATAGTTTGTAAATCAGCGAACTTGTGCGACTCTGATACAGTACGAGTCGCAGACGTGAGGCACGCGCAAGCTGGTTATTATAACTCTAATCCAAGTTACCTTTACATTTGCATGACGGTTTGATTTATACAACTGAGGACGTAGTTCTAGTTCTAGTTGACGTGCAGCAGTTGAAAATTTAAGCCACAGTCTGCATTTAACGGGAAATGCCATTACTTTGATCATTTTAATATGACATATTTAATAATGAAATTAAATAGTTATAGTATAATATTTAAATTAATTTTTAAATACCTGCAGGATCGCTGAGGCCCACTGGTGAATCCCTGAATTAAGGGACTAAGCCGAAAAGTAAATGAATAAATGAAAGGTTTTAGTTATGGTACTCCTAAAATCATTCTGCGTAAATCCGCAGATTTTTTCCAAACTTTTGCGCAGAAGTAGCAAAAAATGTCTGCAGATTCTGTCTGGCACTACTGATGACGTTTTCTGAATCACCAAGGACAACATTAAGCTAAAAATCTGCACTAAACATTATTAGAAAAATGCTTTTTTTGCTCTTTTGTATAGACCTTTTTCTTCATTGCTGCATGGAGGGCCCCATAGAGACCAGCGCCATTCAGTAGGCTGCTTTGAACCTCCGTTAAGAATTGTCATCATCCAGAGCAGCGTTTCTCCACTAGGTGTCAATACTGTTTTCAGTGGCTTACGGAGTGTTTTTGTGATGCAAAACTTTAATCTTAAAAGAAAGACGTGCATTAAAGCCGTTATACTTCTGTCAGATGCGGTCAAAGTGCATCAAAAAACATCCTCCTAATTCAGTGTCTGCCGTCAGATCAGATGCCACTTTATTTTCACTTTGTGACACTTATTCAATCAATGTGTTAGTGGGACAGTACAGTAGGCTATGTGTGTGTGTGTGTGTGTGTGTGTCAAACATTTTGGTGAAGTACATTTGTTTGTGTTGGTTATATATTTGAAAGAAAGAGAAAATGTTGACTTTTGCGATGACAATGCTTCATTTAAATGGCACAAGATGTCGTCTGACAACGAGGGGGGGAAAATGACTCGCAGCAGTAGTTTTACATCCCATTAGATCGCATTATTTAAATGATCAGTGCAGGAGGTGGCGCTGATCAACAGTAGTATAAGTTCAAAGACGTTAAAAGCAAATAAAATAGATTAAAGCTATCGTTTCAAAGCTGTCCAAATGTGACTCTTTATACGCATCAAGCTGCCGACCGGAAGTTCTTAGCATTCTCCTTGTGCATACACGCAAAGCATATTGGGTAATTTTGCGTTTTAAGAAAAAGGTCTATACTCTATGCTTTTTAACGCATTAGTGAAGAAACATACAGTGGTTTACAGGTTAGTCATTTTTAGATTGCATTACATTATAGATTGAATGCTTAGATATGTGTAGTGAATAACGAAACCAAAATTTTAAGAAAATGTCTTATTTTTGCAGTGTGAAGATCTCCAGCACACTATTCACCTTATTCTTCGCGGACGAGCGGGCGCAGCCATTTGAATTATTTTTGCTCGAGACTTCCGGTCTCATTCACTTCCATTCATTTTATATGTTAAAAACAGCTCGTTCTGCTGCTTGATGTTGCAAACTGATATTTTCTTATTATATTATTCTATATTCTCTGTATAGTCATGCAAACACTAGTTTGTAGAGCGAGTAGTTTGACCGTTTTCAGCCGTTTATTATCCCTAGTCATTTCTCCCATAGGCAGCTGAATCGGAAGTTCTAAAACAATCGCAAAAACGGCCGCACTTCCGCATTGAAGAATAAGGTCAATACTGCAGAAAAAGAAATATAAATGATTTATTTACTGTTTCATTTTGCTAGTTGTCCCGCTGTATTCACCCCTTTAAAAACACTCAATTTTTGCTGAAACTGGTTGTTGGTGTTGTAGCTCATCATAAGTAAAGATTGATGCTTGTGATGTGGTTTCATGTCATCTAGATTACATCTTGAAAGTCAGAAACAGATGCTTTCGGATGTAGATAAAGCTAAGCTGAAGACTGGAGATTTTCAGCACACTACACAGAGCAATACAGATGAAACATGAAAAAAATATATAGATTTTTTTTTTGTCCCATTTTTTCTAGTTTAACTTTAACGATTAAAAAAAACTGCAATATTGAGAATGAACGAATTCTAAATTGAATTAAGTTTAATCTGTAACTTTTCCTGTCCTAAGTTCAAAGTAGAATGTATTGTGTGATACAGATTGTACAACTGTAATTTTTTTAAGCCACATTAATTGTTGGTGTGTTTTTAAAACTTTAAAAGTGATACTACTTTTACGTTTTTAAAAATGTAATTGTTTTTGTCTTTTTTTTTTTACTGTAATTTGCCATAAAATTGTTAAAAAGCTCAATATGTAAGTAAAATAAAAAAAACATTTTGAGTTCATATTGAGATCGTTCATTGAGACAAAATTGTGATCTAAACTAAATCTGCTATTTTTACAGCACAATATGAAACTAAACTAAACTAAAACAAAATCCACTATTTTTTTGAGAAAAATATACAAATGAAGTATTTTGCAGTTGTTTTACGGTTTTATTACCGATAAGTTGCTTTGAAAGCATCTGTATTGTGATGAATACAGTACTTGTATTTATGAAGGTTAGTAGAAATAACTGAGATCTTATATTTTAGTCTCTTACCTTCAAACACTGTGTTGTTTTCCTGTATTATTTGACCTGAGAATAGAAAAATAGTGATTAATAAGAATCCCTGATATAAAACGACATTTGTTTTTATATCAGATCGATTCTGTTGCAAACTGGAAGGTCATTCGGTTCAATCACTTTTGTAGAGAAATGCATCAAAAAATGAAATGTGCATCACACATTGAGGATTAATGAAGTGAAACTATCATCTGTGCCAGAAGCGGAACATTATTTACTACATTAGTACTAAGTTTGTAGATTTTGCATATTACTTACATGCAAGTTATATTACATATAACTTATAGGTATATGTCACTCTGAAGTATGAGGCACCATATAGGATTTAAACTTCACTCCTTTAAAAACTCTCGTTTTTGCTGCCACTGGTTGTTGGTGTTGTAGCTTAACATAATGAAGATTGAGGCTTGTGATGTGGTTTCATGTCATGTACTGTAGGTTACATCTTGAAAGTAAGAAACACTTGTGTTCGAATGTAGATAAAGCTAAACTGAAGACTGGAGATTTGCAGCACACTACACAGAGCAATAAAGAAGAAACATTAAAAATATATATTTTATGCTGAAAAAAAATACCTTTATACACTGAAATGCCTTCCTTTTACACTGAAATGGCTTCCTTTTACACTGAAATGTCTTCCTTTTACACTAAAATGCTGTCCGTTTGCACTGAAAAGTTCACATCCGTGCACTTTTAAGATCATTTGCTATATGTATAGTGAATTATGTTTGTGAATGTATGTATATTTGCACGCATGTTTTAGGGCTGTTTATGCATGGACCGAGTTTATATATTTGTAGCGACACTTTATAGGTGAATACGCATAAATCAAGTGTACATACGCATTCATTACATATGCATTACATGTATTGGTGTGGATTTCATTAGTGTCCATGTGTATTTCATATATATATATATATATATATATATATATATATATATATATATATATATATACATATATATATATATATATATATACATAAAATATATATATATATATACTAGTCGTGGGCCGTTATCGGCGTTAACGTGCTGCGTTAACGCGAGACTCTTATCGCGCAAAAAAAAAAAAATTCGCCGTTAATCTATTCTCAAAGTTGGGTGCTGGGTCTATTTTATGCAAGCTATGATGACTTTCACCTTGATATATTAGCGCGGATGTATACCTGACCGGTGAGCCGTCTGACAAAAGAGTGCCCTTCTGAATCAAATCAGCAGGATGGCTGACTCTAACTGCAGTTTGGCAGTTTCACTTTAACTCACGAACATTTCATTCATACCCTTGTGACAAACTGGGGTATTAGACGCAAATAATGAGTAAGGACTGGTTAGAGTGTTATTGAATTTAATGCACGACAAATGGAAAGAAAAAAAAACTTTCGCATTTCGCGATGTGTGTGTGTTTGTGTGTACGGTCCTTTACTGACAGCCGCGTGTGGATCTTGTCGGAAAATATGGCAAAAGGTCCTAAAGACTGTGGTGTTTACTTCAATAATGCCACTAGGGTTGGGCCAATAGACGATGTCATCGTCCATCGCCGATGGCTGATAAACTTCACGATGCTGAGCCGGCATCGTGATCCATCGCCCCGCCCCACATGTATATTGATATATAACTTATTATTTGCATGTCATCTTAATAGCAATAACGGTCTTTTCATGAGCTGTGTTATATTATACTTATAGCTGCTGTTTGCACTGTCAGCATCGTGAGGATTAAATACATCGTGAGGATTATACAGCACCTCTCGCGCTTAAAATGTGTAGATTCAGTGGCAAACGCTGTTACCTGCAAACCCCGTCCCACAGACTTTACAGTGAATGGCTTTAGATATTTTCATAGCGGACTTGAAGCCACTGGAAGTCTTTTATCCACTCTTGGAAAAGTGTAAATGGTGGATTAACATTCAGCACATGATCACTAATAGGATGTGCCATTATTTAACTTTAGGTGGTTTCTAAAACTAAATCTGTCAGTGTTATTTTCATTCTCTCATCTTCAGCGCGTCACATTTCCGCGGCTGTAGCTCCTGTCATGTGAAGGCGTTGACTGAGTGATTGACAGCTGATATTAACCAATCCATTCGCGTTCAGTTCTAGCGCAGTGGGCCAATAGTAAGAGCACAAAGGCGGGGCAAGCATTCCGGTCTTTTTTACTTCAGCAAGTTCACATGACAACTGTTTTAATCTGTTCCTGAGCGCTGCGTTTGGCGTCTTTAGGTGCAAAGATGCATTCTGCATAAATGTCTCCTAAATCCGTGCACGCGGTGAGGATTTTGCAGTGAAAACAGGTCGCACTGTAAAAATGCTATGCACTAGCACAAATGCTTTCAAATACATATTTTAGGTCGCATAAAATATCAGGCGCAAGTGTGACCAAAACGGTCAAGCCCTAGCATCTTTACTTGTTATTATGTCCTCATAATAATAATAAAATAAGGAAGTTATCATTAATCACAATAAATTACAGTGAATTCCAAACGAACTCTCGTCTCGTCTCCGCCACCAGCTGTGGGGAAAAGCCATTATAAGGACATAAATCACTCCGCCTGATCATGCCAGAGTCCCGCGGAAAAAAAGTGATTGACAGGTGGTAATTTGTGTATAACTTTATTTATGGTTTGGTCATGGGTAAAGCAAAGACCATGTGCGTCAGGTGGTGAAAACGATAGGCTACAATTATTAAATTCGTTATGAATTAATTGATATTTTACAACAAAGACCCCCACCCCTCCTACAACGACGATACCATCGTCCATCGCCGATGTTCACATCAGACATCGTACGATGCCAAATTTGTCAACATCGCCCAACCCTAAATGCCACTAATATATGTATACTCCACATGTCTTAATTCCATTTCTGTTTAGTTCAGTTATGACTTTAGTCGGATTAAGGTCATCAAAAATCGCTGTTTGGAGCTTATGTAGGTCTACAGTTCAAAATTTGTGTTTAACTGAATAAACAGTTAGTAAACAAAAGTACATCTTATTGAACATCATTTATTTTCATCACCAATTATCATAGCAGAACAGTTTCTCAACCAGTTTGTGATGCATTTTGGAAACCGCAGATGAGCCCCTGGGGTCTAATGCGACACCCGGCTTGAGAAACCTGTTCTCAAAGACTTATTATTTGGGTAGCACACATATTCTGAATGCCTTCGGCAGAATTCAATTGAGCCATTTTAATCTAGATTAATTCCAAGATTAATCTAATCTATGCCCACCTATAATATATACATACATCAACACATTTCTAAACATAATAGTTTTAATAACTCATTTCTAATAACTGATTTATTTTATCTTTGCCATGATGACAGTAAATAATATTTGACTAGATATTTTTCAAGACACTTCTATACAGCTTAAAGTGACATTTAAAGGCTTAACTAGGTTAATTAGGTTAGGCAGGTTAGGGTAATTAGGCAAGTTATTGTATAATGATGGTTTGTTCTGTAGACTATCGAAAAATATATAGCTTAAAGGAGCTAATAATATTGACCTTAAAATCCTTTTAAAAAAAAATTAAAAACTGCTTTTATTCTAGCCAAAATAAAACAAATAAGACTTTCTCCAGAAGAAAAATATTATCAGACATACTGTGAAAATGTCCTTGCTCTGTTAAACATCATTTGGGAAATATTTAAAAGAGAAAAAAAACTAAAAGGGGGGCTAATCATTCTGACTTCAACTGTACAATATACAAGTATATGTGAATAATTTATAGATATATGCACGTGTTTTATTTATGTTATTAAGCAACATCTGATTTCACCTAGTAAGGGTGTTTATGTTCACACAAATTATGTTTTACGTTTATTCCATGTTAAAATAAAACCATGTGCAAAACATTATGCAGAACACTTCCGGTGTTCCAGTGGTATTTTTAGTGCTGACTACAAGCCAAACGAATTAGTTAAATAGTTTGTCATCTCATTCAGTCTCAATTGGAGCTGTTTCTTCAGTCAGTTCAGTCACTAGCTACATTTCCATCCACCTTTTTTTTTTAGCACATTTTGGATATGTGTATAAAAAACATTTGATGGAAACGCCAAGACGCGCATAAATTTTGAAAAGGCGCATAAAAAATGTATATGCGCATAGCTGAGTTTGATAAACTTTTTATTTGATAAGAAGAGATGCGCATAAACTGCAATGGAAACACTTTTACCGAACAAACTCCACAATGCGCATTAAAAAAGGTCATGTGATTTTGTTATAAGTGATCATGTGATGATGAAAATGTGTGTGAATGGACAAAGTAGCAGGCTGAGCACATTGTAAACCATCTGAAATGTTGTTTTGGTCATTCTAAAACGCCTTAACCATTTCAGTATTAGTGTTATTATATTATTAATGACCTCCAGAACTGTCGAGTGCATTTGCACTCTGTGTCTCGAGGCTTCAAACGCCACCAGGCGTTCATTGTGTGTCCGCATCGTCTTCTGAGGTGAAAGTCATTTATTAAATGAAGAAAAGATTCACGCAGCTTCTTCTACCTCAGTAAATTTTTACTGTTAATATTTGGCGCCAGTTAATCAGGAAGTGATGATTTTTTCTCTTTGACTCGTTGGATTGAAATGCTGCTTTATTCCCAAATGTTTTATAAGATATTTCTGTTTTCATTTGCATTTTTTAATGGTAACATAGCTATTGTTGGAAGTGATAAATGAGTTTCCGGCATTAAACGATCATATTTATTGGCATATTTTGAGTAAAAAAAACTGTGAGGTATGTCTGAAAGTGAGTTTTGTTTGAGTAGTTTGCTGGAGCAGTGAACTGGCTCAGATGGCTTAGTCGGATTTGGTGAACTGACCCAAAAGAATGATTCGTTCGAGAGTCAAATGTCATTCTGAACCACTCCCAGAGGTTCTAATGTTATAAATAATGTTCAGTTTCTTGCACAGAGGATCATTTCACCTTTTAAGTCCTCAATGGATTATGAAGAGTAACATGTATTCATTTTGTTTTGCCTATATTAATTTTTTTTGACATTAAAGTAATGATAGCCATTGACTTGAATTTAATTAATACCAAGGACCACTATTTCAAAAAATCCTAACATAAACAATAGCTAAAAATCTTTTTTTAAATTGTGCATCTTGGATGGCGAGTAAATTAAAAGACTTTTTTTAAAGCTATAACTTTAAGTGCTACAGAAAAAAAAATATTTAGCTCATGTCATTTTCTAACCGTTTTCTGTATTTTGCTATTCATGTATTCGTGTTCTTTTCTTCATTTATTTATGCTTAATTGCATTATAGGACCTTGATCTTTTATTGTGATGGATTTTTTTGGGCTGGCGTTGTAAATTACAGTATAAAATACAGACTCAATTCTCCATATATTACTTCTTACATTATTTCAAGCTACTAAAATGTAACAAAAGTCGCTTTGTTAAACTGCAAAATAAACTTTCATCATCAAAAGTCAGAGCAGATATCAATGTCCCATAATGCAATATATAATCATAAATGGACAAAAAAAAGTCAATCACAAGATACAGAACCTGTTAATTACCACATATTTTTTACAGTGTAGAAAAAACTGAGATTTTAAACACATTTATTCTCTTACCTTCAAAAGCAGTGATGTTTTCTCGCGTTGTCTGACCTGAGAATAGAAATAAGCGGTTTAATAATCATCCTTATCCCTACCAGACATTCATCAACACACTTATTTCTCACAATGAATCTATTCCGAACACAAATCAGAGCATCATATGATAACTGTGGTTCATGTGTTTAAGACAAAGTCGCAAACAAGAGTGACATCGTCAGATAAAGTAACAGAAGATGTCCTACCGCAGCTCACAGACAGTTCCAGTAAAAACACAAGCAGTCCCGAGAGGTAAAGCATTGTGACAGAGCAAAACACATGCGGTGAAGGAGCTGTGAGTGAATAAACGGCTGTGGTCGAAGCGTTTAATGGGAGAAACAAAAGAGGGCAGGAACACGGGGCCACTGTGATTGTGTGTGTGTGTGTGTGTGGGGTGAAAGAAAACACTCCACCCATTTACAGTCCAGCGGGAGTTCATGGATAGTTTGGGATGAGACATTTCTGTAGAGCTGCAGTTTTTTTCTGGAGAAAACAGGAGTGGACATTAGCGTACAACTGTTGACTTGATAAAAGCGATTTCTCGTGGGACACTACATGAGAATTATACAACCTCATTAGAGGATTGCATAATTCCTGCTCATTTTAAATGGATTTTCTATTATTTTTATAAAGTAAGTATGCTTCAGTATTACACGCGTTATCATTTTGGAATAATGTTTCACTATCAGTAATGCTTGTTTGAGAATACTATTAACTTTCGAGCACTGACAGATACTAAACTAATGAAACAACACTGATCCAAATTCAGTGGAATTTGCAATAATGCATCAAATATGTATACAGTTGAAGTCAGAATTATTAGCCCTCCTGTATAGTTTTGTTCCCAATTTCTGTTTAACGGAGAGAAGATTTTTTCAACACATTTCTAAACATAATAGTTTTAATAACTCATTTCTAATAACTGAGTTCTTTTATCTTTGCCATGATGACAGTACATAATATTTGACCAGATATTTTTCAAGACACTTCTATACAGCTTAAAGTGACATTTAAAGGCTTAACTAGGTTAATTAGGGTAAATAGGCAAGTCATCGTGTAATGATGGTTTGTTCTGTAGACAATCTAAAATAAATATTGCATAAGGGGGCAAATAACATTGATCTTAAAATGGTTTAAAAAAATTAAAATCTGTTTTATTCTAGCCGAAATAAAACAAATAAGACTTTCTCCAGAAGAAAAAATATTATTGGAAATACTGTGAAAATTTCCTTGCTCTATCAACCATTATTTAGGAAATAATTTAATAAGAAAAGAGTTAATAATTTTGACTTCAACTGTATATATAATATATAATTGCCAATAATATTGGTCGTCCTTGTAAATGTACAATGTAAAATAAATCTTGTTGTCTTAAAAGTTTTAGTTGAATCAAATGAACTTTTCTATAGTCATCTCAGCTTACATCAAACTGACTAAAAACATTGTATAACCTGATTAACTTACTAAAATAAGTTAAAGCAACATAAAAATGTTTGTTGTCTTGACTTTGTTATTAAATTGTTTATAGTGTACATTATTAAACATGTGTGTAGTTTAAAAGGCTACTGTTTTTTTTTTTTTTTTTTAGCTTTTAGGCATAACTAGTTTAATTAGGTTAGCTATAAGTTAGGTTGAAAGGCTGGTCTAGTCATTGGACAACAGTGGTTTGTTCTGTAGCCAATCCATAAACAGTTTTTTTTCTAATAATATTGACCACAGCAGTTTTTACATTTGTGAAAAGAAATTATTCGAGCCAATCTTAATATGTTATAAATATGTATATACATACAGTTGAAGTCAGAATTATTAGCCCCCTTTTTCTTTTTTTTAAATATTTCACAAATGATGTTTAACAGAGCAAGGAAATTTTCACAGTATGTCTGATAATATTTTTTCTTCTGGAGAAAGTCTTATTTGCTTTATTTCGACTATAAAAAAAGCAGTTTTTAATTTTTTTAAATCCATTTTAAGGTCAAAATTATTAGCCCCTTAAGCAATATTTTTTTGCCTAATTACCCTAACCTGCCTAGTTAACTTAATTAACCTAGTCAAGCCTTTAAATGTCACTTTAAGCTGTATAGAAGTGTCTTGAAAAATATCTAGTCAAATATTATTTACTGTCATCATGGCAAAGATCAAATAAATCAGTTATTAGAAATGAGTTATTGAAACTATTATGTTTAGAAAAGTGTTGAAAAAATATGGAAAAAATGTATGGAAATATATGGAAAAAAATAAACAGGGGGGCTAATAATTCTGACTTCAACTGTATATATATATATATATATATATATATATATATATATATATATATATATATATATATATATATATATATATATATATATATATATATATACTAATAATACAAATTAATAAATGCATTGCTCATTGTTAGCTAATGCTTAAAGTTACTGTTTTCATTAACAATTAATACATTTAATTTCTGCAATTATACAATATTATATGATGTTATAAATGTTAAAAAAAAGCATTGCTTATTTTAATTCATATTGCAACGTATTACCATTTTCATTAATATAATTTTTTATAGTATTTAACCATATGTAGACGTTATATAGTAGTAATACAGAATAAAAAATTATGGACTACGTTTCCTTTTCCTTACTTCCCATTATCCCCTCAAAAAATTAAATTAAACTAATTAAAAACAAACATATCCTCTGAAAAAGAGAAAATAACAAGAAAAAGGATCCTGCAAAGGAGTCAATATTCCCTCTTTCCTGTAGCTTACTGTTTAATAGAGCTGATATCATCAGAACAGGCGAAGCCTTTGAGATGGGTGTTTTAAATGGGATTTCAGGTCTTTTCAAAAATTGAGATCCTGCAAGTAAACATTTTACCTTTTCAAGTTTTATGCCATTAATATATACATATATAACATATAACATTATAACATAATTTTACAGTTAACCTGCTAAAACTGTTGACAAATTGCTCTATATTTCCGATCTGGAAATGCCCCTTGTTGGCTTACCGGTGTAACCGGGTCTGCTGTGGTTTCAGAAATGCGTTTTGTTTCCGTTTACAGAAAAGAAATCAGCTTTTATTTATCATAAGTTGTGACACTTATATCACGAAACATTTCTGTTTTACTGCTAATTAAGAATACGATAACATTTCAGTACTTCGCTATTTTCATTAACATACAATTCAAATGTGTTGATTCAATAATTGCTATCAATACTTTATTACGATCCTCGTGTTGATCCCACTTTATATTAAGTGGCTTTAACTAATATGTACTTACACTGAAATTACTAATTAGTTACAATGAACTTATTGTCTAAATACATGTTTTTACATTGTACTGATGCTTGATCAAATACCTGCATGCAATTACATGTTAATTTCTGTAATTACATGTATTTACACTGCTGATCATCCCTTACACCTTAAACCTACCCATACCCCCAAACCTGTCAATAACCCTACCTGTATCCCACCTCAAGAGCACCGGAAGTGTTCTGCCATACATTATGAACACAGTAAGTACACTGTATTTATGTTTTAAAGTAAGTACATAGTAGTTAAGGACAGTTAATATAAAGTGGGACCAAGTGATTTTTTAAAGGAGCAAGGATATTAGGATATTTTTATTTTGGCTGGAAAAAGCAGTTTTTATTTTTTACAACCATTTTAAGGGTATTATTATTAGCCCCCTTAAGCTATATTTTTTTCAATTGTCTACAGAACAAACCACTGTTATACAATAACTTGCCTAATTACCCTAATTAACCTAGTCAAGCCTTTAAATGTCACTGTAAGCTGATTACAAGTATGTTGAAAAATATTTAGTCAAATAATATGTGCTGTCATCATGGCAAAGATTAAAGAAGTTAGTGATTAAAAAAAAAACTAAACAATTCTTCTCACTGTTAAACAGAGCTTAACGTCTGTATAAACATATTGTTTTCAGTATGCAGTATTCTGCAAAAATACACAAACATTACATAAAATACGTGACTGCATGACCGCCGATGCCTTTAACCTGGTAAAACTGTTGACAAATTGCTCTATTTCCGATCTAGAAATGCCCACTCATCGGCTAACCGGTGTTATTCTGCCTGAGGTTTCAGAAACCCATTTGATTTCCGTTCCTACAATATTCACAGAAAAGAAAAGAAATCTACTTTTGTAAGATGCAAAGCAGTTACCTTCATTATTTCTGTTGCACTATTAGGCTAATTAAGAATGCAAACATTGGTATTTAGACTTTTCCTATATTAAAACAAAACAACAGACATCTCTTTAACATCTTCAGTTATTTTCCCCACAGCTACAGTGTCTCTCTTGTGGTTTGTAGGTGTGAGCTTCAGAATTTTGCTGTTGTTTTGAGAGGGGTCTGGATGCAGACCTGGTGCAGTGCAATCTGAGATGCATCCAATGCTTTTTAATGCGCTCACCTAACCCCACCCCTAACCCTACCCGTCACAGTGACGTCACTCACTCTATTGAATGCATTGTGTCTGACATTGCATCGCTGAGTGATGCAATCTCAGCTTGCATCATAAAGGCTGCATCCAGATACTATTGGTTGTTTTGCTAATATTTGGGTTTTTTTTCCTTTCAGATTCACACCTTTCCCAACCGTGCAGTACGCTGCATTGATGATTGTTGATACCCTTAAACCACATTCTTAAAATCAAAAGCTGCATCTATAGTTGCATTATCGAACTATACTAACTAAATGAACAGTTAACTGTTATAAAAGATTAATGAATGCATTGCTCATTGTTGATTAATGTCTATTGTAAAACTCCAAAGCTGTATTTCATTTAACAAACCTGAACAATAAACAGATTTTGAAATAATGTGGGGCAACCCAGTGGCGCAGTAGGTAGTGCTGTTGCCTCACAGCAAGAACGTCGCTGGGTCGTAGGTTCGAACCTCGGCTGGGCTGGGTCAGTTGGCGTTTCTGTGTGGAGTTTGCATGTTCTCCCTGGGTTCGCGTGGGTTTCCTCCGGGTGCTCCGGTTTCCCCCACAGTCCAAAGACATGCAGTACAGGTGAATTGGGTAAGCTAAATTGTCCATAGTGTATGAGTGTGAATGTGTGTGTGGAAGTTCCCAGAGATGGGTTGCGGCTGGAAGGGCATCCGCTGCGTAAAAATCGTGCTGGATAAGTTAGCGGTTCATTCTGCTGTGGCGACCCCGCAAGGGACAAAGCCGACAAGAAAATGAATGAATGAATGAATGAATGAAATAATGTGTGTGTGTGTTCAAATCCAGAGAAAACTATATAATTATATGACTTAATACTACATTTTGCATAAGATACCTCATGCATAATTTTACAGTATGTGAATGATTGCTCAAAGCAGGCAATCAGCAATATTTACAATATTATTACAGCAATGAGTAAATACACGATGACTACTGTAAGTGACTCATGTAACACACGCATGCACACACAAAAAAATCCCTGGGCTTGAATGTTTCAGCATTACTGCACACTGTTTTCTTCTCATACATTTGAACATCACTGTAAAAAATGCTTGTCCCAACACAAATCCATCAAGTTAACTTAAATGTTTTTACAATTTTAAGTGGATTGAACAAAAAAAAACTATTAATTTGTCCAAAAAAATCCTCAAGAATTGTGTTAATTCAGCTCATTTTAAATAAGTAGTTTGAGGAAGCACTAGAAAAAATTTTTTTGTGATGGATGATATGCATTTATAAAGCAATGATGTTTATTTATGGTAAAAAAAGACAAAGGAGTACGGGTCCGTTTACACAGAATGCATTTTTCCCTCTTCAATGCTCTACTTTTCTATTGTTTTTCAATGCAAACACACACTTAATGGACGTGTGTGAGCATTACGCTCATGTCTTACATCTTTTGAAGACATGATTTCTTCAAAAACTTTCGTTTTTTTTAGATGTTGTGTCAAGTTAAAAAACTTTAACAAGCAGTGTTGTTCATCACTGTAAGTTCCATAGCAGTGGAACAACTGTTGCAAGCTTCTGTTGATAGTAGAAAGCTGGCATGCCAATTGTTTTATTTACTATTACATCATGTCGAAGGAGCTGCTCATTGTGGCTGTGTTAATATATCCAGTGTTATAAAAGATGTACCCCCGGTTTCACAAACAAGGTTTAAGGCTAGTCATGGATTAATTGCATGTTTGAGCTGTCTCAACTGAAAATAACTTACAGTGAGATGTCTTAAAATATGTCAGTGTCATTTTTTGTCTACAGGTGCACACCAGTAATGTATTTTTCTAAGGCTGATTTTATAAATGTGGCTTAAATAGTCTAATTTAACTAAGGTCTTGTCCTGGCTTAAGCTAAGCCCTGTTTGTGAAACTGGGCCGTAATGATGTAAGTTAAAAGCAGGGGTGTCCAAACTCGGTCCTGGAGGGTTGGTATCCTGCAAATTTAGTTCCAACCCCAATCAGATACACCTGGGCTAGCTAATCAAGCTCTTACTAGGCTTTCTAGAGACAAGCTGAAAGTAAAATCTGCAGGACACTGGCCCTCCAGGACTGAGTTTGGACACCCCTGGTTAAGTGCTTATCATAAGATATTGTTTTCCCTTTTCTAATGGGTCTGTAATTGTCATTAGTACATCACAATCATAATATTGCATCACGTTGACCTCAACATTTTTTAAAACCCATTCCTGAGCGCCACGTCTCACATTTCTAGAAGCAAAGATGCGTTCGGTGTCAATGAGCCCTAAGTTATTTAAGTGTGTGTTGATTTACACTTTGAGTCACTTTCTTTCTGTGTTCACTTTTAGGTCTTGCATTGTGAAATGAGTCTGAAAGAAAGATGTTATGATGACCTCAATTCCAGATTATAATATAACAGCTGAAGCAGCATGATGTCAACCGCACACAGCAGGATTAAGTCATTTCTTGGCACGTTCGCTTGCATGATCACTGCAAGAAATATGAACGTTTTTGCTGTTTTATAAAAAATAATGGTCTTGCACAAAATAGCAGATCATAAGCTTTTTCCACAGTCAAACGGTTTGTGACCTGACCTGCAGTTGCTTAAAAATGCATTTGATACAAGGCTAAAAGAAACATTTGTCTGCACTTATATTTAAATATACAGTTCTCAGCATATATGAGTATACCCCCACAAATCTCTCATTTAAATGAATATTTTCTACAGGATGATTTATTATATTTGTGCATATACATTAGTCAGTACTGAAGCCAAATCGGGAGCTTATCTAACAAAATAACCTACAAAAATGGTTCAAAAATTAGTAGCCCAAATATATATGTTAGGGAAAAATATTAAATAACATTTTCAAAAAAAGCAAAAAATCAAGAGAAGCAAAAGATATATACATCTATTTATATATTTGAGTATATAGATACAATTTTGTTGAATTTTTGTAGGTTGTAATTTATTTGCAATATTTAGCTTGAATTTAAATGTATTTTCTTTCCATTTCTAAAGATGTTCTGTAACGAAAATATTATTTTAATAAATATATCTGTTAAATAAATCTGTTTTGTTCAAATGCACCAATGAATATTACCCATACTCACTGAGAAATAGATAAAACTATTAATTTTCTTAATGGGGTGTACTCATATATGCTGAGCACTGCATTTATATTCAAGATTTTTTTTTTAAATGCATTTATCTTATTTATTTCATTTACTTATTTTAGTATTTTTATTTCCTTTATTTCACATTTTTTTCTGCAAACTGTTTTACTGCTGAAGGCAAAATAATGTGAAATTTTATTTTTCAAATATATAGCAAATGATGTTAAATGAAATTGATGATTAAAAGAAAGTTTTCAGAATATTTACTATTATATATGTTTTTCTTCTGGAGAAAGTCTTATTTCGTTCAGCTTAGGTAGCATTAAAAATCTTTACATTTAAATTTCTTTTAAAATATATTTTTTTTACATTTAAATCATTTTTAAGGTCAACCTCATTAGCAACTTTAATAAATTATTCTTTTTAAAATATATATTTTCCTCTATGTGAAAATGTGAGGTTTCTAAAGTAAAGAAAGTGTATTGGGGCAATGTTAGAAATAACATTGAATACCCACTGAGTGATGTGTTTGATTTGTCTGTGTTTAGTCCAGAGGTGCCCAATCTTTTTCTTATGAAGGGCCAAAACCCAAACTTGATTGAGGGTGGTGGGCCGAAGGTAGATATACCAAACTTTTACATTAAAGTTGCCATGGTAATTTCCTAATTTATTAAGATTTTAAAATAAATAATACTTATAAAAATATTTAAAGTTATTAATAATTATATATTTTTTACAATCTATAATGAACTTTTTATTGATTTGCTCATCAATGTCTTGTGCATTGTGTGTTTTCGAGTGACAGCATTTACATTTTTAAAAATCTGATTTATGCACAACATTTGATTCAAACATTTAATTACAGTTTGCTTTTTTGTAGTTCACCAATGAAAGAAAGAAATAAACAAAAGGTTATGCTAAATTAAAAATGACGATCTCTGTTAAAGAGATCTCCTCTCAGAAGGGATGGCAGGCCCTAGTTTGGGCATCTCTGGTTTAGTCTGTATGTGATTTTGTCTGTATGTTTTAAACTGGCAATTATATTTTATTTTTTATTTATTTTTTCTCTCTGATTGTTTTAATATTTACTTGTCTGGGGACTGGAGGTGGAAAATAGCAACCTTGCCAAAACCTGGCACTACGCATCTTTCCTTTTCGAGGTTAATGTAATTTTGTGCATGTCCGTATTTAATAAATAATTTCAAAATTCAAATAATCATTTGTAAAAATCATGTTGTAATTTGCTGATATGATTTAGTGAACTTGATGTCCCAAATTTGATGTTATAAAAAACATTTTATTTTTGATGAAATAAAACACACGAAGCAATATATAATAAATGTAAACATAAAGCATATTTATAAAAGAATTTTGCAATCAGATGCACACAAAACAAGAAATGCAAATAAAGTACATTTATTTTATTTACTTAAATGTGTGTGTGTGTGTGTGTGTGTGTGTGTATATATATATATTTTTTTTTTATTTTTTTTTATTTTTTTTTCTTCATGTAATTTTGGACTTAATTATTTTAATCAGAAATATTTGTAAACATTTGCATATTAAACTATTTTTTTTATATATATATTTTTTTATTTAATGTCCATAAGTTACTGAATAGTGTGCTTTATATGGTTCTGCAAAGTTATTGCTTTTCATTTATAAATAATTAAACAAATATTTTATATATTTATTAAAATTTATTTATAAATATATTTATTATCACAATTATTTGTGAATTTGTACAGGAACAAAATTGCAGCATTTACTCAAAATAACCAGCTTAGGACTTTTAATTTAGCCAAATAACTTTTGTCAATGCCTTGATTTCAATCCCACACACACAACTATAAATAAAATAGTATACATAAGAAATGTGCAAAGAAATCAAATAAATATAGCAACTTAAAAAATGCATAAACAGGTGGACAAAATGAATTTGAAGTCTAGTCGTCTGATGTCTTTTGCGTTTGAGATCGTTTCATATATGAACAATAAAGCTATAAACTCAGAATATTGTCTGAAAATGAGTGATTAATGGTGTGTTTGTGCATCCGCTCGTGCCAACAGGGGATCTCCAGTCTGACGGCTTAAAAACACATCGTGCGGCTCGACTGCGAGACACAATTGCGAGTTATTCTTAACACATAAGACGAAGGCATGCAAAAACACACCACACTTCCCTAAACGCTCTCACTTCAACAGAAGAGATTATTTTGACTCTTTACTAAAAGCTTCAAACCACTTTTAATGCATTCAAAATCTGTTCTGTTTCAGATCAAAAGAAACAATATTTATTATTAATCATAACTTAATATTTTTAGCTACATTTTAAATGTTCGTCTGCTTCATATTAAAAAGTAAAAGTGAAAATTTAAAAAATGGTCATCAAAATATCATATTAATATGTTTTTCTACAAATCAAAAATGAGCAAAAACCTCTTTCAATTCTAGTAGTTTGTTAACATAATGCTACTATATTCATCAAAAGTTCAATGATTTTTGGCATTTATGGACACCTTTTTGACACAACATTAATCATTTCTCCTCATTTTTTATTCTATGGTTCGGTTCATATTTAGCCTGATTATATTAATTTGTTTACTTGTTTGTATATTTCCCATTATTTCTTACTGTATAGCTGAGACTGTATTTGTATGTGCATATGCATTAAATTAACCGACGGTCAAAAAAATAAATAAATAAATAAAAATAAACATAAAGCTATATAAATTTAAATAAATTATTGTCCATACACTGAATGCTATAAGAAGATTTTGGATGATTCGTTTTTGAAAGCAGTTAACAGAAAAAAAGAAAGAATCTTCTCCTTTTACAAAAAAGTAAGTATTTTTAAATATGCTTAATATATTTTTTACATTTTAAAGGATTAAAATATAAAACTGAATGTGTTTTAAGAAGTGTAAATTTGTAAATTAGATTTATGAAAATAAATAACATTACAAGTTGAATAGAAAATTAACAAAAATGATCAAAAAAGTTAACATGCAAACACATATAACAATAATCTGATTTGATGTTGATTTCAACATTTACCATCTACATGAGCACTTGTTATTATAAGAAATGTTAGTCAATGCATTAACAAACGCTTTAAATTTATTCTAAATAAAATGTTATTTTTAAAAATTGGCAAAGACTTTCTCAATATTATTTCTCAATTATAATGTCTACAATATACTGTAATGTAGTGTCTATATTTTATTTACACTTTACTTATTCATTGCTATGCTAAATATTTACAGAATAAAAAAAATAATTTCAATACTGGAATCAAACTCAGACTTCTTCAGTTAACTAGAACATGAAAATTCTTGTAAAAGTCGTCATGCATAATAAATCACTCAAAGTATAACTATGTAAACTTAGTCAAGTTGGATGTTAAATTTAAATATGTGTGTATATAGATAAATGCTAAAAAAGTTTTTGCCATACATAGAAAATGTTAATTATTTTTTCAAAAGCAAAAAAATGATGACTATAATACATACATAAAGTCCACACATTAAAATGTCATTCAGTTATATGACAACACATTTTATCATGCATATTTACATGAATCATTTGATGACATTTTATGAGACTTAAAAATATTTTAAATTATAAGTCATTTAAAATATTTAACAATCCAGACTGCTGAACAAATATTTTATCCACATTTTAACATTGCATGTTCAAAAAGGCACTTGAAACAAAACAGGGTCTAAACTTTGACTTATATTATACAGTTGCAATCAGAATTATTAGCCCCCCTTTGAATTTTTTTTTCTTTTTTAAATATTTCACAAATTATGTTTAACAGAACAAGGAAATTTTCACAGTATGTCTGATAATATTTTTTTCTTCTGGAGAAACTCTTATTTGTTTTATTTCGGCTAGAATAAAAGCAGTTTTTAATTTTTAAAACCCATTTTAAGGTCAAAATTATTAACTCCTTTAAGCTGTTTCTTTTTTCAATAGTCTACAGAACAAACCATCATTATACAATAACTTGCCTAATTACCCTAACCAGCCTAGTTAACCTAATTAACCTCGTTAAGCCTTTAAATGTCACTTTAAGCTGTATAGAAGTGTCTTGAAAAATATCTAGTCAAATATTATTTACTGTCATCATGGCAAAGATAAAATAAATCAGTTATTAGAGATGAGTTATTAAAACTATTATGTTTAGAAATGTGTTGAAAAAATCTTCTCTCCGTTAAACAGAAATTGGGGAAAAAAATAAACAGGGGGGCTAATAAATCAGGGGGTTGAATAATTCTGATTGCAACTGTATATATATATATATATATATATATATATATATATATATATATATATATATATATATATATATATATATATATATATATATATATATATATATATAATTTGTTTATTATAAATATAAAAATATATGATATAATTAATATAATATAATTAAATATAATGCATTTATTTAAATACATAATGTAATATAATTAAATATATATAAACATAGAATAGAATATATTATATAATTAAATATAATTACATTTTTTTGTAATAAAAAAATAATATTAAACACTTTAATTTAAAAATGTATTCAAATTATATAAAAAATATAATATAATATAATAACTTCCTATCTCTTATTGAAATGCAGTATAAAAGTATGCATAAAATAACATGAACTTAAATAAACGTGTGTCTTTAGCATTTCATTATAATAGCATAGCAAAATCTATCTACACAAAACTGTAACTCTGCACAAAGAGAAATGAAGATACAGCATAAATTTAATATTATATTTCATATCCCAGTCTCCTTTTAAACATTTAGACGGGCGACTACACTCTATAAACTGCAACTATTCTGGGAAAAGCTAATTTCTACCACATTTAACCCATAAAGCGTGTGTTTTTTGGTATAAACTGATGCCTATGTTAGTTAAGGCATGTATCAGTGCTGCAAACTGTGATTTCTGGCAGGAAATGTTCAACACTACAGGCGTAACGTGTTAAATGACTAAATAACTCACAGGAAACAGGCTACTAATCATCTGTCGCTTCCTGTCCCTTATTCCACACATGAGAGCTATACCCGCTGATCGATATCATGGGTTTGGGCAAAGTTAGGTGAATGGCAAACGCACACAGTGAGAAAACACACACACAAACAAACAAGCAAAACGCAGCAGGAATAAAAGTGCTGATCTGAAAACATCCTACAGCAGGGTGTGAAAATTTACGACCACCGCATACTCCAGTGGGCACATTTTGAGCAGTTGTGGGTAATTTTGCTTATTTGCATTTGTTTCTTATCTGGACCTGTTAAAATGCCTGAAACGTTGCTTTTTTTTAGAATGCTATCGAGGGAACTTGTTTAGTCTAAATGCATCAATCATGCATTTAGACTAAATATAAAATGATTTTTGAATTGCATTCATTTTAATTCATTAAATAATGACACAAATTTTTTTTGAGCTGCAAAGAGTTTATTTGTGACATGAACAAACTCAAGCAACTTATTCAAATTAACAAAATCATATTAAATTTTAAAATGCAAAATACGTCAAACAATGTAATTGTTTTTTTTTTTAAATAGCAAATGTCAAACATAAATAAATAAAAATATAAAAAAACAAGAAAAGAAAATAACATAAAAAAATAAATAAAAGAAAGTAAAAATATAAAAAAATATTTACAAAAAATGTAAAAAAATAAGAAATAACATTTAAAAAATAAATAAATAAAACAAAATAAAAAATAAGAAAAGAAAATAACATTTAAAAATAAATAAATAAATAAACAAAAGAAAAAAATACAAACATGAAAAAAAGAAAAGAAAATAACATAACATAACAAATATATAAAAGAAAACAAAAAATAAAAATATAAAAAAATAAGAAAAGAAAATATGATTAAAAAATTATGAATAAAACAAAAGAAATATATAAAAATAAGAAAACAAAATAACATTAAAAAATAAAATAAATAAAAAAATAAAAATAAAACAAAATAAAAATATTTTAAATCATAAGAAAAGAAAAAAACATTTAAAACAAATTATAATAAATAAATAAAAATAAAACAGAATAAAAATATTTTAAAACATAAGGTAAGAAAATAACATTTAAAAAAGAAAAAAAGAAAAATATTAAAAGAAAAAAAATCATAAAAAGTTAATAAATAAAACAAAAGAAAAATCTAAAAAAAAAAAACATTTAAAAAAAATAAATAAAATAAAACAAAATTTAAATATTTAAAAATATAAGAAAACAAAACAACATTTAAAAAATAAATATAAGTTGATGGTAAAACTAGGTCACAATAAAAACCAGTGAAGATCTCGCTCTAAGCTATACAGTCTATAGAGTCACCAACTGCATAATCATTTTGATCGAAACGTCTCCGCTTCCACTAAGAGCACACACTTCCTGTGACACTCAATAATGCATCTCACTTTTGAAGCTAATTTAGTTCACAATTATATACACAAAAACATATCTAGTAGCAGTACATAGGAAATTAATAATGAAACTATAGTAAAAATTTATTTTTTTCAGCCCTAAATATTATTGTTTTATTCTAAATTATTTATTTATTTTAAGATTTTTTTTAACTTACTGAACCGAAATTTGACAAAATATCCCATAAATGTTTCTGAATAAATGGGATATGTTTCTGAAATTAGCAAAGTTACTGCTTTTCACTTACTAATTTAACAGGATGTGATGTTAAGGCAAAATTGAAGCTTTTAAAAAATTACCAGCTTGAAAGTCAAGTTTTAGTGCATCTTTCTTCAAGAAGAGCAAGTGACTTTCGACTGATTCCAATAAATTGACATTATAAAATGACTAATTCAATAAATGATCAATATCAAATCACTGTTTCAATAAACTGGCATTAATAAGTAACTGAAATTTTAAAGCCTGCAGATTACATTTGAGAAAAAACCTACTGCAGTACCATCCACAAGCAAAACAAGGTCAAATGTAGTGTGTGTTTGTGTGTGTGTTTCTAATGAACTGTGCGGTGCTTGAAGTAAACAAAGTGCCAATGAGCTGCCAACCACAAATGACTAAAAACAAAAGAGAGAATCGGGTGGGAAAGAGAAGGGTGGAGGGTATTGTATGAAAAACAGAAAATCTGCCCTGTGAGAATCTGCTCGATTTAACAACCTCAACAACACCCCAAACACATCAACAAGTAAACAGATTGAATAAATTGTATAGAATTATTAAGAAAATGGTCGATAACTATTAAATGACACCCATTCTGGTCTTTGGATCACTTTGAATAACTTTTTTTACTTTCTCCAAATGCTGTCTAATGTTTATATTTTCCATATTTTGTGATTCATTTATTAATTTTAATATTTTTTCTGCTTATTTATGCTTTTGAACTGCATTATAGGTTATAGGTAACCTTGAAAATTTGGAAAAAGTGATTTTATGAACATTTTTAATAGTGTAAAGTGATATATTGCCTGGGTTGGTGTTGCATATGATGGTACTTAAACCTCAGTGGTACAGGAAGAAGTCTGCATCCTTCAAGAAAAACATGATTTTCATGCAGGACAATGCTCCATCACACGCGTCCAAGTACTCCACAGCGTGGCTGGCAAGAAAGGGTCTAAAAGAAGAAAAACTAATGACATGGCCTCCTTGTTCACCTGACTGAACCCCATAGAGAACCTGTGGTCCATCATCAAATGTGAGATTTACAAGGAGGGAAAACAGTACACCTCTCTGAACAGTGTCTGGGAGGCTGTGGCTGCTGCTGCACGCAATGTTAATGGTGAACAGATCAAAACACTGACAGAATCCATGGATGGCAGGCTTTTGAGTGTCCTTGCAAAGAAAGGTGGCTATATTGGTCACTGATTTGTTTTTGTTTTGTTTTTGAATGTCAGAAATGTATATTTGTGAATGTTGAGATGTTATATTGGTTTCACTGGTGAAAATAAATCATTGAAATGGGTATATATTTGTTTTTTGTTAAGTTGCCTAATAATTCTGCACAGTAATAGTCACCTGCACACACAGATATCCTCCTAAAATAGCTCAACCTAAAAACAAACAAAAAACTTCTTGCAAAAATATTCAGCTTTGATATTAATGAGCTTTTTGGGTTCATTGAGAACATGGTTGTTGTTCAATAATAAAATTAATCCTCAAAATACAGCTTGCCTAATAATTCTGCACTTCCTGTATATATATATATATATATATATATATATATATATATATATATATATATACATATATATATATATATATATATATATACACACACACACACACACACACACACACACACACACACACTTACCGGCCACTTTATAAATAACACCTGTTCAACTGCTCGTTAAAGCAAATTTCTAATCAGCCAATCACATGGCAGCAGACATGGTCAAGACAATCTGCTGCAGTTCAAACTGAGCATCAGAATGGGGAAGAAAGGGGATTTAAGTGACTTTGAATGTGGCATGGTTGTTGGTGCCAGACATGCTGGTCTGAGTATTTCAGAAACTGCTGATCTCCTGGGATTTTCACGCACAACCATCTCTAGAGTTTACAGAGAATGGCCAGAAAAAGAGAAAATACCCAGTGAGCAACTGAAGCCTGGTTTATACTCGACATGTCCGCTAGTTCGATTGAGTGCGCGCGGTGAATGTGACGTCATCGCGGTATTAGCGGAAGTTCGCTTTGGGTGCGCGCGACATCATTTCGGCTGGCGGTGCGCACAGCTTTTTTTGAGACTCGAGCAAACTGTTCGCGTGGTGATTTGATTTGAGTTGAATATGAATCACTTTGAAGAGATTTTGTCTGAAACAGTACGACTATACAGACACCTTTATGATCCGTGATCATAGAGATAACCTGATGATCAATAATTCTTGGCTAGAAATTGCAACAGCCGTGGGAAAGGAGGAAAGTTTTTGTTAAAAAGTTTGAAAAACCTGAGGGATGAGTTTGTTAAATAGAGGTAAAGTTGATTTTACATTCCCACATTCGTTCAGTGACAACTTGTGACACACTCCCTATATTGTTTACCGCAGCACTCTAAATATTTGGTCTGAAATAACCTGCAAGTAAGACTTGAAAACAACATTAACACTGTTTATTTGACTGATGTTGCACTTTGATAGTCATTGGCTGATAATATGATTTCGCAATTTAGAGTTTGCAAATAATACTTTTATGAAGTTATATTATTAAGGAGAAAGTCTGAATGTGCGAAAATAAAACCAACTTTACCTCTATGTTTGTTAAAGCCAAAAGAGGCCATGGCAAATGTGGAGACCCAGGTACACAATTACAGAAATATGTTTTTCCACCATTCATAGGTTTTACACTGATGTATATATTCGAATTTTGAGTTTAAAACAATGTAATAGCTACAAAACTAAAATGAATTAACAAATTATTTCTTTGATAACTGGAAAGAAATATTTCAACCAATCAGTTTAAAATATACTGATGCCCTGTTTTTCTTGGCTTTATTTGTGATAATGGTCATGAATGTTGGATCAGTATTGCCTTTTTAACATAAATATAGGACAGAAACTAGCCAGACAGTAATGTGTGAATTGTGGAGTGGGCTAAATCTAAAAAACATCTGTATTTTTAAGTGTGCTTTTTTTGATTTATTCTTGCTGTAATAAAATTATATATGTAGAGTAACCCATGTTCTGTTGTCATTGACATTTTAATAAACTTTAATAGGTAAAACGGTCCGAGATATGAACAAAAGCAAGTGATGCATCAAAGTTTGTTTAAAAAAAAATCTTGAATGGTTATAAAAATCTTTATAATAATATAATAATAAATAATAATAATAATAATAATAAATAATTTATAAAAACAATAAAAATAGTTAGTTTAAAAAAATCTTGAATGATATTAATGACATGACGTAGTTCCGGAAACTTTCTACTTCTCTGTTTATCCGTCTGACTTTACGGTCAGTTTCTTTTGACCGCCCCCTGTCTTTTTAAAGAATATCACAACAGTGATTCGGCGATTGTCCGTTTCGCAAGGTGCGCGTGATGCTATCATGTCAATATAGACCAAAATCTCTAAGGAATATTTCCAGTACATTCCAGAACATTTCGATTTGAAAACACCACAAATGAATGAAAGCTTTATTGGATTCCTATTGGCTTCTGTCTTTTCCTCCTGTCTCATTAGCATTTATTTTTCAGCTCTATGTTCACCTAACAGTAGAGAACTGGGGATGCCTGTGCATGCAGCACACAAAGGTTTGACACAGAAAAGTCATTTAATTTATTGCACAACTCTGCATTATGGATATTGCATATACTAATCGTGATAACAATAATTTTTCGATATATTGTGCAACCCTAGTATGTGTGTGCTCAGGGTAGCAGCTCATCATGTTAATAAGTTTAAAAGTTTGTGGTGCATCACTCAAAAACCCCTGCAGAGTCAACCTCAGATTCCGACCAATTAAAACCTACATCATAACCACAACATAACCTGCATGGCCTCTGCAGTTTTAGGAGCCGGTATGACTCTCTGCTGAACTCCAGACCAACCCAGTGAGATCCAAAGTTCAGAAAAACAACTTTCATGGCAAACAAGGTGGACTGCAGATTTAATACACCTGTTGCTCACAGTCAACTGCTGTCAAATTTCATGCAATATAACAATTAATTCTAAATCTATATTTAAAATTAATAAATTGCATAAATAAAACATCTACATAAAAACATAATTATATGTTGATACATGCAATAAATTGTCCATATATTGTATATAAAATATATACTATTATTTAAAAGTAATAAAAAATAGCCTACATACAGGGTGACGCGGTGGCGCAGTAGGTAGTGCTGTCGCCTCACAGCAAGAAGGTCGCTGGTTTGAGCCTCAGCTGGGTCAGTTGGCATTTCTGTGTGGAGTTTGCATGTTCTCCCCGCATTTGCATGGGTTTCCTCCAGGTGCTCCGGTACAGGTGAATTTGGTAAGCTAAAATTGTCCGGAGTGTGAATGAGAGTGTGAGAGATATTTTTTCTTCTGGAGAAAGTCTTATTTGTTTTATTTTGGCTAGAATAAAAGCAGGTTTTAACTTTTTAAAAAACTTAAGGTCAATATTATTAGCCCCTTTAAGCTATATATTTTTTTCAATAGTCTACAGAACAAACCATCGTTATACAATAACTTGCCTAATTACCCTAACCTGCCTAGTTAACCTAATTAACCTAGTTAAGCTTTTTAAATGCCTTTAAGAAAAAATAAACAGGGGGGTAATAATTCAGGGGGGCTATTAATTCTGACTTCAACTGTGTGCAAAAAAAAATAAAAATAAATAAATAAATAAATATATATATATATATATATATAAATACAATTTTTTTTTACTATTTTTAAATATTAATATACATTTTTCTATCAAATATATGGACAATTTATTACATGTATCCATATATAATTATGTTTTTAGTTGATCTTTAAATAATGTAAATATTTAACTTATGGAATTTATTCATTTTGAATAATTTTTATGTTGCATAAAAAATTTACAGCAGTTCATTGACAGGTTTATTAAATCTGCAGTATATATATATATATTAAATACAATTTTTTCTATTTTTTCTATAAAACATTGCACAATTTAATACATATATCAACATAATATTATATTACATGCATAGTATTACATGCATTAAGTATAAAATACATATTGTATCTTATATGGATATTTATATCTTATAAAATTTATATGCAATATAGAAAGTAATGACATTTGATAAATTTTAGATATTTTCACACGAACAATAAAATACAAATGCCAAAAAGCTGCAAACATTAACAATACATTCCTTAAAACCAAATTTTAAAAATTAATTCTAAAATAAGTATCATTCCTAAAAATGTATTATTTTTCCTCGTATCCTCCTTTAGGCATAACAAACATCTATATTAGCTTACGCTATTTATTTTTTTTTTTTACATTTTTCCAATTACTACATCCCGTTTAGTTGATGTTGCTAATTATGCAAAGAAATGGAGACTGCTTTATATAAAAACTTTACAAAAGTCCTGAACTGAAGTGCAATACGACTGCAAAACGTGCATTAATTAATGCTGATGCAAGTGATCTTCACGTGCCCTCACAGATATTTGGGGTTTCGATTAAACAGGGTGCTCTACTGAGAAACATCAACCACACATCTTCACGCCTATCTGCTGAGATGTTTTGTGGTTTCTTTGTGCTTTAAATGTTTTGGGGCGCTATGTAGGGCAATGCAAACACAGCTGAACGAAGACAAAAAGGGATTGACAGAGAGCAGAACATCAGAAAAGCTAAGACACAAACCACAGAGGACAATATTACGAACAAGACCGCCTGAAGACCTACGCTCACAGGTGAGTCCCACACAGATTACTGCATCTGAAACTACTCAAAGACAAAGATCAATAATAATGCTGGGCAAAGATTAACCACGTCCAAAATAAAAGTTTGTTCCGACATAATATATGTGTGTGTAGTTATATTTATAATGCATATGCAACAGAAACAAACTTATACAAATCAATGTTGTTACATAGATATTTAAATTTATATATAATTTGTATCATATATACATATATATATACATATATATATATATATATATATATATATATATATATATATATATATATATATATATATATATATAGTTGATGTCAGAATTATTAAATCCCCTGAATTATCACCCCCCCGTTTATTTTTTCTCTAATTTCTGTTTAACAGAAAAGATTTTTTTTAACACATTTCTAAACATAAAAGTTGGGAAATATTAAAAAAAAATAAAAATAAATAAAAGGGGGGCTAATAATTCTGACTTCAACTGTGTGTGTGTGTGTGTGTGTGTGTGTGTGTGTGTGTATATATATATATATATATATATATATACATACACACACACATTTTCTGAAATATATGCATGAATGTGTGTATTTATATATGCCTAATAAATATACACAGTACACACATACTTGTATGTTAAAACTAAATTTTATTTTGGATGTGATTAATCATAATTAATTTTTGCCCAGCACTAATCAATAAATAAATAAAATACAACCAAACTATAAAGATAATCAGGAAAAGTGCTTTATATTCTGCTTATGAACTTAATAGTGTTATTATTTGTATTTTTTTAAGACAAATAATATTTTGAAACATCATTTATTCAGATGCAGTAGCTGGGTATTGTTGTCTATTTTTGTATTTATCATAATTTATCATGATCATTATCCCTTTCTGATAAGTTATACAACTGTCATAACTGTTTATTATATATATAAAAAATAAAGCATTTTAAAACATTATGTAAATAAATAAGTATTTTGCTGTTAATGCTGTCAATACTGTCTAATATCTTATGTGGACTACACTTCTTTTTTTTTTTTTTTTGCTTATTCTAACATTATTTTATCTACAATTCCAAGCTTAACATCAAACCAATCTGTCATTAAAGGTGCTATTTATGTATTTATAAAAATAATTTTAAGGCTTTTAATTATAAGCAAATGATAAAATATCAGTAGTAAGTGCAGAAAGATTATGTATTTATTATTGAATTACTATTAATGAAAACCAGTATTTAGTATTTAAAAAAAGACAGTATTATTGAAAGTATTTTGCTAATGCTTTGTCTTGTGGTTTTATTTAAATCATTATAACGTCTATAATATTACTAAGGCAAATAATGCAATATAATTATTAATTGGGGTTATTACTTAGGGCAAAAGGTATTTTTAAGATAGTTGTGCTTTTAATTAAATGCAAATGATCGGATATCAACGCAGGATGATTAAAATAGATGTGTTAATGAAATTAAAAATTGCGCACAACCTTAAAGACTGCAGGTGAACGTTTGTATAATGTGTAATATGCGCACACACTTACATAACATTTATAAATATATCTGAAGTTATCGTTGACATGTTAACCCTATAATTCAAGCATGAACAGGAGACAACACACTACGAGGAATAACCATTAATAAAACAATCCGAAAATTGGATTAAACTGACTTTTCTGTAGCCTACTATTGCTGTCCTGTACTCATTATCTTGTTGAACTAATAACGTCAATGGTTTATCTGCACTTAGTCTAATAAAAATAAAATGTATTAACTTTAGCCCAAAACATCAATATCACTCATCGCTTTCAGAATCAAATTACTCAACCCATAGAGTTGCTATAATTGTCGAGATTAAATTAACAAGCGTTAAAGCTACAGCTAACTTACTGAACATGTTAACTAGTTGGTAACTTAGCTTACGGTTGTTTATGAAGCTGACTCGCCATTGGCTTAAACACGAAGTTTCCTCCTTTTCTTCCTCCCGGTCATCATCTTCATCCTCACGAGCAACCTGTTTCTCCACACAGACATTATTACAGAAACAGATCTCAATTTAACCTGATGTCTAGCTCAACTTCTGCTTAAATAAAGACCCTTTTCCTCCTGAAACCGTTTTTAAAGCCGCTTGGCACGCGATGCTGACTGAAAGCACGAAGGGGGTGTCAGATTTACGCCAACGACTGTCTGGCTGTGGCACGCAACAAGTACTAAAATGAGTAAAATTTCATCCTGACAGCTTTTAACTGAGAAATTTCGTGCTCTCTTTCACCGCATATAACACCTGAAACGAAAGGTGACATTTCTGTAATGACGCATCTGTCAACAGTGGCGCGAGTTACTATAGTGACGCCGTTTATTATTGTGAGGCACGACGCTTTTCGATCTTTTGTTTTTGTATTGGTTTTACAATTTAAAGGAAAGGGTTTACTTTCCTGTAGGCTATCTAAAAACGTCAACATGGAGATTCAAGAGTAAGAAACTGTAGGTTACTTTCACTGTTAGATGTGATTAAGCATAATTTACTTCACACCCTTTTAACCTTCAGTTTAAATTGATTAGCCTAGCCTACCATAGATTAACCAAGGATTAAAATAAATATATTCAAAATATTCTGTGGTAAAGTCACGACTTTAAAAACGCACACATGTGAATATGAAAGCTAGTTATTCGTGTCTAACCCAAACTGGTGTTAAAAAACAAAACTACGAACTGTGAAACTCTTTGTATCTTTCCTTTGGTATTTTTAGCATTTGATATTCTCAGTTCAGAGATTAGTATTCATACAAGTGATTTAAAAACATGTGTTAAGTAGAAAAAGCCTGCCACAGCAGACCTTTGATACCATTTTACAACATGTAACACATATATATATATATATATATATATATATATATTTGAGAAACGTCCAGAAAGGCCTGATGTAACATTTCATACTCACAATTTAATATATGTTTATACATACACTCACTGGCCACTTTATTAGGTACATCTTACTATTACCAGGTTGGACCCCCTTTTGCCTTTAGAACTGCCTTAATCCTTCATGACATTGATTCAAAAAGGAACTGAAAATATTCCTCAGAGATTTTGGTCCATATTGACATGATAGCATCACACAGTTGCTGCAGATTTGTCAGCTGCTCATCCATAATGCCAATCTCCCGTTCCACCACATCCCAAAGGTGTCAACGCCACAGCCTACCCGAGTATTGTGTCTGGCCATGTCCATCTCTTTATGACCACAGTGTACCCATCTTCTGATAGCTACTTCATGCAGGATAACGCGCCATGTCATAAAGTGTAAATCCTCTCAGACTGGTTTCTTGAACATGACAATGAGTTCTCTGTACTCAAATGGCCTCCAATACAGCAATCCAATATAGCACCTTTGGGATGTGGTGGAGTGGGAGATTTGCATTATGGATGTGCAGCTGACAAATCTGCAGCAACTGTGTGATGCTATCATGTCAATATAGACCAAAATCTGAGGTATATTTCCAGTACCTTGTTGAATCTATGCCACGAACGATTTAAGGCAGTTCTTAAAGCAAAATGGGGTCCAACCAGGTACCAGTAACGTGTACCTAATAAAGTGGCCGATGAGTGTGTTTATGTGTATATATATATATATATATATATATATATATATATATATATATATATATATACACTCACTCAAACCGTAGTCAAGATTTGAAGTGGATCAAACCTTTTTGATCCATTTCAAATGTTAAATACTGTAGGCTATACATACGCTTTATTTATTTTATTTTTTCAAAAGTGCATGTTGAATAATTTCAGTAGACATAAGACTTTTCTAAACTCAGATGACAGATTGCATCACATTTTTTTCTATTATATTTTGATAATATTAATCATTTAGTTGCCTTAATAATCGTTTAGACACCTTTATAATTCAGTTGTAATGTAATGTAATGTATTTATATAGCGCATTTATTGTGTATGGCCATACACCCAAAGCGCTTCACAATTATGAGGGGAGTCTCTTCACACCACCACCAGTTTGTAGCATCCATTGTGGATGATGCGACGGCAGCCACAGGACAACGGCGCCAGTGCGCTCACCACACACCAGCTATAGGTGGAGTGAAGAGACAGTGATAGAGCCAATTCGGTGGATGGGGATGATTAGGAGGCCATGATGGGAAAGTGCCGATTGAGGGATTTTGGCCAGGACACCGGGGTTACACCCCTACTCTTTACGAGAAGTGCCATGGGATTTTTAATGACCACAGAGAGTCAGGACCTCGGTTTTAACGTCTCATCCGAAAGACGGAAGTTACACAACAACTCGTCCAGGTCTTGAATCAGATTGGTTGATAACTCTTTCCAGCCTTGCAATTTAGCCTACTTTTCCCCCAGACCATATCTTTGTGTGTGTGTGTGTGTGTGTGTGTGTGTGTGTGTGTGTGTGTGTGTGTGTGTAAGTGATATTGCTCATACACCAAATATGACAGATCTGATAAATGAACTGTTTCGGTTTCTCTTCCTTGTTTTACAGGTATGGAGAGCTTTGATCATACCACAGAAGATTATGGTCCAAATTACTACGATGATGAGGATTACAACTTCACCACAGATCCATCCGCCTTCATTGGTAAAGAGCTCTGTGTGGCCAGTCAAGAGCAGGAGCGCATCATTACCGTAGTCCAGACCACAGTCTTCTTGGTGGTCTTCGTCTTAGGTGTGATTGGAAACGGCCTGGTCATTGCCACCTTCGCTCTGTACCGCCGTCTCCGTCTGCGCTGTATGACCGATGTCTTCCTCTTCTTCCTGGCTCTGTCCGACATGCTGCTTCTGCTGACGCTCCCACTGCAAACAGGAGAAACCCTGATCGGCAGCTGGGAGTTCGGAGAGCCCATGTGCAAACTAAACCGTGGCATGTACGCAATCAACACCTACAGTGGCCTTCTGTTATTAGCGTGCATTAGCATCGATCGCTATTTAGTGGTGGTGTGCACTCGATCTATGAGGAAGAGGAGCTCTGGTACGCTGTTTTACAGTACGCTCTCTGCATTTAGCATTGCTGTAATCTCAGTCATATTCAGTCTTCCAGATCTGAGCTTTAGTTCTGTGGACAACGTTTTGAATTCAAACGTGAGCTCATGCGATATGAAAGTGTGGACTGGCGAGGTCAAGTGGAAACTGTGGGCCCAAATTGCGAAGATCGCAGGATTCTGCATCCCGTGCATCGCGATGATCGTGTGTTACGGTGCAATCGGACACGTTCTTATACGCACTGGAGGAAAAGGCTGGCGCAGACAGAGGACTTTACGCTTGATGGCGCTTTTGGTGGTGCTCTTTCTGCTTTTCCAGCTGCCCTACACTGTAGTGTTACTGATTAAAATATCAACACCAACACCAACACTCTGCAGTGATTGGACCACGCTGCACATCATGGAAAGCGTGACCCGAAATCTAGCCTACGTGAGGTGCTGCTTGAACCCTATGCTTTATGCGCTGGTTGGCGTTCGCTTCAGGAATGACATTATACGGTTGTTGACGGATGCTGGGTGTGTGTGTAAGTGTGTGTCTCAAATAGCGCCTCATCTTGGCAATGGGAGCTCCATTACTCCGTCTTCTCCAGCTCCGACTACACTTACACACATTCCCTCTACCTATCAGCCTGGCAAGAACACGTCTGCACCAAACACACCTGCTGCAAACACAGCGCAAACGTTCTTCTTCCCCACACCGGTGTCTGGGAAAGTTACTTCGGTCATAAGCTGGTGTCATCAGATTATCTAAAATGAATCATTACTAGGTGATAAGTATAGATGAAATTTTACACAACATACCATTATAAATAAAAAATAAAAAAATAAACGGAAAAGGAAAAGGGCTTCCAGTGGTGGGACTGCATATGCATTAAAGCTCAGTATTCTGTATTATATACAATTAGCAGCATATGAAGCCTTTGCTTTTTTGAAATATGCATTTTTTAGATTACCCAAAATTGAACATTTCATCATTTACTTGCACTCAAGTGGTTCTAGACTATTATGAGCTTCTTTATTCTATTGAACAACTAAAGAAGATGCTTTGAAGAATGCTGAAAACCTGTAACTATTGACTTCCATAGTAAAAAAAACAAATACTATAGAAATAAATGGTTACAGGTTTACAGCATTCTTCTTTTGTGAAGAAAGAGGTTTGGAACAAGGGAAGATGAGAAAATGAGGACGATTTTCAGTTTTGAGTGAACCGTCCTTTTCATTTTTGTTCACTGTTTAGACTAATCATGTACAGTATATCTTGTAAATACAATCTAACCACTGTTTATTGGTTTTTATTAAAGGCCATTGTTTTGTTTTACAGGTGTTGTTCTCTGTTACTTTCATTTTAATTTTGGCATCTTAATTAAATCTGTATTCACTGCTATTGATAAATGTTCAAAATAAAGAATATTTTTGCATGAATGAACTAAAGTAAATGTAAAACGGCATTAAATCAGTATATCAACTATGAAGTAAATAACAGACAGGTTCAGATTGGAACTACTAATGATAATATTATTGCTATTATTAGTATAAAACACCCCCCCCCCACACACACATATATATATATATATATATATATATATATATATATATATATATATATATATATATATATATATATATATATATATATATATATATATATATATAAAGAGAATGCTGTAAACAAAATGTGCCATAATATTTACCATTTTTTTTGTTTTGTTTTCCATGTGTTATTCTCTGTTTCATTTCTTTTTTAACATCTGTATCTTCATTTTACCTGTATTTACTGCTAGTGATAACGTTGCAAAAATAAAAAATAACATAAGCAGGTCTGTAATCGGAATGTTGGCGCCACCTTGTGGTCAAATCTGAGGTAAGAACTGAAAAAAGGAAGGATTGCCTTGGGATTAACTGATAAATTTGTTAAAATAAAATATAACCATACAATAGTTATTATTTATGCAGCATTTTTACTATGTTAATGTTTATGGCTGAAAAGATTTTGCAGCCAACAATGTAAAATTAGGACAATGTAAAATAACATAACGTTACACATCACACTCATTCAGATGAAAAAATAAAACAGTAACTTATTTTATTTATCTCTTCATTTTGTAGAATATCCCTACAGAACAAAAACCCATTTGAAGTGTGATGGATTTATCTGGAATATTAAACAGATGTCAAACATCAGTTCTATAGAATGAATTGAACATATACAAAACATACATAAAACACAATAACACACAGCATAATATAATATAATATAATATAATATAATATAATATAATATAATATAATATAATATAATATAATATAATATAATATAATATCAAACCTATAGGCCTACCACAAAAGCCTAATAAGTTTGAGCTTCTGAAATCCACAAGAAACCTGTGCACAGTTGAAAATAAAGCTCGGATGCAAGTAGACCAGTTTTTATGTTTGTTCAACATAAAATAATTGTAAGTAGAAATATCATGTCTATGAGAGCATCACGTTTTCACAAGTGGAGTATTCAGTAATTAATGGCGTCGCTGTTCATGAAAACACAATGCATTATTTATGGGTTTTATTTCATAAAGCTACATTTTAAACATCAGCTATTGTGAAAATGAAATGTAGACTCGATAATGGTTTGAAGTTGATAATTTTTCTTGGGAAGTTTCACATACAAAAGGCAAAAGTAATGTCTATTACTCCCTCCATTAATTTAAAAATATTTTATAATACTTTGACCTCAATTACAAGAAACAACAAGGCTATAAAAACCTCTCTAATAATGAAAAAAAATTAACTATACAATCTAATAATTTAAATCTGATGGATATTGTAGAAGACTAAGTTCAGTTCTAGCAGTTCCTGTTGTCGACCGCTAGAGGTCGCAATTGTTTTAAGAAACCCACCTGTTGGGCGGAAGGAAGGTGTGTGTGTACTGCTGTGCAGAGACGGTTTTTCGTCTTCATGTATGACTCGCAGTTTGTGAGTAAAAGTGACCTTACCGCAATCCTGTCGTCTGTGTGATTCTTCATGCCAAGTTACCACATTTTTGGCGACGAGGATAAAACTGGTAATCGCGTTAATGACTGTTTCACATGAGAGAGTGATAGAGAAAAGAAAAATGACAACAATTGGGACTGTAGCGGCATTTGATGAGAAAACGCAGTCATGGGAATAATACTGTGAGATTCTGGACAATTTCTTTGAAGCAAATAGCATTGAAGATGCTGAGAAGCAAAGAGCTATTCTCCTGAGTGTGGTGGGTGCCAAAACTTACAGTTTAATTCGTAATTTGCTCAGCCCTGACAAACCTAAATCTAAATCCTATGCTCCTATGTCTTGAAAGCCGAGTGAGATAGTTCAGCGTTTCAAATCTGACTCACGATCAAGGAGGGCAGACGAAACAATAACTGACTTTGTGGCTGAGCTGCGCAAACTGGCTCAGGATTGTAATTATGGGGAAACGCTGCAACAGATGCTGAGAGACAGACTGGTATGTGGAGTAAATGATGAACGAATCCAAAGAAGGTTGTTATCAGAACAAAACCTGACCTTTGATACTGCGCTGAAGATAGCACTCTCGATGGAAGCAGCGGACAAAAATACACAGGACCTGCGAAATAACAATACAGCTGCAGAGTGTCATAAAATGTGTAGTAAAGCAGACAACAGAGCGAGCTGTGATGAGGAAATGCAAACCAGTGCAGCAAGTAAGTTCTGTTTCAGATGCAAGGGAACAAGTCACACTGCCCCTGTTTGTAGATTTAAAACAGAAAAATGTCACTCATGCGGAAAAATTGGCCATATTTCGCGAGCTTGTAGAAGTAAAGAAAAAACGGCCAGTAGAGGGAGAGGAAGTAGAGATAAAACTAGCTCCGTTCAAAGGCATCGTGCATATAAAGTAGCAGACAGTGACAGCGATGATTCTGTGGACACATTCACACTGGGTTGTATCAAAGAATACATAAAGAATGTGAACAGTCAAACTCTAGCAAAAGTACAGCCATATACAGTGGACATGCAAATGGATGGACACACAGTGAAGTTAGAAATAGACACTGAATGTAGTCTTACTGTCTTAAATGAGGAGACATTCAAGGCACTGAGAAAAAGTGTGAAAAGCACAAAAATAAACAGCACTGGAATTAAGTTGAAAACTTATACAGTTGTAGTGGCTGGCAATGGTCCGAACCTGCTGGGTAGTGGTTGGCTATCAGAATTAAAATTATCGTGGGATCAGATAAAGCAAGACAGACAAGTTTTGCAGATTCAGACTGAAGATGAGAGTTTGCAGAAGGTGCTGGCGAAATACAGTGATGTTTTTAAAGAGGAACTAGGGGCGTTGAGAGGAGTTCAAGCAAAAATTCATGTTTCTCCAGAGGCAGTGCCTAGATTTTTTCGCCCCAGATCAGTGCCCTATGCAATGCATACAAAAGTCGATGAGGAGTTAATTCGTCTACAGAAGGAAAATGTAATCCGTCCTGTAAAGTACTCGGAGTGGGCTGCACCAGTAGTTCCGATTCTGAAAACTGATGGCTCCATAAGGCTCTGTGGTGACTATAAGTTGACCGTAAATCGAGCAGCATCTTTGGAACAGTACCCCATACCTCTGGAAGATCTGTGCAGCTCCTTGTCAGGGGGCAAAAAGTTCTCCAAATTGGACCTGAGTCATGCCTACCAGCAGGTGATGGTTGACGAGGAGTCTCAGAAGTTTTTGACTATAAATACTTAGAGAGGTCTGTTTACGTATCAGCGGTTACCTTTTGGAGTGGCTTCTGCTCCTGCTATTTTTCAAAGGATAATGGAGGGATTGGTACAGGGAATCCCCAAAGTAGCCATTTATCTAGACGACATCTTGATAACAGGCGTGGACACAGCAGATCACTTAGAAAACCTGGGGTCAGTGCTGGAAAGACTGGCAGTGTCAGGGTTGAGACTCAAAAGAGGGAAGTGCATGTTCTTGCAAGATGATGTGGAGTATCTTGGACACAGAGTGAACAAGCATGGCCTTCAGCTGGTGGAAAGAAAAGTTAAGGCTATAGTTGAGGCCCCATCTCCATCTAGTGTGTCAGAATTGAAGGCCTACTTGGGGTTATTAAACTATTATGGTAAATTTCTTCCAAATCTAGCAACTTGCCTGGCCCCACTGTATGAGCTATTGAAAAAAGGGAAGTGCTGGGAGTGGACAGCAGTTTCAGCAGTTTCATGTCACGCACGCTGTCAGGGGCTGAGAAAAGATACTCACAGCTGGATAAAGAGGGGCTTGCAGTAGTTTTTGGAATACAGAAATTTCACAAATATCTGTATGGGAGGTCCTTTACCATCTGCACGGATCACAAACCACGGATTTCACTCTTTAATGAGAAGAAATGGGCTCAGATGGGCTCGCCGCGAGTACAGAGGTGGGCCGTGCTTCTGAGTGCCTATGATTACATCATAGTTTTCAAACCTGGCAAAATGAATGTTTGTGCCGATGCTTTAAGCAGGCTACCCATCAAGGATGACGAGACAGGGGAGAAGAATTCGGAACAGGTACTCATGCTGGACACATTGAGGGAGGCACCAGTCAATGCACCTCAAATTAGACACTGGACCTCTCGGCATGTCATGATGTCCAGAGTTCGTGAATACATCCTGAGTGGATGGCCAAAAGTGCTGGATCCTGAGTTACAGCCTTTCCATCAGAGGAAAACAGAGCTAAGTGTCAGGGATGGCTGTGTAGTATGGGGAGCGAGAGTGGTTGTTCCCACACAGGGACGAGAAATATTCTTAAAACTACTCCACCAGACTCACACAGGCATTTCAAAAATGAAGGGATTAGCTAGATCTTATTTCTGGTGGCCCAATATGGACAAAGATGTAGAAAGAGAGGCTCAGCTATGTGAAGTGTGTCAGCAGTGCGGGAAGGCACCGGCCATGGCCCCTTTACATCCATGGGAGTGGCCAACAACTCCCTGGTCTAGAATCCATGTTGACTATGCTGGTCCATTTCAGGGAAAGATGTTTCTGATTGTTGTGGACTCTCATTCAAAGTGGATGGATGTTTACCCGACCACTACAGCCACCTCCCAGACCACTATAGAGAAACTAAGACAGAGTTTCAGTGTATTCGGACTGCCTCGGATGTTAGTATCAGACAATGGACCTTGTTTTACAAGTGCAGATTTTGCTTCATTCATGAAAAAGAATGGAATTCAGCACATCAGAACAGCCCCCTTCCACCCTTCCTCGAATGGCTTAGTGGAAAGAGCCTTGCAGACTTTCAAAAATGGTCTTAAGAAAATGCAAGGAGAAACATTGGAGACAAGAGTGAGTAGGTTTCTGTTTAGTTATAGGATTACTCTTCAAACCACGACTGGATTGGCTCCTTCTGAAATGATGATGTCCAGGCGGTTAAGATCAACTTTTGATTTGCTTTTACCGGACCTGGCAACCAAAGTACAAAAGAAACAGTTGAAACAGAAAGAAGAGCATGACAACAGCATAGACCTGCGGACCTTTTCAGAGGGTGATGCTGTGTATGTGAGAAATTATGGCTACGGACCACAGTGGGTTCCGGCGGTGGTTGAGAAATGCACAGGCCCGCTGTCTTATACTGTCTTGACAGGATCGGGACAGACATGGAGAAGACATGTTGATCAGCTTCGCAAGAAACACATATACACTGTTCCCAAGTCCACCGTCATTCAGGATTTACCAGTCATCGAAGAAGGAATTATGCCTCCAGTTAGCAGTGTTCCAGTTGAGTCAGCTGGATGGAACGAGCCGTCGCTGGTGTCACAGGAAGAGCCAGAGGCTGTGACTGAACAGTTACCAAAAGCGGAAAGGGTAGCTGCTCAGGCACCAATCATAAGGAAATCCGAAAGAGAAAAACATGAACCAGGGTATCTGAAAGACTTTGTTAGATAAGTCTGAGTTGTAGGGTACAATATGGTTCATTTTATTTTTTTATTTCTTTCTCTCTTTTATTTTCATTTTTGTTATTTTTGACTTTTAAGGGGGAAGAAGTGTAGTAGACTAAGTTCAGTTCTAGCAGTTCCTGTTGTCGACCGCTAGAGGTAGCAATTGTTTTAAGAAACCCACCTGTTGGGCGGAAGGAAGGTGTGTGTGTACTGCTGTGTAGAAACGGTTTTTCGTCTTCATGTATGACTCGCAGTTGTGAGTAAAAGTGACCTTACCGCAGTCCTGTCGTCTGTGTGATTCTTCACGCCAAGTTACCACAGATATATATATATATATATATATATATATATATAATGTAGTACTTTTTATTTAATGTATGTTTTGCATCACTAAGTTTTGTATGACTGTTACACATGTTATTATATATAAAAAAATATAATAAAATAAATAAATAAAAAATGTCATGTCACATTGTCGCCATCTAGCGGTCAAAACACGAACACTTACAAATCTGCTCGTTCACATTTCGTTTTGCAGTCGATTCTTCATACAGTATACACAATTTTATTTGTAAAAGGGAAAATCCACGTAATTCAGGGCGCACTTATTGTAATCAAACTAAATGAAACATAGGTCTGTCTATTTTGGCCTATATTTAATAAAGCATTTATCTGGATGGTCTGACTAACCAAGGTCTCCATCAAACAAGCAAAAGCTATACAAAGAATCAATTTACATAATATACAGACACTTTAAATGATGTCATTAGGTTCTTTTTCAGTTACATTTCAAGTTAAGACTTACAATAAAACATTAGGATGTGTCTTGTTTTTTATTTGTCAGGTTTTTGTGCCTGTTTAGTCTGAGTTTTGTAACATTTACGCAGTTCTGACCAGCAGGTGTCGCCAGTGTCTGGGATTCCAGCGACTCAAAACACTGAATCTATTCACCATACATTCATTTTCCTTTGGCTTATAGTCTGTTTATTAATCATGGGTCGCCACAGTGGAATGAACCGCCAACTTATCCAGCATATGTTTTTACGCAGCGGATGCCCTTCCAGCCGCAACCCAGTACTGGGAAACATCCATACACTCTTGCATTCACATACACACACACAGCAAATTGTGAGGTGTTAAATTTCTGGTGTAAGCCACTGTAGTGTTATAGTGTTAAAATCCAAGTGTACATTTACTGTTTTTAACCCTGATGTGGGTTAAATTGTGACTTTAACAGTGTGCATTTCTGGTGTTGCCTTTTCATACTCCTCATCGGTGTTAATTGCACATACGGGAACTTGAGGTGACTGAGTCAATACGGTCCGCATTTGACGATTACCTTTTCATTAATGGCGGCGGCTCCTTAATTTGCTAGAACCTTGGCATAAAAGCAAACAAAAGACGAGAGTCCGAAATATTAACGTTATAAAATTAAGAAGCCGATTTAGCAACTTTAAGATCCGGGATTGTGGGGATATACCCGTGAATCATTGCAGCGTTAGCCACATTAAAGCCACCTGGTGTTGAGGTACGTCATTTTCCTCATTTAATAGCATAAGCTACAGGTTTTACTTGTGTATATATAGGCTTAGGCTACTTGTTAATTAGACAAATTGTCCGAAATACTTTTGTAAAACCCTAATTTTGCGAATAATTTAAAATGATTTTTGGCGCGGGATTCTACACCACTTCAGTGTATATTTTACATACAGGACCCCCCTCCTCCTGAGCCTTCAACATGCACATTTGAAAATTAACGGACAGCGGAGCGGAACGGTAATGCCAGCAGCAGCTTTTCCGCTCTTTTAATGCCGAAACAGGTGAGTTTTGTGTACGTTTTACCGAAATGTTAACTTAGTAATTTCATATTAACAAAGAGAGTATTGCAGAGTAGTGTAGCCTTATGTTTTCTGCCTTTACTGCGAATGCCTCATAAAATGTGACTCATAAATTTAGTTTTAGATAGTTTACCTCTCTTCACACAGGCTTAATATGTACATTTTCACCGTTTTGTTTATTAGTTTGTGCGGAAGTGGTATGGGTATGTTGTTAACTTATTTTAAATGTGATTGAATCAACTAATGTAATCCAGTTTATTATTTAACGTCGCAAATTGTGTGCAATTGACCATTTTACACGTGGTGCAAGATATCTGTAAGTGATTCTGAACGGGCATGTGGAGAATTCGTATCTTTACATGTATATCGTTAACAGCATATTTCCTTTACGCCAGCTACGTTTAATTTCGAACGTTTTTTGAGGCGAGCCAATAATGTACACTGATTCAGTGTTTCTTTTTTCAAACGGAGACTCGACGCCTTGCGTGTCACGTTGGAAAAGTAACCAACTACCGCATGAAGCAGGTACGTTAGAGTAAAAAGTAAGTTTTACATTTCGATTTTTCCTGAAAACAAAATGATTAACGTAGCTTTTAAGTTATTAATTTTTTTACATTAAGGATAACAGTTTAGTTTATGTCTGCCGCTGTAGTAAATCTTTCATTAATACTGCAAATGTGTTATTAAATTTTAGTTTTGTCGTCTTTCTCATGCATTGAAGCCTGGAAAAGACCATTATAACAATGTTTTCATTACTAACGTTATTTTTCGTCGACGTTTGAAGGAAAAAATACTAATTGACTAACTTGTCTGTTTTTTATTATATTTCAACTTCGAATCCTGCACTTTGTCGAGTTTTGTGCAAAGGTTTTAATCTGACGTTTTTCGTCAGAATCGACAGAATGTTAAACTCCCTGTAATGTGCAAAGTGTAGTGTGTCTATTTTTACATGTGGTAAACCAGAATTAGAATTTTGCTGAGGCACATTAACTGAAAAATAGAAATCTGAAGTACGAACTGCCTGCTTTCATATCAAGTTTTCATATTGTCATACTTCTATTTAAAGAACATTAATATGTTAATGGTTTTCTTTTTTTTCTTTTTACAGTGTTTATTACCAAACTGTTATAATCATATATCTTTTATTTCTAAGCAGACAGAATGCTGTTTAAAGTGGAGTATCAAGCTCATAAGCGATACATAAAGCTTCCAGAATTAGCATATGATGCTCTTATACGGGAAGGTAAGTTTTCATAAAAATTCTTTTTAAATCTGGCATTTTTTGTCATTTGGCTAATGTCTGTATATATTGGTTTAACCTAATACATGTTTAGAGACAGATATCAATAAACAACTGATTGAAAATTGTCATTTATTTAAACGTTTGTTTTTCTATTCACCTTATTAACTTGTTTATATTTTATGCCATTTTGTGTAGTCAAGGAGAAATTTGGTATATCTCCAGATCATACCATTTATTTGGCAGACGAGACCGGAACTGAAGTGGATGAAAATGTTTTTGCAGACATTATGGAACAAAAGCCTGACACGCTTTGGAAAATTGTTGATTCTATGGCTACAGAAGGTTTGCAAGGCTGCAAATGCAAAGATGTGTGTTTTTTAAATACTGTATGTAGTTGTAACATTCTGTTTTCTTGTTAGATTCTACTGCCTCTCCATTTTCCAGCGAAATGAAAACGGTTTCGCCAACAGACAGTGGTGTTTCTGTTTTCTCAACAAAAAGAGCTCGAACAGATGACCAATTTCCAGAGGCCAAGGAGGTAGATTACTTGATCAAAAAATATATAATTGTTTCTTTATGAAATTATTTTACCATCTTTATCTTTGTTGTTAAGCTTGTAAAAGATGTCTTGGGGAAAAAAAGTGCAGGGGAGAAGATTCTTCAGGAGTACAGAGCAACTGGGAAAATCACAGATTCTACAAGGCGAATTCTTGTGAATGCTGTAGTTGGAGACATGATTGAAAAACATGGGTAAAGTATATAACTTTAGCTATTTTTACAATGCATTGTTATCCCAATTAAAGGCATAGGGTCCATGTACCATACGTTAATTTGATTATTCCTTTTATTCTGTAGGCACAAAAAAAAAAAAAAAAGTTAATCTGTTATCCTGTTTTTAACTCAAAATGGAGAATTAAAACAAACAGAAAACAAAAACTAAATAACGAGGCATTTATTCGTTTGATCAAAAAACGAACACCAAAAAAAAACTAAATTTCAACATGTGGGTGTGCACGAGACGGAGACGCCCCTTTTTCTGCCAATTGGTCAATAGCGATGAGGCTGTAAGATTTAAATCAAACTTCGCTTATTAACTCGTACATAAAACAGGTATATATATATACACCTATAAATTACTCGCATATACACCTATACTATTGGATGTTCAAAACAATATGTAAAACTTGCGTATATACAAAAACTTGATGCATGTATACACCCACATACACGCGCACATACATAGAAACTAGATCTATGCATATGTGCCCGAAAACTCTAGCATATGAATATAAAGTCGATGCATGCATAAACACCCAAATAACACTCATGCAAACATACAAAATAAAATTCACAAACATATATACAATTAATTGTGAACATGCAAGTGATTTCATACGTGTATGTGCATAGACTTCTCAAAAGTCATTTGAGTTTAAATGTACGAGATCATAATTTATAATTTAAATAATAATTAATAAGATTGATATAAAAATAATCAGATTAATAGAGGAATTACATCTGTTCAATAATGAAAATAGATTATGCTAAATATAAAAACATATAAAAAAATAATGCTAGGTATGCTCCAGCAAATTATGAAGGTTTAATATGCAGCTAAATTATTGGAAAGCAGTGGGTTTAATAAATATAAAGTTGCATAAGTAATCTTTTAGAATAAATTATATTAATTTAATATTAGTTTTATTATGTGTGTGTTTTAATAGATGTCACTATTCGTCACGGTTTACGCACTTATGTCCAGTAGGGGGCAGGAATGTACTTAAGTGGGTTTGCCTGTCACCAATAAACAGGCTAATGCACAAAAACGCAGGATGCCAGCTGCCATAAAATACAGTTATTAAACATAAAGCAGTATCCAGAGGATCTGAGATATATATATATATATATATATATATATATATATATATATATATATATATATATATATATATATATATATATATATATATATATATATATATATATATAGCTGGTTCATGGGGGGTTAGCTTGACCAACGTGATGAAAAGAAACTTTATATCAGCGTTTTCTTTATTAAACCTTTATACTAAAAAAACCTGCATAATAAACCTTTATAATTTGCTGGAGCATTCCTAGCTTTATCTTTTTTATATTTAGCATAATCTATTTTCGTTACTGAACAGATGTAATTCCTCTAACATCGAATTATTTATATATCATAATCTTATTAATTATTATTTATATGATAAATTATGATCTCATACATTTAAACTCAAATGACTTTTGAGAAGTCTATGCACATACATGTATAAAATCACTTGCATGTTCACAATTAATTGTATATATATTTGTGAATTTTATTTTGTATGTTTGCATGAGTGTAATTTGGGTGTTTATGCATGCATCGACTTTATATTCATATGCTAGAGTTTTTGGGCACATATGCATAGATCTAGTTTATATATATATATGTGTGCATCACGTTTATGTATATACGCAAGTTTTACATATTGTTTTGAACATCCAATAGTATAGGTGTATATGCAAGTAATTTATAGGTGTATATGTACCTGTTTTATGGATGAGTTGATAAGCGACGTTTGATTTAAATCTTACAGCCTCATCGCTATTGACCAATCGGCAGAAAAAGGGGCGTCTCCGTCTCGTGCACACCCACATGTTGAAATCTGTTTTTTTTTTTTTGTTCTTTTTTGATCAAACTAATAAATGCCTCGTTATTTCGTTTTTGTTTTCTGTTTTTTTTTTTTTTTAAATTCTCCATTTTGAGTTCAAAACAGGATAACAGATGAGATTTTTTTTGTGTGCCTACTTTTGTTTTCCAGAATAAAAGGAATAATCAAATGAACTGATGGTACACGGACCGGATAGTTCACCCAAAACTGAAAATTCTGTCAATAACTCACCCTTCAGTTGTCACGAAACTGTTTTTTTTTTTTCTACTGCTGAACACAAAAGATATTTGAATAATGATGTAAACATGTAACCATTCACTTTTGTACTAGGGAAAACAATGGTTACAGATTTCTGAAATTAAAAAAAAAAAAAACTTATTTGTGTTTACTAGAAAAAATAAACTCAATGGTTTCAAAGTACTTGAGGATGAGTAAATAGAGAAAATCTAAATTTTGGTGGAACCATCCCTTTCAACATGCTTGCACATGCAAATCAACATCTTTGAACTGTCTAGAAACTTGAGTCCAAATTTGCATATTAAAGACACAGGTAAATTTACTCCCCCCTAAATTGTTTCAAGTCCCTATGACTTTATTCTGTTAAACACAAAATAAGATATTTTGAAGAAAGCTGAAAACCTGTAACCATTGACTTTGTTAGTAGGAAACGCAAATACTATGGAAGTAAATGGTTACAGGTTTCCAACTTTCTTCAAAATATCTTTTGAGTTCAACATAAAAAAACAAAGTCTAACTGCTTTGATAGAAGTAAAGTGTGAGTAAATGACTATTGCTAATATGTGGGGTATAAATGAATATTGGTTGTACAAAATGCGTTACCTTGTGCATCACTATTATGTGCATTTCAGAATCTTTGTGACAGGGATGTATCTGAATACTTCTCACAAAATGTTTTTTTTTTTTTTTGTAATACTTTGTTTTTCAGAAATGGTACTGTGCTTACGTACTGGTTTTTTTTTTTTTTTTTTTTTACTACATATGGTAATATGTGTACTATGTGAGATTGTACACAGCATGGGTCTGTATTCCTTGTTGAAGCTAAAACTGCAGAAGCAGCACTCATGCTCTAGTTATTTTCTTTAATAGAGTACACAAATTTTGACATATTACACGCTCAAGCTTTTTTTTTTATCTTCTTAGGAACATTCCACCAAAGGAAATAAGAATTAAATATGCTGTTGGAATAGTGACTCTGTTCCCCTCACTCAAAGATCCCTACTCCAAAAGAGGCTATGTGAGTCGTTGTTGGGTGTGTGTTTTTTTTTTTTTAATAAACAGTGTCTTTAGTTTAACTAAATCATTTTCTATTTACTGCAGGAACATTTTTATGATCCAGAAGGTAACTCTGGATATATAGCCTGGAGACTGAAAACGGTTCAGCGCAACAGTCGAGTCAGTAGGACCAGCATTCCAGAAGGCATCTCTGAGAGCAGGGGCCCTGTCACAGAAAGAGCTTTTTTTACAACGGAGGTGCAGCTAGAGGGGGATCGCTGCCAGGAAGCCATTTCATTTCTAAAACACTGTTCTGATCCAGAGCAAGTGGCAGCAAAGATGAAATCTACTTTCCAGTATCGTCAGGAACTGATCCGCAATCCTGAAAAGTCGTCATCTGTTCTCACTTTATTCCCTAGGTTTCTTGACACAAAAGGCCTGGTATGTGCTGCACTAACTGGTGATGGTTTAAAATTTATTTCAATCTGTTGATGTGACATGACATTTCTGTTTAAATCTATATAAAACTTTAGGTGCTTCAAGACTTCGAGTTGTTGTTTGGAGTGGAGACTTCAGCAAAGCTTCTGGAAAAGTGGGGTTCTTCTCTAAAACACAAAGTAATTGGAGAAGCCAAAAACCTGACCCAGTCATTTCTTCTGAGTGGTCTGATCGAGTCTGCAGAGCAATGTGAAAGCAGTCAAGGAGCTACAGGTATTTATGTATCACAATAATTGTGCGTGTTTCTTTTATGGCTTCTAGGCTTTATTATAAGTGATTTTATGTCATGCACATAGATTATCTTGACTTAGTTTATGTAGATAAAAAAAAAATGATGGCCCATAATAGGGCTGTGCGATTAATCAAAATCGAATCACAGTTGCGTTTGAAATGTTGCAAGTGTTTAATTGCAAGAGGCTGCGATATGAAATGTATATTATTTAACTTTTAACTTATTTAACACAGTAAATAGTAGTAATAGTAGTAAAAAAAGATATATACATATAATAATTAAACAAAAATATACATATCATATCCAATATACCATATTCATATATATCATATTCATTTATATCAATAAAAACAATAATAGATCAGAATACACTGTACATTTAACAATCAACATTTTAGGGGAAAAAAGTAATAAAAAAACTATAATAATCAGTATATTTACAATGATTCAATTATAATATTCTAGGTGTGTTTGTGTTTGCAAGCGCATCACTGATGTTTTTATTGGTCTCTCTTTGTTCTGGATACAAACACGAGCGTGTCTGCAGAGTGAGTTTTCCCCTTTGCGTCTATCATGGATCAGCTGTGATCGCCGCTGCCGTTTATCAGTGTCACTCATCTGTGAACAGCGCCAAAGTGTTAGAGCCAATCGCAGCCCTTTCTGTTGAGCGCGTGACTAATCATAGGGGAGAAAGAACTCGCTAGACAAGGCTCAAAAAGGGAGCGGGATATTTACAAGTGTTTATTTGCTATAAATGCTCATGTTGTTCTGTGCATGTACTTGAGTTTTTAAAGGTACAGTTCAAATATCTGACTGCTTGTATTAAAGGACAAAATTGTATTACAAATAATATAATAAATATAAATCTATTTATAAATTAATACAAGAATTGCTGCTGTGAAGAAAATATAAAATTGTGTAAACAAAGCATCGTCGATGCACCGAGATTTTAAATTGAACTGAATCGATGGCATGATAATCGTGTAGGCTCACACCTCTAAGTACTGCCAGTGACACTCAATCTAGTAGCAAGCAACAGGAAAGTACAATTTCAGAGATGTTTGCCGTTATAAATATCTTTTCAGTTCCTTTTTTTAACTAACACTCACTGCATTTTAGCAGTAAGAAGCTACAATACAGATTATTGAGCTGAAGCTTGACTACAAAATTAAATTGCAAATCAAAAATATAAATATAATCGCAATATCTGTAAAAAAAAAAAAACGCAATTGGATATTTTCCCCAAACCGCACAGCCCTAGCCCATGGTGTTTTTTCTGAACTGATGTAATTTATCATATGCATTTGTTTTAAAAATAATGGGCCATGGTGTTTTTCTTTTCTTGACTTTTAGAGTGGGACAGTGACATGTCTTCACTGTTGTTGCTTCTCTATCTCCTTCCACCACCTTCAAGTGGAAAGAAGAATATTGTCAAGATCAGTGTCCAAGAAGCATTAAACCACATAGTAAGGTTCCACAAGGTAAGTTTTGTGTTTGCGTCAGACTAATTAGTATTTCAAATGTTCTAAGATGCAAGTTACTAATGTATATTAATACTAGTGTTAAATGATTGTAAAAAAAACTGCAGTTACTGTTATATGACACAAATTTTTGCAAAGTGTTTAATTGAATAAACTAGGCATTTAAATAAAAAAAATGCACTGACTAGTGATTCACTGATCATGAAATTAGATTTTGTGGCTAAATTCAAACATTTTTTGCTATTGTGTTTGGAGAAAATTATGGTTGATCGGTGTATCTGTATTTCTTAGATGTACATCATACCGTCTTTTTTTAAAGATACTAATATGCCTTTTTTTTTTTTTTTTTTTCTTCCAGTCCTGTTGCAGTTTCGATGACGTGCTGAGAGCAGAACAGGCAACACAGCCATACATCTTGGCAGTCGGAACTTTGAAGAATTGCATCCATGACTATTACATCATCGTGGATGGACAACTCATTCCCTGCAAGGCGATGTCCTCTCTAGCAGCTTTTGATGAGCTTTTCAAAGCTCATTATGTGTTCGGCATTTCATATGATGCTGCTTTGCACAGTATGTACACGTTTCTTCAAACAACGGTTTACAACATTGATGTTGGTGTCACCCATGAAAGCCCTCGAGTCCGGGATCTTCGGGCCAAGATTCTAAATTAAGACACTACTGCAGAGCTTAAAAATGTTTAGGTGCTTTGTTTGCAAGTTGATTTGCAGTACAGTCAATGAGCTAATACGCCATCTAAAACTTTCTCATGCTTTTTATCCTGGCAGAAGATTACAGTTGGTATGCAATCAGGATGATTGTTGTCTAAAATTTGTTTCATATTCAGGGTTTAGAAAACATCTCCAACGTAGGCACAACAGTGAGCTCCTTGAATCCTCCCCTGCTCCTTCTGTTGAAAGTGGACCAGCATCTGTAACTCGACCTTTCAACTTAGTTTCAGGAAATCCAGGAACATCTTCGAACAGTGATGAGAGAAAGTTGCGAACCCAAGAAATGTGTGCATCAGTTATTGCCAAATTACAGAGTAGTGGAGTGGCCTCCAATGTAATTACATCAGTGGCTGAAAATATGCAAGAGCTTGTAAATGAATTGCATTCAAACATCAAAGAGGATATTGTTCAGTTTGTATCTGATGATCACAGGTCAGATGTTGAAGAGTATTTTGACCATCTTGACAACCCATTTTCTAATTTCACAACTGAGACAAAATGGAAAAAGTATTTCTTTGAAAACTGGGGTGTTGTAGAACCTGTTGAAATACCCTTAGGGGTGAGATATGACAGTAGACGCAATAGAACTACAGGCACATATGATCAGGTTCCAATCACTGATAAATTCGTATATGTTCCTTTATTGCAGACTTTGAAATTTATGTTCAAAAATGTAGAAATTCAAAAGCATTTTGTTCAGCCAAGTGAGAATGGAGAAATATTAAGAGAGTTCTGTGATGGTAGCTATTTTAAAGAACATCCTCTTTTTTCCAAAGAACAAAATTCTCTTCAGATACAAATCTTCTATGATGACTTTGAAACTTCGAATCCCCTCGGTTCGAAGCATGGAATCCATAAGATTGGAAGTATTTATTTTGTTTTGAGAAACCTGTCATCAAAGGTAAACTCTGCTCTAATGAATATCCATCTTCTGGCACTTTTTCACACACAAGATGTAAAGCGCTATGGCTTTAATGCCATTTTGGATCCAATTGTACATGACTTTAAAATTCTTGAGACATCTGGAATTAAATTGCCGATCTCAGAGGATCCAGTCCATGGAACTATAGCTCAAGTAACTGGAGATAATTTGGGAATGCACACACTTTTTGGATTTTTAGAATCTTTTAACTCAAATTATTTTTGTCGCTTTTGTTTGATTGACAAATGTGCTTCACAGAACATTTTCTCTGATGACCACCCAGACATAATATTGCGTGACAGACTTCTACACGCTCAACATTGTCAAAACCTCTTTTCAGATGCTGGTCCACAATCATCCTTTGGTGTGAAAAAAACATGTTTGCTGAATGAGCTGCAGTATTTTAATATTTCTGACAATTTTGCATTCGATATAATGCATGATATATTAGAAGGTGTAGGACAGTTAGAAATGAAATTGCTTTTTAAGCATCTATCTCACAGCAGCATTATATCTCCACAATCTGCAAGCAATAGAATTTACTCCTTTAACTATGGCTTTGTTGAACGTAAGAACAGACCAACCATGATTAATTTTGAACAAGCTGGGAATGGGTTGGGTCTCAATGCCATTCAGACATTTTGCCTGATAAGAAATCTGCCTTTAATTTTTGGAGATCTGGTTGAAGTAGGAGATAAACACTGGAGTTTGCTGCTGCTTTTACTTCAGATAATAAACATTGTGTTTTCTCCAGTCATCTCAGAGGGCATGACTGTTTATTTAAAGCATCTGGTTTGTGAACACCACACACTGTTTAAAGAACTTTACCCAAGGAATCTTATTCCTAAGCACCACTTCATGACCCATTATTCCAGATGCATCAGGAAGATAGGCCCGCTGGTTCATGTGTGGGGAATGCGTTATGAGGCAAAACATCGCTTTTTCAAAAAAAGTGTAAAGAATTTCAAAAATATCACCAAGTCTTTAGCACTAAAACACCAGATGTGTATTGCATACCACTGGGAATCTCAGCCATTTAAGAATATTGACTGTGGACCTGCAACAAGTGTTCAGCTTTGTGACATGATTGACTGTGAATTCATTGCGGAAAGTCTGCAAATTGACAATGAAATTGATATAGATCATCTTTCTTGGATTACTTGTTTTGGAACCGAGTATCGCTCAGGCCTTTTTGTTTGTTCAGATTTGAGAGATGACATTCCTGTGTTCAGTAAAATTACTGATATAATTGTATTTGGCAGTCAGTATTTTTTGCTGGCTTGTGAATTTGAAACCGTATGCTTTGTTGAACATCTTCATGCATTTAAGGTCAAGGAGGAGCTTTGTAGAAAAGTCTCCCTTTTGAATGTTGAAACTTTGCGTTTTTTTAGGCCATTCGACCTTCAGATAAGTTATGGATTGGAGGAAAATGACTTTTATATAGTTCCTGTACATGTTTTCATATGAATCACTTTAGTGGTGGCAGGATGTGATGGCACATTGTTCAAGTGATGGCACAGTGCTGCGGCTTTGCTGTATGTTTGGATTAGAAAGATGCTATTTCTGTGTTCTGTAAAACGTGTGATATTGTTTGATGGTCAGCATTTTTAGCTGGCTTATAAAATAGAAAGTGTGCTTTTGTTGAACATTTTTACCAATTTCAAGGAAATCCCCCTTTTTGAGTGATTTTTGTGGTTTTAATCCATTTGTTCTTTAAACAACTATGCAAAAAAAGTTTTATTTGTTTTTATGAAGCATTTTTGTTCAGGAATGGGGCTTTAGCTCATGTTGTCTTTAGTTTTGGCTGTGACAAGTGAAAAATAAATTTTCACTGCATTCTCAATGTGACAAATGTTTGTCTATTAAACGACATTGATTTTCAGGTATGAAATGCATATTCTGTGAAGTGATTTAATGTTTATCTGCCCATGCTATGTATTTTTAAGAAAATAAATTCTGTTTTGTAACTTGCATGATTCTTTAATTGATGTTTAAACTCATTTAAGGCTTTAACAGAAAGAGTGTTTACATTTTTTATTATTATTATTATTAAAACATTAAAATATACAATTTTCTTTATGAATTTCGTGTTAGGAAAATGTGAACTTTCACTTCTGTCAGTTTAAAGAATTACATTTTTGCTAAATATGACCTGGCAGAGATGGAGTATTTAATCTAGTGTACAGTTTTTACACTCTTAGTGTAAATTTATTTACTCTGCTTAAGTGTATATATTTAACCCTTTTTAAAGTGTAACTTGTACACTGGGCTGGTGGGACTCATATATACACCAGAAGAGAGTGTAATTTAACACCTCTGGAGTTATATGTACACTGGACAATTTGCCCTGCAGGTGTTAAAAAATGTTTAAGGTGGTGTGCATTTTTACACTCTAAGTGTAAAATATTCTACACTGCATAGGTGTACATATTCAACACTTTTGAAAGTGTAACCTGAACACTTTGCTGGTGGGACTCATATAGACACCAGAAAAGTGTTAAATTCAACACCTGTGGTGTAAAATGTACACTGGCAAATTTGCTGTGCACTACGGACGATTTAGTTTATTCAATTCACCTGTACAGCATGTCTTTAGACTGTGGGGGAAACCAGAGCACCTGGAGGAAACCCACACCAACACAGGGAGAACATGTAAACTCCACACAGAAACGCCAACTGACCCAGCTGGAGCTTGAACCAGTGACCTTCTTGCTGTGAGGTGACAGTGCTAACCACTGAGCCACCAAGTCGCCTTCGCCATACATATTTATTGATAATATAAAAACCATTAAACATACATTTAACAAATCATGCATATACTAAAGGAATAAATGCTAAACAAATGTGGATGGATCACATTTGTGTAAATATCTAATTTTTCCACCAGGGCTTCTTCCATTACTAAAACTATTTTTTTGTTGGTCACTCAGTTTATGGTCAAGTGTTAAGATGCGAGTTAAAAAAAACCTTTGGTGTACAGTTAAAGGGGACATGAACACACATAAACAGAAAAACAAGTGAGTATACAGAGGGTATACGCAATTATTGATTCTCAGAAGTGGTAATATCCAAACAGCTTATGGAAAAAAGTAAGCATACTGAGTATACGTGCGTATAGCAAGGACTACACCACTGCTACAAATATAAGTTTGACTCAAGCCACTGCAGGTCTTTTAACTTCACTCCTGACTGGAAACTTACAGCTAATTCTCTTAACTGCAGACAACACTGGACAAGGTCAATTATTTTACTTGATCAAAAAACTTTTACCCGAACGAGTTACATTGTAGATTGGCAACTAATTCTTCTTTTCTCTGAGCATGTCGTGTTCGGTGTGTATACTTCACTTACAACAGTGAAACGGTTACAATATGAAAGCAGAGAATGACATCAGTATCTAACCAGTCATTTGATCTGAGCTTGTACCTATCAGTAGGGTTGCCACCCGTCCTTTAAAATACGGAATCGTCCCGCATTTGAGAATGAAATTGCCCGTCCCGTTTTAGACCAATACGGGACTGGTTTTGTCCCGTATTTTTAATCATTTTTTTAAAGTAGCTTTTCATGCAAATCATTCCACACGCATTTTATGAAGATGCCTCATTTCCCACTTTTGATTGGGTAATACTTGATGTCATCGTTAGTTTGATTGGTCTTTGTCCAGTGAGGAGGGCGGAGTCTGTCAAGTCTTGACAGAGAGCAGCCTAATGGCAGATGCTTCTCCAGGTAACCCCCCGCATCTTAAAGTTTCAGAGTTTAAACGCAAGTGGCTGCAAAAGTACCGCAGAGAGTAGGAGTAAACAAATACCTGGCTGCAGAGTGGTAGAAACTGTTATCAAGCCAACTGCACGATTTGTCGGAGAGCGTTCTCTGTGGCTCATGCGGGACGTGCGACAACATGATTCCGGGAGCAGCATTCCCGCAATGACAGAGCTCACAAAAATCAATGCAGTCAGATAATTCTTCGTAACCCAAAACTCTCCCGAAGCAGACATGGTGATGACAGTGAAAATCTAGCTGGAGTCCTTTTTTTTTTTTTTTTTTTTTTTTTTTTTAAATTTACTGTTTTCTACATAAAATAAAGAACAGTCTGTGAAAATAACAAAAATATTAATATTAACTGAGTAAAACCATATCAATAACTGAAATCACAGTGAAATGAATGGCTACAATCAAACTTTCTCTCAGAATTAGATTTGGCCTGGTTTTCACACACTGGGTCACAAATTGTCATTTGTAAAAATTCTGTAAATACAATGTAAGTGGATCACGGTCCAATGTAATATGATTTTCTTGTCAAGATTAAGTCAGACACATAAGCATTAATTTATTACATGAACCATTACATTTATTACATTAATAAACAACATAATGCCCATGCAAAGAAAATAAACTAGTAAAATGCAACTTTCCATATTTTTAAATTAGAAATAGGCTATTTTAAAACTTTACTAGCTAATGTTTGTAGCTAGTTTATGTATGTGCTGTTTCCATGTTTGGATAGGTGTTACTGCAAATAATGACAAATATTTATACCAAAATCTCTTATCAATACCACCCTTTAAAATTAGGTTGATTAGTATTTTCTCCTGTCCTCTAGGTTACAGTAACTGAGTTAACAGTTGTACCACACAATTAAACATAACATCAGCTATAACAGTGCTGCAGAGTTGTAAAAGAGAAAGACTGACTGCATCTGATCTGTTTACACAGATTCAATAAAAGACAGTTTATTTTAATGTCTAAGTGTTCACACTTTCCTGAAAACATATTTTAAGTTGCGATTTACCACCACTGGCATGCTATTGGGCCTGTGATTGGGGATGTGGCCCCCGCTGCAGTATGCGTCCCTTATTTTTTTGTATTAAAAGTGGTAACCCTACCTATCAGTATGTATACTCCACCTACAAAAGTGAAGCGCTAACAGCAAAGGCGGAGAATGATATCAGTATCTAACCAGTCATTTGTAGCCTATGCTGCTCTGAGCTTGCTGTACCTACAGTATGAGCATGCCTACTCCACCTACACCAGGGAAGTGCTAACAGTAAAGGCAGAGAGTGACATTGATAGCCAGTCATTTGCTTGCTGCGCTGTACATGCCTATGGGTACGTCTACTCCACCTTCAATAGTGAAGCACTAACACTATGAAGACGGAGAATGACATTGGTATCAAACCAGTCATTTGTCTGCTGATCTGAACATGTTGTATTCAAATCCAGCAGTCTGTGATGTGCTCATGCAGTAGAAGAAGTATCAAGAAATCTAATCTGTGTTGCTGCGAGCCATTCAAACTCTAAAGTTGCTCAAAAACAGTGACAGAACCACTGAAAAGTCAAATTGCCAGCAAAATATCCACCTGTACTGTAAATATAAGTTTGGCTCAAGCCACTGCAGGTCTTTCAACTACACTCCTGACTGAAAACTTTCAGCTAATTCTCTTAACTGCAGACAACACTGGACAAGGTCGATTATTTTACTTGATCAAAAATCTTTTAACCAAACTGAGTTACATTGTAGATTAGCGACTAATTCGTCCTTTCTCTGAGCATGTCATGTTCAATGTGTATACTTCACCTACAAAAGTGAAGTGCTTACAATATGAAGGTGAAGAATGACATCAGTATCTAACCAGTCATTTTTCTGCTGCTCTGAACATGTTGTTAGTATCAGTATCAGTATGCGGAAAATGACATACAGTAGGTCTAACCAGTCATTTGTATGCTGCCCTGAGCATGTCTCACTCTAAAATGCATATGCAATAGGAGCAGAAGTCCTTTAGGGGTGGGGGTTACGTTTAGAGGTGGGCTAAAAAAACCTGAAAGGTGGAGCTGCACTTTGTGAGTCACAGTAGAAGTGTCTTGACGTGTCAGAAACTGTAATGTACTATGCTGAATGACACAAATGTTTTCCTCCCAGTTACAGACTTTGCTCTGAATTATACGGCAGAATCTAATTTAATGTCCAATGCATTTTCCAATATGTCATGTAAAACGAACACTCTTATACTTTATTACTGTTATGAAGTGTTATTTTATAAAAAATTCCAGAGTTCAGATTCTGGAATGTTCTGCATTTCTGTCTGGATTATCAAACATGTTTTAACAGGTTCACAGGTTGTTTACCATAAATGACATCTTTATTTTTTTAGAATAAACATGCATACATTTTGTTTTGGTAAAAATACCGAATACAAAAGAGTTTTTTAAAACAAAGACAAGACCAACAGGACCCAAGAACTGTCGTAGTTGCCAACCTTCTCAGACTGGAGGTTTTGGATACCAGAAAATAGACTTTATTCTCCATAATAATGTCAAGATGTCTGAAAACAGCCCTTCAGGACAACGTGTAGTCTCCCCTAGACAATCTGAAGAGTTTGTTTTCTGTGGTCCTGCTTTAAGCATGCAGTTTCTCGTGTATTTGCTCTGCATATGGTTTTGTGACATTTATCTGTGTTATTCTTGGCTCTCAGCCCTGCTTGCTCAGGTCTACATAAGCAACTGTTTTCACACCAGAGATGTCCTTCATAGATGCTACTTCTGTAGTGTTTACATACATTGTCATTCTGGTACATTAACTTGATAACATGTTACTCACTCTAGCTTCATATGAGTATTTTACATATATAATCTGTGCTTTACATACTCAGTTATATTAAATAATCTGTCATTCTTCAGCATAGCCTTATCATAGCAGGTTCCAATAACCAGCTTCTGCACCTCTGTGGGCTAATTTTACACAAACACAGTTTTAGCCTGGCTCATGCTTACTTTTTAGAAAATACTTTTACAAACTGCTTCAACCCAAGAATGTCGAGAAGTTAAAATGAACATTAGGATCATTAAAGACAAGAAAGAATAAACACCAGTTCTTTGTTTACCATAAATTGTCTTTATTTTTTCAGTGGTAACATGTGGACAAGTTGTTTTGGGTCAGTAAAAATGCTGAAATAATACGAACGATTCTGAAAACATTTAGACACAAACATTTGACACTTGTTCTGTACGCTCTTTGCTTTATTGAAAATGAACACTACCTTAAGCTGTGACGTCTACACATCATTCGCTCTACAACACACTTTGTTCTTCTTTATCTTAAACAGGATGTGCTAAACAACCCTTAAATTACACTTTGGTGCTGTAACTAAAAGATTAAACACACACCGTCACATCAAAGCAGTTTGTTCCAGGATAACCTCAGCATAAGTTCATACGGTCACTGTAGTGTTGTGTGTAACAAACATCTACAGTAATTCACATCTATTTCAGTTACAATTGGACAAAACACTTACAGGGAAAAGAGTGAAAAAGGTCATCGAAGCGCTGCAGTTTTCCAGCTCAGCAAGAAAAAATGTCTGTTAAACAGCCGTAAATGGAGAATCCTTTGTGTGAGAAGCTTTACTCCTTCATAATGGACCAGATGAAGTCAAGATTGGCTTAGAAAGTGAAGCTCCAGCTTGAGTTTCTGAATCAGGAGTGTGACCGGTGTAAATTCTTCAGCACTCGCTGCTTCTTCAGTCGCTCCAAACACAGACTGAGACTCGACATCTGCTGCTCTTCTGAAGCTGCGTCATCAAGTGTTCAGACTAAAGCTGAGCTGGTGTTCAGTGGGAGGAAACCACCGCTTGTAGAGGAGGAAACCTGTCTGTCCGGGACGTCACAGGGCCTGCTATAGGCTGTTTCAGCCTAATTCAACAAGCCCTCCACTGCTAGAAGAGCGCTCTTCAGCCCAGCAAACTTTAATTCAGCACTTTTAGCTGATCGATCTGATGCTCGAGGAGGCTCACATAGTCTTTCTGTAGTGCTGTTTATCAACACTTTTGTTCTCTTTATGCTTTTAAAGCTCGAGGATATTTGCTGTGTTTTTGTCATTTATTATTGTTTTTTAAAGCATGTATGTAGTGTTTAATCACTTTTATATTTTAGTTTTCAGTCAAAGAGAATGAAATGATGAAGTCTGATGAATCCGTCATGTTTGTTATGTTCTTCTCAGTTGTTTATACATGTCTATCTATTGACGGTCTCTCTATGCTGTTAACCCTCCTGTTGACTTACGGGTCAAAGATGACCCAGGCATCATTTTAACAGCAGAAATAAATCAATTCCCTAAACAATCTTTTGGTTTTGTTTTTTCATCTTGAAGTTTGGCCACTTTTTCTAACACAAAACTGCACACATGAGGGAAACCCGAAACATTCACAGAGTTTGTGATGAAGATGAGGCTGTTTCATGCCAAACAGATTTGAGGATTGAAATTAAACTGAGCTGCTTTATTTTACAGGTTTAGTGAAGGCGGCTCATTTTTGACCCGGAGGGCGAACGATGTGAAATCTAAGACTGCATTGCACTGCACTTATAGACAAGCACTCGCCAACTTCCCTTCTCTTGTTCCCTCAGGGGAATCCCCACCGCCATTTTAAAGCGCTCTCCATTTTGTCAAGTGAACGAGGGAAGTTTGCATAGACAAACCCTTGATATTGACAGAGGGAGCGAGTCGGCTTCATACTGTATGTCCACCCCAGCACCTATACTGTATGTCCCAGAATGCAATGAGATTGTGCCAGCACAACAGTGTAGTTCCCAAGTGCTCAAGTTTTTAGGGCAGTCCATTTATACCCATTCAGATGCTCAGCCAGTAGTGGAGACTTCAGTAACGTAATCAATCACGTACATCATAGTGAACGAGACAGAGGGAAGATAACGAGTGAAGGGCATAAAATATTGGGCTGGAATGCAGCCTGTGACAATACAAGAGTAAAACACTGATCATTGTTTCTCTGTGATACATAAACCTGAAGTCACTGTAGCGGCCTCTATTGACTGAGGCAAAAACAACAACAAAAAACTAAGAACACAGAAATCCAGCAATTTTTCAGACACAAGTGGTCAAATTCAGACTATTAACAGTACATGTCCTGATATAAGTGTAACCCCAGACCATCGCTGCTCATTTTCATCAGTGTCGCCGGCCTCAAATCTGACCCAAACCTGCTGTTTCTCAAAACCTCAAATCCTCACAAAAAAAGGTAATCATTTGATTCAAGTTTTAAATGATTTATTTAATATGATGTAACACTATTATTATTATTATTATTAATATCATCATTATTATTATTATTATTATTATTATTATTATTATGAAGTGCTCTTTCATCAGATTCGATTTTTTGCCAAAGTGTGTTGTAATTATTGATTTTTCTTGTTTGTAATGATTTAATTGAGGTTTCTTTATTGTAATTGTTTAATTTTATGGACTAATCTTATTATTTAATCGCATTATTAAATGGAATGCAATTATATGAGCCAAAGTGTGTTGCATTGTAAGTTTTGTCAACAATCCACCAGCTCTTGCTGTCCTGTGGACTCGAACCCATAGTTTCTGTGTTTCCAACATCCCGCTTTACTGGTTGAGCTACAACAGCTGTAGCGCAGCTCAACCACAGCAGCTCATTATGTATCTGTAACTGGGTGGTGCTTATGACACAAGCTGACAGACAGAAGCAGAGGTGTGGGTAGAGTTAGGTTTGGGGCGGTGTTATGAAGAAGCGAACAGGAAAAAGCAGAGAGGTGGACCTCCTCTTATGAGTCAACACTTCTTCTTCATCATCAAAAAAAACACACAATCTGCTTAGCATTTAGTGTACAGTATGAAGAAAAATGTGCTCTTTTAAAAAAAAAAGCCTTAAAATGACCTGCCATGAAACATGTTTTTCCCACAAAACCATGACAGGCAAAGTGTAGATGATGAAACAATCACTGGCACGGGTATTTTCTGCATAAAACTGAGTTTTCTTGTCAGTTTGTTTCAGTGTTTCTTCAGCTGAAACTTTCAAGCAATAACCCCCTTTTACAATGTCTGTCGAATATGAACATATATGACGTCTACAGTACTGTTTACACCAGTTTAAATCAATGTCAAACACAAAATGTTGTTACGAGCCCCTAAAATTAAATCCAGCCGAATCTAAAATACTGCTTATGCCATCATCATCATCCAAACACTCATTTCATTTCCATCATTATAAACATTATTACCTTGATAACACTAAAAGCTGTCCTGTACTCACTGTAAACTGATAGGGTTCTCCATCTCTCTGTGTATATAGAACACAGAAATCCAGCAATTTTTTAGACACAAGTGGTCAAATTCAGACTATTAACAGTACATGTCCTGATATAAGTGTAACCCCAGACCATCGCTGCTCATTTTCTTCAGTGTCGCCGGTCTCAAATCTGACACAAACCTATCACAAAAAATTGATAGGTTTCTCCATCTCTCTGTATATTTCAGACCCCTGTTCATCAGGATGCAGACGCTTCCAAAGGACACGTGCAGAAAAACTGCATCATTTGTGTGTTCTGGCTTCCAGACTGTAGCAGCCGAGACCACCAGACTCTTACCCAATTCATCAAGTGACGCAGATGATCAGACTCTCAACTGCAGAGTCAAGAATGAAGGTTTCACCGTTCCCTGCATGAGCTCCTGTCAGGTCGAGGAGTGCATTGAGCTCCTTCAAACACAAACTGGTCCACTGTTGTTCAGAAATGGACGGGTTATCAGACAGTCGGAGGTCACAGGCTGGAATCGGCTGCGGTTAGCAAGAGAGCCAGTGTGTCTGATCAAGCTAAAACGAGAAAAGACAATAAAGTCCTGCTACGGGGTTTATTTGGGGAACGATTACATCTTGACGGCCCTTCATACATTCCAGTACGCTTGTCCATACGACGCCTATGTTTTCTTCCCCACCAAGAGTTTTGTTCTCATTTATGAGGCAGAACTTGTTCAAGAACGCCACATGATTTCTGACAAAGACCAGTGTCTTGTTAAATTACTCGGACAAACCCATGTTTTGGGCAAAGGTTTACAGGACCGCTTTGGTGCATCCGATGTGAATGATGCTTTATATTTCTACACATTTGATGTAAAAGGGAATCTCCAAACGCACACATGCAAAGTAGACACTGGCTCCTCTACCAGGAGTCAGAAGAGCCAAAGAAAGGAGTTTCTGATGTCCACGGCAGGGCAGCCTGGTGAAAGTGGCAACCCTATCTTCAGTTTGAGAAGCAGAAACTGTGTGGGAATATACAAGGGCATCACAGCGAGGAATATAGGAATTGCGTCAAAAGTAGATGTCAAACAGCTGAAAGAACAGACAACACCAGGAAGAGCAGATCTGTGCTGTTTCAACATGCTGGACAGGATCTGGTCCATTCTTAAGACTGGATGTTTCCGTAGGCCGACCAATCAGAACCCAATGATCCAGAATGAAGTGCTGGTGTGTCTGATCTGAGGTCAGATGATACTCTCTGTTTAGGTCTGTTTGAAATGAGCAAAATCCCGAGTATCGAGCACTGCATTTGTACTGTCTGTAAAATATTTATATGTAAAACTCTGTAAATATTTCTCTCTCTCTCTCTGTATGGAAAAGGTCAAGGTTGTCAAACGTATTAAAAAATTAATAAATGAATTAAAAAAACAAAACAAAAATAGGTGTCATTATTTAAAAAGGAAATGGAAACATGTGTGTGAATCTGAATTTGGTAACCCTTTATTTGAAGGTGTCCTTCTTACACATGTTCTCCAAGTAAATACAATAAATGGTAGAGAATTACATGCAATCAGCCATAAACCTATCCCACATTCTAACCCTAACCATACGGTAAGCAGATGCAGTAAATCAATATTATCTAGTGATTATACGAACAGTAACACTGAAACAAGGACACCCTAAAATAAAGCCTAACACAATTCTTTTTTTCATGGAAAGTAGTAAAAAAATGATCTTGCTACATATTTTGACGCTATAAGTACACGTAACTGGAAAAATACTTGATCTCTTTTTACAGAACAAAACAAGCAGCAAATGGACTTGTCTGATTTATTGATCACTCGTGTTGAGAATGTAGACTTACACATAATAATTATTATTATTATTATATACAGAATTGATGGGATTTCAGTTTAATTTAGATGCTAACTATGATGTAAAACATCACTAAAAGTATCAGCAATCAATATCTTTTGAAATCTTTAGTTAACATGCGTTCACTTTGCCAACAAATGCCCTCTGAAATGACAAGATTTCTAACTCAATCGTTAAAATTGACATAAAACAACTGATAATTGACTGATCAAGAAACAAGAAGACACTGAATGCCGTGGATCCATCAAACGCCTACACTTGCCTGTGATCCTCATGTATGAACAGCACATTTCTGTGTTTCAGAGCTCGTTTTCTTAGCAAAGCGCCAGATGAAGCAAAGCGTGATATAAAGCCTGAGCAACACATATGAACCTGTTTGTTTAACAGTCTTGTTCTTCACAGTTCAACTCAAGATTAGCTACAGCAAAGCTTTCTGGCACAGTTACTATAGGCTGAAATTGTCATGGTCTCAAATAAATATGAACGAAAAGCAATTGATCATACTGTATATGAATGAACATGACCAAAGCAACAACTGATGAACAGATATGGATTGATCATTCATAAAGAAGTCAAGGCTTTCTCAGTTTTGAGTTCATTCTGCTGAACTCTCCTTTTACTGAAAGCAGTTTGTGGCTCTTTTAATGCGTCTGTTTTCTGCTCAGAGGCAATGATTCTGGAATGTTCTGTGTTTTCTGTCTGCGTCATCAAACGGGTTTGAACAGGTTCAGGACAAAGCTAAAGAGCGTCGAGAAGTTAAAATGAAGATTAAAATCATTAAAGACAAGAAAGAATAAACACCAGTTCTTTGTTTACCATAAATTGTCTTTATTTTTCAGTGGTAACATGTGGACAAGTTGTTTTGGGTCAGTAAAAATGCTGAAGTAATACGAACGATTCTGAAAACATTTAGACACAAACATTTGACACTTGTTCTGTACGCTCTTTGCTTTATTGAAAATGAACACTACCTTAAGCTGTGACGCCTACACATCATTGGCTCTACAACACACTTTGTTCTTCTTTATCTTGTACAGGATGTGCTAAACAACCCTTAAATTACACTTTGGTGCTGTAACTAAAAGATTAACCACACACCGTCACGTCAAAGCAGTTTGTTCCAGGATAACCTCAGCATAAGTTCATACGGTCACTGTAGTGTTGTGTGTAACAAACATCTACAGTAATTCACATCTATTTCAGTTACAATTGGACAAAACACTTACAGGGAAAAGAGTGAAAAAGGTCATCGAAGCGCTGCAGTTTTCCAGCTCAGCAAGAAAAAATGTCTGTTAAACAGCCGTAAATGGAGAATCCTTTGTGTGAGAAGCTTTACTCCTTCATAATGGACCAGATGAAGTCAAGTTTGGCTTAGAAAGTGAAGCTCCAGCTTGAGTTTCTGAATCAGGAGTGTGACCGGTGTAAACTCTTCAGCACTCGCTGCTTCTTCAGTCGCTCCAAACACAGACTGAGACTCGACATCTGCTGCTCTTCTGAAGCTGCGTCATCAAGTGTTCAGACTAAAGCTGAGCTGGTGTTCAGTGGGAGGAAACCACCGCTTGTAGAGGAGGAAACCTGTCTGTCCGGGACGTCACAGGGCCTGCTATAGGCTGTTTCAGCCTAATTCAACTAGCTCGCCACTGCTAGAAGAGCGCTCTTCAGCCCAGCAAACTTTAATTCAGCACTTTTAGCTGATCGATCTGATGCTCGAGGAGGCTCACATAATCTTTCTGTAGTGCTGTTTATCAACACTTTTGTTCTCTTTATGCTTTTAAAGCTCGAGGATATTTGCTGTGTTTTTGTCATTTATTATTGTTTTTTAAAGCATGTATGTAGTGTTTAATCACTTTTATATTTTAGTTTTCAGTCAAAGAGAATGAAATGATGAAGTCTGATGAATCCGTCATGTTTGTTATTCTCTTCTCAGTTGTTTATACATGTCTATCTATTGACGGTCTCTCTATGCTGTTAACCCTCCTGTTGACTTACGGGTCAAAGATGACCCAGGCATCGTTTTAACAGCAGAAATAAATCAATTCCCTGAACAATCTTTTGGTTTTGTTTTTTCATCTTGAAGTTTGGCCACTTTTTCTAACACAAAACTGCACACATGAGGGAAACCCGAAACATTCACAGAGTTTGTGATGAAGATGAGGCTGTTTCATGCCAAACAGATTTGAGGATTGAAATTAAACTGAGCTGCTTTATTTTACAGGTTTAGTGAAGGCGGCTCATTTTGGACCCGGAGGGCGAACGATGTGAAATCTAAGACTGCATTGCACTGCACTTATAGACAAGCACTCGCCAACTTCCCTTCTCTTGTTCCCTCAGGGGAATCCCCACCGCCATTTTAAAGCGCTCTCCATTTTGACAAGTGAACGAGGGAAGTTTGCGTAGACAAACCCTCGATATTGACAGAGGGAGCGAGTCGGCTTCATACTGTATGTCCACCCCAGCACCTATACTGTATGTCCCAGAATGCAATGAGATTGTGCCAGCACAACAGTGTAGTTCCCAAGTGCTCAAGATTTTAGGGCAGTCCATTTATACCCATTCAGATGCTCAGCCAGTAGTGGAGACTTCAGTAACGTAATCAATCACGTACATCATAGTGAACGAGACAGAGGGAAGATAACGAGTGAAGGGCATAAAATATTGGGCTGGAATGCAGCCTGTGACAACACAAGAGTAAAACACTGATCATTGTTTCTCTGTGATACATAAAGCTGAAGTCACTGTAGCGGCCTCTATTGACTGAGGCAAAAACAACAACAAAAAACTAAGAACACAGAAATCCAGCAATTTTTCAGACACAAGTGGTCAAATTCAGACTATTAACAGTACATGTCCTGATATAAGTGTAACCCCAGACCATCGCTCTCATTTTCTTCAGTGTCGCCGGCCTCAAATCTGACCCAAACCTGCTGTTTCTCAAAACCTCAAATCCTCACAAAAAAAGGTAATCATTTGATTCAAGTTTTAAATGATTTATTTAATATGATGTAACACTATTATTATTATTATTAATATCATCATTATTATTATTATTATTATGAAGTGCTCTTTCATCAGATTTGATTTTTTGCCAAAGTGTGTTGTAATTATTGATTTTTCTTGTTTTGTAATGATTTAATTGAGGTTTCTTTATTGTAATTGTTTAATTTTATGGACTAATCTTATTATTTAATCGCATTATTAAATGGAATGCAATTATATGAGCCAAAGTGTGTTGCATTGTAAGCTTTGTCAACAATCCACCAGCTCTTGCTGTCCTGTGGACTCGAACCCATAGTTTCTGTGTTTCCAACATCCCGCTTTACTGGTTGAGCTACAACAGCTGTAGCGCAGCTCAACCACAGCAGCTCATTATGTATCTGTAACTGGGTGGTGCTTATGACACAAGCTGACAGACAGAAGCAGAGGTGTGGGTAGAGTTAGGTTTGGGGCGGGGTTATGAAGAAGCGAACAGGAAAAAGCAGAGAGGTGGACCTCCTCTTATGAGTCAACACTTCTTCTTCATCATCAAAAAAAACACACAATCTGCTTAGCATTTAATGTACAGTATGAAGAAAAATGTGCTCTTTTAAAAAAAAAAGCCTTAAAATGACCTGCCATGAAACATGTTTTTCCCACAAAACCATGACAGGCAAAGTGTAGATGATGAAACAATCACTGGCACGGGTATTTTCTGCTTGAAACTGAGTTTTCTTGTCAGTTTGTTTCAGTGTTTCTTCAGCTGAAACTTTCAAGCAATAACCCCCTTTTACAATGTCTGTCGAATATGAACATATATGACGTCTACAGTACTGGTTACACCAGTTTAAATCAATGTCAAACACAAAATGTTGTTACGAGCCCCTAAAATTAAATCCAGCCGAATCTAAAATACTGCTTATGCCATCATCATCATCCAAACACTCATTTCATTTCCATCATTATAAACATTATTACCTTGATAACACTAAAAGCTGTCCTGTACTCACTGTAAACTGATAGGGTTCTCCATCTCTCTGTGTATATAGAACACAGAAATCCAGCAATTTTTCAGACACAAGTGGTCAAATTCAGACTATTAACAGTACATGTCCTGATATAAGTGTAACCCCAGACCATCGCTGCTCATTTTCTTCAGTGTCGCCGGTCTCAAATCTGACACAAACCTATCACAAAAAATTGATAGGTTTCTCCATCTCTCTGTATATTTCAGACCCCTGTTCATCAGGATGCAGACGCTTCCAAAGGACACGTGCAGAAAAACTGCATCATTTGTGTGTTCTGGCTTCCAGACTGTAGCAACCGAGACCACCAGACTCTTACCCAATTCATCAAGTGACGCAGATGATCAGACTCTCAACTGCAGAGTCAAGAATGAAGGTTTCACCGTTCCCTGCATGAGCTCCTGTCAGGTCGAGGAGTGCATTGAGCTCCTTCAAACACAAACTGGTCCACTGTTGTTCAGAAATGGACGGGTTATCAGACAGTCGGAGGTCACAGGCTGGAATCGGCTGCGGTTAGCAAGAGAGCCAGTGTGTCTGATCAAGCTAAAACGAGAAAAGACAATAAAGTCCTGCTACGGGGTTTATTTGGGGAACGATTACATCTTGACGGCCCTTCATACATTCCAGTACGCTTGTCCATACGACGCCTATGTTTTCTTCCCCACCAAGAGTTTTGTTCTCATTTATGAGGCAGAACTTGTTCAAGAACGCCACATGTTTTCTGACAAAGACCAGTGTCTTGTTAAATTACTCGGACACACCGATGTTTTGGGCAAAGGTTTACAGGACCGCTTTGGTGCACCCGATGTGAATGATGCTTTATATTTCTACACATTTGATGTAAAAGGGAATCTCCAAACGCACACATGCAAAGTAGACACTGGCTCCTCTACCAGGAGTCAGAAGAGCCAAAGAAAGGAGTTTCTGATGTCCACGGCAGGGCAGCCTGGTGAAAGTGGCAACCCTATCTTCAGTTTGAGAAGCAGAAACTGTGTGGGAATATACAAGGGCATCACAGCAAGGAATATAGGAATTGGGTCAAAAGTAGATGTCAAACAGCTGAAAGAACAGACAACACCAGGAAGAGCAGATCTGTGCTGTTTCAACATGCTGGACAGGATCTTGTCCATTCTTAAGACTGGATGTTTCTGTAGGCCGACCAATCAGAACCCAATGATCCAGAATGAAGTGCTGGTGTGTCTGATCTGAGGTCAGATGATACTCTCTGTTTAGGTCTGTTTGAAATGAGCAAAATCCCGAGTATCGAGCACTGCATTTGTACTGTCTGTAAAATATTTATATGTAAAACTCTGTAAATATTTCTCTCTCTCTGTATGGAAAAGGTCAAGGTTGTAAAACGTATTAAAAAATTAATAAATGAATTAAAAAAACAAAACAAAAATAGGTGTCATTATTTAAAAAGGAAATGGAAAAATGTGTGTGAATCTGAATTTGGTAACCCTTTATTTGAAGGTGTCCTTCTTACACATGTTCTCCAAGTAAATACAATAAATGGTACAGAATTACATGCAATCAGCCATAAACCTATCCCACATTCTAACCCTAACCATACGGTAAGCAGATGCAGTAAATCAATATTATCTAGTGATTATACGAACAGTAACACTGAAACAAGGACACCCTAAAATAAAGCCTAACACAATTCTTTTTTTCATGGAAAGTAGTAAAAAAATGATCTTGCTACATATTTTGACGCTATAAGTACACGTAACTGGAAAAATACTTGATCTCTTTTTACAGAACAAAACAAGCAGCAAATGGACTTGTCTGACTTATTGATCACTCGTGTTGAGAATGTAGACTTACACATAATAATTATTATTATTATTATATACAGAATTGATTGGGTTTCAGTTTAATTTAGATGCTAACTATGATGTAAAACATCACTAAAAGTATCAGCAATCAATATCTTTTGAAATCTTTAGTTAACATGCGTTCACTTTGCCAACAAATGCCCTCTGAAATGACAAGATTTCTAACTTATTTGTTAAAATTGACATAAAACAACTGATAATTGACTGATCAAGAAACAAGAAGACACTGAATGCCGTGGATCCATCAAACGCCTACACTTGCCCGTGATCCTCATGTATGAACAGCACATTTCTGTGTTTCAGAGCTCGTTTTCTTAGCAAAGCGCCAGATGAAGCAAAGCGTGATATAAAGCCTGAGCAACACATATGAACCTGTTTGTTTAACAGTCTTGTTCTTCACAGTTCAACTCAAGATTAGCTACAGCAAAGCTTTCTGGCACAGTTACTATAGGCTGAAATTGTCATGGTCTCAAATAAATATGAACGAAAAGCAATTGATCATACTGTATATGAATGAACATGACCAAAGCAACAACTGATGAACAGATATGGATTGATCATTCATAAAGAAGTAAAGGCTTTCTCAGTTTTGAGTTCATTCTGCTGAACTCTCCTTTTACTGAAAGCAGTTTGTGGCTCTTTTAATGCGTCTGTTTTCTGCTCAGAGGCAATGATTCTGGAATGTTCTGTGTTTCTGTCTGCGTCATCAAACGGGTTTGAACAGGTTCAGGACAAAGCCAAAGAGCGTCGAGAAGTTAAAATGAAGTTTAAAATCTTTAAAGACAAGAAAGAATAAACACCAGTTCTTTGTTTACCATAAATTGTCTTTATTTTCAGTGGTAACATGTGGACAAGTTGTTTTGGGTCAGTAAAAAATGCTGAAGTAATACGAACGATTCTGAAAACATTTAGACACAAACATTTGACACTTGTTCTGTACGCTCTTTGCTTTATTGAAAATGAACACTACCTTAAGCTGTGACGTCTACACATCATTCGCTCTACAACACACTTTGTTCTTCTTTATCTTAAACAGGATGTGCTAAACAACCCTTAAATTACACTTTGGTGCTGTAACTAAAAGATTAAATACACACCGTCACATCAAAGCAGTTTGTTCCAGGATAACCTCAGCATAAGTTCATACGGTCACTGTAGTGTTGTGTGTAACAAACATCTACAGTAATTCACATCTATTTCAGTTACAATTGGACAAAACACTTACAGGGAAAAGAGTGAAAAAGGTCATCGAAGCGCTGCAGTTTTCCAGCTCAGCAAGAAAAAATGTCTGTTAAACAGCCGTAAATGGAGAATCCTTTGTGTGAGAAGCTTTACTCCTTCATAATGGACCAGATGAAGTCAAGTTTGGCTTAGAAAGTGAAGCTCCAGCTTGAGTTTCTGAATCAGGAGTGTGACTGGTGTAAATTCTTCAGCACTCGCTGCTTCTTCAGTCGCTCCAAACACAGACTGAGACTCGACATCTGCTGCTCTTCTGAAACTGCGTCATCAAGTGTTCAGACTAAAGCTGAGCTGGTGTTCAGTGGGAGGAAACCACCGCTTGTAGAGGAGGAAACCTGTCTGTCCGGGACGTCACAGGGCCTGCTATAGGCTGTTTCAGCCTAATTCAACTAGCTCGCCACTGCTAGAAGAGCGGTCTTCAGCCCAGCAAACTTTAATTCAGCACTTTTAGATGATCAATCTGATGCTCGAGAAGGCTCACATAGTCTTTCTGTAGTGCTGTTTATCAACACTTTTGTTCTCTTTATGCTTTTAAAGCTCGAGGATATTTGCTGTGTTTTTGTCATTTATTATTGTTTTTTAAAGCATGTATGTAGTGTTTAATCACTTTTATATTTTAGTTTTCAGTCAAAGTGAATGAAATGATGAAGTCTGATGAATCCGTCATGTTTGTTATTCTCTTCTCAGTTGTTTATACATGTCTATCTATTGACGGTCTCTCTATGCTGTTAACCCTCCTGTTGACTTACGGGTCAAAGATGACCCAGGCATCATTTTAACAGCAGAAATAAATCAATTCCCTAAACAATCTTTGGTTATTTTTTTTCTCATCTTGAAGTTTGGCCACTTTTTCTAACAAAAAACTGCACACATGAGGGAAACCCGAAACATTCACAGAGTTTGTGATGAAGATGAGGCTGTTTCATGCCAAACAGATTTGAGGATTGAAATTAAATTGAGCTGCTTTATTTTACAGGTTTAGTGAAGGCGGCTCATTTTTGACCCGGAGGGCGAACGATGTGAAATCTAAGACTGCATTGCACTGCACTTATAGACAAGCGCTCGCCAACTTCCCTTCTCTTCCCCCCTCAGGGGAATCCCCACCGCCATTTTAAAGCGCGCTCCATTTTGTCAAGTGAACAAGGGAAGTTTACATAGACAAACCCTCGATATTGACAGAGGGAGCGAGTCGGCTTCATACTGTATGTCCACCCCAGCACCTACATGTCCCAGAATGCAATGAGATTGTGCCAGCACAACAGTGTAGTTCCCAAGTGCTCAAGAGTTTAGGGCAGTCCATTTATACCCATTCAGATGCTCAGCCAGTAGTGGACACTTAAGTAACATAATCAATCACGTACATCATAGTGAACGAGACGGAGGGAAGTTAACAAGTGAAGGGCATAAAATATTGGGCTGGAATGCAGCCTGTGACAATACAAGAGTAAAACACTGATCATTGTTTCTCTGTGATACATAAAGCTGAAGTCACTGTAGCGGCCTCTATTGACTGAGGCAAAAAACAACAACAAATAACTAAGAACACAGAAATCCAGCAATTTTTCAGACACATGTGGTAAAATTCAGACTATTAACAGTACATGTCCTGATATAAGTGTAACCCCAGACCATTGCTGCTCATTTTCTTCAGGGTCGCCGGCCTCAAATCTGACACAAACCTGCTGTTTCTCAAAACCTCAAATCCTCACAAAAAAGGTAATCATTTGATTCAAGTTTTAAATGATTTATTTAATATGATGTAACACTATTATTATTATTATTAATATCATCATTATTATTATTCTTATTATTATTATGAAGTGCTCTTTCATCAGATTCGATTTTTTGCCAAAGTGTGTTGTAATTATTGATTTTTCTTGTTTTGTAATGATTTAATTGAGGTTTCTTTATTGTAATTGTTTAATTTTATGGACTAATCTTATTATTTAATCGCATTATTAAATGGAATGCAATTATATGAGCCAAAGTGTGTTGCATTGTAAGCTTTGTCAACAATCCACCAGCTCTTGCTGTCCTGTGGACTCGAACCCATAGTTTCTGTGTTTCCAACATCCCGCTTTACTGGTTGAGCTACAACAGCTGTAGCGCAGCTCAACCACAGCAGCTCATTATGTATCTGTAACTGGGAGGTGCTTATGACACAAGCTGACAGACAGAAGCAGAGGTGTGGGTAGAGTTAGGTTTGGGGCGGGGTTATGAAGAAGCGAACAGGAAAAAGCAGAGAGGTGGACCTCCTCTTATGAGTCAACACTTCTTCTTCATCATCAAAAAAAAACACACAATCTGCTTAGCATTTAGTGTACAGTATGAAGAAAAATGTGCTCTTTTAAAAAAAAAAGCCTTAAAATGACCTGCCATGAAACATGTTTTTCCCACAAAACCATGACAGGCAAAGTGTAGATGATGAAACAATCACTGGCACAGGCATTTTCTGCTTAAAACTGAGTTTTCTTGTCAGTTTGTTTCAGTGTTTCTTCAGCTGAAACTTTCAAGCAATAACCCCCTTTTACAGTGTCTGTCGAATATGAACATATATGACGTCTACAGTACTGTTTACACCAGTTTAAATCAATGTCAAACACAAAATGTTGTTACGAGCCCCTAAAATTAAATCCAGCCGAATCTAAAATACTGCTTATGCCATCATCATCATCCAAACACTCATTTCATTTCCATCATTATAAACATTATTACCTTGATAACACTAAAAGCTGTCCTGTACTCACTGTAAACTGATAGGGTTCTCCATCTCTCTGTGTATATAGAACACAGAAATCCAGCAATTTTTCAGACACAAGTGGTCAAATTCAGACTATTAACAGTACATGTCCTGATATAAGTGTAACCCCAGACCATCGCTGCTCATTTTCTTCAGTGTCGCCCTTCTCAAATCTGACACAAACCTATCACAAAAAATTGATAGGTTTCTCCATCTCTCTGTATATTTCAGACCCCTGTTCATCAGGATGCAGACGCTTCCAAAGGACACGTGCAGAAAAACTGCATCATTTGTGTGTTCTGGCTTCCAGACTGTAGCAGCCGAGACCACCAGACTCTTACCCAATTCATCAAGTGACGCAGATGATCAGACTCTCAACTGCAGAGTCAAGAATGAAGGTTTCACCGTTCCCTGCATGAGCTCCTGTCAGGTCGAGGAGTGCATTGAGCTCCTTCAAACACAAACTGGTCCACTGTTGTTCAGAAATGGACGGGTTATCAGACAGTCGGAGGTCACAGGCTGGAATCGGCTGCGGTTAGCAAGAGAGCCAGTGTGTCTGATCAAGCTAAAACGAGAAAAGACAATAAAGTCCTGCTACGGGGTTTATTTGGGGAACGATTACATCTTGACGGCCCTTCATACATTCCAGTACGCTTGTCCATACGACGCCTATGTTTTCTTCCCCACCAAGAGTTTTGTTCTCATTTATGAGGCAGAACTTGTTCAAGAACGCCACATGTTTTCTGACAAAGACCAGTGTCTTGTTAAATTACTCGGACAAACCCATGTTTTGGGCAAAGGTTTACAGGACCGCTTTGGTGCACCCGATGTGAGTGATGCTTTATATTTCTACACATTTGATGTAAAAGGGAATCTCCAAACGCACACATGCAAAGTAGACACTGGCTCCTCTACCAGGAGTCAGAAGAGCCAAAGAAAGGAGTTTCTGATGTCCACGGCAGGGCAGCCTGGTGAAAGTGGCAACCCTATCTTCAGTTTGAGAAGCAGAAACTGTGTGGGAATATACAAGGGCATCACAGCGAGGAATATAGGAATTGCGTCAAAAGTAGATGTCAAACAGCTGAAAGAACAGACAACACCAGGAAGAGCAGATCTGTGCTGTTTCAACATGCTGGACAGGATCTGGTCCATTCTTAAGACTGGATGTTTCCGTAGGCCGACCAATCAGAACCCAATGATCCAGAATGAAGTGCTGGTGTGTCTGATCTGAGGTCAGATGATACTCTCTGTTTAGGTCTGTTTGAAATGAGCAAAATCCCGAGTATCGAGCACTGCATTTGTACTGTCTGTATAATATTTATATGTAAAACTCTGTAAATATTTCTCTCTCCTCTCTCTGTATGGAAAAGGTCAGGTTGTAAAACGTATTAAAAAATTAATAAATGAATTAAAAAAACAAAACAAAAATAGGTGTCATTATTTAAAAAGGAAATGGAAAATGTGTGTGAATCTGAATTTGGTAACCCTTTATTTTAGGGTGTCCTTCTTACACATGTTCTCCAAGTAAATACAATAAATGGTAGAGAATTACATGCAATCAGCCATAAACCTATCCCACATTCTAACCCTAACCATACGGTAAGCAGATGCAGTAAATCAATATTATCTAGTGATTATACGAACAGTAACACTGAAACAAGGACACCCTAAAATAAAGCCTAACACAATTCTTTTTTTTCATGGAAAGTAGTAAAAAAATGATCTTGCTACATATTTTGACGCTATAAGTACACGTAACTGGAAAAATACTTGATCTCTTTTTACAGAACAAAACAAGCAGCAAATGGACTTGTCTGATTTATTGATCACTCGTGTTGAGAATGTAGACTTACACATAATAATTATTATTATTATTATTATATACAGAATTGATGGGATTTCAGTTTAATTTAGATGCTAACTATGATGTAAAACATCACTAAAAGTATCAGCAATCAATATCTTTTGAAATCTTTAGTTAACATGCGTTCACTTTGCCAACAAATGCCCTCTGAAATGACAAGATTTCTAACTCAATCGTTAAAATTGACATAAAACAACTGATAATTGACTGATCAAGAAACAAGAAGACACTGAATGCCGTGGATCCATCAAACGCCTACACTTGCCTGTGATCCTCATGTATGAACAGCACATTTCTGTGTTTCAGAGCTCGTTTTCTTAGCAAAGCGCCAGATGAAGCAAAGCGTGATATAAAGCCTGAGAAACACATATGAACCTGTTTGTTTAACAGTCTTGTTCTTCACAGTTCAACTCAAGATTAGCTACAGCAAAGCTTTCTGGCACAGTTACTATAGGCTGAAATTGTCATGGTCTCAAATAAATATGAACGAAAAGCAATTGATCATACTGTATATGAATGAACATGACCAAAGCAACAACTGATGAACAGATATGGATTGATCATTCATAAAGAAGTAAAGGCTTTCTCAGTTTTGAGTTCATTCTGCTGAACTCTCCTTTTACTGAAAGCAGTTTGTGGCTCTTTTAATGCGTCTGTTTTCTGCTAAGAGGCAATGATTCTGGAATGTTCTGTGTTTTCTGTCTGCGTCATCAAACAGGTTTGAACAGGTTCAGGACAAAGCCAAAGAGCGTCGAGAAGTTAAAATGAAGTTTAAAATCTTTAAAGACAAGTATTACATCCTCCCCAGTCTAGGGTTGGGAAGGAGTAATAAAGAAAGTGGTGGAGGTTTGGATGAAGATTTTCCCTTCTACTGACTCACAACAACAACAAGCTTGTCAAAAAAGTATAAATTTATTTAACAGAAGGAAGCAAACATGTCTTCAGGAGGGGTCAAGGCCAACATAACAAACAAAACATCCTAACTTTTATATTTCAATCTAACTAAACTAATAAATAAAAGAAAACAAAATACAAAACAATACACTAACTCCCTTTCTGTTCTTAAACAGGAGAAAACTTAGACAAAAGAAAATGGCAACCACCTCCCTACAGCTTCCAATAAATTAACAAAACTTGACTAAACAATAAACAAATGTTTTGCCACGAAGATAAAGAGAAGAAACTTTGACAGGTTAGATGTTAACTCACAAGATTTGGCTAAATAAATCCTCTCACAAAAGGAGCAAAAGTCTTCACAGACAATATCAACAGATTAACCACATCCAGGAAAAATCCTAATAAAAAGGCCAGCAGAAGGGATCATCACTCCAAGCCTCCACACTCCAAAGATCCAAGCTCTGTCTTTTATCCTCAAGTCAATCCTTTGGTGGACCAATCAGGACAGAGAATCCATCAGTAGAACCAATTGGCAGGGTTGACTGCACCTGATCGAAATTACAGCCTCATTGGAGAGAGAGGGAGAGAAAGGAAATGACTACACAAGATCTTCAAGAGACATTCAAAGAACATAACACAAGAAAGAATAAACACCAGTTCTTTGTTTACTATAAACTGTCTTTATTTTTCAGTGGTAACATGTGGACAAGTTGTTTTGGGTCAGTAAAAATGCTGAAGTAATACGAACGATTCTGAAAACATTTAGACACAAACATTTGACACTTGTTCTGTACGCTCTTTGCTTTATTGAAAATAACCACTACCTTAAGCTGTGACGCCTACACATCATTCGCTCTACAACACACTTTGTTCTTCTTTATCTTATACAGGATGTGCTAAACAACCCTTAAATTACACTTTGGTGCTGTAACTAAAAGATTAACCACACACCGTCACGTCAAAGCAGTTTGTTCCAGGATAACCTCAGCATAAGTTCATACGGTCACTGTAGTGTTGTGGGTAACAAACATCTACAGTAATTCACATCTATTTCAGTTACAATTGGACAAAACACTTACAGGGAAAAGAGTGAAAAAGGTCATCGAAGCGCTGCCGTTTTCCAGCTCAGCAAGAAAAAATGTCTGTTAAACAGCTGTAAATGGAGAATCCTTTGTGTGAGAAGCTTTACTCCTTCATAATGATCCAGATGAAGTCAAGATTGGCTTAGAAAGTGAAGCTCCAGCTTGAGTTTCTGAATCAGGAGTGTGACCGGTGTAAATTCTTCAGCAATCGCTGCTTCTTCAGTCGCTCCAAACACAGACTGAGACTCGACATCTGCTGCTCTTCTGAAACTGCGTCATCAAGTGTTCAGACTAAAGCTGAGCTGGTGTTCAGTGGGAGGAAACCACCGCTTGTAGAAGAGGAAACCTGTCTGTCCGGGACGTCACAGGGCCTGCTATAGGCTGTTTCAGCCTAATTCAACAAGCCCTCCACTGCTAGAAGAGCGCTCTTCAGCCCAGCAAACTTTAATTCAGCACTTTTAGCTGATCGATCTGATGCTCGAGAAGGCTCACGTAGTCTTTCTGTAGTGCTGTTTATGAACACTTTTGTTCTCTTTATGCTTTTAAAGCTCGAGGATATTTGCTGTGTTTTTGTGTTTTATTATTGTTTTTTAAAGCATGTATGTAGAGTTTAGTCACTTTTATATTTTAGTTTTCAGTCAAAGAGAATGAAATGATGAAGTCTGATGAATCCGTCATGTTTGTTATTCTCTTCTCAGTTGTTTATACATGTCTATCTATTGGCGGTCTCTCTATGCTGTTAACCCTCCTGTTGACTTACGGGTCAAAGATGACCCAGGCATCATTTTAACAGCAGAAATAAATCAATTCCCTAAACAATCTTTTGGTTTTGTTTTTTCATCTTGAAGTTTGGCCACTTTTTCTAACACAAAACTGCACACATGAGGGAAACCCGAAACATTCACAGAGTTTGTGATGAAGATGAGGCTGTTTCATGCCAAACAGATTTGAGGATTGAAATTAAATTGAGCTGCTTTATTTTACAGGTTTAGTGAAGGCGGCTCATTTTTGACCCGGAGGGCGAACGATGTGAAATCTAAGACTGCATTGCACTGTACTTATAGACAAGCACTCGCCAACTTCCCTTCTCTTGTTCCCTCAGGGGAATCCCCACCGCCATTTTAAAGCGCTCTCCATTTTGACAAGTGAACGAGGGAAGTTTGCGTAGACAAACCCTCGATATTGACAGAGGGAGCGAGTCGGCTTCATACTGTATGTCCACCCCAGCACCTATACTGTATGTCCCAGAATGCAATGAGATTGTGCCAGCACAACAGTGTAGTTCCCAAGTGCTCAAGATTTTAGGGCAGTCCATTTATACCCATTCAGATGCTCAGCCAGTAGTGGAGACTTCAGTAACGTAATCAATCACGTACATCATAGTGAACGAGACAGAGGGAAGATAACGCGTGAAGGGCATAAAATATTGGGCTGGAATGCAGCCTGTGACAACACAAGAGTAAAACACTGATCATTGTTTCTCTGTGATACATAAAGCTGAAGTCACTGTAGCGCCCTCTATTGACTGAGGCAAAAAACAACAACAAATAACTAAGAACACAGAAATCCAGCAATTTTTCAGACACAAGTGGTCAAATTCAGACTATTAACAGTACATGTCCTGATATAAGTGTAACCCCAGACCATCGCTGCTCATTTTCTTCAGTGTCGCCGGCCTCAAATCTGACCCAAACCTGCTGTTTCTCAAAACCTCAAATCCTCACAAAAAAAGGTAATCATTTGATTCAAGTTTTAAATGATTTATTAATATGATGTAACACTATTATTATTATTATTAATATCATCATTATTATTATTATTATTATTATTATGAAGTGCTCTTTCATCAGATTACATTTTTAGCCAAAGTGTGTTGTAATTATTGATTTTTCTTGTTTTGTAATGATTTAATTGAGGTTTCTTTATTGTAATTGTTTAATTTTATGGACTAATCTTATTATTTAATCGCATTATTAAATGGAATGCAATTATATGAGCCAAAGTGTGTTGCATTGTAAGCTTTGTCAACAATCCACCAGCTCTTGCTGTCCTGTGGACTCGAACCCATAGTTTCTGTGTTTCCAACATCCCGCTTTACTGGTTGAGCTACAACAGCTGTAGCGCAGCTCAACCACAGCAGCTCATTATGTATCTGTAACTGGGAGGTGCTTATGACACAAGCAGACAGACAGAAGCAGAGGTGTGGGTGGAGTTAGGTTTGGGGCGGGGTTATGAAGAAGCGAACAGGAAAAAGCAGAGAGGTGGACCTCCTCTTATGAGTCAACACTTCTTCTTCATCATCAAAAAAAAAACACACAATCTGCTTAGCATTTAGTGTACAGTATGAAGAAAAATGTGCTCTTTTAAAAAAAAAGCCTTAAAATGACCTGCCATGAAACATGTTTTCCCACAAAACCATGACAGGCAAAGTGTAGATGATGAAACAATCACTGGCACGGGTATTTTCTGCTTGAAACTGAGTTTTCTTGTCAGTTTGTTTCAGTGTTTCTTCAGCTGAAACTTTCAAGCAATAACCCCCTTTTACAATGTCTGTCGAATATGAACATATATGATGTCTACAGTACTGTTTACACCAGTTTAAATCAATGTCAAAACACAAATGTTGTTACGAGCCCCTAAATTAAATCCAGCCGAATCTAAAATACTGCTTATGCCATCATCATCATCCAAACACTCATTTCATTTCCATCATTATAAACATTATTACCTCGATAACACTAAAAGCTGTCCTGTACTCACTGTAAACTGATAGGGTTCTCCATCTCTCTGTGTATATAGAACACAGAAATCCAGCAATTTTTCAGACACAAGTGGTCAAATTCAGACTATTAACAGTACATGTCCTGATATAAGTGTAACCCCAGACCATCGCTGCTTCATTTTCTTCAGTGTCGCCGGTCTCAAATCTGACACAAACCTATCACAAAAATTGATAGGTTTCTCCATCTCTCTGTATATTTCAGACCCCTGTTCATCAGGATGCAGACGCTTCCAAAGGACACGTGCAGAAAAACTGCATCATTTGTGTGTTCTGGCTTCCAGACTGTAGCAGCCGAGACCACCAGACTCTTACCCAATTCATCAAGTGACGCAGATGATCAGACTCTCAACTGCAGAGTCAAGAATGAAGGTTTCACCGTTCCCTGCATGAGCTCCTGTCAGGTCGAGGAGTGCATTGAGCTCCTTCAAACACAAACTGGTCCACTGTTGTTCAGAAATGGACGGGTTATCAGACAGTCGGAGGTCACAGGCTGGAATCGGCTGCGGTTAGCAAGAGAGCCAGTGTGTCTGATCAAGCTAAAACGAGAAAAGACAATAAAGTCCTGCTACGGGGTTTATTTGGGGAACGATTACATCTTGACGGCCCTTCATACATTCCAGTACGCTTGTCCATACGACGCCTATGTTTTCTTCCCCACCAAGAGTTTTGTTCTCATTTATGAGGCAGAACTTGTTCAAGAACGCCACATGTTTTCTGACAAAGACCAGTGTCTTGTTAAATTACTCGGACAAACCCATGTTTTGGGCAAAGGTTTACAGGACCGCTTTGGTGCATCCGATGTGAATGATGCTTTATATTTCTACACATTTGATGTAAAAGGGAATCTCCAAACGCACACATGCAAAGTAGACACTGGCTCCTCTACCAGGAGTCAGAAGAGCCAAAGAAAGGAGTTTCTGATGTCCACGGCAGGGCAGCCTGGTGAAAGTGGCAACCCTATCTTCAGTTTGAGAAGCAGAAACTGTGTGGGAATATACAAGGGCATCACAGCGAGGAATATAGGAATTGCGTCAAAAGTAGATGTCAAACAGCTGAAAGAACAGACAACACCAGGAAGAGCAGATCTGTGCTGTTTCAACATGCTGGACAGGATCTGGTCCATTCTTAAGACTGGATGTTCTGTAGGCCGACCAATCAGAACCAATGATCCAGAATGAAGTGCTGGTGTGTCTGATCTGAGGTCAGATGATACTCTCTGTTTAGGTCTGTTTGAAATGAGCAAAATCCCGAGTATCGAGCACTGCATTTGTACTGTCTGTATAATATTTATATGTAAAACTCTGTAAATATTTCTCTCTCTCTCTCTGTATGGAAAAGGTCAAGGTTGTCAAACGTATTAAAAAATTAATAAATGAATTAAAAAAACAAAACAAAAATAGGTGTCATTATTTAAAAAGGAAATGGAAAAATGTGTGTGAATCTGAATTTGGTAACCCTTTATTTGAAGGTGTCCTTCTTACACATGTTCTCCAAGTAAATACAATAAATGGTACAGAATTACATGCAATCAGCCATAAACCTATCTCACATTCTAACCCTAACCATACGGTAAGCAGATGCAGTAAATCAATATTATCTAGTGATTATACGAACAGTAACACTGAAACAAGGACACCCTAAAATAAAGCCTAACACAATTCTTTTTTTCATGGAAAGCAGTAAAAAAAAGATCTTGCTACATATTTTGACGCTATAAGTACACGTAACTGGAAAAATACTTGATCTCTTTTTACAGAACAAAACAAGCAGCAAATGGACTTGTCTGATTTATTGATCACTCGTGTTGAGAATGTAGACTTACACATAATAATTATTATTATTATTATATACAGAATTGATGGGATTTCAGTTTAATTTAGATGCTAACTATGATGTAAAACATCACTAAAAGTATCAGCAATCAATATCTTTTGAAACCTTTAGTTAACATGCGTTCACTTTGCCAACAAATGCCCTCTGAAATGACAAGATTTCTAACTCAATCGTTAAAATTGACATAAAACAACTGATAATTGACTGATCAAGAAACAAGAAGACACTGAATGCCGTGGATCCATCAAACGCCTACACTTGCCTGTGATCCTCATGTATGAACAGCACATTTCTGTGTTTCAGAGCTCGTTTTCTTAGCAAAGCGCCAGATGAAGCAAAGCGTGATATAAAGCCTGAGCAACACATATGAACCTGTTTGTTTAACAGTCTTGTTCTTCACAGTTCAACTCAAGATTAGCTACAGCAAAGCTTTCTGGCACAGTTACTATAGGCTGAAATTGTCATGGTCTCAAATAAATATGAACGAAAAGCAATTGATCATACTGTATATGAATGAACATGACCAAAGCAACAACTGATGAACAGATATGGATTGATCATTCATAAAGAAGTCAAGGCTTTCTCAGTTTTGGGTTCATTCTGCTGAACTCTCCTTTTACTGAAAGCAGTTTGTGGCTCTTTTAATGCGTCTGTTTTCTGCTCAGAGGCAATGATTCTGGAATGTTCTGTGTTTTCTGTCTGCGTCATCAAACAGGTTTGAACAGGTTCAGGACAAAGCCAAAGAGCGTCGAGAAGTTAAAATGAAGTTTAAAATCTTTAAAGACAAGAAAGAATAAACACCAGTTCTTTGTTTACCATAAATTGTCTTTATTTTTTCAGTGGTAACATGTGGACAAGTTGTTTTGGGTCAGTAAAAATGCTGAAGTAATACGAACGATTCTGAAAACATTTAGACACAAACATTTGACACTTGTTCTGTACGCTCTTTGCTTTATTGAAAATGAACACTACCTTAAGCTGTGACGCCTACACATCATTCGCTCTACAACACACTTTGTTCTTCTTTATCTTAAACAGGATGTGCTAAACAACCCTTAAATTACACTTTGGTGCTGTAACTAAAAGATTAACCACACACCGTCACGTCAAAGCAGTTTGTTCCAGGATAACCTCAGCATAAGTTCATACGGTCACTGTAGTGTTGTGTGTAACAAACATCTACAGTAATTCACATCTATTTCAGTTACAATTGGACAAAACACTTACAGGGAAAAGAGTGAAAAAGGTCATCGAAGCGCTGCCGTTTTCCAGCTCAGCAAGAAAAAATGTCTGTTAAACAGCTGTAAATGGAGAATCCTTTGTGTGAGAAGCTTTACTCCTTCATAATGGACCAGATGAAGTCAAGTTTGGCTTAGAAAGTGAAGCTCCAGCTTGAGTTTCTGAATCAGGAGTGTGACCGGTGTAAATTCTTCAGCACTCGCAGCTTCTTCAGTTGCTCCAAACACAGACTGAGACTCGACATCTGCTGCTCTTCTGAAACTGCTTCATCAAGTGTTCAGACTAAAGCTGAGCTGGTGTTCAGTGGGAGGAAACCACCGCTTGTAGAGGAGGAAACCTGTCTGTCCGGGACGTCACAGGGCCTGCTATAGGCTGTTTCAGCCTAATTCAACAAGCCCTCCACTGCTAGAAGAGCGCTCTTCAGCCCAGCAAACTTTAATTCAGCACTTTTAGCTGATCGATCTGATGCTCGAGAAGGCTCACATAGTCTTTCTGTAGTGCTGTTTATCAGCGCTTTTTGTTCTCTTTATGCTTTTAAAGCTCGAGGATATTTGCTGTGGTTTTGTCATTTATTATTGTTTTTTAAAGCATGTATGTAGAGTTTAATCACTTTTATATTTTAGTTTTCAGTCAAAGTGAATGAAATGATGAAGTCTGCTGAATCCGTCATGTTTGTTATTCTCTTCTCAGTTGTTTATACATGTCTATCTATTGACGGTCTCTCTATGCTGTTAACCCTCCTGTTGACTTACGGGTCAAAGATGACCCAGGCATCATTTTAACAGCAGAAATAAATCAATTCCCTAAACAATCTTTTGGTTTTGTTTTTTTCTCATCTTGAAGTTTGGCCACTTTTTCTAACAAAGAACTGCACACTGATGAGGGAAAAGTGAAACATTTACAGAGTTTGTGATGAAGATGAGAATGTTTCATTCCAAACAGATTTGAGGATTGAAATTAAATTGAGCTGCTTTATTTTACAGGTTTAGTGAAGGCGGCTCATTTTTGACCCGGAGGGCGAACGATGTGAAATCTAAGACTGCATTGCACTGCACTTATAGACAAGCGCTCGCCAACTTCCCTTCCCTTGTTCCCTCAGGGGAATCCCCACCGCCATTTTAAAGCGCTCTCCATTTTGACAAGTGAACGAGGGAAGTTTGCGTAGACAAACCCTCGATATTGACAGAGGGAGCGAGTCGGCTTCATACTGTATGTCCACCCCAGCACCTATACTGTATGTCCCAGAATGCAATGAGATTGTGCCAGCACAACAGTGTAGTTCCCAAGTGCTCAAGATTTTAGGGCAGTCCATTTATACCCATTCAGATGCTCAGCCAGTAGTGGAGACTTCAGTAACGTAATCAATCACGTACATCATAGTGAACGAGACAGAGGGAAGATAACGAGTGAAGAGCAAAAAATATTGGGCTGGAATGCAGCCTGTGACAACACAAGAGTAAAACACTGATCATTGTTTCTCTGTGATACATAAAGCTGAAGTCACTGTAGCGTCCTCTATTGACTGAGGCAAAAACAACAACAAAAAACTAAGAACACAGAAATCCAGCAATTTTTCAGACACAAGTGGTCAAATTCAGACTATTAACAGTACATGTCCTGATATAAGTGTAACCCCAGACCATCGCTGCTCATTTTCTTCAGTGTCGCCGGCCTCAAATCTGACACAAACCTATCACAAAAAATTGATAGGTTTCTCCAACTCTCTGTATATTTCAGACCCCTGTTCATCAGGATGCAGACGCTTCCAAAGGACACGTGCAGAAAAACTGCATCATTTGTGTGTTCTGGCTTCCAGACTGTAGCAGCCGAGACCACCAGACTCTTACCCAATTCATCAAGTGACGCAGATGATCAGACTCTCAACTGCAGAGTCAAGAATGAAGGTTTCACCGTTCCCTGCATGAGCTCCTGTCAGGTCGAGGAGTGCATTGAGCTCCTTCAAACACAAACTGGTCCACTGTTGTTCAGAAATGGACGGGTTATCAGACAGTCGGAGGTCACAGGCTGGAATCGGCTGCGGTTAGCAAGAGAGCCAGTGTGTCTGATCAAGCTAAAACGAGAAAAGACAATAAAGTCCTGCTACGGGGTTATTTGGGGAACGATTACATCTTGACGGCCCTTCATACATTCCAGTACGCTTGTCCATACGACGCCTATGTTTTCTTCCCCACCAAGAGTTTTGTTCTCATTTATGAGGCAGAACTTGTTCAAGAACGCCACATGTTTTCTGACAAAGACCAGTGTCTTGTTAAATTACTCGGACAAACCCATGTTTTGGGCAAAGGTTTACAGGACCGCTTTGGTGCACCCGATGTGAGTGATGCTTTATATTTCTACACATTTGATGTAAAAGGGAATCTCCAAACGCACACATGCAAAGTAGACACTGGCTCCTCTACCAGGAGTCAGAAGAGCCAAAGAAAGGAGTTTCTGATGTCCACGGCAGGGCAGCCTGGTGAAAGTGGCAACCCTATCTTCAGTTTGAGAAGCAGAAACTGTGTGGGAATATACAAGGGCATCACAGCGAGGAATATAGGAATTGCGTCAAAAGTAGATGTCAAACAGCTGAAAGAACAGACAACACCAGGAAGAGCAGATCTGTGCTGTTTCAACATGCTGGACAGGATCTGGTCCATTATTAAGACTGGATGTTTCTGTAGGCCGACCAATCAGAACCCAATGATCCAGAATTAAGACTGGTGTGTCTGATCTGAGATGTTACTCTCTGTTTAGGCCTATTGTGTGATCCAGCTTACTCCGTAAGTCTGATGTTATAAACTCTGACAACTAAAGTTAGACATCATGCTAGATGCTTCTGCTTGCATTTCAACTAAGATTGCTGTCTGCTAAAATGTTCGATATACAGCAAGTCTGATATCAAACAGTGGGATTATAAATGTAAGAATGTGTTAAAGATCTACTGTTCCAACATGCTGATATAACATTGCATTAAAACTAAGGTGAACTACACTGTATTGGGCATGTAAGGAGAACATGATGGCACTGGTAAGATTCAGTATACTGTAATATCTACTGAAAGGGTTTTGTCAGTCTCTGATTTTCCTAATGAGAGTCAAACTGTGTGAGAATGCTTACATTTGACTAGTTCTTGTGGTCAGGTGCTGCTTGAACTGTCTGGTACTGTTTCCTAAGGGACCAACCTTGCTAGAGCTCTTAATAGGGGTTGTTTCCTATATTCTCATTGGCTGTGAGAAAAGTCAACACATTTGAAGACAGTAGCACTGTGTTATACTGCTGTGATGACTGCAGAGCTGCCTGTACAATTCTTAATAAAGAAACCAGTACTGTGTTTGTATGTACTGTATGTATGGTTATTTTACAGTCTGTTACAACAGTAAAGCTTTTTGAAACAAAATGCTGCTGTTAATAAAAATTACCCCTTAAAAAAGACACCACTTATTTGCCTTATTTGCCACTAATGTGCCTTATTTGCACATTATTTGTTAAAGAAAGGATATCTGCACTGTACTGTCTCAATGACAGCTTTTGTACACTTTCATACATTTTATGACATTTAAGAATTGTTGCATTATGAAATATAATCATAAGAAATCCTATTCATATCCACAAGCAGATATGAATTCATGTAAACAGAAATTATGTGTATGGATGAGATGATGAAATAAAATATTCTCACCTCATATACATTTCCTATCTGTATTTTTAGGGAATAGGCGAAAAAATGCAATGTTAAATGCAAAATTGTTATTCACTTATTTTGTGTAATGCAGTGATGTTTTTCACAGTTTAAATCGGTGTTTCTCAACCACGTTCCTGGAGGACCACCAGCACTGCATGTTTTGGATGTCTCCTTTGTCTGTCACACCCATTAAAGGTCTTTCAGTCTCTGCTAATGAGCTGATGATCTGAATCAGGTGTGTTTGGTTAAGGAGACATGGAAAATGTGCAGAGCTGGTGGTCCTCCAGGAATGTGGTTGAGAAACACTGGTCTAAATAATCAAAGTAAAAATACATTTGACTATGTTAAGCGCTGTTATGTTATTATGGTGTTAATGTATGCATTTCTTAAGTAATGCAAGAGACAATTGTTGCACACTGGAGAAATCTAAATCAATATAAATATACTGTATGATGTAAAGATGAAACTGTTGCTCACCTGTCTAATAAAATGCATGCGTCTTTCTCTGGTCCAAGTTTGTCATAAAGCTCCTTCCATCTTGTAAATACCACACCAACACTGATCCTCATTTGACATTTTCTCCTGTCCCAAAATGTTCTTGGGTCAATCCATTCATCTGTTTTCCAGCCATGAGGTTGTATTTGGCAAAATCACCTGCAGCAAATTATAATAATGAATAATTGTGGTCCATCACAAATGTGCAAAACAAACAAACTCTTAAAATATGTCCACATTTCTTCAAGATGCACACAAAACAAGCTATTTTTATTTTTTGTTAAATTTATTTTCATTTTAGTACATTTTATTTTAATGCTCATTGCTCAATAACAACTGATCACTTTATTTTTTATCATTTTGCAGCTGATCCAGAAACAAATTCATATATGGTATGGTCATATATATGATAATGGTCATCTTATGGGGTCATGTAGTACGAGGCCAGTAATGTGTAAAACATCAGGTAAATATATACCCTTCATTTAAAATGGAACTGCTTTAAGATGCATTCAAATTAACTATCAAAAATTAGCATAACTAAAGTCAATCACATATGCAGATATAAAAACAATAAACATTTTAAAATAATGCCTCGGTTGCATATTTAAACCCAACGTGCTGGAAAATGCTGGTTTTTAATTCTTAATTAAATCAATTAGCTAAGGAAGAATGTAATTTAATAACTACACGTGATTGAGGTAGAGTTGGTTTTATATTAGCACATTCATTCAGTGACAACTTGTGACATGCCACTGAGGTACGGCTACAGGATATTGAAAAAAAACTGACATCGTGATATTTTATTTTTCTACGATATATATTGCGATGCTGAATATATAATTTGACCAGATGAAGTAACTATGTCTATTAGGAAAGAATTAATAATTTTCTATAAATCTGAATAATTTTGTAAGGGAGTGCATCTACATAAACTATAATAAACCAATCACAAACATTGAGAAATATAGTACAGCAACAACACTGTGCAAACAAAATATACAGTGCTATATGATTTTCTGGAAGTCTAGCAATATTTAGATGCACAAATTTAATAATCAAATGTAAAATAACACCATATAGTATATATACATAAATGCAATTAATGTTCCTTAAAGTTAAAAAATGTAATTTCATTTTCCTGAGTACTTTTAAACTGAATTAAATGATAAAAACACACATAAATAATTAATGTTTTGGTAACTTCACGATTAAACGTTGCAAAAACTCCACAAATCATGAGTGTTTTCCAAAATCTGGTCAATAATAATACCAATTCAACATGCAATATCGATGCTGAAACGATATATTGTGCAGCCTTACATTGAGGTGAAGTTAGTTTTTATATATACAAATTTTTATAGCAAATTCTAAATATTGAAAGCACATTAGCAGCCAAATGACTATCAAAGTACAACATTGTTCACTGTCAAATAAATAGTGCTAATGTAGTTTTCAAGTCACACTATTTAACTTACATGTGATTTCAGACCAAATATTCAAAATACAATGGTAAACAATAAAGGGGGTTTGTCACTGAATGAATGTGGGGATATAAAACAAACTTTACCTCAATTTGTAGCCTAAGATTTCACTATTTAGAATTTGCAAAGAATATTTTTGTAAAATGAATGTTAAGGAAAAAGTAAAACCCTCAATCTACATAAGTTACATTTTTTTTCCATATTCATCTGCCGTTAGGCTATGTTGCTGCTGCTTGGATGGCCTGTGGGTGAATAAACTAACAGAAGTTGTTAATTTGGGCAACCCAGTGGCGCAGTAGGTAGTGCTGTTGCCTCACAGCAAGAACGTCGCTGGGTCGCAGGTTCGAACCTCGGCTGGGCTGGGTCAGTTGGCGTTTCTGTGTGGAGTTTGCATGTTCTCCCTGGGTTTCCGTGGGTTTCCTCCGGGTGCTCCGGTTTCCCCCACAGTCCAAAGACATGCAGTACAGGTGAATTGGGTAAGCTAAATTGTCCATAGTGTATGAGTGTGAATGTGTGTGTGGAAGTTCCCAGAGATGGGTTGCGGCTGGAAGGGCATCCGCTGCGTAAAATCGTGCTGGATAAGTTGGCGGTTCATTCCGCTGTGGCGACCCCGCAAGGGACAAAGCCGACAAGAAAATGAATGAATGAAAAAAGTTGTTAATTTGTTTTCTGACAAACGGATGCTAGTACTAGTTTTTCTGTTTGTTTATATGACGTTCAGCATATACAGTGATTTTGAGTGGAAATAATGTGCTTTAATGCTTACATGTTAGCTTTACGTATCAACTGGTGTTGTGCTCAATAAATGGCGACCGCTGTACAAGAAAACCACTGTAAAACTTTACTTTATAACGCTGTTTTTTAACAAAATGCAGTGTCGGTTTGTCTTGAGTTCATTACTCGTAGCGTTACGTTGTTTCCATCTGGCGGTCACAGCATACAATTACACTAACAAAACATTCTCGCTCACATTACGTTTAGCTGTTTATTCTTTATAAATACTTGATTTTATTTGTAAAGAGAAAAAATGAGTGAGTGAACTGGAGCAGGTCGATGTTTGTGTTTTGCTGGATGTGATAGATCCCTTAGATGGGTTAACAGATTTTTCCAATAGTATCTGGATGCGATTTTTAACTTCTTTGTCAGACCAAACTCATTTACTCATCCTTTACTTGTTACAAACCTGTTTGGGTTTCTTTCTTCTGCTCAATACAAAAGAAGACATTTTGAAAAATCTTTAAACCTGTAACTAATTGCCTTCCGTGGTATTTGTTTTTACTATGGAAGTCAATGTACAGTGAAAATAATGTGCTTTAATGTTTACCTGATAGCTTCACGTATCAACTGGTGTTGTTCTCAATAAATGGCGACCACTGAGAAAACAGGTATTAAACTTTACTTTATAACGCTATTTTTTTTACCAAATGCAGTGAAGTCGGTTTATCTTGAGTTCATTACTACGTTTAAGTGCAGCGTTACGTTGTTGCCATCTGGCGGTCACAGCATAAAATTACACTAACAAAGCGTTCTCGCTCACATTAGCAGTTTATTCTCTATAAATATTTGATTTTATTTGTAAGGAGAAAAAATGAGTGAGTGAATTGGATCAGGTCGATGTTTGTGTTTTGCTGGTTGATGATAAATCCCTCAGATGGATTAATAGATGTTTAACTTCTTGGTCAGACCCTGTGATGGTTATTTAAAGGGAAAGTTCACCCAAAAATGAAAACTGTCATCATTTACTCATTCTTTACTTGTTACAAACCTGTTTGGGTTTTTTGTTCTGCTCAATACAAAAGAAGACATTTTAAAAAATCTTTAAACCTCTAACCATTGCCTTCCGTGGTATTTGTTTTTACTATGGAAGTCAATGTACAGTGATTTTGAGTGGAAATAATGTGCTTTAATGTTTACCTGATAGCTTCACGTATCAACTGGTGTTGTTCTCAATAAATGGCGACCGCTGTATGAGAAAATCAGTGTAAAAATATACTTCATAACGCTATTTTTTTAACCAAATGCAGTGAAGTCGGTCTATCTTGAGTTCATTACTCGATTCTCGAAGCGTTTAAGTGTAGCGTTACGTTGTTGCCATCTGGCGGTCACAGCATAAAACCAGTGACCTTCTTGCTGTGAGGCGACAGCACTACCTACTGCGCCACAACGTCACCCACGTTTAGCTGTTTATTCTTTATAAATACTTGACTTTATTTGTAAAGGGGAAAAAGTCTAAGTAAATCAGGGCTATTGGCACTTATACAAAATAAATAAAAAAGTCTGTCTTTTTGGCCCGTATATTCTGGCTGCTAACTTTATCCAGATGTTTGCTGTATTATACTGTTCAGCAGAACCATGTTATCATTTATGTAATTATTGCTCAACTGTTGGATGTATTCAAGATGTTTTATATTTAATGTGTGATAACACTAGTAAAATATGAAAACAAAGACAAATACAGAGAAAAAAAGATATAACTTTAATGAACACACACACACACACACAAACACACACACACACACACACACACACACGCACACACACACAAACACACACACACACACACACACACACACACACACACACACACACACACACACACACACCACACACACACACACACACACACACACACACACACACACACACACACACACACAGAACAAGATATAAAATGCAATACAAGAGGTCGATGAAAGATTAAAATACAGAAATAATAATAATAAAAAACTAAATCTGGCATCAGAATTTTAAGTCTTTCACAAATATTTGTTGTCTGTGACCCCTGGAGAAAACTAAGCCCACAAATTTATGATTTATTTGGCTGTATTTTGATTTTGTGTGAGACCCCAAAGGATTTTCTGAAACTGCAAGACTTTTAAAACGTGTGAAACGTGTAAATACAGTGTGATTATATGTGTGTTAATATTCATTGAAATGCAGTAAATGTAACCTATTGCTTTGACTATGTTTAGAATTAGTATTGATTACATATATATATATATATATATATATATATATATATATATATATATATATATATATATATATATATATATATTTATATATATATATATATATATATATATATATATATATATATATATATATATATATATACAATATTTATGTGTGTACTGTATATATAGTGCTAACAAAATAGCATATAGGTACCTTACATACTTGATTTCAATATAGCACATCACAGCCCTTTTGATTTAATTATCTGCTAATTATATAGAGATTTTCTGAAGTTCAGAATTTATGAACTATGCTTTTCAATAACCAGACTAAATCAATCCATTTATAATTCTGGCTAAAATTTTAGTCTGCTTTCACGATAAATCTATATTTTATATTCTATTATTGTGTATTTTCACACAATGATTTGTCATCATATTGATAAAAATGAGCAAAATACTCTGTAATGGTGTCCAGTTTTGGTTTTAAGGAAAGTTTATATAACAAAATGTTCTGAAAACTGATTTTTTTTCTTTTTTAAGTTTTGTGTAAAGACACATTTGTTCACATTGGTCTGTTAAAATGACTAAAAACACTGCATACTTTTGCCTGCATTTAAACTGGAAATGTTCACTATTTTAACAAATTCACAATTTTTTTTTAGTTGACACAGAGACAATAACAAAACTGTTTCCTATAAAACGTTCACTCTTCTACCAATAAAATGCATTGGTCAAGTAAATAAATGGCCAAAATTCATAAAAGTTTAACATTTTTACATGAACACTGTTTTGAGTAAACATAACCTCAGATTAGTGGCTCTTCATCAGACCCTGTGATGGTTATTAAAGGGAAAGTTCACCCAAAAAAATCTTAATTCTGTCGTCATTTACTCATCCTTTACTTGTTACAAACCTGTTTGGGTTTCTTTCTTCCGCTCAAAATAAAGAAACTTAAAGTTAAACTTTACAGTTTTTCTCAGTGGCTTTAGTGCATTTCTCACAACACTATTTGCATTTGCACAACAGTTAATGCATTTCTCAAAACAATTAGTCATTTGTGCACATCACAGTAGCAGTTTCTCATTCCTTCCAACAAATTGCAAATGCTTTTGGACAAGCATCAATTGCTTTCATACGACTCTCTGCTGTTTTATAACATTATCATTTGCTTATGTCATGTCAGTCAAAATGAACTAAACTTGTGGATGCTGAATAGTCACTCCATATTAAACTAATAGTCCTCATTTCATTACTCGAGTCATTCCATACTAAAATGTTGAATTAGTTGTCAAAATCTGTCAAGCAAATTTTATAAAAAAAAATGTTTAATCTTTTTTTCCTGAAAATGTCTTCTGAATTGAACAATTTGATGAATGATTTACAGACCTACAGTATGTTTGTTGTGGGTTCAGTTCCAATATGTACTGCAGTATTGTTTACAGTTGTGCACAGCTCTACCCAATGTATGTGTATGTTTGTTGTAAATAAGGGTGTATTTATTCTTATGCACAATGCTGTGAATAAATTAGAGTCGCAAAGAGCAAATGCAATAAAAATGTGAAACATACATATTCAGTGTCTTGTACTCAGACACTCACTAAATGCAGTGATGTCCAACTTTACTGTGGTTTTCAAATGGCTGTGTAAATAGTATATAGTGCTGTCTTGAGCATTTTCAGGAAGTGTCTCCAAAATCACTTTTTTTGCATTGGAAATAATGTACAGAGTAAACTGTCATAATGAAAACATGACAAAGCCATTTGACTATCTTGTTCATAAACAATGGTGTCAGAACTTTTCATCTTGATGACACTGACACTTTCATTGACATTAATACTTGCTTTTAAAGAATGAGCTCTCCATTTTGAGCAAGTGACACGCTTTTGCAGGTTATCAACTATCCCATAGGTTTTGCAGTTTGCACTAATTGTTTCGAGAAATGCATTAACTTTTGCGCAAATGTAAATAGTGTTGTGAGAAATGCACCAAAGCCACTGAGAAAAACTGTAAATCATACAGTCGCAGGTCTTAAAAACACATCCAATTGAAAATCTTTCACTCGACTTTATGGTTAAACTTAGCGATGACTCCACAAATCACATGTTCAGAACTACAATACCAACTTGACATTGCAAATCCTGCAACATCGCGACCATTGCAGATTCACACACTGCGATATCGATGATGAAACGATATATTGTGTAGCCCTAATTATATTATTGTCACGATTGCAGGTTTGTGCGCTATCTGGAGAGTCTGTTTGGTCACGTGGGTTTTGTTTTGTTTTTGTCGTCCACGTGTGTTTGTTATGGTTGATCACGTGTGTGTGGTACTCAGCTGTTTGATTAGCCAGACAGCTGAGACTCATTTCCGCGTCTATATCTGGGCAATTCTGCTATGTTCCGTTGTCGGTTCGTTGCTATCTTTAATGTGTTTCTGTCTGTTCTCAGGACGGTGTGGAGTGACTGTTTTACTGGACCCCGTTGTGTCTGTTTCCCGTCCTCCCTTATCAGTTTATGTGTGACTGTCCTATATCTTGTATAGTTTATTTGACACTGTCAATAAACTGTTTTTACTTGCGATTGGATCCTAGCACTGATTATTATTCCACCGTCACAATTATAAAAAATGTTGTTCATTTAACGCAATCTCACGGCAATTCGTAACTTTTTATTTAGTGGCTAATTCGTATGAATTCGTACGATCTAATTCGTACAAATTAGTACGATTTGCTCATCACCCAATGACGGTTGTGGTTAGGGGTGGGGTTAGGTGCCACGCTTCCTTTTTAAAATCGTACATTTTCGTCGTACGACTGACAAAACGTAAAATACTTAAAGTTTCCTCGTGAGATCAGGCTGGTTCATCTGAAAACTGCAATTACGAATGACAAAGTTAAACTGGATTTTGTATCCCTACAATGCATGTAAACTACCTTGATGTCAAAATTGGAATAAAAAACGTCAAAAATTGATTACAAGACAGTCGTTTAATTTTTTTTTGACGTCAAGGTAATGAGCTGACATCAAATCGATTCACATTTTTGAAGTGTTTCTTGATGCCAATGTTAGATATCAATTTGATGTCGACTTGACGTCTATTCAATGTCGTCTTGACACGTCAACATCAAATGAATTTTTTTTACATGTTTTTAATGTTGTTGTGACATCAATGTGCCCACTGGGTAACATGGTATGTTTATACCAGGGGTGCTCAATCCTGTTCCTGGAGATCTACCTTCCTGCAGATTTCTGTTGCAACCCATATCAAACACACCTGCCTGTAATTATCAAGTGCTGTTCAGGTCCTAATTAATTGGTTCAGATGTGTTTGATCAGGGTTGGAGCTGAACTATGCAGGAAGGTAGATCTCCAGGAACAGGATTGAGCACCCCTGGTTTATACTATATCAATATTTCCATACCTCTGTTTCTAATCTCTAAGCAGAAGATGTAGGACCTGCATCGACACTCTTTTTCTCCTTCATTCTGGGCATTGAATGCTTAGTCTTGACCAAGGAGCTGAACTTGAGGAAGTTGTTGACAATTATGGGCACAGGCAGAACGATAAGCACAACCCCGACCATCGCACACAGGAACGCTACACACTTGCCTTGAACTGTCACAGGGATCATGTCTCCATAACCCACTGTGGTCAGCGTTACCAGAGCCCACCAAAATCCACTCAAAATGCTATCAAAGTACGAGTTCTCATGAATTAATTCAGCAAAATAAATCATGGTGCCAAATATGAGCGTGCAAATGAAGAGTAAAAGAGGAACTATGCAAAGAGACGTCAAACTTGCGCGAAGTGTGTGCGTCAACACTCTCACACCAAACACATGCTGCATTAGCTTAAACACACGAAGGAGACGTATGCATCGCATTACGTGCAGAAAACCCAATGCAAATGTGCAGAAAGGGTTTGAACTCCACCAGAAGAACCACGGGAAGAGAGCCAGCAGATCGACAATGTTCATAAGGTTTAGAAAGAACCGTAGTTTGTTTGGGCAGCTGACTGCATGCATCACAAACTCGAACACGAACCATATCGAGCACACTATTTCCACAGTTTCACAAATTTTAGCTTCTAGAGGACGGGTACTGAGAGGATCAACGGTCGAGTTGCTTGCCCATGCATTAAGAAGTTGGTGCGAATTGATGCTGGGCAAAGTCCAAAGTGAGAATGCGATGATGGAGAGGAGGATGAAGAACAGAGATACGATCGCAATGACCTGGAGGAACAGAAACAGAAAGAAGAATGAACACAATTCAATTGGAGAAAAGCAAAAAGCATGTGGCATTAATTTTAGGGCTGGGATGGATGGACAGGATGGATAAAGGGATAGAAAGGATAGATAAAGGGATGGATGGGATGGATAAAGGGATGGAAACGAGGAATGGAATGGATAGGATGGATAAAGAAATAGAAAGGATGGATTGGATGGATAGATGGGAGGAAATGACAGACAGACAGATAAATAGATGGATGAAGAGATGGATAAAGAGATAGAAATTATGGATGGATGGATGGATGGATGGAGAGGTGGATAAAGAGATAGAAATTATGAAAAATTGAAATGAAAGATAGCTAGAAATGATGAAGGATGGATAAAAATAGATAGATAGATAGATAGATAGATAGATAGATAGATAGATAGATAGATAGATAGATAGATAGATAGATAGATAGATAGATAGATAGATAGATAGATAGATGGATGCACAGATAGACAGAAATGATAAATGGATGGAGGGATAGATGGATGGACGGATAAATAGATGGACAGAGAAATGCACAGACAGACAGAAATAATGAATGGATGGAGGGATAGATGGATGGACGGATGAACAGATGGACAGAAATGCACAGATAGACAGAAATGACGGATGGATGGATAGATGGGAGGAAATGACAGACAGATAGATAGATGGATGGAGAGATGGATGGAGAGGTGGATAAAGAGATAGAAATTATGAAAAATTGAAATGATGAAAGAAAGCTAGAAATGATGAAGGATGGATAAAGTGATAGAAATGATGGATGGATAAAGAGATAGATGATGATGGATGATAGATAAAGGGTTAACAATGATGAATGATGGATAAAAAGATATAAATGATGGATGGATAAAGATATGGAAATTATGATGGATGGATGGATGGATATAGATAGATAGATAGATAGATAGATAGATAGATAGATAGATAGATAGATAGATAGATAGATAGATAGATAGATAGATAGATAGATAGATAGATAGATAGATAGATAGATAGATAGATAGATAGATAGACTGACGGACGGATGGACGCACAGATAGACAGAAATGATGAATGGATGGAGGGATAGATGGATGGACGGATGAATAGATGGACAGAGAAATGCACAGATAGACAGAAATGACGGATGGACGGATAGATGGGATGGACGGATGGATGGACAGAGAGATGCACAGATAGACAGAAATGACGGATGGACGGATAGATGGGATGGACGGATGGATGGACAGAGAGATGCACAGATAGACAGAAATTATGAATGGATGGAGGGATAGATGAATGAAGAATGAATGGATGGACAGAAATGCACAGATAAACTGAAATGATGAATGGATGGAGGGATAGATGGATGACCGATGAATGGCTGGACAGAGAAATGCACACATAGACAGAAATGACGGATGGATGGATAGATGGGATGGACGAATGGATGGACAGAGAGATGCACAGATAGAGAGAAATAATGAATGGACGGAGGAATAAATAATCAGAAATGACAGATGAATAAATATAATGGATGGATGGATGGATGGACGGACGGACAGACAGATAGATGGGATGAATAGATGGACAGAGAGATGCACAGAAAAACAGAAATGATGAATGGATGGATGGATGGATGGATGGATGGATAGATAGGATGGACGGACAGAGCGATGCACAGATAGACAGAAATTATGAATAGATGGAAGGATAGATGGATGAACGGATGAATGGATGGACAGAAATGCACAAATATACTGAAATGATGAATGGATGGAGGGATAGATGGATAACAGATGAATGGATGGACAGAAATGCACAGACAGACAGAAATGATGAATGGACTGATAGATGAGATGGATACATGTATGGACAGAGAGATGCACAGATAGACAGAAATAATGGATGGATGGAGGGATAGACAATCAGAAACGACAGATGGATAAATAAAACATTTCCTGTTCGTGAATGAAAGGCAGTTCTTCAGTTCTGTGTGTTTCAGCTCCACATGAGCTTAAGCACTTACTCTAGCGCTGACGGATGAGTACGGCTTGTCAAAGAGAGCCCATATCTTCCTCTGCCAGCCTCTAGAGCTGCTGGATTGCTGTTTTTGACCTGATTCCTCCTCTTTCTTCATCACTGCAGGTTTAATCTCAGCCAAAGCCTTCAGGGTCTCTTTATTCTGTTGAAAGGTCTCCCAGCAGCAGGGCTCCACATCTGCACTGCTAATACCCCAGAAGGTGAACTCTTCTTCCAGCAAAAGCCCACACAGGTTGCTGGGACAGTGCAGTTTCCCGCTTCTATAATACTGCAGCACATGAGCGAAGACTTCAGGGTGGCGATCAAAAAAAAGCTCTGAAGGAGGTTTCTCTGTGTCCACCAGTTTGGCCAAACGGGACCCTGGAAGGCTCATTAGGGTGGTCCTAATGGTCTCATGTTTTACCCCACCCACATTTAGCACGATTTTTTCACTGCTACCCTCAGAGGCTTCCAGTGAAGAAACACCCACAGAGCTCATAGTGCCGGACAGAGAGACTGTTGGAATTCTGCAGATGCCTGGTAGTTTTCTGTGATCCAAATAAAAAGATATGACCATTATTTATGGATTTGTTTTTGTTTAGCACCACACATAAGACTATTACATCAAATCACTGAATATAAAACAGTCAATGCAACAAAATAACATATACACTCACTGGCCACTTTATTAGGTACACCTGTCCAACTGCTCGTTAACGCAAATTTCTAATCAGCCAATCACATGGCAGCAACTCAATGCATTTAGTCATGTAGACATGTGCTGCGTCCCAATTCGCATACTTATACTACGACCTAAAAGTATGTACTTTTTTTGTGGACGAAAAATATATACTTAACAGTCATACAAACATCTGTACCGAAGCCTCTCTGCTTGACGGTTGGTCTCGCGTGTCCATCATGTTTGTAGTTTGTTTACACTTTTCACCCCGCGTTATGTAGTTCTAATCTAATTCACGTCCAACGCGCAATGTACTGTGGGCAATATCAGCGGTTAGAGTATGGACGCTTCTACACTTAAAATTTTGACCGGAAATAGTAAACCATCCGGGAGTTTTTGGCATACTCTTTTCAACATACTACGATTTGGGACATACTAATTCTACTTTCACATACTATTTAGGACGGATAGTATGCGGATTGGGACGCAGCAATGGTCAAGACGATCTGCTGCAATTCAAACTGAGCATCAGAATGAGGAAGAAAGGTCATTTAAGTGACTTTGAATGTGGCATGGTTGCTGGTGCCAGACGGGCTGGTCTGAGTATTTCAGAAACTGCTGATCTACGGGGATTTTCACAAATAACCATCTCTAGGGTTTACAGAGAATGGTCAGAAAAAGAGAAAATACCCAGTGAGCGGCAGTTCTGTGGGCGCAAATGCCTTGTTGATGCCAGAGGTCAGAGGAGAATGGCCAGAATGGTTCCAGGTGATAGAAAGGCAACAGTAACTCAAATGCACATCATGGATGTGCAGGCAACAAATCTGCAGCAACTGCGTGATGTTATCATGTCAAAAAGGACCAAAATCTCTGAGAAATATTTCCAGTACCTTGTTGAATCTATGCTACGGAGAGGGGTCTGGATGCAGACCTGGTGCAGTGCAATCTGAGCTGCATCCAATGCTTTTTAATGCGCTCACCTAACCCCACCTTTAACCATCACAGTGACGTCACTCACTCCATTGAGTGCATTATGTCTGACATTGCATCGCTGAATGATGCAATCTCAGCTTGCATCATAAAGGCTGCATCCAGATACTGTTGATGCTATGAAGGATTAAGGCAAAAGGGGATCCAACCAGTTCTATTAAGGTGTACCTAATAAAGTGGCCGGTGATTGTACAGTTGAAGTCTTATTATCCCCCCCTGTATATTTTGGAAATAAGAAATAAGATTTTTTTTCAACACATTTCTAAACATAATAGTTTAAATAACTCATTTCTAATAACTGATTTATTTTATCTTTGCCAATATAACAGCACATAATATTTGACTAGATATTGTTTAAGATACTAGTATTCAGCTTAAAGTGTGATTTAAAGGTTAATTAGGCAAGTTAACAAGGCAAATTCTGACTTAAAGTTACTTTTATTCAACCATCAAGTTTTTTTTTTGGACCGGAAATGACACAGGCTTTTCCCAAAACATAATAAGAAGACGTACAAGATGCATCATTGTGGGGAAAAAATTCTCAGCTTTTATTTACCTTTGAACAAAAAAAAAACTGAATTTGCTGGATCATAATCAGAATTTGCTGGATATTTTTGTGCTTGACTGTATGTATGTATATATATATATATATATATATATATATATATATATATATATATATATATATATATATATATATATATGTATATGTATATGTATGTTTTGTAATATGTAGGTGCACTATATTCATTATTAATTGCATAAATTCAATTAAATATCCATCTTTCTTATTTTTCTAAGATGGTTTTTATTTTATTTTTTTAATTTTTATAATTATTTTTCGTGATGAACGTGTATATTTAATATTGTTTTTATTTTAGTGATGAACAGTAATTTGAAAACTAGATTTTCCTACATTATTCTCATGTTAAACATTTTGAATAGCTGTTTGGTTCAACCCTTTGACATGGTCAACCGCTTTACCAAATGGTTGACCATGTTTTAACTGTTTTAAATATAGACTGTTAAAGTCATTTAAAGAACGACTGTTTTTAATAATATTTTACACTGCACAGCATTGTTAGTTTACAAAAAAAATCAAACAAACATGATCCTGTTGCACTACTACACTTGATTTTGGTTTTATTAAATTTAATATTGGTTTTATTATTATTAAAAAAAACAAGAAAACATGAAATATTTGATGTCATACTTCAAAAAATAAAGGTGATTTAGTATTCAAAATGTTTTATTTTTGAATATTTTAAAATAAATTGGTCTTGCACGTCATATTTTCAGATTTTTCATAGTATATGTACTAATTCTGGTACTTTTACCATAAACCGCCATATCAACCATTTGGTGGAGGTTGATATTTTAGAAATTATGGGATGTGTTGAAAAAAAGCCTTGGGTGTGTTAACTAGCGACAAGAAATGCAATCCAAAAAAAAATTTCATGGTGAGGTAATTAAAGGGTTAAAAATAGTGATGCAAAATAATGCTATTTCAAATTGACTGCATATCACCAAAAGGCCACTAAAACAGACAACAGAGAAATATCTAAACTTATAAAGAATGTAAACGTTATATACTACTTATTATTATAGTACTACTTTTCTTATATATTTAAAGATAAATAAAAGCTTTTCATTGTTAGTTAAATAATATAAAATGCAATTTAATCATGCATCATTTGTCTAATAATGGATTATCAGTCTAAAAACCTTTATCTTTGGCTAAAAACTGAATAAACAATTCAACAGCTGTATAAAAGATAAACTGATCTTACCTTGCTAAGGAAGCTTTTCACACTGTTAATCAAAATTAATTTTTCCTCAGTTCCTGGACGTGTTGCTGAGCTTGTACTGTAACCTGGAGTTGTGAAACACTTACACAACTTTTGCAGCTTTATACTTCTTTGCAGTTCAGCCTCCAGAAATCCCAGAAGACAAGCCCTCATTCACTAAAGAATGTTCAGCCTGTTTTTCCATGTGCATCTGATGATAGCCAGATGTTCTGCATTGACATTTGAACTTCCTGTCATTAATAGACATTGTTGCCTGATGCATAGAAATGAAGGCTTGGTTTGTTGAATATCATCTGCAGAAATTCATTGCATGCAAAGACTCCAGAACTCCAGCGGAACCATTGCATCCTCTTACAAAGACCGATTAAGGAAAAAAAAAAGAGTTTTAAGGGCGCCTTGCAGTAGATGGATTGCACAACTACAGTTTTGATATAATTACTATACAGCTCAGAATTAAAAAGCATCTTCTATATTAAGTTATTCATAACAAGAATAAAACAATAAGGCTAACTAGGTCAAAACCAGCGGAGGATAACATTGTTTACTTTAAGAGGATAGTTGACTGAAAAAAGAACTTTGCTGTTAATCTGTATCAGGGCATACGAGATGTTCAGTGCTCAACATATATGAGTACACACCTCACAAATCTCTCATTCAAATTCATATTTTCTAAAGGAAGCTTTACAATATTATATTTGTACATATACATTAGATTAGTCAGTACTGAAGCCAAATCTGGAGCTAATCTAACAAAATAATTTATGATAACTGTCCAAAATTAGTACGCTCAAATTTATATTCATTCATTCATTTTCTTGTCGGCTTTGTCCCTTGCGGGGTCGCCACAGCGGAATGAACCGCCAACTTATCCAGCACGATTTTACGCAGCGGATGCCCTTCCAGCCGCAACCCATCTCTGGGAACATCCACACACTCACTCACACTCGTACACTACGGACAATTTAGCCTACCCAATTCACCTGTACTGCATGTCTTTGGACTGTGGGGGAAACCGGAGCACCCGGAGGAAACCCACGCGAACGCAGGGAGAACATGCAAACTCCACACAGAAACGCCAACTGACCCAGCCTAGCCGAGGTTCGAACCTGCGACCCAGCGACGTTCTTGCTGTGAGGCAACAGCACTACCTACTGCGCCACTGCGTTGCCCTCAAATTTATATGTTTCAATAAAAATTAATTAAAACATTTAAAAATAGCAAAATGAATAAAACTTTGCAAAAATTTTGCAGTTTGTCATTTTTTCCAATATTTCAAATTTTAAATTTAAATGTATTACCTTTCTATTTCAAAATATTCATTTAATAAATCTGTTTTGTTCAAATGCACCAAAATATACGACCCATATTCACTGAGAAATGGATAAAAATATTCATTTATTCATATTTTTAATGGGTAAAAATAGTCATGGTATAAATATTCCTCAAAATGGGGTGTACATACGTTGAGCACTCTTTAAGACCTGTAGGATGGACTTTAAGACCATAAAAATATATTTTAGCTGAAACCTCGGTCATTCATAATGCAAATCTGACAATTATTTTGCTCATCATCAATGTCAAAATGACTGAAGTGACCCATATCAAATCAATGGAGGCGCATCTATACAGCATCATTGCATGAATTTCGGCGGGAACTCGGAAAACTTCCGTTATAATGGTCAGGTTGAAGAGCGTGAGGTAAGTAGTAATTTGGTAATATTTAATATTTGACGATTGTTTTTACCACGGAAATCTAGCAGTATTATTCTGTGATGCAAACTACTGGACGTTTTGTCAAATTTCGTAATTTTGATTGGAACATTTTGAGTAAATAATTATGAAGAGATAGTCCAGAAATAGACCATTATGTGTCTATTGTGAGTTTTTAACATAACGCACACATTCTCTCTTTTATATTTTAAAACACAATGAAGCTCAAAATTGTTTTGAGTTTTAATAAATAGTGTTTTGATCAATTAAATACGCCTACAAAGTTTTCTTACTTATCGTCTTTCTTTTTCATTATTTCCCTAAATCCATGTTGCGTATTTAAGCCCATTAGGCCTACACTCAAAACATATTTTTGCTGCTTGTTCAACTTAAAACGAGCTGAAACATCAAAATTCTTCATTTTTTTTATGACCTAATTATTTTATGTTCAATTCGCTTAAATCTGTAAAAATAATTGAGTTAACTTAGTTGATTTGTGTTGGGACAACGTGAAGGAATTGTGTGGAACTCAGTGTACAACACTTTACAACACTTTTACAGTGTACAACACTTAAATAAATCTTAATTTATTATTTTTTATTGCTATTTGAAGCAGCATTGAATAATGGATTGCTTTACATTGATGTAATTAGGCTATAACGTAGAATAGTCTATTCTTGTTTTAATAATTGAAATACAAAACAGTGAAAGCCGATTTAAAGCTGATTTAAATTAAAAACACATTTTAAAACGTTTTAAAAGGGAGATTTATGCTGAACTGGCACCAATAATATTACCTTTACGGTTAATGTCATTAACAAATCTTACTGCAAATCTTACTGCATTTTGTCAATCCTTGCAACAAAAACAGTTCACGTCTATATAACCGGCAGGTGGCGCAATTGCTCAGTATTGTTTTTATGTATGGTCAAAATACATTAAAGGGGCTACAGAGTGTTTATTCAGTCTTACCTTTTAAACTTTTAATCTGTTTTGATATAGAAATGCATATTTGTATGCACATTAATGGATTACTTACCTTAATGTTGGTTATATCCAACAAATCAACAAATAATTTGATATATAAATCCACCAAATATACATATACATAAATATGCATATATATTTAAATAAACATTATTTCTAAGAATTCTCATATACAGTCTGAAAAAACTCCACTGTGCTGTTGTAACGGCTGAACTATTGCATCTATAAGGGCTACTATGGGTTACCATTTGCATTGCAAATGAACACTGCAGGGACAAAATAATAATGCTCTCTAGTAAGACATTCAAACCCCATTGTGTTTTATACAGCTTAGGCCTATATGTTTTTATAAGATATATAAAACATAAATATATAAGCATAAATGTATTACATATTCGTATTTATTAAATAATTTCAATATGTACAATATGCAATGTATACAATATGTCTACAAAAGTTTTCGATAATAGAATACATTTCTTGATCATTAAATCAGCATATTAAACTGATTTATGAAGGCCATGTAACACTGAAGAGATGTACTAATACTAATATATATATATATATATATATATATATATATATATATATATATATATATATATATATATATATATATATATAATACTAATATATAAGTAATGTTACTAATAATTAGTTTTTTTAAAGTACATTCACAATTAAATTCTATTTTATAATATATTCAAATGAGAAAAAAATATCCTATTTAATAATAATTTACGGTTTCATTGTATATTTAAAAAAAAAGAAATAAAAGAATAAAAAATATCTTCCAAAACAATTAAAAAAAAAATCTTTCCACTGTTACTTTAAATGCTGTTTTTATCAGGAACACTTTTTCTTGTGCCACCACAGGTTTTGCAGAGGTTTGCAGAAATGAAGCCTGATGTCATTAAGACGACAATTGGGTCTCTATGTCCGGTGTTGTGTGGTTGTCTTTAGCCTCCTAGCAACAAACACCAACAGGAAACACGAGACCGCAGTTGTAGATGGACATCTGAGTAAGTATCAGGTGTTCATTTCACACACACACACACACACACACATTCACAGCACTAGGACCCAGAAGCCTCCGTGCTCCAGCTGCCTCTGTTAGATCGCTCAATGCTTTCCTCCCTACCTGAAATACTCACTCAGGATGGAGCAGAGTGATGTCGCGGACACCAGAAGCACACGAGATCCAAGTCTGAGACCACCAAAACACATCTGGACAGAGTATAGACTTGCCTGCATTAATTGGAAATTTTGTTACAACATCATCTGAACAAGAAGCTGAAAACTTAATCAACTATGTAAAAAATGACTTTGTAGATCCATATGCTTTTGGGTTTGAGCATCTGCTGGATTTTATCTGACTGTTCTCCATCGCTGGATCAAGACAAATCCTACATTTGGGCTGAGCAAGAAGTCATGTTCAAGTGTTTAGAGTCAGTCAGCAGATTGTTGTGTTGTTGCTGCAGAATCTTTGGCGGATTTTAAAGAAACTAATTGTTCAGGATTCAACCCTCCGTCTGATCGTGTTCACAAAGTATCCCACCATTGGACTAAAACTATCACACTGGGACTGAACATGAAGTTATTTTCAATTAGAGTCAATGAGCAGGCGTAAAGTAATAATTGTAGTATCTTTGATGAAATTTTTAAAGCTACGAATTTCAGGATTCAAGCTTCTGTCGGATTATCTGTGTTCCCAAAGCGTCCCACTATTGGACTAAAACATATTCTATTGGGACTGAATAAGAAGGTTGAACAGGAAAGCTGTACTTGTAGAAACTTTGACAGACTTTACAAAAAAATTAAAAATAATAATAATAATAATTCCTTTTATTTATTTGGCGCTTTTCTGGACACTCAAATCGCTTTACACATTTTTGGGGGGAATCACCTCATCCACCACCAGTGAATGACCCCTAGTAAAACATTTGAGCTACTGCTGGATTTTATGTGAATGTGTTCCCAAAGTTTCCAACTACTGAACCTCTACATTAGAACTGAACAAGAAGTGACTTTCAAGCATTTAGAGTCAATCAGCAGGTGTAAAGTCATTATTATAGTATCTTTGATGACGTTTATAAAGCTACATGTTTCAGGATTCAAGCTTCTGTTGGATTCTCTAACTTCCCAAAGCGTCCCACTATTGGACTAAAATATATTCTACATTGGGAGTGAACAAGAAAGCTGTACTTGTAGAAAGTTTACAGAGCCATATCCTCCAACATTTGAGCTACTGCTGGATTATATGTGTTCCCAAAGTTTACGACTGCTGAAGTGCTACATTGGCACTGAACAAGAGCCAGTTTGGAGTCAGCAAGTGTAAAGTCATAGTTATAGTATCTTTAAACCAAGATGTTTCAGGATTCAAGCGTCTTTCCAGGATTATTTGTCTTCCCAATATTGGACTAAAACAAATTTTACATTGGGACCGAACAAGAAGTCCTATAGTCATATTCAGATGGTTAAAGTCAGTCAGCATGTGTAAAGCTGTACTTATAGAAAATGTCATGGACTTTACAGAAGCAGACTCTTGACTGCATTCCCAAATAACCCCACAGTTGGACCAAGACTTCTACAGTATATTGGAATTGAACAAGAGGTCATTTCATTTGTTTTAGAGACAGTCAGCAGGTGTAAAATTCTGATGGACTTTATAGAGTCAGATAATTTAGGATTCTGCTGGATTATCTGACTGTGGTCCCACTAAATCTACCACACTGGGACTAAAAAATAAGTGATTCAGAGTCAATCAGCCGTCATCACAGTTAAAGGATCTTGGATGGAATTTATTGAACCAAAATCTTCAGGATTCAAGCTTCTGATGGATTATCTGTGTTCCCGTAGTTGGACAGATACAAATTTTACACTGGGACTGAACAAGGAGTCATATTTAAATAATTAAAGTCAGACTGCAGATGTAAAGCTGTGCTTTGATGGACCTTTACAGAACCAAAGTCTTCAACATTTGAGCTGGATTTTATGTGATCGTGTTTCCAAAGTTTCCAACTACTGAACTGCTACAGTACATTGGGACTGAACAAGTCGTATCACCAGGGTTTAGAGTCAGTCAACAGTGCTAAAGTCAAAATTGTGAAACATCTAATAGACTTTGTAGAACCAAAGAACCAAACTGGATAACCTTCCCAACGTATCCCAACATTATACATTGGGACTGACTAAGAAGTCATATTCAAGAATCTGGAATCCAGAAGGTGTAAAGTTGTCCTTATAGAGCTTCACTGAGCGAGACCTACATCATCTGCACTGTATATGTGTGCCTCTGTGAGTAACTCCGCATACAGCCATGGGAAATGCAGCTGGGAGTTTGGAGATGTCACCAGTACGGGATATTAAACGGCCCCTCAGCACTTATGGGCAAAAACCGCCAGCTCCCCCTAAACTGCCTCAACCGTCTGAAGAGGAACTAGAGGAGAGGTTCAGCATCGTTTTGGTATGTACATGACTAAAAGAAAACCCCATAATGCAAAAGAGTAAACGAGGGTGGGTTTGCTTTAATATGTCATTTTCGTTACAAATGCTGCGTCCCAATCCGCATACTATCCGTCCTAAATAGTATGTGAAAGTAGAATTAGTATGTCCCAAATCGTAGTATGTTGAAAAGAGTATGCCAAAAACTCCCGGATGGTTTACTATTTCCGGTCAAAATTTTAAGTGTAGAAGCGTCCATACTCTAACCGCTGATATTGCCCACAGTACATTACGCGTTGGACGTGAATTCGATTAGAACTACAAAATGCGGGTGAAAAGTGTAAACAAACTACAAACATGATAGACGCGCGAGACCAACCGTCAAGCAGAGAGGCTTCGGTACAAATGTTTGTATGACTGTTAATTAATATCTAGCCCACTGGAGAATTTTTAAATCGCGTTGTCTGTGTTATATTTCATCTGCAACAACAATACTGAACTTATATAAAGACGTGTTTGGACATTACCATCTGAATGCAGAATTATCCAAAGACCTGAGGAGATTTCTCTGCATGAAAGAATCGTGAATGGTAGATTATCCTGCTGCTGCTTCTCCAATAAGGTAGGAAATTAAATACGACAGAAAGATGGATGATTGACAGGGCTCTAACTAAGCAACACAACGATCTGTGAAACGAGGAAGTAGTATGTCCCAAAGCTTGCATACTTTTCTGTTACTCACTCAAAAGTATATATTTTTCGTCCACAAAAAAAGTACATACTTTTAGGTCGTAGTATAAGTATGCCAATTGGGACGCAGCAAGTGTTTTTACTGATTGAATATACAAAGAGTTTCAGTATGTTTGGTTGAGGAGTTGAGGATCACTTTTCATCATTCATTTATTTTCTTTCGGCTTAGTCCCTTATTTATCAGGGCTCGCCACAGCAGAATGAACCGCCAACTATTCCGGCAAATGTTTTACGCAGCGGACGTCCTTCCAGCCACAACACAGTACTGGGAAACACCCATACACTCTCACATTCACACACGCATACTGTACATACACTAAGGCCAATTTAGTTCATGCACCTATACCGCATGTATTTGAACTGTGGGGGAAACCAGAGCAACCAAAGGAAACCCACGCCAACATGGGGAGAACATGCAAACTCCACACAGGAATGCCAACTGACCCGGGAAGGACTCAAACCAGCGACCTTCTTGCTGTGAGGCGACAGTGCTAAACACTGAGCCACCTTGCCACATTCACTTTCATCATAGGTAGTTTTGGATGGACTGTTCTGGGCTACCCCTCATGATGGTAAAAGAACAGCATCATACAACATACATACAACAACACAGTGATAACAGTAAATATAACATAGCAGCAATATAATATTGTTTCTGGAACAAATTTACCGGTAAGTTCAAAAAGGAGCTATTAACACAGGCTAGGACGTTCTGTAATATTTCAGGAAAAACACCATTCACACACCCATTTTAATATACTATTAAATTCTAGTAAATTACCTCTAATGGCTGCACATGTACTTGTAAACATAAAGGGGGCCAGTCTTTTGTTGATGGTTTCACTTTTATTTAATTAAAACTTTAGCATTCATGCAGCTGCTTTTGTCCAAACTTAATTATAGGAGATAAAATGTTGTCGCTAGCAGGTTTATCATAAGCATTTTATAGATCATTTTTTCCACAGTTGGCACTAAGAAGGAACATAGAAACATTATCTGACTTACAAGCAGATGTGAATGCGTCATCTGCATCTGAATGGCCGGAGTAGATGTCTCATGTCAGCGCCTTCTAAACATGTACATGCTCTTTCTGGCAATTTACCTTCTGCGTTCACACAAAGCAGCACTCCAGGAAATTACCGGTAATTTTACACCTTCTCTTTCGGGAAAATTGGTGTACCTGTATTTTTAAAAAGGGCCACGTGATGTCTTCAACACAGGCTTATTCTGAAAACGTAGCCCTATATACATTTTTGGAGAGCGCAAATTATGTAGCCTGAAGTACGTATGGCTGCATTTCATCTTTAAAATGAACACAACGGGGCGGTATAACATCGTTCCTTTTTGCGCTTATCAGCTGACCACTTACCTCCATATGGATGGCTTGTCCGCTGTTACCAGTTTGACCAGTAGCTCACCATGTACGTCGGCGGACTCGAGACGCAGAGAGAAGTTGACCATGACGATGGAGTTCGAGTACGGTTAAGAATGGTTCCTGAAAGCGGGTAAGACAAAAACAGATAAAGCCAAAAAATAAAATAAACAAGTAAATAACAGGGTGAGAATGTGGTAAAATCTTAAAACGTGGTAAAAATCCGCGAGGGCTTATTTTTTTCCTGCATTACTTTTGAAAACACTGTCGGTTGGGTTTAGGGAAGTGGGTGGGCGGGTCAACCCATGCTTTTGAAAACACTATTGGTTGGGTTTAAGGAAGGATGAGGGTGGGTCAGACGATCGGTCAGTCAGTCAGTCGACAGCGACCTCTGGTGGATTTACGAAAACAAATGTAGCTCCTGGGACGTATTTGACGCTCTCCAGAAATTTATATAGTGGTACATTTTCACAATGAGCCTGGGTTGGATCTCTTTCCATAAAATTGCTGGTAATTTACTGGAAGAGTCTGTATGTGTGAAAGGGGCCAATGAGACATGAGGCTGATTACCATAAACTTGGCTGATACTTTGAACTGATATCAGAGAAGTTGGGGATGGTGGAGGGAGTGTAGAATTGGTGAGCAGCCAAATGCTGAAGACAGATCATTTAAATACACTATAGCGTGACAGATGTCAGAACTGGATTGGTACACGCCATGAAAAGCTGATTGTCAGCTAAGGCAAGCTTGACTGACGTGTCCAGCCCGAACGAATGCTATCTGCATTAACTAGAGTATAAATATGGTTGAAATGCATCCTGAAACTGATGCACATTTTTTTGCATGTAAAGAGTCCACATGATTATAGCCAGCTCTACCACTAGATAATGTGTACCGAGGTAACTGCATTCATATGCACGCTTGCGAAATCTAAAAAATGCCTCTCAGTATGAATGCTATGCAGCAGGGAGGCTGTAACTGTGCAGCTTGGAGACTTTAATGCGTCATTATTACTGTAGGTGCATTGCATGTGCTCTATCTGCTTATCATTTGCATTATTTATGATGAGCGCACAATATTTGCTTGGTGCTTAAATATATTTTATGGGGATCTACCACTTGTTTTTAATGTTTTTGTTCTTGAAACATTTTTATAAATGTTGCCACTTGTTACAGGACAATCACTTGCACACTTAAAAGTAATGTTTTAACACTCTAAAATTGAATATTTCCTAATGGAACTGTTTGTACGATCAAAAAAATATTACTAAAAAACAGGATGCTTTGAATTTTTATATTTAATTCCGAAGTAATGTTTAAAACAAATCGATTTTTGTTGGCTGTGTACTTTCTAAAACAGCTTAAAAGCAAATGGATGGAAAGTTGATGTTAATGTGATAATATTTTTCAGGATATAGTGATTTAGACCTGGAATTTTGAAGAATTTACAGATTAAAGACTTAAATTCAGCTCAGAGTTTAAAATATTAATGCATTAAATCTGCATGGACCAGATTCTCTAGTAAATTTTTAGCATGGCAAGTCTTTCACTATTCACCAGGAAAACAATTATGGCTCTGCTTTGTATATTAGTTAAGTCAGCTGTACTGTAATTCATTCCATGTTAATTAATTTATTCTGCCAATATCCTTGATGCTGTTCCTCAATCAGATAAGCACTCCTCCAACATACAGCGGCGAAAGGCCATCTAATCTACAAACCGGTATTAAAGGGCACATGCCTTCAAATGCATTGGACAATGAGAGGGTAGAGTTTGTGACATGCTGTTTGTATAATGGAAATTCAATGCAAATCAAGCAAGTTGCACCAGTAGCAAGTTCTAGATAAAACAGCATGTAATTGAAGAGCAATCACTCAAAAACACACAGATTAAGTACCAAATGTACATATTACAACACAAAGCATCAGGACAATTACTAGAGAGCTTGTTTAGGAAAAGTTGAAAGCATTACATCAAAAAACATGGCTGTTATCATGGAAAGCTTTCATAATAGTGATCATATACACACGTGAACACATGCAAATACACTTTCAAGAAAATTTACTGAGAATTCTGTGTTGGTGTCTTCATAAGGATGAATGCATCTACACGGAAACAATAGTTTTGCCTTCATGTGGTAAGCATTTAACCAGGGGCAGATTTGACCAATAAGCAAGGTAGGCAGCCGCCTAGGGCCCCCCAATAAATACCTAGAAATATAAATTATGCCTATAAATTATACACAACATAATTTCTATTATACACTCACCGGCTATTTTATTAGGTACACCTTACTAGTACCGGGTTGGACCCCCTTTTGCCTTCAGAACTGCCTTAATTCTTTGTGGCATAGATTCAACAAGATACTGGAAATATTCCTCAGAGATTTTGCTCCATATTGACATGATAGCATCACGCAGTTGCTGCAGAATTGTCAGCTGCACATCTATGATGCGAATCTCCCGTTCCACCACATCCCAAAGGTGCTCTATTGGATTGAGATCTGGTGACTGGTAAGGCCATCACAGTGAACTCTTTGTCATGCTCAAGAAACCAGTCTGAGATAATTCGCTCTTTATGACATGGCGCGTTATCCTGTTGGAAGTAGCCATCAGAAGATAAGTACACTGTGGTCATAAAGGGAAGGACATGGTAAGCAACAATACTCAGGTAGTCTGTGGCGTTGACACGATGCTCAGTTGGTATTAATAGGCCTAAAGTGGGTCAAGAAAATATCTCACACCATTACACCACCACCACCAGCCTGAACCATTGATACAAGGCAGGATGGATCCATGCTTTCATGATGTTGACGCCAAATTCTGAACCTACCATCCGAATGTTGCAGCAGATATCGAGACTCATCAGACCAGGCAACGTTTTTCCCAATCTTCCATTGTCCAATTTTGGTGAGCCTGTGTGAATTGTAGCCTCAATTTCCTGTTCTTAGTTGACAGGAGTGGCAGCCGGTGTGGTCTTCTGCTGCTGTAACAAATGCGCCTCAATGTTGGACGTGCGTTCAGAGATGCTCTCCTGCATATCTCGGTTGTAACGAGTGATTGAGTTACTGTTGCCTTTCTATCAGCTCGAGCCAGTCTGGCCATTCTCCTCTGACTTCTGGCATCAACAAGGCAAACCACAGAACTGCCGCTCACTGGATATTTTCTCTTTTTCTGACCATTCTCTGTAAACCCTAGAGATGGTTGTGTGTGAAAATCCCAGTAGATCAGTAGTTTCTGAAATACTCAGACCAGCCCGTCTGCCACCAACAAACATACGTTGGTGCCATTAAATCGCCTTTCTTCCCCATTCTGATGCTCGGTTTGAACTGCAGCAGATGCCTAAATGCATTGAGTTGCTGCCATGTGATTGACTAATTAGAAATTTGCGTTAACAAGCAGTCGGAGAGGTGTACCTAATAAAGTGGCCGGTGAGTGTATTTTGCATATGGTGAGGGTCTAACAAATATGACTTTAATGCAATTATTACACCTGTGAAAATGTGTCCCCCATGCCCAATAATAAAGCAGTCCAGCAGTCAAATCAGATGAAAATTGAGTTTTAAAAGCAAACTATTTTATAATGTTTAGATTTTTTCATAAAAAAAAATGTAGAAAAGATGAATGAGTGAAAAAGAAACACAGGGTGCATATTATGACTGATTATAGGGCTCCCAAATCACTAAATCCGCCCCTACATTTAAACGGGACCTATTATGAAATAATCATTTTTATAAAGGTCTGTGTGTCAACAGTGTGTGATTATAGCCAGCTTCTAATGATATAAATTAATTAATTCTATTTTTTATAATGACACTTGATAAAAACAGTCTGCAGAAACACTTTGATTGACATTCTGCCTTTGTACGTGTCATCACAGGGGGAAAGCCCCACCCATTAGTGACCATCTCTCCATCATTAGCATAAACACCCCTGAGTGAGAAGCAGCCGTCCACCATAGGCGTTTTTACCTGCTGAAGATAACGTCAGCGACTCTAAGAGGATTATAAATGTGGAGTTTTAGGCACATAGGTGTTTGTATCTCTGCCATCTTTTGTAAAGAGCACAATCTCATTTGAATTTAAAGCGACAGTCACCAAAACGACACAATTTGAAGCCTAAAAGGGTCAGTTTCAAATAGTTATAAAGCATTATTCATGTGGTATTTTGAGCTGAAACTTCACAAACACACTCTAGGCACATCAGAGACTTATTTTACATCTTGGAAAAAGGGGCATAATAGGTCTGCTTTAACACACATAAGCTTTGTGCAATGTCCCATTCAGACTGCTGTGGGGAGGAGAGCAAGACTTCCACAGAAACCACAGGCCTGTAATTATACAAATGGTCTATTCAGTTAATGATATTGTGCAGCTTACTGAAAGGACGAAACATCCATCTTCAGCAGTAGCCCACCCTTCAGCGTATATACATCAGATGCTATGAATCAAAGTCAGGTCTGAATGTATTTCTGTATGATTAATACTGTAGAAATGAGTCATAAAAAATGGCTGTTGGTTGAAAATAACAACAGAAGAAGAAAAGATAGAGCTGAGTTTTTATGAAATTATAGAATATTACGAAATATATGCAGTTGAAGACAATTATTAGCCCTCTTGTGAAATTGTTATTCTTTTTAAAATATTTTGCAAGTGATGTTTAACAGAAAAATTATATTTTTAAACAGTGTTTGCTGTTAGTTTGGCTGTAATAAAGACAAAAACTGCTAATGTAAATATTATTAGCTCCCTTAAGATTTTTTTCTCTGATTGGCTACAGAACAAACCACTGTTATCCAATGACTTGTCTAATTAACCTATTTAATGCCGAGTTCAGACTGCACGATTTTCAAAGTAGTCGCAATGTTTTTACACTTCATGACTGGGGTAGCGTTTCGTCACTGCTGTGTTTACACTGCAAGATAGATCAGCGACAGGGGGTTTCACAATGCAGGACTTTTAATAGGAAGAATCGCCATCAATAATAATAATAATAATAATAATACATTTGGCAACGCAGTGGCGCAGTAGGTAGTGCTGTTGCCGCACAGCAAGAACGTCGCTGGGTCGCAGGTTCGAACCTCGGCTGGGCTGGGTCAGTTGGCGTTTCTGTGTGGAGTTTGCATGTTCTCCCTGCATTTGCGTGGGTTTCCTCTGGGTGCTCCGGTTTCCCCCACAGTCCAAAGACATGCAGTACAAGTGAATTGGGTAAGCTAAATTGTCCATAGTGTATGAGTGTGAATGTGTGTGTGGAAGTTCCCAGAGATGGGTTGCGGCTAGAAGGGCATCCGCTGCGTAAAATCGTGCTGGATAAGTTGGCGGTTCATTCCGCTGTGGCGACCCCGCAAGGGACAAAGCCGACAAGAAAATGAATGAATGAATGAATAACACATTTTATTTATATAGTGCCTTTCCAGAGCTCAAGGACACTTTACAAAGAATGTAACACAAAGAGATAGTACAAGCAGACATAAGTAGAGACAACATTAGGTACACAAACAAACAGGAAGTCAAATAAAACAAACTGGAAATAGAAAACAAGACGTAAGAGACAGATAAGCAGAGTGGAGGTGGATCAAATAAAGTGGTCAGTTTGTCAGATCAGAAGTGAAGCATTCAGAAAATAAGTGAGTTTTAAGTAAAGATTTGAATTCTGAGATATTATTAACCGAACAGAGTGAGCATGGTAGAGTGTTCCAGAGTTTGGGTGCAATAACACTAAATGATCTGCCCCATTGAAGAGAGGCGATACAGAGGGACAGCAAGAGTCAACTTTGTCTTTGTCAACTTTATCTCTCACAACCAAACACATGCAAGAAATGACATAGACACAACGTGAAGTTACGTAGTATATCTTTTGTTATTAACTAGCCTACATAATAAAAAAAGAAACCTTTAGTGGGGTAGAAAATACTTATTTTGCTCACCTGACTTTTGTAGGGAATAATTTCTCCTCCACCTTTTTCTATTTTGACCCGGTTGGGCTATTGCTCAGATGACACGTCAAACAGACACGAGTGCTTCTGCCAAATTTCCACTAGCTTTTCCTCAATTTCTTGGGTCCAAATAGATCAAAAAGAAGCCCTTTTAATGTAATGTAATGTGTATTTATATAGCGCATTTATTGTGTATGGCCATACACCCAAAGCGCTTCACAATCATGAGGGGAGTCTCTCCACATCACCACCAGTGTGTAGCATCCACTTGGATGATGCGACGGCAGCCACAGGACAACAGCGCCAGTGTGCTCACCACACACCAGCTATTGGTGGAGTGAAGAGACCGTGATAGAGCCAATTCAGTAGATGGGGATGATTAGGAGGCCATGATGGGTAAGTGCCGATTGAGGGACTTTGGCCAGGACACCGGGGTTACACCCCTACTCTTTTACGAGAAGTGCCATGGGATTTTTACTGACCACAGAGAGTCAGGACCTCAGTTTAACGTCTCATCCGAAAGACGGCGCCCACTGACAGTGTAGTGTCCCCTTCACTTTTACTGGGGCATTAGGACTCATGCAGACCAAAGGTTGAGCGCCCCCTGCTGGCCTCTCTGACACCACTTCCAACAGCAACCTAGTTTTCCCATGTGGTCTCCCATCCAGGTACTGACCAGGCTCAGCCCTGCTTAGCTTCAGTGAGTAACCGGTCTTGGGCTGCAGGGTGATATGGCTGTGGCTTTTCTTTTTCCCCAACCTCCCGCTGGCCTGCAAATCCCCATACTAGTGGATGCTGCTCTCTAACTGGCTGTAGGTAATCGCCGATGTTTCATCACATTTCACGCGGCATGACTTTAAATCTCCGACAGCTCCAGATGTTTAGCATGCCAAATATCTCACTGGTGTCGGCGACTCATCAGTGATTGTTTAAGATGGCGACTTTGATAGTTCACACTGTGCGATTGTTACTCACATGAACGAGCACCGATTTGCTTGTGATTCCAGCCATTTGTCTGCGATTTCTCAAAACCTGTCGACGAGTCAAAATCGGGGCTAAAATCATGCAGTCTGAACTCGGCATAAGCCTTTAAATTGCACTTTAAACTTAATACTAGTATCTTGACAAATAAGTAATAAAATATTATGTACAGTTATCATGAACATTAGGTATTAGGAATTAAAATAGTTAAAAATGTGTTGAATATAATCAATACTTGTGAAAGTATTTGAAAAAGAACTCACATTTCACCGGAGGGTGAACCATTTTGTCTTCAACTGACTTTGTCTTTTTTATTATTTAATTTTGATTCATTGTAGTTCTCAAAAAAGCAAACAAACAATCATTTATAGTCAACTTAGTTACTCAAACCCATCCCTAATAAATCCAGTACATCCAGAGAAGCATTTCAAGAGTTCACACTTAGCTGATGATTGATTATAAAGCGAGTTTGGCATGCTGTCCCGGGAGAGAGCCCTGAGCTCAAAAGGTCCTTGAGCCCCGGGCTCCCTCCCGTTGCAGGGCGAGAGGGGAGCTTCTGAGCTCAGGTAGATCTCGAGAACTCCCCTGTCGTGGTGATTGAAGAGCAGATAGTGCTTCTCTTTAGCGAGATAGGTACTAGTAGGGAGCAAGTCTATGTGTTGAGTTAGACAATGACTTAGGTTGCATGTTTTGCGTGGGAGGAAACCGGAGAACCCGGGGGAAACCCACGTGAGCACGGGGAGAACGTGCAAACTCCACACAGAAATGTCTGCTGGTTTGGTAAAGCCTAGAACCATGGACATTCTTGCTGTGAGGCAACAGTGCTAAGCACTGGGCCACCGTGTCACCCATCTAGGAAGGAGGAGGAGTAGGGGTGGAAGGAGGGGGGGGGGGGGGGGGGGGGGTTCTTCAAATCGAAGATGACTGTAGTAAGAAACCCTGGCTCTTTATAGTGAGTCAGGGATTGGACAATCATGAGTGGTTAACGTGTAACCAGCCGTGTTCAATCATAATCACGTGATCCTCTCGAAATTAGTTTATAACTAAACTTCACTTATACGTTTTTATATGTATAATACTATTGGATTTAAAAGGAAGACAATGTGTTCAGAACAGACAGAAATATAAAGCGAAAGATGACGGCAATGTTTTGTCCTTGATTCTACTTTCCTCCGGCTTCCTGTCCTCATTTCTTGGCAGATAAGGTGAACTAACATTATAAAGGAGACACAATGAGCTCTGAACTCAAACATGCAAAGATACAATAATACTGTGTCTACGTGACAGACACAACGTCACAATTATAAGCTTGACAATAATAGTCAACAGAGCTGTCTGCACTGCAGGCATTCATAAAGGAAGACTGTTTGAGAACAACAGTGTGTGTGTGTGTGTGTGTGTGTGTGTGTGTGTGTGTGTGTGTGTGTGTGTGTGTGTGTGTGTGTGTGTGTGTGTGTGTGTGTGTGTGTTTGTCTATGTGTGTGTGTACCTTGTATTCTGAACATTGCAGGGACCAAATGTCCCCACAAGTACAGCAATACCAGTAAATTTTTCCTAATAGGAAAATGGCTCATAAAACACACAGAGTGAAGTATTTTGAAAATGTACAATTGCAGATTTCTCCCTGTGAGGTTTGGTTTTAGGGGTAGAGGAGAGAATTTAAAGTCTTTACAGTAGAAACATCATTATAGCTATAGGAAGTCACCATAAAAATAGCTGTATAAGTGTGTGTGTGTGTGTGTGTGTGTGTGTGTGTGTGTGTGTGTGTGCGTGCGTGCGTGCGTGCGTGTTTGCCCTAAAGCTATATTTCTGCAGACTGCAGGTTTTTCTTCCCCTTGACCTATTTTGCAAATTTGAACAGAACTAATATGCGCAACAATTAAATGACACAGCAAATAGACAAACATCATTGCTAACATTAATTAGCATGTTTCTAGCTTGTTTATTTAACATGTCTAGTATGAATTAGCATGTTTGTAGCTTGTTTAGTTAACATGTCTAGTAGCTATGAATTAGCATGTTTTTTAGCTTTAGTTAACATGTCTAGTATGAATTAGCATGCTTTTAGCTTGTTTAGTTAACATGTCTAGTATGAATTAGCATGTTTGTAGCTTTTTTAGTTAACATGTCTAGTATGAATTAGCATGTTTTTAGCTTTAGTTAACATTCATTCATTCATTCATTTTCTTGTCGGCTTTGTCCCTTGCGGGGTCGCCACAGCGGAATGAACCGCCAACTTATCCAGCACGATTTTACGCAGCGGATGCCCTTCCAGCCGCAACCCATCTCTGGGAACCTTTAGTTAACATCTCTAGTATTAATTAGCATGTTTCTAGTTTGTTTAGTTAACATATCTAGTATTAATTAGCATGTTTCTAGTTTGTTTAACATGTCTAGTATGAATTAGCATGTTGAAAACATTTTATCATGTCTTTGTTGCTACCATTAAGTATCATATGTTAACACATTTCTGTTATCCCTGCTGAAAAAAACCAGCTTAAACCAGCCTAAGCTGGTTGGCTGGTTTTAGCTGGTCGACCAACCTGGTTTTAGAGGGGTTTTGGCCATTTCCAGGCTGGTTTCCAGCCATTTCCAGCCTGGTCTTAGCTGGTCAGGATGGAAAATGACCAGCTTAAACCAGCTAAAACCAGCTTGACCAACCTGGTTTTTGGCTGGTTAAGCTGGTTTTAGCTGGTCAACTCTCAGCCTGACCAGCTAAGACCAGGCTGGAAATGGCTGGAAACCAGCCTGGAAATGGCCAAAACCCCTCTAAAACCAGGCTGGTCGACCAGCTATAACCAGCCAACCAGCTTAGGCTGGTTTAAGCTGTTTTTTTCAGCAGGGATGTTTTAAAATGTTGCTAGAATCAAACAGCACATTGCTAACATGTTTTACAATGTGCTAGCATGACGTAACATGTTTTAGCCTGACTAAAATGTATTAGAATGTTGCTGGCACTAACTAATTACTGGCATTAATTAAGATTGTTGACAACATTTTATCATTACTACTATTTTACATAATGCTAACATAAACTAACATGCTGTTAATGCATTGTGGTGCTTTCTAACAAGTATTGATACCATAAATTAGCATTAGCTCCTTTTAAACAGTAGTTTTCAATTTAGTAGTGCAATAGTATGTTATTCACAAATGTTGTTTTGTGTTGAGGAGGTATACATTTCGTTTCAGTTTTAGCAGAATATGTGATTATGTAGGTCTGAAACAGACATTTAGATTGTCCTTTAGCATATTTCCTTTAGCATTTTCATTCACAGATTTTACAATCTTTGGTCAGTTTTGGGTTCATGAGCAGGGCAAACAAAGGGTAAATATTAGCATAAAGTTCGCTGAGCTCTATTCAATGTTCCCAAAACAAGTGATAAGATTCCTGAACTATCAGCTGAAAGACACAGCCAAGGAAATGGGCACAAAACAAATACTTTGAATTCCAGTCATGTTTTACTGTAAAACTAGTACTTTAAAGAACTCCACCTGCTGCATTCAGAAAGTAAAAGTAATCAACAAATCTACAGCAAGGCATGTGGAAATACATTTACACACTGTGTTGATATTTTAATGGTGACAAATTGTCCCAAAATAGCTCTAAGGGACTAGCAAAACCCCAACGAGGAAAAAGATTCACAGAGGAGGGAAAAAAATGATTTGTTATTTGGTAAAGGCAGAATTATTATTGCTCATAGTTAGAAATTTAAAGCAAACATAAGCATGATTTTGAGATACAAAAGTAAAAAAAATTATGCCATTTGTTTTGTAGGGATAAAATATAAACTTTAACTATAAAGTTAATAGCTTTGTCAACAAATTTATTGCATGAATAAGTACTTATATTAATATGTGCATATTTTTTGATATTGATTTTGATGATGACTGTTAACAGATTGCCAGCATGAACTAAAACGTTTTAGTTCTTTAACACACATTTTCAATGAAACATATCTGACTTCAGCATTGTTTTTCAGACAAACAAGAATGTTCACTTAGCATGTTCTGAAATATCTGCAAACCTATTATGGTATTATTATGCTTTAAAAGAGTCAAAAACTTACAAACAGCACCTTATATTATAATAGAAAACATTCATTCATTCATTCATTTTCTTTTCGGCTTAGTTCCTATATTAATCTGGGGTCACTACAGCAGAATGAACCACCAACTTATCCAGCATATGTTTTTACACAGCGGATGCCCTTCCAGCTGCAACCGATCACTGGGAAACATCCATACACACTCATTCACACTCATACACTACGGCCAATTTAGCCTACCCAATTCACCTATGGCACATGTCTGTGACTGTGGGAGAAACCGGAGCACCCGGAGGAAACCCACGAAACGTGGGGAGAACATGCAAACTCCACACAGAAATGCCAACTGACTCAGCCGAGGCTCGAATCAGCGACCTTCTTGCTGTGAGGCAACAGCACTACCTATTGCACCACTGCGTCACCCTAATAGAAGACAGTTTAATGTAATATTTCACAATCTTACAGTTCTTAGTGTTTTTTGATAGGACCGTGACCAGACTAGAAAACCCACCTACCTACCAACCGAGCAGAATACCCTAACAATCACCTAGCAAAAGGCCAGAATACTCTAACAACCACTTAGCAACTGGCCATGATACCCTAGCAACCACTTAGAAACCACTAGCATCACCGTTATGGGTTTTGCTTAGGAAAACTAACCCAACCAACTTTGCTAAATAATGTGATTAAATTGATATATTCACATATAATAAGCCATAAGCAGTTTTTACTGTATAAAATACATTATGTACAGTTGAAACCAGAAGTTTACATACACTCTAAAAAAAGGAACATAACCATTATTTAAAAAATGTCTGATGGTAAATCAAACTAAACGTTTACTATTTTAGGTCTGTTAGGATTACCTAAATCATTTACATTTGCTAAATGCCAGAATAATGAGATAATTTTTTTTTTCTGAATTTTTTATTAATTTCTAGACAGTTAAAAGTTTACACACATTTCCTTGGGGTTTTTTTTTTAGCTTTGCTTTTAAACTGTATAACTTTGGTCAAATGTTTTGGGTCTCCTTCCACAAGCTTCTCACAATAGTTTGCAGGAATTTTGGCCCATTCCTCCTGACAGAATTGGTGTACCTGAGTCAGATTTGTAGGTTGTCTTGCTCGCACAAGCTTTTTAAACTCTGCCCACAATATTTCTATAGGATTGAGCTCAGGGCTTTGTGATGGCCAATCCAAAACATTCACTCTGTTGTCCTTAAAGCACATTTTAACTAATTTGGCAGTATGCTTAGGGTCATGGTCTGTTTGGAAGACCCATTTGTGGCCAAGTTTTAATTTCCTGGCTGATGTCTTGAGATGTTGCTTCAGTATTTCTACATAATGTTCTTTCTTCATGATGCCATCTATGCTGTGAAGTGGACCAGTCCCTCCTGCAGCAAAACAGCCCCACAACATGATGCTGCCGCCCCCATACTTCACAGTTGGGATGGTGTTCCTAGGCTTGTAAGCTTTCCCCTTTGTCCTCCAAATGTAACACTGGTCATTATGGCCAAACTGTTCAATCTTAGTTCCATCAGACCACAGGACATGTCTCCATAAATTAGTCTTTTTCCCAGTGTAATTTAGCAAATTGTAATCTGGCTTTTTTGTTGATTCTGGCTTGTTGATTTTCCCATGTTGTCACACAAGGAAGCAGTGTGTTTGAGGTTTTCCTTAAATACTATTCTACAGTTGTGCCTCCAATTAACTCAAATGTTGTCAATTAGCCAATCAGAAACTTCCAAAAGCTTGACACCATCATCTGAGCTTTTTCAGAGGCATAATAATCTTATTGTATGTAAACTTGACTTTCAAGAAAAGTTATAACAATTTCTCAAAAAATCTCTCTCATTATTCTGCTATTGAGAATAACAGAAACACATTTTATAATCCTAACTTACCTAAAAGAGAAAAAGTTTAGTCACATTAACATCTGACTTTTTTTAAATGGTTATGTGCCTTTTTATACAGTTTATGTAAACTTCTGTTTTCAACTGTATATGGAGTGTCCCTGTAAACCACCAATACCAACACGTGTGTGTGTTTGTGTGCGTGCATGCATGTGTTTAAGTGTGTGTGTGCATGTGTGTGTTGAGTATCATCTGATGCTCAGTTGAGTCACTGATGAGGTAATTCTGTATGCGCCATAACAGTGTGTGTGTGTGTGTGTGTGTATGTGTGTGTGTGTGTGTGTGTGTGTGTGTGTGTGTTTGTGTGCAGCACAAATGCAAACACTCATGTTGTTCATAAATAATTTAGGAGATCGTCATAGCAACAGGACATTCACGCAGCACTAATCTGCCAGCTCAGAAAGGGCATTCTTCGAGTCAGCATGCCTTATTATACATGTGATCTCTTCGCCGCTCGTAAACCGACTCACAAGACGTGAACGCTTACTCAGCACTTTATATGAAACCAGCTGAAATATAGGAAAATATGTAAACCATATGATCTGTTACTAGTGCCACAGTAAATCAGCGGTTAAAAACAGCATAGTCTGCAATGCAAATAGTACTTTCTTAATAGTTTGTAATAGTTTAGTTTTCCTTCACAGCTTCTTAAAAGAAGATGCATTTTATTGAGAAAGAAAAACATCCGCTGCATAAAAACATGTGCTGGATAAGTTGGCGCTTCATTGCGCTGTGGTGACCCCTGATTATCAAAGAGACTAAGCCGAAAAGAAAAGGAATGAATGATTTAATTAATTAATTAATAGTGCAATCAAAATCTGTATTGTTTTGGCAGGGTTTTTGCTTAAAATTACGATATAACTTTATATTTTTGTACTAGAACCATATTGTATCTACTTAATTGAAAATGTGTACATATTTGTGATCGAGCATGAAAATAACTTTTCATATTAAAACTGAATCGGGCAACATAGGCTCATTCTAAAAATGTAGCGCTATATACATTTCTGGAGATCGCGAATTATGTAGCCAGAAGTATGTATGGCTGAATTTCGTCTATAAAATGAACACAACGGGGCGGTATGCTGTTCCTTTTTGCGCTAGCAGCTGACCGCTTACTTCTGTATGGACGGCTTTTTCGCTGTTACCAGTTTGACCAGTAGCTCACCATGTACGTCGGCGAACTTGAGATGCAGAGAGGAGTTGACCACGACAGTGTTTGAGTATGGTGAAGAACGGTTCCATAAAGCAGGTAAGAAAAACAAAAGCCAAAAAATAAAACAAACAAATAAATAACAGGGTGAGAATGTGGTAAAATCTGAAAACGTGGTAAAAATTGAGGGCTTTTCTTTTTCTGCATTCTGTTTTAAAACTGTCGGTTGGGTTTAGGGAATGAGGTGGGTGGTCAATCGGTGCTTTTGAAAAAACACTATTGGTTGGGTATAGGGAGGGAGGAGGGTGGGTCAGTCAATCTTTTGGTTAGTCGACAGCGGCCTCTGGTGGATTTACGTGAGAAGAGTAGGCGTGAATAGCACTCGAGAGAGAAATCTGAGATCTTAAAAAGCATACACAGCAGCCTCTCGTGGATTCGCGAAAACAAAAACTGCAAAAAACGTAGCTCCTGGGATGAATTTGATGATCTCCAAAAATGTATGTAGGAGTAAGTTTTCAGAATCAGCAGAATGACACCACTGGCGCCATTTTTTTCTTGTTTCTAATCTTTAACAATTCTTTTTTTTGACAAGTAAAAAATATTGAGTCACGCTTTATTTTGATGGTCTGTTTGTTGAATTTAAGTTACATTGCATCTACATGCGCGACGCAGTGGCGCAGTAGGTAGTGCTGTCGCCTCACAGCAAGAAGGTTGCTGGTTCGATCCGTTGGTCAGTTGGCATTTCTGTGTGGAGTTTGCATGTTCTCCCTGCGTTCGCGTGGGTTTCCTCCGGGTGCTCTGGTTTCCCCCACAGTCCAAAGACATGTGGTACAGGTGAATTGGGTAGGCTAAATTGTCCGTAGTGTGTGAATGAGTGTGTGGATGTTTCCCCAGAGATGGGTTGCGGCTGGAAGGGCATCCGCTGCGTAAAAACGTGCTGGATAAGTTGGCGGTTCATTCCGCTGTGGCGACCCCGGATTAATAAAGGGACTAAGCCGAAAAGCAAATGAATGAATGATTGCATCTACATGCCAACTAATTCTCATTAGATTATAACAAGACTGTTAGGTTGGGGTTAGGATTGGGGTTAGTGTAAGTGTAAGCTGACATACTTCCAAAGTTTCTTATAGTCAGTTAAATGTCTGCTGAAAGAGCATCAAAATGATGTGTTACCAAATATTGTTTTGTTTTGTTTTCAGAAATAATAGGTTGAAATTAAGTGAAGTTTTCATTAAAAAAGGTAAATAATCTAATGGGGTAAGTAAAAAACTTATTTCAAAGCAAAAACAAGATTATTTTACTTAACCCACTGGCAGATTAATGCTTCCTTTAAGGAAAAACTCACTTAGTTTTGACTTATTATTCTAAAATCCTCGAACAAAGTGCAAGTAGGAAACATTTTTTAAATGAAACAAATGAACATCGTCCTTTTTAACTTTCTAAAGAATCCAGAAAAAACATATCAAGTTTTTCCACAAAAATATGAAGCATGCAGGAAGCAAGATCTTTTTTTACTCCCCTAAGAATTTCTGCAATGAAAACCATTTCTCAACAAGGTGCTGCAAAAGCTGTTTAATATAATTTTAACTTTTTTCTCAGTGGAACAGAGCTAATGATTCTGTAGCATTAATGTGATATAAATGATTGCTAACAATTAAATTTATAATTTGTCTCTCACACTGTGATTGTAGAACTCCATGAATCTTCCACCTGATAAAGTGATGCTGCTCAGTCAGTACGACAGTGAGAAGAAATGGGAGTTGGTCTGTGATCAGGTGAGCAAAAACACACAATAATTACATTTTCACACACATTCATTTACCACAAAGCAGTTTTATGGGCACAAACCATCATTAAAGCAGACATGAGTCACATTTTTCTTTCTATTTCAAGCCTCAAACCGCATTTGTCATATAAACAAACAGCAAAACGCATAAAAAGTTCCAAGTTTTTAGTGGAAAATGGTGTTGTGCGAGTGTGCCCTAAAATTATACGTGGACTTTAGGTGGAACAGAATGTGTGAAATAAATACCTCTTTACCCAGCAGGCATCTTTATGTCAAAACAACATCAAATTGATATCAAGCATGATGTTAAAAACATGTCAAAACTGCTAATCAATTTGATGTCAAAACCTTGACGTCCATTTGACATCCCCACGTTGATGTCCTTTTGACCACCAATATAACAATACAAAAAGTCTTATAATATAATAGTATTAACAAACCATTAACTACTGTAGCACTACTAGCTTAATAAACTACTAATTAGCTGTTTATTAATAGTTAGTAGGGTAGATGTTGGGTTTAGATTTTGTGTAGGATTTGGTATGCAGAGTAAGATCATACTTTATAGCTATTAATAAAGAGTTAATAGGCAAGTAACGAGCCAGTAGTTAGTAGTATGAATTGTGACCTAAAGTGTTACCGAAAAGTTTTAATCATCTGAAAGTTTCAATTACAAATTTACACTGGATTTTGCATCCGTATAATGAATGTAAGCTACAGTACCTTGACGTCAAAACGACATCAAATTAACATCTAACATTGGCGTTTTGATTTTTGACACGTTTTCTGATGCTAATGTTAGATGTCCATGTTTTGACATCAAGGTTGTCAACTGACATCAAGTAGATTTGCATTTTTAAAATGTTTTTTGACACCAATTTTAGATGTCAATTTGATGTCGTTTTGACATCAATTCTATGTTGTTTTGACATTAAGGTATTGAAGTCAACTGACATCAAATCGATTTGCATTTTTGATGTGTATTTTGACGCCAATGATATAATGTTAGATATCAATTTGATGTCATGTTGACGTCAATTCGATTTGATGTTGTTTTAACATCAAGGTAGTCAATTAACATCAAATCGATTTGCATTTTTGCATTAATTTGATGTAATTTTGATATCAAGGTATTCAATTGACATCAAATCGACTAAGTTTTTAATGTGTATTTTGGCGGCAATGTTAGATGTCATTTCAATGTCATGCTGATGTCAATTCGAAGTCGTTTTGAAATCAAGGTAGTCAATTAACATCAAATCGATTCGCATTTTGACGTGTTTTTGACGATAATGTTAGATATCAGTTCGCTGTCGTGTTGGTGTAAATTTGATGTTGTTTTGAAATTAAGGTAGTCAATTGGCATCAAATTGATTCACATTTTTGATGTGTTTTTTTACGTCAATTTTAGATGTCAATTCGATGTTGTTTTAACATCAATTTGATGCAATTTTGACATCAAGGTATTCATTTGACATCAAATCGATTCAGTTTTTGATGTGTATTTTGGTGCCAATGTTAGATGTCATTTCGATGTCATGTTGACATCAATTTAATGTCGTTTTAACATGAAGGTAGTCAATTAACATCAAATCGATTTGCATTTTGACGATAATGTTAGATATCAGTTCACTGTCGTGTTGATGTCAATTTGATGTTGTTTTGACATCAAGGTTGTCAACTGACATCAAGTAGATTTGCATTTTTAAAATGTTTTTTGACACCAATTTTAGATGTCAATTTGATGTCGTTTTGACATCAATTCTATGTTGTTTTGACATTAAGGTATTGAAGTCAACTGACATCAAATCGATTTGCATTTTTGATGTGTATTTTGACGCCAATGTTAGATGTCAATTTGATGTCGTTTTACATCAAGGTAGTAATTTGACATCAAATCGATTTGCATTTTTACATGTTTTTTGACGATAATGTTAGATATCAATTTGATGTCATGTTGACGTCAATTCGATTTGATGTTGTTTTAACATCAGTGTAGTCAATTAACATCAAATCGATTTGCATTTTTGCATTAATTTGATGTAATTTTGACATCAAGGTATTCAATTGACATCAAATCGATTCAGTTTTTAATGTGTATTTTGGCGACAATGTTAGATGTCAATTCAATGTCATGCTGATGTCAATTCGAAGTCGTTTTGAAATCAAGGTAGTCAATTAACATCAAATCGATTCGCATTTTGACGTGTTTTTGACGATAATGTTAGATATCAGTTCGCTGTCGTGTTGGTGTAAATTTGATGTTGTTTTGAAATTAAGGTAGTCAATTGGCATCAAATTGATTCACATTTTTGATGTGTTTTTTTACGTCAATTTTAGATGTCAATTCGATGTTGTTTTAACATCAATTTGATGTAATTTTGACATCAAGGTATTCATTTGACATCAAATCGATTCAGTTTTTGATGTGTATTTTGGTGCCAATGTTAGATGTCATTTCGATGTCATGTTGACATCAATTTAATGTCGTTTTAACATGAAGGTAGTCAATTAACATCAAATCGATTTGCATTTTGACGATAATGTTAGATATCAGTTCACTGTCGTGTTGATGTCAATTTGATGTTGTTTTGACATCAAGGTTGTCAACTGACATCAAGTAGATTTGCATTTTTAAAATGTTTTTTGACACCAATTTTAGATGTCAATTTGATGTCGTTTTGACATCAATTCTATGTTGTTTTGACATTAAGGTATTGAAGTCAACTGACATCAAATCGATTTGCATTTTTGATGTGTATTTTGACGCCAATGTTAGATGTCAATTTGATGTCGTTTTACATCAAGGTAGTAATTTGACATCAAATCGATTTGCATTTTTACATGTTTTTTGACGATAATGTTAGATATCAATTTGATGTCATGTTGACGTCAATTCGATTTGATGTTGTTTTAACATCAGTGTAGTCAATTAACATCAAATCGATTTGCATTTTTGCATTAATTTGATGTAATTTTGACATCAAGGTATTCAATTGACATCAAATCGATTCAGTTTTTAATGTGTATTTTGGCGACAATGTTAGATGTCAATTCAATGTCATGCTGATGTCAATTCGAAGTCGTTTTGAAATCAAGGTAGTCAATTAACATCAAATCGATTCGCATTTTGACGTGTTTTTGACGATAATGTTAGATATCAGTTCGCTGTCGTGTTGGTGTAAATTTGATGTTGTTTTGAAATTAAGGTAGTCAATTGGCATCAAATTGATTCACATTTTTGATGTGTTTTTTTACGTCAATTTTAGATGTCAATTCGATGTTGTTTTAACATCAATTTGATGTAATTTTGACATCAAGGTATTCATTTGACATCAAATCGATTCAGTTTTTGATGTGTATTTTGGTGCCAATGTTAGATGTCAATTCAATGTCATGTTGACATCAATTTAATGTCGTTTTAACATGAAGGTAGTCAATTAACATCAAATCGATTTGCATTTTGACGATAATGTTAGATATCAGTTCGCTGTCGTGTTGATGTCAATTTGATGTTGTTTTGACATCAAGGTAGTTATTTGACATCAAATCGATTTGCATTTTTACATGTTGTTTGACGATAATGTTAGATATCAATTTGATGTCATGTTAACGTCAATTCAATGTCGTTTTAACATCAAAGTAGTCAATTAACATCAAATCGATTTGCATTTTTGACGTGGTTTTGACGATATTGTTAGATATCAGTTCGCTGTCGTTTTGATGTAAATTTGATGTTGTTTTGACATATAGGTAGTCAACTGACATCCAGTTGATTCGCATTTTTGATGTGTTTTTTTACGTCAATTTTAGATGTCAATTCGATGTTGTTTTAACATCAATTTGATGTAATTTTGACATCAAGGTATTCATTTGACATCAAATCGATTCAGTTTTTGATGTGTATTTTGGCACCAATGTTAGATTTTAATTCGATGTCATGTTGACGTCAATTCGATGTCGTTTTGACATCAAGGCAGTCAATTAACATCAAATTGATTTGCATTTTTGACGTGTTTTTTGACGATAATGTTAGATATCAGTTCGCTGTCGTGTTGATGTCAATTTGATGTCGTTTTGACATCAAGGTAGTTATTTGACATCAAATCGATTTACATTTTTAAATGTTTTTTGACGATAATGTTAGATATCAATTTGATGTCATGTTGACGTCAATTCGATGTTGTTTTAACATCAATGTAGTCAATTAACATCAAATCGATTTGCATTTTTGACGTGGTTTTGACGATATTGTTAGATTTCAGTTCGCTGTCGTGTTGATGTCAATTTGATGTTGTTTTGACATCTAGGTAGTCAACTGACATCCAATTGATTCGCATTTTTGATGTGTTTTGTTGACGCCAATTTTAGATGTCAATTCGATGTTGTTTTAACATCAATTTGATGTAATTTTGATATCAAGGGATTCAATTGGCATCAAATCGATTCAGTTTTTGATGTGTATTTCGGCGCCAATGTTAGATGTCATTTCGATGTCATATTGACGTCAATACAATGTCGTTTTGACATCAAGGTAGTGAATTAACATCAAATCGATTTGCATTTTTGACGTGTTCTTTGACGATATTGTTAGATTTCAGTTCGCTGTCGTTTTGGTCAATTTGATATTGTTTTGACATCAAGGTAGTCAACTGACATCTAATTGATTCGCATTTTTGATGTTTTGTTGACGACAATTTTAGATGTCAATTCGATATTGTTTTAACATCAATTTGATGTCATTTTGACATCAAGGTATTCAATTGACATCAAATCGATTCAGTTTTTGATGTGTATTTTGGCGCCAATGTTAGATTTCAGTTCGCTGTTGTGTTGACGTCAATTTGAAACATCAAAAATGCAAATCAACTGGATGTCAGTTGACTACCTTGATGTCTTTTTTGTTGTCGTTTTTGACATAAAGGTGTCCTCTGGGTACAGTTGTGTTCACTATTCCTTATCACCTCTCTGTCTCTTCAGGAGCGCTTTCAAGTGAAGAATCCTCCATCAGCCTACATTCAGAAACTGAAGAGCGTATTAGAGCAGGGAGGAGGCAGAAAGGTACAGATGTGTGTTTAAATCTGCGATATACAGTCACACTCTTCTGATTATCATCTGAATACTGATATGAGCAATTTTATGCATTTATATGTATGTGATCTTAGTTTAAATGAAAATATTACATGCTGTGATTTGTAGTTTAAGAGGCGAGTCCAAGAATCCACCCAAGTTCTGAGAGAGTTGGAGATCTCTCTGCGCACCAACCACATCGGGTAAGAGCTGTCACATGACTGCAAATAAATTAAAAGTCCCTTTTTGCAAAAACACAGTGGCTGTGCCTGAAATCACTCCCCATCCACTATATAGTGCATTATATCCAGTGTCTGCCCTTCAGTAGTGGTGTGCGAGCCCTGAGTGAACGACTTCATCCTCTACATTCGTTCATTACCTTTACCCATAATCCACTCTGATCTTGAGTAAAGCAGCATTTCCCAATATCTACTGCGAGGTGATAAACGAGCAAAAAATTGTTTTTTCTAATTTATATTATATTTTATATATGACATTTTTAATTTTATATTTAAAGGTGCAGTATGTAAGTTTGACACCCAGTGGTTGAACTAGGTATTGCACTCCTGGATCATAATAAAAGTACGCTGGGATGCCAGATTGAGTACAGGAGCGAGTGATTTAAACTGTGTTCTAAATAAAAGCAACGACACGCGATAGAGGGAATATTTTCCATATTAAAAGGAGTTTTTGTCCTAACCAACACCTCGAATTGATATATTAGAAATGGCTTCTATTTCTCACAGCTGAACAACAGAAACCTATGACAGCTAGATCACCTCAGGTAAGCCTTGTGTGCTTTATTCAGTGCTAAATGCTAACAATGCTAGTTTGAATGCATTTTACATGGCATTTGTTGCCATATACTGAAAGCAGAAAGTTCACCTCAGATCTGGAAAATACAATAAAGCGTCTGAAATTGAACTTTAGAACTTAAACACATATGAGTGATTCAGCATCTACATTTAATGATGTTAAAGTGGGTTAACATGTATTAAATAGATTCTAAACCGTGAGTGAGTGCATATTCTGTGCTTCTGAATGGCTGTATTTAAATTTCTGTCGTGTTTCGTCTGGTGCAAACAGCCAAATAGCTGATCACTGCCTCTCTCGTCACAGCGTGTTGTTAGGACACGTGGTTACAATGTAACCTGCTCACCTAATGTTTACGTTCGTAATATTTATGTAATTTGCTAATTAATAACCTCATGTGGAACTGAATCTGTCTCCCATACTGTTCTTTTTGGTCACGGACGCATGCTTTCAGAGTCTTTCTGAATGAATGAATGAAATACGCTGTTTTCCAACAAGGCAACCCAGGGTGCTGAAATATAATTGGCTAAACTGGCATCGTGCATATGAAATTTTTTATATTTATGTACTATATATGAACATATTTTATGAACAAATTTATAGGTTTATGAACAAATTTATAGGTAAAAGTAGCATTTCTATTTAAAAAATAATAATAAGTAAATACCAAGCATGACAAGGAGGTGTTTATACTTAATGTTGTCAAATAATACAATAAATAAGGTTTAATAAAAAGTGACATTAAATTTATAAAGCCAAAAAATGTTACTTTATGGAAGGTAGACTGTGTGAGCACTATTTACATCACTGTCTGAATTCGCTCACTCGTTTTCATTCCCTCTTTCTTAATATAGTCTAATCAACTGCCACACACTACATAGTGTTTAGAGAATGAGTGAAGATGTGGGCGGTTACAGACACAGTTATTTTTGCGCGTATTATAAAATGTTATTGAGCTGCTGCTCCATGCCCCCTTTCCAGAAATCGGCGGAGCCTTTACAGCTCGTGCCTCAGTTACTCCGACAGCAGCAAACAAAACACTTTCATGTGTTTTAAAGTCTTTTCAGTTTAAACTCACATTATATATATATATATATATATATATATATATATATATATATATATATACAGGGCTTTACATTAACACCCGCCAAATGCGGGTAGATTTTAGCTGTGGCGGGTTAGACAGCCACCTCCACTAGCCACTTTGACTGGTTGAAAATCATTTTTAAATTATAATTTTCTTAAAAGCAGGGTTCGACAATAAGAATGGCCCAATATTCGTGCAAATGCGATCTTAGAATCGAGAAGCGGCACGACTGACAAATATAATTGTGTTTGTGCGGGCAAAAGAAAGCCGGTAGATTACCAAATTAGAGGATAATCACTTGCGGCAACAGCTGATGTGATGCGCGCGACTGTTTAAAACACGTGCGCGCTCCCGTTGCCTTGCTTGAAACAACCGTGCCTGGAAACGCAACTCGTGTGATCGATTCTCTTTCAAATAGACTAGACAAAAAGTTGTTCATGCACCCACAGTCCTGCTGCTTTCAAGAGCTCCAGATTGCTCTTTTTGTAGGCAAAGCAGCACCGGTTGCTTTTGCTTTAACCATTACTTAAACAGGATATAGGAAATTAACTTCCCATTTATATGTAGTTAACACTGGTGTTAATTGTTTTTTTTTTTTTTTCTTTTAAGAAATGTTTTGTTAAATAAAAAGTATAGTAGTATACAGCTATATTTTGCTTGTTTTGGCACATTATTTAACATTTGTGGTTAGAGATAAATTTGGTAAATCCTTTGAGCTCTGAAAAGTCATGTGAAATAAAAACTACAACATTATGAAACCATTAACCATGTGCTCATGCTTATTGAGCAAGCTCATACACAACATACACAAAAAGTGAAATGAATGTGGAGGCATGTAGACATTGCACAAAATCTAAATCAAGTAATTGTAGCATGCCAAAGTCAAATTTATGCATATAAAATATATTTTCCCAACAACAAAAATTGTGGGTAGTGAAAATGGCGAGTGGCTAGTAACGTTGGAAAAATAATTAAAACCAATAAAATTGGTAAAAAAGTTAATGTCAAGCCCTGTATATATATATATATATATATATATATATATATATATATATATATATATATATATATATATATATATATAATTATTATTATTATTTTTTTATGCACAGTAAGTTAATTGTACCTGTTTTGTTCTGCTCAGGTGGGCCGAGGAGTTTCTAAACGAAGAAAACAAGGGCTTGGATGTACTAGTGGACTACCTCTCTTTTGCACAACGTGCAGTCATGTAAGCACACAAACACACACATACATTTGTTTTTATGAATTGTGCGGACATAGGTTTCCATTGTTTTTTTACTGTACAAACAGCATTTTCTATTTCCCTACCCCTACCCACTTAACCCTTTCCCTTACAGTAAAATGTGTGCAGTTTTACTTTCAGAAAAAAACACATTCTCTTTGATTTGTAAGACTTTTGAGAAATGAGGACATCAGCAATGTCCTCATAATTCACCATCTTCTTGTAATATCTGTCATAACCTTGTCATTATACACATGTGTGTCCTGACATATCACAAAAACAGGCACACACATACATACACTCATGTTGGGTTTTCATGGTTTTCCCCCCAAACATAATGATTTTTATATTGCACATAATGATATTTATATTTATTTTGTATATTCTTTCCTCCTCCCCAACCCTAACCCTAAATCAATCTTCACATTTAAAAATCAGCAATTTCACTTTTTCAAAATACTCCATTCTGAATGATTTAAAAGCCATTTTCCTCATAAGGACCACAAAAATGTCCCTACAAGTTTAATAATTACTGAAATTGCTGGTATTACATGTAGTTCCCACAATGTTATGAATACCAGAACCACACACACACACTTGCCAAGACACAACAGCGGAAGCTAAATTGTTAATGTGACGAGACGTCTGGGAAAAGGATGCGGTCTGACAGTCCAATGACTCAAATCAGTTTCAGTGCCAGCTGCAGACACTGGTGTATTATATTCACTAGTCTGAGTAACAAACAACCATTACCAAACTAAAGCATGGATCACTGTGAAGTTGTCAATAAGCTGCATTTATCAACAACTACAACACCATTCAAAAGTTTAAAGTCATGAAATTTAATTTTGTATCTGGATCCCTAAATTGTCTCTACGGGCACTACATTCCTGGTCGACGACTTTGGCTTCCAGGTTAGCTTGGTGCTGTGTCAGGCGTTTGATTAGCGTCGATGCTAATTGTAGCACGTCTCAATTTCATAAATAGTTTTCTCTCACCTATCATTTGATCTTTTCAATTCCCATTTAATATTGCAAAACTGTTACATATTATAATTTCTGAGCTCACGAAGTTCATTAAGAATACACCGCAGACTGACCTTAGGGTCATTTTCGCCATGAGGTGATGTAGGAGAGCAGCTTCTGTTATCTTGACTTGTTTCAGGATCATTTTCTACCGCATTCATCATTGTTCTACTCCTCGTAGTTACCCCTTTCTCCATCGTTGCATTAAATATTCCCAAGATTTCACAAAATCAAATGAATTCCCTGCTGAAAAAAACAGCATATGCTGGTAAGGTATGTTTTGATGCTGGTATGCTGGTCTTGCTGGTTTTAGTGCTGGTCTTGCTGGTTTCAATGCTGGTCTCAATGCTGGTCTTGCTGGCCTGATTGCTGGTCTTGCTGGCCTGAGTGCTGGTCCTGACCAGCATTGAGACCAGGAGGACCAGCAATGAGACCAGCAAGACCAGCATTAAAACCAGTAAGACCAGCATCAAGACCAGCAAAACCAGCATTTAAACCAGCAGGACCAGCAATGAGACCAGCAAGACCAGCATTAAAACCAGTAAGACCAGCATCAAGACCAGCAAAACCAGCATTGAAACCAGCAAGACCAGCACTGAAACCTGCAAGACCAGCATTGAAACCAGCAAGACCAGCATTGAAACCAGCAAGACCAGCATTGAAACCAGCAAGACCAACATACCAACATCAAAACATACCTTACCAGCATATGCTGTTTTTTTCAGCAGGGTTACTTGTTAGTAAATGATTGTTTGTTAATTAATGTATTAATTACCACACTATTCATTCATTCATTCATTCATTTTCCTTTTTCGGCTTAGTCCCTTTATTAATCTGGGGTCGCAATGAACCTCCAACTTATCCAGCATATGTTTTATGCAGCGGATGCCCTTTGAGCTGCAACCCATCACTGGGAAACACCCATACACACTTATTCACACACATACACTACTGAAAATTTAGCGCATACTAATTCTCCTACCGCATGTGTTTGGACTGTGGGGGAAACCGGAGCACCCGGAGGAAACCCACGCAAACACGGGGAGAACATGCAAACTCTTCACAGAAATGCCAACTGGCCCAGCCGAGGCTCGAACCAGCGATCTTCTTGCTGTTAGGCGATTGTGCTACCCACTGCGCCACCGTGACGCCCATCACCACATTAGTTTATGTTTAATTTAAACATCATGAACTCATGATAAGTTCATGAATAATTATTCCATGACTTTACTTGGAGGGGCACATCATTATTAATCCATTCTTAACTACTCATGAAGTCCTTATGCACATTCGTCTAGTGCGTTTACACTAAATAACAGTAAAAAAAGTGTTGTCAACATCAACATGAACAGTTTAAACACAGGAGTTCATGAGTGGTTAATGATGAGTTAATAATAATGTGCCCCTCCAAGTAAAGTCATGACATAATTATACATTAACAGCTCATGAGTTCATGTAGGTTTCATTTAGCTTAAACGTAAATGTTAATTAATACATTGATTAACAACATGTACTAACAAGTAATTAAGGAAATCATTATTAATTTATGAACTCTTGTGACTCATGTTTTAGTTAAATTTAGTTCATGATTAGCGCATACATTAACTCATCATTAATTCATAATTAAAGTAATGTTTAGTTTACATATTAATACATCATTATTCATGTACTGTTATTGTAAAGCAGGGGTGCTCAACCCTGTTCCTGGCGATCGACCCTCCAGCTGATTTCAGCTCCAACCCTGATCAAACACACCTGAACCAATTATTTCGAACGTGAGGAGCACTTGATAATTACAGGCAGGTGTGTTTGATAAGGGCTGCAACTGAAAACTGCAGGAAGGTCGATCGCCAGGAATAGGGTTGAGCACCCCTGTTGTAAAGTGTAACCATGGAATGTTCTAAAGTTCTCCAAGGGTGCATTTATTTATTCTAAAATGCAGTATAAATGATTGCATTTTATTATAATTACTTAATAAGCTGCTGTATTTTTGAATATATTGTAAATTGTACTTCAATATTATTGTAATTTGATTTATTCCTATAATGCAAATCCGACTTTTCAGCGTCATTACTCCAGTCTTCAGTGTCACATGGTCCTAGAAATCATAATAATATGCTGATTTGATGATCATTTCTTATTATTATTATGTTAAAAAATGTCCTGCTTCAGATTTTTGTGGAAGATAAATTTATTTCAGGATTTATAGAAAGTTTAAAAGAAGAATATTTATTTGAAATAATTTGTAACATTATAAAATTGTCATTACTGTCACATCTTACATTAAAAAATACTATAGTGTTTTTGAACCATACCATAGTAAAGTGTATAACACTGTATGTTTAATAAGATTTACAAGTTACTGTTAATAAATGTGGGGTGGCATGGTGGCTCAGTGGTTAGCACTGTCGCCTCATAGAACGAAGGTTGCTGGTTCGAGTCCCGGCTGGGCCAGTTGGCATGTCTGTGTGGAGTTTGCATGTTCGCCCCGTGTTCGCGTGGGTTTCCTCCGGGTGCTCCGGTTTCCCCCACAGTCCAAGCACATGTGCTATAGGGGAATTGGATAAACTAAATTAGTCGTAGTGTACGAGTCTGTGGGTGTTTCCCAGTACTGGGTTGCAGCTGGAAGGGCATCCACTGCGTAAAACATATGCTGAAATATACAGATATCAGTTCATTCCGCTGTGGTGAAAAATGAATGAATGCTACATTATACTTTAATACTAACTACAGAGAACTGATAAACTGCAGTGTTTCCTCTAGGATTTTTTCAAGCTGTGGTGGCAGGCCTTTTACACAGATCTACCAACTACCTATGACGTTATTTAAATGACAAATGTCGTGAGCGCTGTGTTACAAGTCGAGATCGCATTCATGTAATCTCTGCTTGCACACCGACTTCCTCTGTTCGTGCACAAAACTTCTTGCACACCCTCAAATATACGCTGCTCAAGCGCAGATTGTCTTGTGCGCTGAAGTGCGATTTAGTGCGTTTATGTAACAACTATGTCTCCAACATTATTAGACTTAATAGGAATATTTATGAATGTCTCCAATAGACCTACTGAACGACATTGATGCGTCCAAGTAAAGTGAAAGGGCTTTAAACTCCAGCAAGATAAATTCGTTGTATGCAGAGCCATAGACCTTTATCTATAAAGTATAATTATGGAAAGTGTGTTTATCTTAACTGAAGCTACATCATGTTTGCTGGCCTCACACATCGCGCAGCCCTGTCAGTCAGTCAGTATTTCACCTTAAAGGGTTAAACAAATAACACACAGCACTACTACGATTACAGAAAAGTTTGCACTGTTATAATTCACTTCCCTTTTAATACGTTTTGGTGCGATTATAACCCGCTATAAAAATACAGCAACGACTGATAGTTTTGAGTGAGAAGCTGTAATGTAGCCATGGCGGGATGAATTTTGGTGTGGCGCCCCGCCACGGAAGAATGAATGTAGCGGAAACCATGGACTGTCATAAATACTTTAATATACTTAGTTTTACGACTGTGGTGTATTGTAGTATAATATATGCAGTTGTACAAAACAGTACAGTATTGGGTAAATTATTTATATTCTAATAGTTAATTAATAGGTAACTGTAGAAGTACCACAACAGATCAAATAAAGTATTTTACCATAGCTTGATTCAAAAACACTATAGTATCTACTATAAGCTACTATGGTATTTCTTAGCATGTGGGATATCGAGATTTATTACATCCGTGCAGAAGTATTAATACACATTTCTGTGTTTTTGCAGATATGATATGGACAGCAGCTCTGAAAATGGAAGCTTTGAGGAGAAATCAGTGGAAGATCTGACCACGAGTGCAACAAACTCACCTACCCACAATTCCCCTCGCTCAGCACGGCCCTACACCACACGGTCAGTCACGTATGGGCAAGTCTTGCTTCTAATTTAAGCAGTTTTTACACCTACAGTTAAAGTCAAAATTATTCGCCCTCCTGTGATTTTTTTTCTTCTTCAAATATTTCTCAAATGATGTTTAACAGAGCAAGGAATTTTTCACAGTATATCCTATAATATTTTTTCTTCTGGAGAAAGTCTTATTTGTTTTATTTCAGCTAGAATAAAAGCAGTTTTTAATTTTTAAAAAAACATTTTAAGGTCATTATTATTAGCCCCCTTAAGCAATATTTTTTTTTTTTGATTGTCCACAGAACAAATCATTGTTATACAGTTAACCCAATGCCACTTTAAGCTGAATACTAGTATCTTGAAAAATATCAAATATCATGTGCTGTCATCATGCCAAAGATAAAAGAAATCAGTTATTAGAAATGAGTTAAAACTATTATGTTTAGAAATGTGTTAAAAAAAATCTTCTCTGTTAAACAGAAATTGGGGAAAAGGATAAAAGAATTACTTTAACAGGAGGGCTAATAATTCTGACTTCAACTGTATATGTCATGGTGGTAATTAACTTCTCCCTTCATTAAACTGAAGCCAAAAAAGCACTTAATTATGGGCCTCGTTTATGAATAATTGCAGTTAAAGTTTTATTGACTGTTTTATTTTGGTTTTATTTTTATTTGCACAAGAAAAAACTGTGATCGTAGACCACAAAACCAGTCATAAGGGTACTTTCTTTTTTAAAAATTTAGATTTTTATATCATCTGAAAGCAAAATAATCAACTTTCCATTGACGTATGGTTTGTTAAGAATAGACAATATTTGGTTGAGATATAATTATTTGAGGTAAGACAGTGGAGCAGTAGGTAGTGCTGTCGCCTCACAGCAAGAAGGGCGCTGATTCGAGCCTCGGTTGGGTCAGTTGACGTTTCTGTGTGGAGTTTGCATGTTCTCCCTGTGTTCACGTGGGTTTCCTCCGGGTGCTCCGGTTTCCCCCACATGTCCAAAGATATGCGGTACAGGTGAATTGGGTCACATATATTTAAAATAAAACAATAAAGTACAGTTCATATTGTGCAGCAAGAGGCTAAAGAGCTAAAGAAAAGGACAGCAATTCAAGAAAGCGCTAAACTAACTGTCATTCAGTTGCTATGGACTAAACTTACAGGAACTATCTATGTGTTTCAACAAATTTAATGTACAGACAATGAGAATCAAGAATTTCAACAGACCATAGAATAAAATGCCTTATAAAATGCTTCTGAACAGTATAAAGCAACACAGGCTCATTCTGAAAACGTAGCCCTATATACATTTCTGGAGATCGAAAATTATGTAGCCAGAGCTTCGCATGGCTGCATTTCGTCTTTAAAACAAACACTTTAAGGCAGTATGACGCCGTTCCTTTTTGTGACTACCAGCTGACCGCTTACCTCCGTGTGGATGGCTTTCCCACTCTTGCCAGTTAACCCGTGGCTCGCCGCGTATGTTGACAGACTTGTGACCTGGAGCGGAGTTGACCGCGATGATGGTGTTCAAAAACAAAGCAAAAAAATGAAATTGCCGTGTAAATAACAGGATGAGAACATGGTAAGATCTGAAAACGTGGTAAAAATCAGGCGGCTGCGAGGGCTTTTCTGGATTGTTTTTCAAAACACTTTAGGATGGGTTTAGGGAAGTGGGTGGGCACTGGTTAATCTGTGCTTTTGAAAACACTATCAGTTGGGTTTATGGAAGAAGGAGGGTGGGACAATTCATCGGTCAGTTGGTCAGTAAGTCAACAGCTGCCTCTGGTGGATTTATGAGAGAACAGCAGGCACAAATGACACTCGTGAGATAAATTTGAGATCTCAGAAAGCATACACAGCGGTCTCTGGTGAATTTGCGAAAACAAAAACAGCAAAAAATATACCCCAGGGACATATTTGGTGCACTCCAGAAATGTATATAGGGTTACGTTTTTCGAATGAGCCTGGGTTGATATAAAGAGTTGTAGGAAAACATTACATATTTCTTTTAGTTATTAATAAATGTAAATACAAATGTTCTCTTTAAAGTCCATTTGTTTTCTTATCTTAGATTCCGCATGATCTGATTGCTGCTTGATTATTTTCAGCTTCGCTCACAATACAACAATCTACATTCAGAAACACTCATGCACAGACCAGTGACGAGTGTAAAAATGTTTAGCATTGCAAACGTCATAAATGAGACACACAAACGCAAACACACACCTGTTCAGTGGCCTCTATCAGGATCATCTGCATTCCTCACACACACACAGAGACAAATGTGCATCTGTGTGTCAAACTGTTTGACTTGAATGATTTTGAGAGACTGTATCAGGACGGTGAACATCACACAAGACCACAGTTCTGCTTCTGTACATGTTTCTGAAGGATTATGTGAATGACCATGTGAATTAGGTGTGATCTGATTTGTCATTCATTGCATAAAATTATCAAATCTAATAAACACTATGCAAATATTGTATAATTAAGAATGTTTGTATATAAAATTGTATATTCATCTTTTATACACATATACATATTCATATTTTTATACACATTTTTTAATTAATATTTACCACATGATAATAATAATTATATTTTATTTAAACATTATGTTTAATACACATTTTATATTGTTTAATTATATTTTACTTTTTAAAATTTGAATAATTTTACATTGTACATATTTTGATGTCGGCGACGCAGTGGCGCAGTAGGTAGTGCTGTCGCCTCACAGCAAGAACGTCGCTGGGTCGCAGGTTCGAACCTTGGCTGGGTCAGTTGGCGTTTCTGTGTGGAGTTTGCATGTTCTCCCTGCATTCGCGTGGGTTTCCTCCGGGTGCTCCAGTTTCCCCCACAGTCCAAAGACATGCGGTATAGGTGAATTGGGTAGGCTAAATTGTCCATAGTGTATGAGTGTGAATGAGTGTGTGGATGTTTCCCAGAGATGGGTTGCGGCTGGAAGGGCATTAGTTGCGTAAAAATGTGCTGGATAAGTTGGCGGTTCATTCCGCTGTGGCGACCCCGGATTAATAAAGGGACTAAGCCGACAAGAAAATGAATGAATGAATGATAGTTTGATGTATTTGATTATATACAATTTATAATATCTTTATTATAAACACTTTTAATTATTCATTCATTCATTTTCCTTCAGCTTAGTCTCTGATTTATCCAAGGTTGTCACAGCGGAATGAACCGCCAACTATTCCAGCACAGCGGATGCCCTTCCGGCTGCAACCCAGTACTGGGAAACACCTATAAATACTCATTCACACACACACACACAATCAAACACTACGGCCAATTTAGTTTATTCAATTCACCTATAGCGCAGGTGTTTGGACTGTGGGGGAACCGGAGCACCCGAGAAAACCTACGCCAAGACGGGGAGAACATGCAAACTCCACACTGAAATATATGCATGCATGTGTGTATTTATACACAGATACTAAATATACACAGTACACACAGACATATACATTATGCCAAAATAAACAATTATATTGGATGCGATTAATCATGATTAATCTTTGACCAGTACCAATAAATATAATATATATATATGCGGTGGGGCAGTGGGTAGCACGTTCGCCTCACAGCAAGAAGATCGCTGGTTCGAGCCTCGGCTGGGTCAGTTGGCATTTCTGTGTGGAGTTTGCATGTTCTCCCCATGTTCGTGTTGGGTTTCCTCCGGGTGCTCCGGTTTCCCCCACAAGTCCAAAGACATGTGTTACAGGTGAATTGGGTAAGCTAAAATTGACAGTAGAGTGTGTGTGTGTGTGTGTGTGTGGGAATGAGTGTGTATGGATGTTTCCCAGTGATGGGCTGCGTAAAACATGTGCTGGATAAGTTGGCGGCTCATTCCGTGGTGGCGACCCCAGATTAATAAAGGGACTAAGCTGAAAAGAAAATGAATGAATAAATATTCTAAACCAGGGGTGGCCAAACTTTTTCTTATAAAGGGACAAAAACCAAACTTGACTGAGGGCCGTGGGCTGAAGTTAAATATACCAGTAACAGCATTACATTAAATTTGCTCATTTGTTTGCTTATTATTTAAAAATAACTAGAAAAAGTAGCTTTAAAACATATTAAATGATGATGCGGTATAATTTTTAAGATTTTAGAATGAACATAAACAATGTCAGCCCAATAGCCTAGTGGTTAGCGTGCTGTATATGGTGCAGTAGCACTTCAGGGCGTCCTGAGTTTGAATCCCGGCTCGAGGAGATTTTCCGTCCCCAGCCCCGCTCTCTCTCCCGCTTCGCTTCCTGTCTGAAATACTGTACCATCCACTTAATAAAGGCAAAAAGGCCAAAAATAAATCTTAAAAAAAGCATAATCTCATTTATAACACAATGGAGCTCAATACTGAATACACTAGTCGAGCTGCTCCTGCCTTTGCCTTGATTTGCTCACCGATGTCTTGTGCATTGTCCCCTATCTGTCAAGTGACAGTCTTTACATTTCAAAAGTCTGATTCATATGAAACATTTAATTTTAATTGGCTTTTTTGTAGCTGCTCAATTAAACAATGAAACAAAAGGGTATACATTCAATTCGAAATGACGATCTCTGTCAAAGGCATTCACCCCAACCAACTCCCCATCATTCTCCCTTTCTTTTCAGATGGGATGGCGGACCCAACCAAAGGTTACCATGGGCCAACTTTGGCCCTCTGGCCTTACTTTAGGCATCTCTTTAATAAACATTATAATATTTCTGAATGGAATCCTAAACATGACTTCTATTGTGTCCAGGAAAGCTCTGCGGTATTCGCGTGTGCTCAGTCAGAATAATCACCTGCACCTCTGCATCATGTGTCTGCGCGCCATCATGAAACTACCAGGTACTTTTACCTCATTTTCACCTCGTCTTGTCTCTTCTCTTAACTAATGAGTCTGTCACTGTGTGTGTGTGTGTGTGTGTGTGTGTGTGTGTGTGTGTGTGTGTGTGTGTGTGTGTGTGTGTGTGTGTGTGTGTGTGTGTTAGTTAGGGTTTAACCAGGTTACGGCTCATCCCAGCTGTGTCAATGAAATCACCCTTAGTCTCAACAACAGGAGCGCAAGGTGAGAAGACGGACTGTGTGTGTCTGCGTATGTATGTTTGTGTGTGTGTGTCTTTGCGTGAATATGTGTGTATGTGTGTGTTTTGCATTTGAACCTTTCATTTTTTGATTGTTGCCAGTATTGTGTGTGTGTGTTTGTGTGTATGCGTATGTCTGTGTATGTCTGTTTGTGTGTTTATGTGTGTGTATGTGTGTGTCTGCGTGGGTGGGTGTGTTTGTGTGTGTGTGTGTGTGTGTGTGTGTGTGTGTGTCTGTATGTGTTTGCATGTACTGCATCTGTGTGTGTGTGTGTGTGTGTGTGTGTGTGTGTGTGTGTGTGTGTGTGTGTGTGTGTGTGTGTGTGTGTGTGTGTGTGTGTGTGTGTGTCTGCATGTACAGTATCTCTGTGTGTGTGTGTGTGTCTGCGTGTGTGTTTTGCATTTAAACCTTTATTTTTTACACCATTGACACTTCAGCTGTGTGTCAGTGTGTCTTAATGTGTTTATGTGTGTGTGGCAATGTGTGTATGTGGATGTTTGTGTGTTTGTATGTGTGTCTGTGTGTGTGTGTATGTGTTTAGTATTTACATTATTGACACAACAGCTGTGTGTCAGTGTGTCTGTATGTGTTTGTGTGTGTGTGTCTATGTGTGTGTGTGTGTGTGTGTGTGTGGGTGTCTGTGTGTCTGTGTGTTTGTGTGTTTGTGTGTGTTTAGTTTTTACATTATTGACACTACAGCTGTGTGTAAGTGTGTCTGTATGTGTTTGTGTGTGTGTGTCTATGTGTGTGTGTGTGTGTGTGTGTGTGTGTGTGGGTGTCTGTGTGTCTGTGTGTTTGTGTGTTTGTGTGTGTTTAGTTTTTACATTATTGACACTACAGCTGTGTGTAAGTGTGTCTGTATATGTTTATGTGTGTGTGTGTGTGTGTGTGTGGGGGGGGGGGGGGGGGTGGTGGGTGTGGGTGTCTGTGTGTCTGTGTGTTTGTGTGTGCGTATGTGTTTAGTTTTTACATTATTGACACTACAGCTGTGTGTAAGTGTGTCTGTATATGTTTATGTGTGTCTGTGTGTGTGTGTGTGTGTGTGTGTGTGTGTGTGTGTGTGTGTGTGTGTGTGTGTGTGTGTCTGTGTGTGTGTATGTGGGTGTCTGCATGTGTGTGTATATTTGTGTTTGTCTGTGTGTGTGTATGCGTTTAGTTTTTACATTATTGACACTACAGCTGTGTGTGTATGTGTGTGTGTGTGTGTGTGTGTGTGTGTGTGTGTGTGTGTGTGTGTGTGTGTGTGTGTGTGTTTAGGACTAAAGCTCTGGTTCTGGAGCTGCTTGCTGCTGTGTGTTTGGTTCGAGGAGGACATGAAATGATTCTTGCGGCCTTTAATAATTTCCGAGAGGTAAGAAAAAAATCTGACCTGCTTTCTCTGTTTCAGTCATCGAATCATCACCTCCAGCGAGGCTCCTGTGAAAAATACACTGTGAAAAATAAATATATGAGTTCAATAAACATTGATTTTAATCAAATAAAATCAAGCATAATATAACAAATGTACAATTAAATACTTATTATTAAAAAAACTTTGCTTTAATAAATTAAAATATATTATATAGATTCATTCATTTTCCTTCGGCTTAGTCACTTTATTTATCGGGGTCGTCACAGCGGAATGAACCGCCAACTTATCCAGCATATGTTTAACACTATGGTTGCCCTTCCAGCCGCAACCCAGTATTGGGAAACACCTATACACGCTAAGATTGCAGCTAAGATTGCATCTGCACCGTGTCTGCAGCCAGACCCCTCTCGATCTTCTTGCTGTGAGGCGATCGTGGTACCCCCTGCGCCACCGTGACGCCTACAGTTAAATATGTATTACAAAATTAAAAACAAAATAGTTTGTTTTAATAAAATCAAATAATCATATTTATAACTGGGTATCTGTGGGGTCTTTATCATAGACTGTAAAAGATATGGACGTAGTATCCGTGACGTCACCCATAGGTTTATGAAGAACCCAAAAGAAGCTACCAGAAGGCGTGGTCGACCGTCGCCATTTTGTTCACACGTCATCGCACCAACCCCGGGCATACCATACAAGGGCAAAGAGGCGGAGCGTGACCGGAGCTACAGATGCATGCTGGCATTCTGCTTAGACGGGCTTTCCTATGGGAGAAACGCTTAATACTTCATTACCTGCGACTCGTTTGTGTTCTGACCACATGTGCTTTGTTGTACACTTTATCAATAAAGTGTTTAGACTTTTATAAACACTGTTTCATAAGCAACGTCATAAGCGCAATGCTTAGTGGCTCAATGCATTACACATTGAGCCACTAAGCATTGTGCTTATGACGTTTTTCAACAGGAGGAAAGTACGAATTACTTCCAAAAACTTCAGATATAGTCTGTGTTAGTAAATGCAGGGGTAATTATAAAGTCCAGGCAGAACACTGTATGACAACGCTTCAGATGACTGTTCTAGAGCCTACAGCTAATAATCTGTCAGATTCTGGAGTGCATTACAGCTCTAAAGAACATTATAAATGATAAATGATCTTAAATAAAACAAATACATTCATAGAGATGGTATATAATTATATATTTCACTCACCTGGGAAATGAAGGCCACGTGAATGGCTTGTGAGCACAATTAAGTGCACACAGCATGACATATCATCTGATAATTGTAGGAAATAATTCCAAAAGGCAACTGATTGTGTAAAGCCACATATAACAACACAAAAATACGATGAATATGCCGAGATCAGCGGCTAATCAGCCGTAATCAGCTGAGGTGAAGTAACGGCGACCAGCGAGACCTAGCTGTCACTCAAGTGGCCACGCCCTTAATTATGCAAACTTAATGTAACCTAATATAAAGGAAACGGATGAGTTATAAAAAATTCACCCCCCTCACAGTTGTCACGAAGGGTAATATTAGCTATTTGAACCAAATCGTTCTTTGTACCAGGCTGTAAACACCTTTTTCTCTGCTGTAAAGTTGGCCATTCTAACAGTGGGCTCAATAGAAATTTGCTCTATTATGGAGCCAGGACTAGCAGAATTTCGATGAATTGCTGTTTCAGTTACTTCCGTATTGGCTTCCCGAGGGAGAGCGGGAGGTTGCCGCTTGGTCTTTATTCATTCATTCATTTCCTTTTCGGCTTAGTCTCTTTATTAATCTGGGGTCGCCACAGCGGAATGAACCGCCAACTTATTCAGCATATGTTTTACGTGGTGTATGGCCTTCCAGCCGCAACCCATCACTGGGAAATGTCCACACTCATGCCCATGCGCACTCATACACTACTGTCAATTTTAGCATACCCAATTCACCTGTACCACATGTCTTTGGACTGTGGGGGAAACAAGAGCATCCGAAGGAAACCCTCTGTTGGGTCTTTAAAAGTCTTAATCTCAAAAACAGAGTTTTAGGCCTTAATTTACTGAAATGTTGTGTTGTAGGTCTTAAATCTTTTTTGTTCAGGTTTTAATTTTCCTTTGTTCATGTATAGCTACCCAATCTGGCCATTCACACTCATACAATCACCAGCAATCTCAATCAACAATCTCAGTAAAACCTTTAACTTTATTTAAAAAAGTCATTTTTAATCTATTTACCATGATGGTTTAATTATTTTCCTTACAGTAACATTTGTTTAAAAGTTCCCCATTTATTTACTGCTGAGAACACCGACCTGTTGTGCATAGATTTAGTTTATTATAGTTTTTTAAAACATTTGTCTTTTTTTTTTATTTTAATGAAAGTTTATATTGAAAAAAGTGTATGCTTACAATTAGATCTTGCTTGTTTTGACACAATATGTAGATTATTTTGCTAAGAAATATCTAAAATATTACATGTTTTATCATTAAATTATTATTGTATTATTAAATGTATTTAATTATAATTATTTTTGATAAAGCAAATAAAAATATTTTATATCTGGGCCATTTGAAAAACTCCTTAATGTTTAGCTCTGTATGAGTCTAAAATTTCATTCATAATGGTCTTAAAAATGTATTAAAAAGTTTTAAATTTAACTTGGTGAAACCTGCAGAAACCCTGTATAATCAAATGTAAAAAAACTGAAAGTGAATCTTATGAATTATATATAAAAACATTCGCATTTCATCAATTCAATTGTTATTTGTCAAATACACAGTGTGATATGCAGTCAACGCTTATGCAGCCGCCCGTGACCTTATACAATCTAAAATAATATCAATAAGAATCTAAATGAAGGACTATAATAAGAAGTAAACACACAGCAAATGTTATATATATAAAAATAGAAGAAAATATACAAACTTTAAATATATGAATATCAATAAACGTGTTGATTTCAAGGATTATAAACTTGACACTTATTGGCTGAGATGCTAAAAGAACAAACACACGATGAGGCTAAAATAAGTGTGTGTTCGTCAGTTAAACTCATCTGTAGAGCATCATATCAGCTGTTTCGCTGTCTGAGAATGCGAGACGCCACACCAAACCTTCATAAAGACACGTGTGCGTATGAGATATGATCAGCCTCACGCTTTGAATGTGTGTTTTCATCGGCGTGTGTGAAGATTTCGATACATATCTCTGACAGCAAAGACGATTACGCAAACTAGAAGGGTTTTCCCAGCTAAATGCTTTCCAGGAATGCACACGTTTTGCATAAAAATATAACACAGCCTTAGATAACATACTGTCATGCTGACGACAGCAACACAACGATCACGTGACCTTAGATGCGCTCAAAGTGACTCTTTTCAATCAATCAATCAGTCAGGGCTGAACAATATATTGTTTGAGCAGCGATATCGCAATGTGTGTATCCGCAATAGTCACATCGCAGAATTAGATTATTTATTAAATATTAAAAGACATTATTAAATAATTATTTTTAATGATTTATACAATAATGACCATGTTATTTTACATTTTATTTTACATGCAATTTCTGTACTTGAACACTTTTTGGCTCCCCGGAAAACCATAAAGCACTGTAACTTTTATGTTTGCTCTGTGGTATTTATATATGCTTGTAATTTATTATATCGTAAGCAGACACACTGCAAAGAAAAAGACCTGTGGATCAGAGCTATTCAAAATCGTCGCAATATATAATCGCAGCAAAACAAAATATCACAATATCAGATTTTTACAATATCATGCTACAATCAATCAATCAACCTTTATTTATGCCTTACTACAACCAAAGTTGACTAAAGTTGGATGTACAGTTGCCTTGAAGCGGACCGAAGCATGCTTGTCCCCTCTCCCATCTCCCCCAACGTCCAGCACTCACATTACATTCAGGCCTGGGCACACTTACGTCATTGATGATGCACTCCTCAATAAGCGCTCTCGCTCATCACAGTTATATCGTTTTAGTCGTTTGATATGCGGTGACACGCAGTCAAATATTTCACCAAACAGATCAGCCACTTTTAACGCAGATAAACAATCATCATAGATATATACACTAGATATCGCATAGGGACCCTGAGCATGCGTCAATAGCGCCGCCACATTGGTACAGTGCTCCCAGCACAAATGTCATTCAACCGCACTAGTCAAAACAGTGTGACAACGTGAAGATGGTGGACTTTTAGCGCTGTGTACAGGTGTAGTAATGAGCAAAGAAAGAAAACGAAGCACAAAGGCAGAACATTTCATAGGTAAGATTTCGTTTTTTACGTTTTTGTATGTTATAAACTTTTGTGCTCAACAAGTAGTGTTATTGATGATAATACAGTCACTTACTGCATTCACCATAAGGCAAAGTAGCACCAACTCGCACTCAATACCAGGCTTATGCTAGTTTTGTTGAATAAAAAAAGCAAACAGTGCAAAAGAAATATGACAACGAGACGTTGCGGTGCCAGAAACTTGTATTATTGTCAGCTAAGCGAACGAGTCGTTCATAACAGAGATTCATTCACAAATGAATGGCTCCCTCCGTCAGAATGAGAAGTGAAAGCAGGAGAGGGGGTGTGCTTCAGGACACGGATTAGATCAAATGTAACAGGGAGGGAGGATAATGCATTTCCATACACACAAACACATGCTTTTTGTCAGGAATGCCCGTGCGATCACTCATCCATTAATGTAGAAAAGTGATGTAAAATTATAATTTTTGTAATTAAAAAAAAAATTGCATACTGACCACCGGGGAAAACTCCCGATCATAGATATATGTGTATATGTGTTTATCTCTGGCTCTGGATGGCCACAGTTCTCCACTGCACCTTGGTCCCGCATTCATTTCAAAGGAGCGCTACCCTGTACTAAAATGGCGGCTCTGTTGACGCATTCCTTCCAATAGACAACAACAGGGTAGGCGACATCTAATGATATCTATGAACAATCATAAAGTCCTCGTCCTGCAGGAATTAGGAGGTTTGCTTAAGGTGCAGCTGACGTGCAGTGAGGGGTTTGCGTCTTTAATAATCTACGACAGTTTGCATTCATTGAACAGTAAGAATGATTAATAAATCCATATGAAGCATTCATTTAAAAGTCACGTCTCGTCTTTAGTTTCGGGCTCAGGCCCAAACCGTGCTCGGGCACACCTCTTCCAACCGAGCCTGAGCCTGGGCTGGCCAACTGAACCGTGCCTGAGCCCGATTCAGAGCACTCACACTTCTCAAACGATCCGGGAAATTGCCTGGGCACGGTTCGGATAGCATAGTGTGAGTACGCCCAGGGCGTCAAAAGTGGCTGATCTGTTCGGTGAATTATTTCACTGCATGTCACTGCATACCAAATGACGCTGTTTCGCTGTCTGAGAATGCGAGACGCCACACCAAACCTTCATAAAGACACATGTGCGTATGAGATATGATCAGCCTCGCGCTCTGAATGTGTGTTTTCATCGGTGTGTGTGAAGATTTCGATACATATAGAAATCCTCCCCCCGTCGGGGGAGACAGGAAAGGGGACAGGCGTGCTTCGGCCCGGTTTAAGGCAACTGTACATAGTGTGAGTATGCCCTAAAATGCTTTACAACAGTAAAACAAATTGCACAGAAAAACAAATAATTTTACATATTAATATAATATTGAATTAAATAATTAAATTAATAATGTGTGTGGAATAATACATTTATAATTATTAATTAAATTTCAGTTGAATTCAATTATTTATTTTTATTAATGAACACAAAGTAAACAGCAGGTTTAACAATAAACATCCGAATACAAACCAAAAGCACAAACTGAGATTAAATGTCTATAATTATGTGAGGTGTTAATGCGTGAGTGTTATGGCATTAAATGTACATCTCTAAATCATGTATGTGTTTTGAATTTGGAAAGGATGGATTAAAGAGGGAGGAAATTAAATTATGAGAAAAAGAAAAGAAGAATGAAAAAAAAGTAAGTTAGACAGAGGAAAGATTTGGGAGAAGGAATGAGAGAGTAGAAGAGAGAGAAAACATAATTATAGTAATAAATGATAAATGAACACATAATAATAAATAATATAATTTTATTATTTATATTTTAATCTTAAGTGTCACATGTTGTTGGTACTTGGTGACTCATTGAAATGTGTTTTTCATGCAATCAATGTATGCATGCAGAATTTTTAATGTAATGCAATAGTATGAACTTTTTATATTATATTGAAAAAAAGAAAAAATATTTGACATAAGCATGTGTGTTTGTGTGTTTGCAGGTGTGTGGAGAGAAAAACAGATTCGAAAAACTGATGGAGTATTTCAGAAATGAAGAAAGCAACATCGATTTCATGGTGAGGACAAAGACAACATTTTTTTGTGTTGTGGTTTGTTTCACTTAGTCATTTAAATTACTGTGTGTTTTTTAAGTAACACTTTACATTAACGTTAGTTAATGAAAATACAGTTGTTCATGTTAACTCACTGTGCATTCACTAATGTTAACAAGTGGGAATTTGGATGTTAATAATGCATTAGAAAATACTGAACTATGATTAATAAATGCTGTACAAGTATTGTTCGTTATTAGTTCATGTTAGTAAATACATTAACTAATGAAACCTTATTGTAAAGTGTGACCGCTTTTCATTCATAGTGTAGCTGTGTATATACAGTTGAAGTCAGCATTATTAGCCCCCCTTTGATTTTTTTTTCTTTTTGGAATATTTCCCAAATGATGTTTAACAGAGCAAGGAAATTTTCACAGTATGTCTGATAATATTTTTCTTTCTAAAATAGTCTTATTTGTTTTTATTTCGACTAGAACAAAAGCAGTTTTTAATTTTTTAAGAACCATTTTAAGTAGTGATGAGTGATACCACTGGTTTCCAACCTGATCCGATACCAAGTAAAATGAAGGTGAGTATCGGCGATACCGATTCGATTGCGATACTTTGCCTAAAAATTACTGTTTGGGAAATTAAAGTAACAAGTAGTGTACTTTAAAGTGTCACTTTAAACTGAAAACGAGACATATTACAGGTTATTCTTGCTTATTGATAAAAAATTATCATACAAAAAAAGAGCCAACTTACATTTTTATTGACAGCATCTGAGCATGTATATCTTAAAACACCTGCCTGAACATCTTAACATAAAACATTCACACTTTTTAATAAAAAAAAAAAAATTATAATTAGCTTAGGGACAAATTTTACTCCAAGCTGAACTATTGCAGACATTTTGGTCATTTAATTATTTCATTACTTATTTCATAACGAAAGTTCTAAAGTTTGAAAAAGTTTTTACAATTCAGAATCTTAAGAATTCAGGGAACTGCCTTTGTTTTATCATTGTCACAAAAAACCAAGCCCCCAAAATGCAGCCTCATCGCCACATTTTCTCTCTTTGTACCTGGATAGTGCCTGCCTGCTGCACCTAGGGACTCTGAAAGTGATGTCTGTCTTGCCCTAGCAGCACCTGTGCCTCTCCTTTCCTCTTCTTCTGACCGCCTAGTCATGACGTTGTCTTGTGATTTATATGTAGATGTTTGATTAGGTTTATGGTATTACCACAGTACCTCACTGTTTTGTTACAGGTGTCACAAACCGCATCGTTTGAGTTTATGGAAGTGAAGTAGCTCCACACATAACTTCACTTGCGGACACCCATATCCAATGACAGCGTGACTGAACAACATGTGCCAGCAGACTAAGTGGCTAGCTAGCGTGATCTGCAGTTGTATAATGCCATATTACGCACATGACTTGGCAGGCGGAAGAACAAGTAGTTCCGACTAAGTTGGCATTATTCAGATAAACTAGGGTAATTGTGGTTTCTTTCCGCTGTATTTTTATTTTTAATAAACTACGTATTTGCTCCAAATGACTGAAATATCGATATTTTGATAAGATAATCCATTCTAGAACATACAAAGCTGGTATCGGAGATATTGATATTTTAGTATCGATCCGCACATCCTTATATTTTAAGGTCAAAATTGTTAGCCCCTTTAAGCTATTTTTTTTTTTGCGATTGTCTACAGAACAAACCATCGAACAATCCTAATTAACCTAGTTAAGCCTTTAAATGTCACTTTAAGCTGAATACTAATATCTGTCCTCATGGCAAAGATAAAAGAAATCAGTTATTAGAGATGAGTTATTAAAACTATTATGTTTAGAAATGTGTTGAAAAAATAGTCTCTCCGTTAAACAGAAATTGGGGAAAAAAATAAACAGGGGGCTAATAATTCTGACTTCAACTGAACATTTTAAATCCACAATGATAACAGTATAGTTCATAGGCAGTGCATTAGATTTCTGCTCATAGCTTACATTTTGACTAATATGTTTTCTTCTTTTGCATCTACAGGTGGCCTGTATGCAGTTTATCAACATTGTAGTGCACTCAGTAGAGGACATGAATTTCAGGGTGTTTTTACAGTACGAGTTTACACAGCTCGGGCTCGACAGCTATCTAGAGGTGAGGAAACACCGTTATATTATAATGTTACAAAAACTGAAATATTCTAATTATAAAAACAGCATATACTGTAAGAAGGACTTCTGTAGGATTATGTGACATTACAGTATGTGGAGTCATGCATGCTCTGTGCATGTGTGTGTGTGTGTGTGTGTGTGTGTGTGTGTGTGTGTGTGTGTGTGTGTGTGTGTGTGTGTGTGTGTGTGTTTTAGAGGTTAAATGTGACTGAGAGCGAGAGGCTGCAGATTCAGATTCAGGCGTATCTGGATAATGTGTTTGATGTGGGAGCGATGCTTGAGGACGCAGAGGCCAAAAACACAATAATAGAGCATCTAGAGGAGCTACAGGAACAAAACACACAGGTACACACACTAAAACACGCACAGCTTTGGATATACTGGTGGAAATTTGTTCTGTAGAGCTGATTTACCTGATAAACTGATAAGCATATATGTCAAAACATTATTTCTAATATATATATATATATATATATAGGGAGTGCAGAATTATTAGGCAAGTTGTATTTTTGAGGATTAATTTTATTATTGAACAACAACCATGTTCTCAATGAACCCAAAAAACTCATTAATATCAAAGCTGAATATTTTTGGAAGTAGTTTTTAGTTTGTTTTTAGTTTGAGCTATTTTAGGAGGAGATCTGTGTGTGCAGGTGACTATTACTGTGCAGAATTATTAGGCAACTTAACAAAAAACAAATATATACCCATTTCAATGATTTATTTTCACCAGTGAAACCAATATAACATCTCAACATTCACAAATATACATTTCTGACATTCAAAAACAAAACAAAAACAAATCAGTGACCAATATAGCCACCTTTCTTTGCAAGGACACTCAAAAGCCTGCCATCCATGGATTCTGTCAGTGTTTTGATCTGTTCACCTTCAACATTGCGTGCAGCAGCAACCACAGCCTCCCAGACACTGTTCAGAGTGGTGTACTGTTTTCCCTCCTTGTAAATCTCACATTTGATGATGGACCACAGGTTCTCTATGGGGTTCAGGTCAGGTGAACAAGGAGGCCATGTCATTAGTTTTTCTTCTTTTAGACCCTTTCTTGCCAGCCACGCTGTGGAGTACTTGGACGCGTGTGATGGAGCATTTTTCTGCATGAAAATCATGTTTTTCTTGAAGGATGCAGACTTCTTCCTGTACCACTGCTTGAAGAAAGTGTCTTCCAGAAACTGGCAGTAGGACTGGGAGTTGAGCTTGACTCCATACTCAACCCGAAAAGGTCCCACAAGCTTATCTTTGATGATACCAGCCCAAACCAGTACTCCACCTCTGAGTCGGACTGGAGCTCTCTACCCTTTATCGATCCAGCCACGGGCCCATCAAGACTCACTCTCATTTCATCAGTCCATAAAACCTTAGAAAAATCAGTCTTGAGATATTCCTTGGCCCAGGCTTGACGTTTCAGCTTGTGTGTCTTGTTCAGTGGTGGTCGTTTTTTAGCCTTTCTTAGCTTGGCCATGTCTCTGAGTATTGCACACCTTGTGTTTTTGGGCACTCCAGTGATGTTGCAGCTCTGAAATATGGCAAAACTGGTGGCAAGTGGCATCTTGGCAGCTGCACGCTTGACTTTTCTCAGTTCATGGGCAGTTATTTTGCGCCTTGGTTTTTCCAGATGCTGTTGACTATTTTGAATGAAACGCTTGATTGTTTGATGATCACGCTTCAGAAGCTTGGCAATTTTAAGAGTGCTGCATCCCTCTGATTTCACTAGCCACAATTTT
>LR812542.1:41633218-41808218 GCA_903798195.1 Danio kyathit | reverse complement strand
TAAATAAATAAATAAATAAATAAATAAATAAAAGCAAAAAATTAAGTCGTGATCACGACAAAACAAGAGAGAAAAAATATTTTAAATGCATGGCCTCTTAGGACTTTCATACTTTTATCATAATTAGTGCTGGAATCCTAATTTTTTCCTTTCGTAAATTCACTTCACTTGTACTCACTGATGGTTAGCATATTTTGTAAAAAAAAATGTAAACATTAATTATGAAATTTATTATGATAATTTTAATTAAAATCCAAAAAATTAAGTAATAATTTGATGGCCCTGCTTTTACCATATTTTTGAGGAGTTTGTTTGAATTGACCTTAGTGAAGTGGTAAGGTGTTTTAAGAGCAAAGTTATAATTTGTCACGTGTGTGCAGGAGCTGAATATGGACGTGTTCGAGGAGCTGTTCAAAACCAAAGCTCAGTCAGCTCCAGCGGACGTGGGCACTCTGAAGGTGAAGGTGGCTCAGAAAGCATCCAGTAAAATCTCACTACTGGAGCCCAACAGGGCCAAAAACCTGGCCATCACCCTGAGGAAAGCAGGAATGAGCACCGTGCAGATCTGCACAGCCATACAGACGTATGTTCAACACATACACAAACACACAGTTTCTTGTAAAAGGTGGATTTAGGTGTAGGGCAATAGAAACTACAGTGTGTAGAATATAGAAACAATGGTAACCCATGTAATGTCAATTCACAATTCACAAAAAACAAACCTGTATGTGTGTGTCAGGTATAATCTGGAGCTGCTGAAGTCTGACTTTCTGGAGCTGCTGGAGCGTTTCGTGCCATCTGACTACGAGCTGAAGCTGATCCAGAGTTACGAGCGCTCGGGACGCCCCCTGCTGGAGCTGTCAGAGGAGGACCGCTTCATGATGGCCTTCAGCAAAATCCCTCGCCTGACGCAGAGAATCAGCACACTCACATTCATGGGCAGCTTCAGCGAGAGCGTCCTCATCATCAAACCTGTGAGAACACACACAATGTACAGATATATATAGCGAGATGAGCACCAACAATTTGTCCTCTTTTGAATTCTGATGTGTCACCCATAATGTTGTGTGCATTGCAATATTTTTTAAGCAAAATGTTGCCATTGCTCTGCTAGTTCCTTCACATTCTGCTCTTACTGGTGGAATGTGCAATCAATGACGATTGGCCACCAGGCTGCTCAAATTTAGGCGTGAAACCTCCTATAGTAAATTGGCCAGTGTTATATACAGTATATCAAATTATTAATTTATATAAATAAATAGAACAAAAAAGAAACACTCAAATCTAATAAATACATAATAATAGGTATAATAATACTTGTTTAATTTCAGCTTTAACATTTAGCATTTTTTATTGCTTTGCTGTAATAAAAAAGTAAAACAAACTATCTTTGCATATACTGCACTGCTAGGAATTTTGATCTTTGAATACAGTGTCATAATGATCAGCAGTGGATGTACACTTAACACAGAATGTTATTTTATTATTGTATATTATATCATTTAGGGCGACATGGTGGCCCGGTGTTTAGCATTGTCACCTCACAGCAAGAAGGTTGCTGGTACGAGTCCTGGCTGGGCCAGTTGGCATTTCTGTGTGGAGTTTGCATGTTCTCCCTGTGCTGGCGTGAGTTTCCTCCGGGTGCTCAGGTTTCCCCCACAGTAAAAACACATGTGGTATAGGTGAACTGAATAAACTAAATTGGCCGTAGTGTATGTGTGTGTGTATGGGTGTTTCCCAATACTGGGTTGCAGCTGGAAGGGCATTCGAATGAATTGATCATTTATAACTATGAATTTAGCAAGAGTTATTTGCAATTTCGCATTTTTATTTAGATGAACTTAATGTACAAAAATAAAAAAGCACACAAATGAATTTTCATTTTTCATTTACTTTTAGCTTGCTGTATTAAATAAAACCAAAAAGAATGAAAGTTAAATAGACATTGAATTATAAATAATTTAGCATTTATTTTAATTAATAAACAGACAGCAAATTTTTGTAACAAAAATTAAAATGGATAAATATTAGTAAATATTAATTAACTTTTATTTTTTGAAATTTAGTTGAACTTGATGTACTAAAATAATCAAAACAAAAAGTGCAAAAAAATATAAACATTTTTATTATAAAAACAACCTAAAATGTTTTATTATATTACAAAAGCACATTTTATAGAAAAAAATGCATTTTTTTTTATTAAAACTTCTAAGTTACTAAATCAAAATTAGTAACAGCACATATAAAAATGAGAAATAACAAAAACTAAAATGTCACTGATATTAAATACTTTTATCTCACTGAAATAACCAAAAGTTTTGCCCTGAACAAATAAACAATCCCTGTTCTGTACTATTATATGGATTATTATTATTATTAAACTCTATTTATTACTCAAATATCACATAAGCAAAGATTATTGAGCTATATTGTTATTATTATTATTATATTATATGCGTATTACTATAAATATATAGTGCATTTTACTCATTCATTCATTTATTCATTTTCCGTTGGCCACAGTCGCCACAACGGAATGAACCGCCAACTATTCCGGCATATGTTTTATGCAGCGGATGCCCTTCCAGCCGCAACCCAGTACTAGCAAACATCCACACACTCTCGCATTCACACGCACACTCATACACTACAGCTAATTTAGTGTATTCAGTTCACCTATACCACATGTGTTTGGACTGTGGGGGAAACCGGAGCTCTCGGAGGAAACCCACGCCAACACGGGGAGAACATGCAAACTCCACACAGAAACGCCAACTGACCCAGCCGGGACTCGAACCAGTGACCTTTTTGTTGTGTTGTGCTATGCCCCTAGTGCACTTTACTAGAAAATAGTATTCAATTGAATTTTTCTATTACTTTCTCTATATACTAAATACTATTTCCAGTAAGTTCTTTCTCTTCAAAAGTGCAGATTTAATTCATTTCCTTTTCACTTTACTCCGAATGAAGAGTAAAAGCATCATCAGAGCAGTTTCTCCTGTTGTTTGATTTCCAGCAGCTGAATTCTGTCATCTCTGCATCCAAATCCATCAGATCCTCCAGCAAACTCAAGAAGATCCTGGAGGTGAAGAGAAGCACATGAAACACACAAACAGAAACATCATCATCTGTGAAAACCTGCTCAAAACGTTCTTTTTTCCAGATCATTCTAGCGTTTGGGAATTACATGAACAGCGGGAAGAGAGGATCTGCGTACGGATTCAGACTCCAAAGCCTGGATCTGGTGAGACAAAAAGCCAGATACATTCATTCATTCATTCATTCATTCATTTTCCTTCGGCTTAGTCTCTATTTCAGGTGTCGCCACAGCGGAATGAACCACCAAATATTCCAGCATATGTTTTACAGAGGGGGAGATGGGGAAGACGGGGAGAACATGCAAACTCCACACAGAAATGCCAACTGACCCAGCCGGGACTTGAACCAGTGACCTTGCTGTGAGGCGACAGTGCTAACCACTGAGCCACCGTGCCGCCCAAAGCCAGATAAACAAAAGCTATTGGAAACCTTTATCTTTTTGAACATTGGAAAAATAAACATTCATTAAACATGGATGATTTGTTGAATTTGATATTAGGACATATGCTTTTGGAAAGGATGACTGCTATAGCTAGGAAAAACATTAGATCTTATTGTAAAACTGTGGTCATCTTTTTTTTTTTTCCATAAATTTTTTCCTTTTATTTTGTATTTTTTGAACACAGAAAAACAAGCCGTAGACAATCAGCATATAGCAAAGTGCATAGATATACATATAATAACCAATATACAGGTTGTTAAAAAATTGTATTAATTATAGTGACAGCAATAGCAACAATAGTGACACTAAAAGGGAAAAACCGAAGTGAAAATGACAAAGACAAATTAAAATAATAAAATAAATTAATGAAAATATATACATATATACATACACACATAAATACATAGACATAAACTAAATATGTATTTAAGATTAAGGGAAAAATTAAGCCAGTAAAAGATAAATAAATAAAAAAATGGTAATAGACACATAGAGATAGGTATTCAAAACCGTGCTGAAAGAGGTCTATGACAATGAAGATAGTTATTAGAAGCCCAAACAGGGAACCTTAAATTACTATAAGAAGACAAAAAATAAATAAAAATAAAGATAAAATAAAGAGAGAAAAAATAAATTAGTTAATTAAAAAAAAAAAAATATATATATATATATATATATATATATATATATATATATATATAATAAAATAAATTAAATTAAAAATTATGGGGCCTGGAACCAGAAGTTTCTGCCTTTTGATGTCTCCTTGATTCAAATTAGTAAGCCTTTAAGTTTGTCCAAGGTTTGTGCCCATAGTCTGATGGTGTTCTCTCTTGCACCATGGCAGCGAGCAGTGGACATTTCCAGATACACAATATCAATAAAAGTAAGAATCCAATGATGATGATTAAGAGAATGTGGAGGCTTCCATCTTGTTGCAACTAATTTCTTGGCTGCTGTCAAGCCAGCTAAAAACACTCGCTTTTGAATTTTATTAAGTTGGAGATCAGAAAAATCATTTAAAATGAAAATAGAGGGGGTGAGAGGGACTGAAACGTTTAGTATTGAAGACAAATTTTGTTTAACCATATTCCAAAAATAACCAAGCCCAGGACAGTCCCAAATCATGTGAAAGAACGTACCAGTTTCACCTGTATGACAGAAAGTGCATTTAGGATCAGGTTTAAGCTTCATGCTATAAACTGTGGTCATCTTTTATGTTTATTTTACTTTTTGTTTGGATTGGATGAGCCATTATTAATTAATTAATAATTTACATTGATTCGTTTTTTTCTGCTCATGTGTGATACAAATGAGGTATACTGAAAAAATCTGGCAAACATATATACAGTGCTCAGCATAATGGAGTACAGCCCATTTAGAAAATAATATTTGTATCCATTTCTCAGTGAATATTGGTCATATATGTTGTTGCATTTGAAAAAAACAGATTTATTAAACAGATATATTTATTAAAATAATATTTTAGTCACCAAATATATTTAGAATATAAAGATAATACCATTCAATTAATGCAACATATAGAAAATAAAATTACAACCTACAAACTTCCAACAAAATTTTATATTTGTTTTGTTTTTCATGATTTTTGCTCATTTAAAATGTTTAATTTAATATTTTTGCCTAAAATATAAATTTTGGCTACAAGTTTTTGGACCGCTATCAAAAGTTATGTTGTTAGACAAGCTCTAGATTTGGCTTCAGTAATGACTAATCTAATGTATATGCACAAATCAAATATTGTATAACTTCCTATAAAAAATATGAATTTAAATGAGAGCACTGTAAATTAAATATTTGCAATATAAACAATTATATTTTATTTATATCATGTTTGCAACTAAATTAATGCAAAGCAATTAATCTTTCAGCTATTAAATCATTTTAGATTGTACTATATTAAATATACTACTTTTATATACAGTGCTCAGCATAATGGAGTACACCACTTTTTGAAAATAAGTATTTTTATCAGTGAATATAGGTCATATATGTTGTTGCATTTGAACAAAACAAATTTTTTAAACAGATATATTTATTAAAAGAATATTTTAGTCACAGAACATCTTTAGAAATTGAAAGATAACACAATTAAATTCAAGCAAAATAAATTACAACCTACAAAATTTCAACTAAATTTTTCAGATTTTTTGCTTCTCTTGATTTTTCCTCTTTTTTAAATTTGTATTTAATATTTTTTTCTAACATATAAATTTGGGTGTATTAGTTTTGGATTTACTTTTAGCTTGCTGTGTTAAATAAATAAAACCAAAATGAATGAAAGTTAAATAGACATTGAATTATAATTAATTAATCATTTATTTTAATGAATAAACAAACATTTTTGAACCACAAAAATTACAATGGATAAATATTAGAACATTTATTAATTGAAATTTAGTTGGACTTGATGTACTAAAAATCAAAACAAAAAAAGTGCATAAATATATAAACACATTTTTTATTATAAAATTAGTTGTACTAGTTTTTATTCCGTTATTGTAAGTTATTTTGTTAAGCTCCAGATTTGGCTTCAGTACTGACTAATCTAATGTATATGCACAAATATAATATTGTAAAGCATCCTATTAAAAATATGAATTTAAAAGAGAGATTTGTGAGGGGTGTACTTATATATGCTGAGCATTGTACATACTGTGTTACTGAATATGAATTGTTGCTAGTACTTTGTGGTTTATATGTTATCATGTCATTATGAGTATTAAAGTTAATTGTTTTGCATAAAAAGAAGAAAAGATGACGTTAATGACATACAAAATTTGATTTACAAGCGCCACTTGAGGAATTGCGGCTAATGTTGTGTCATTTGAAGTCTTATTTAATGTCGTTTTCGCTTCCCAAAGTCAGTTTTTGAAACATTTGTTGCATGTTTTGTGGGTCAGCTCCTGGACATGAAGTCTACAGACCGCAAACAGACACTCCTGCATTTCATCGTCAGCATCATTCAAGACAAATACCCTCAGCTCAGCAACTTCCACACCGAACTACACTTTCTGGATAAAGCAGCACTCGGTGAGTAAACACACACACACACTCACATCAGCTCATGAGCTCTGCTGTAGGTGTAACAGATCTGAAGCAAATTCCTGTGATTTTTATATGCAAAAAAGTCTATATATTTTTAAAACAGTAATATTGATTATTACTCCTAATTTTGTACTGAACAAGGCCATCTAAATTGCTGCAATATCTGCTGTCTCAAAGAATGTTACTGTCTCATTCTTGATTTTTATCATTATTTAAAATATATTTGGGCGACTCAGTGGCGCAGTGAGTAGCACTATCGCCCTCAGTAAGAAGGTCGCTGGTTCAAGCCCTGGCTGGGTCAGTTGGCATTTCTGTGTGGAGTTTGCATGTTCTCCTCGTGTTCGCGTGGGTTTCCTCCGGGTGCTCCGGTTTCCCCCACAAGTCCAAAAACATGTGGTACAGGTGAATTGGGTAAACTAAATTGTCCGTAGTGTATGCGTGTGAATGAGTGTGTGTGGATGTTTCCCAGTGCTGGGTTGCGGCTGGATGGTGATGACCCTAGATTAATAAAATAGAGAAAAGAAAGTGAATGAATGAATATTGATTATTATTACTCCTGATTTTGTACTGAACAATGCCATCTAAATTGCTGGAATATTTGCTGTCTCATTGAACATTACTGTCTCATTCTAGATTTTTATCATTATTTAAAATATATATTTTTTCATTATATATTTAATAATTAATATATGAATATTTTTAATTAATATACCAATTCATAGTTTTTTGTTCTTTACAAACATTTTGAACAATTAAATAAAATGTTTTCAAATGCATTTTTCTATTTATCGATATTTTAATACAAATAGTAAAATTTTTCTCTTTACATAATCGCAATTGATCCAATATATTTATTTAAATGTTAGTATTTTTGTTCCATTTGTTAAATTAAATTTAAATGTAATTAAATTTACACCTCCAATGTCTTACTATATTTTAAATAAAATATCTTTTAAATGTATAAAAAGTAGTTTATAGTATTTAAACTTTTTAAAATATTTTTTTCTTTAAACTCTTTTTAACTTTATGTAAAATAAAAAGTAAAAAAATGTATAACTATCTGTTTTAAAAAAACAACAACAGAGGTTTATGTAATGTCCTGGGGTCTGTTCTTCGTACGTGGATTACTCAGTTTGCTGGATTTGGTTATTGATGATTTGACACGATTCAAGATCGTTTCGTTCTTTAAAACTCATCCGAGAGCTGTTGCCATAGCAACTGTTCTGGTAGCTCAAACCCGCTCGTAACAGGCTCATTTCATGTAACAGGATTAGATCGGCTCATTTCAAGCAAAGACAATACTGAAAGTATGTACCGAATTCTGATATTTTCTTACAGTAGTAGTTGGGAAAATAGTAAATATATTTTTCAACTATATATATGAAGTAAAAAAATAGATATTAATAAAATGGTAACACTTTATAATAACCGTACATGAATAATGATGTATTAATGAGTAAACTAATCATTACTTTATTATGAATTAATGATGAGTTAAGGTATGCACTAATCATGAACTAACTTGAACTACAACATGAGTCACATGAGTTCATATGTGAATTACGACTACCTTAATTACTTGTTAGTACATGTTGTTAATTAATGTGTTAATTAACATTTAAGTTTAAGCTAAATGTAACCAACATGAACTTATGAGCTGTTAATGTATGATTATGTCATGACTTTACTTGGAGGGGCACATCATCATTAACTCATCCTTAACTACTCATGAACTCCTGTTCATGCTGATGTTGACAGAACACTTTTCTATTGTTATTCAGTGTAAACTAACTAGTTGGACGTGCATAGGGAGTTCATGAGTAGTTAAGAATGGGTTAATGATGATGTGCCCCTTCAAGTAAAGTCACAACATAATTATATATTAACATATCATGAGTTCATGATGGTTAAATTAAGCATAAACTAATGTGGTAATTAATACATTAATTAACAAACAATCATGTACTAACAAGTAATTAAGGTAGCCGTTATTCACACATGAACTCATGTGACTCATGTTGTAGTTCAAGTTAGTTCATGATTAGTGCATACATCAACTCATCATTAATTCATAATTAAGTAATGTTTAGTTTACATATTAATACATCATTATTCATGTACTGTTATTATAAAGTGTTACCAATAAAACCTATGCAATCTGCACTTCGAAATAAAAGTACAAAGACTGCCACCTGGTGGTTCAAAGAGAAAATTTATTGATATGAACTTTTTAGATCGCTTTAGTACAGTTTGTGTATGATAATAGACATGCACAATATGCGATTTATTAATTTTTTTAAAGGAATAATACAATTATGCAGTCATGAACATGTTTTGACAGTTAATATGACAATGCTTCACAAAAGTTGCAGACAGCTTTACCAATATCAAAATACTTTTGTAAACATCCAGTTATTCTTTACACCGATTAGGAAACCGGGTACTATAAAGCTACTATGGCTACTATAATAAAGAAAATCCGCTGTAAAACTAAATAAATTGCTAAATACTCTTGACTAGTGATGCGCGGATGGCGGTTAAATCCGTGGGCGCTGCGGATAATCCGCGGGTCGGGCGGGTCGGGTAATAAAAAAATACATTATGATTAATTGCGGGTGGGTCGCGGGTGGATGTAGCGGGTCATAGCAGTTGACCAGCAAAAAAGCAGAGAGTGGACTTCGCAGAATGTGAAGATGAGAGACGCCCAAAATAATGTATGAAGTGCAAGAGTACTGTGCTAACTTCAGTTAGAGGAGTCATCAGAGGGAAATCTGCTATCATTCTGGGGGAAACAATATCGCTTATTTACACGACTGCAGCGCCTTGCAAGGAGAAGCTTGTGCATTCCTGCAACAAGCGGTTCGCGCGAATGCTCATTTAGTGCAGCCAGCCGTGTTTTGGAGGCGAGGCGGAATCGCCCGAATCCAGGCACAGTAGATGCTATTCTGTTTTTGCACAGTGTTAAGAAAAGGGCCAAGTACACACAACATAGCTGCTGTTTAGGCTGAAGGGACGCCGTTTTTGTTCTCTTTTTTCCTGTATATGTAAAAACTGAATCTGCTGTTAATAACGAACGACCCACTGTGACCTAAGTTGCAAGAGAGGGGAAATAGTGTGGCCGCTTGCCTGCTTTTACGGGAGTTGTAGTCCATAGCGAGGGGCATTGTGGGTAGTGTAGTTCGACACGCATGCTGTGTGATGTGAGCTCTCGCTGTGTGCTGTGCGTGCGGTGAATTAGAGGGAGAAAGTTTTTATCCGGTTTTGTTTTATGTTTACTTCAGTAATTCCACCCGGGAGCTGTTTTGCACTGTGAACCTGAAAACACTGAAATAAGTAAAAGAAGGGCATGCATCGAGTACTTTTGTCCGTCTCATCATTTGCTCGAGCATGAATTAACGAGCTGTTACTCTGCCGCCGGACATTGCGGAGAAAGTTACACCTATCATCATGCTTAAAACAAAGAATTAGAATTATTAAAGTGGCGATCGGGTGCGGGTCGGGTGCGGATATATATATCAGATAAAATACTATGTGGGGGGCGGGTGGCGGGTGGATGATTAGAATGAAGGAGCAAATTCGGGTGACATTTCAGCTGATCCGCGCATCTCTACTCTTGACACATGAACATGTAAAGCCTGCAGCCCACAACAAAGTTGTAAAGTTATTGCTTATCATATTTAACAAACCGTTTACTACCAATTTTATGTAATTTTGCTCACATGGATAATTGAATATTAATCAGATGATGTCATTACGCCGCTGTGCCATCAGCCAATCGTTGCATTGCCGATCATGATTTCGAGGATCAATAGATATGTCATTCACAACACATGCAGCGATCTCAGATCAGTTCATCCAGACATTTTAATCTGATTCGCGAAATTGTTTGAAGAACCAAATTATCCAGAGATCAGTTATCAAGATTAACAGATTCAAGATCTGCCAAATCATCTTAGATCATTTAAGCGAGGCACGAAGAACGGACCTCTATAGTGTTTGTAGCTAAGTTAACGTGTGTGTTTATGTGTGTGTCAGTGTCTCTGGATAGTGTGCTGTCAGACGTGTGCTCTCTACAGAAGGGGATGGATGTGGTAAGCAAAGAGCTGGAGCAGCAGCAGGACAGCAGCGTCCTCACACACTTCATCCGCACTAACAGAGGCCTGCTGGACACACTCATCAAGGACAGCACAACAGCACAGGTCAGAAAACACCTCCACACACATATACAGATGCAGACACAAACACATATAGACATACACACATACTGTGCAGACACAAAACACAAACACACACGCATACCCTTGCACAGATACAGATCCGCACAAACAAACACACACATACTGTGCAGACACAAACACATAGACACAGATACACAAACTCAGACACAACTCACACAGACATACAAACACTATGTCTGTGTTTGTGTGTGTGTGTTTCTGTGTCAATTTGTGTGTCTGTAAGTGTTTGTGTCTGTATGCGTGTCTGTGCATGTACAGTATACATGTGTCAGTAGGTGTGTATCTGTATCTGTAAATAACACCTTCTGCATGTGTGTCCACAGGAGGCCTATCAGTCTGTGGTGGAGTATTTCGGAGAGAATCCCAAATCCACTCCTCCGTCCGCCTTCTTCCCAGTCTTCACACGCTTCATTAAAGCATACAAGGTGGAGAAATCATTACACACACACACACACACACACACACTGATCATATTTAACACATACTGTACATTACACTACTGCTGCTGTGAGCCAACAAAACCATGAAGATGCTGAAACCAAACAAACAAAAAACTTTGATAGGGTGAAAGTCAAACTTACTAGCATTTTCAACGACACAGTAGTTTACGGAGACCCGGAAGGGACGTAATGGGGGGATGGGTGGAAGATAAAAAACTGAGTGGGAGAAAAAAAACAGAGTGATAGGAAAATATATTCAATATATTAAAATATATAAGTTTTTACGTTATCTCGCAAACACTTCCTGTTCACTTCATACATGTCAACCCTCCCGTTTTTGCTGGGATTCTCTCGTATTTTACCATTCTATCCCACCATGGGCGTCGCTAGGCCTATTTTAGGGTGGCTGTAGCCCCCCTATATTTCTACTCAGCCCCCCTAAAACTTTTCCGATTAGCTCATAAACGGTAGACTAAATTATCGCCTCTGTCCCCTTTAAATTTGATATGAAGACGGCGGCAGAATTCGGCTCCTCCCTGACTTTCGTTTTTCATTTGATCAGCAAACCACAGCTGTGCAGGGGTGCGTTTCCCAAACAACGACGTAACTCGCAGCTGAACTATCATAATTCGATGCATCGTTTGGGGAAAGAACTATGTAGTGACGAGAGTTTGCCAAAACCCCTAGTTTCTCTGTCGCAGATCCATCGCTTGAACAACGTTAGTTATAACATAAAACGCCCATAATGATGCTCTAAACGGGGTGGAGTAACTTCTTTAGAGAACAACCCCATCATTTCTTTGTGCAAATTATATTGTTTTACACAAACACGCATTTCAAATAAAATCCAATATTAGTTTTGGTAAAAACATGCACTCGCTTTGCATATTAATTAAAATATATGTAAATGGCACATATAGGGCCAATGTTTGCTTTACAAATATAATTAAGAAGTTGAACATTATTCTATTCTAAAACATAAAATCACTTACAAAAGCTAACACTATTCTAATATCATATATAAATCATATAAATAAATAAATAATGAGGCGATATATTATAAATATATTTACTTTAATAATAATATTAATGATGATGATGAAGATGATGATTATTATTATTATTATTATTTAGGATATTGTTTATTTATAAAAAAACAAAAAGATTTGACACATGCAAACCACAGCAGAAAGTTCTAACCAACAGACCCATGTCATATGCAGAGCTACTTAATAAATAACCCACAATAAAATAAAAGAATTAACGTATGCTATGTTTTTTATATTCACAAGCTTTGGAGACGTAACATAATTTTCGCTTTTAAATATACCTATAGCTTTCGCCATGAGGCTGTGTTCAAAATGATATCAATGTTTTCAAAGTGCACTGCGATGGATACACTTGTATCACTTGTACCCCAATGTCATATAGGAGCAATCTGGTTTCCAATACACTGTTTCCTCAGTGCTCAACTCATAATCACAGCTGTTTCCTCCAGCGAAAATCTAACTCAAACATTTTACTATTTTTATTTCAAAATGACCTACCATAATAAAACACATTACAGTGCATGTGGCATTATCGATACCACAGCCATGCACAGAAAGGATTAAACACAGGGACAGAACCACTTAGCGAATATACTCATTTTAACTGTCAGAGTCACTGACAGAGATAGAAACATCCTGTGTTGTCTTGTATTAAAAATATTACCTATTTTAATATTACGATCCAGGTCGTGAAATATGTGAATTAGTCAAAAAAAAATATATATATTTATTATAATGTATGTATGCCATTTAATTAGAAAAGTGGCAGTTTTATTTATTAAATACATGGAAACAAAAAATGTACTTCAACATATAAAGTGGTTTTTAACTACAGTAAACAGGTTTGTTGAGCCTATTTGGCTCATTCAGAACTCAAATGACTATGCATGTCTATACAATACAGAGGAATACTGCTAGTTTAGCATACAACCCTACCATATTAGTCAAACATTTTTAAGTGTATTACTATTAAATTATTACTTATGTAATATATATATATATATATATATATATATATATATATATATATATATATATTTATATATTTATTTATTTATTTATTATTATTAAATGTATTTATTTTTTTCTCATAAGGAGCTGAGCCCCCTAAAATAAAAATCCTAAAATCGCCCCTGTATCCCGCTATCATCCTGTCATTAAGTATTTTCCCATATTTCTCGTGTATTTTTAATCTTGAAAGCACATTGAAATGAATATAAAAATGTCTGTATTCACTTTCTTTCCATTAAATCTGTGCGACGATCATCACCCTTCATATGCAACCTCTGAATCCATGAATGCATGTATACAGACGCGCTCCGTATGATAAACTGATCCCAGATCAGCTTCTGTACCCGCCATTTAAATTGACACCTCTGTTATCCAACAAGTGAAGAGCAGCAAATGAATCTCTCGTTTTGTATTGTTTGACACTGTAAGAATGCACAGATCTACAATGAAAGCATTCAGTTACTTCAGTAACTGTTTCTGCTCATTTAAGAGAACATTAGTTGTGTTTAAAATAAAACACGCAGGATGGACATGTTTCCATATTATTAAATGTATTTGTCTGTTTAAACACACACCCGAATCGCAAAGTGTCCTGCACTTTCGCTCCTCTTTAAATGGCGTGTATTGAAGCTGATCTGGGATCTGTCATTCAGCGCTTATGCTTTTACATGCATTGGCAGATTCAGAAGGGCGATGGTCGACGCACAGCTTTACAGGGAGTGCAGAATTATTAGGCAAGTTGTATTTTTGAGGATTAATTTTATTATTGAACAACAAACATGTTCTCAATGAACCCAAAAAACTCATTAATATCAAAGCTGAATATTTTTGGAAGTAGTTTTTAGTTTGTTTTTAGTTTGAGCTATTTTAGGATGATATCTGTGTGTGCAGGTGACTATTACTGTGCAGAATTATTAGGCAACTTAACAAAAAACTAATATATACCCATTTCAATGATTTATTTTCACCAGTGAAACCAATATAACATCTCAACATTCACAAATATACAATTCTGACATTCAAAAACAAAACAAAAACAAATCAGTGACCAATATAGCCACCTTTCTTTGCAAGCACACTCAAAAGCCTGCCATCCATGGATTCTGTCAGTGTTTTGATCTGTTCACCATCAACATTGCTGCAGCAGCAATCACAGCCTCCCAGACACTGTTCAGAGAGGTGTACTGTTTTCCCTCCTTGTAAATCTCACATTTGATGATGGACCACAGGTTCTCTATGGGGTTCAGTCAGGTGAACAAGGAGGCCATGTCATTAGTTTTTCTTCTTTTAGACCCTTTCTTGCCAGCCACGCTGTGGAGTACTTGGACGCGTGTGATGGAGCATTGTCCTGCATGAAAATCATGTTTTTCTTGAAGGATGCAGACTTCTTCCTGTACCACTGCTTGAAGGAGGTGTCTTCCAGAAACTGGCAGTAGGACAGGGAGTTGAGCTTGACTCCATCCTCAACCCGAAAAGGCCCCAGAGGCTCATCTTTGATGATACCAGCACAAACCAGTACTCCACCTCCACCTTGCTGGCGATCCAGCCACAGGCCCATCCATCTGGCCCATCAAGACTCACTCTCATTTCATCAGTCCATAAAACCTTAGAAAAATCAGTCTTGAGATATTTCTTGGCCCAGTCTTGACGTTTCAGCTTGTGTGTCTTGTTCAGTGGTGGTTGTTTTTCAGCCTTTCTTACCTTGGCCATGTCTCTGAGTATTGCACACCTTGTGCTTTTGGGCACTCCAGTGATGTTGCAGCTCTGAAATATGGCAAAACTGGTGGCAAGTGGCATCTTGGCAGCTGCACGCTTGACTTTTCTCAGTTCATGGGCAGGTATTTTGCGCCTTGGTTTTTCCAGACGCTTCTTGCGACCCTGTTGACTATTTTGAATGAAACGCTTGATTGTTGGATGATCACGCTTCAGAAGCTTGGCAATTTTAAGAGTGCTGCATCCCTCTGCAAGATATCTCACTATTTTTGACTTTTCGGAGCCTGTCAAGTCCTTCTTTTGACACATTTTGCCAAAGGAAAGGAAGTTGCCTAATAATTATGCACACCTGATATAGGGTGTTGATGTCATTAGACCACACCCCTCCTCATTACAGAGATGCACATCACCTAATATGCTTAATTGGTAGTAGGCTTTCGAGCCTATACAGCTTGGAGTAAGACAACATGCCTAATAATTCTACACTCCCTGTAAATGGAAAGAAAGGGAATACAGACATTTTTACATTCATTTCAACGTGCTTTCAAGATTAAAAATATATGGAAAATATGGGAAAATACTTAATGACAGGATGATAGCAGGATAGAACGGTAAAATAGCCTACTGGAGAAAACTGTGCAAAAACGGGAGGGTTGACACGTAGGAAGTGAACAGGAGGGAACGCAAAACATCTTTACGAGGGAACGCACAAACTTAAAAAAAACATGTATTTTTCGATCACTGTTTTTTTTTTCTTCCACCTATTTTCTTTCCCAACCATCCGTAAGTATTTGACATAATGAGAGTAAAAATATGAAATGAAAAAGTATTTTCTTGTAGACAAACTCCACTAATCTTTCTTTTTGAACTTGAAACTTTTAAATAAATAAAAATTATACTGTAGATAGTTTAGTGAGCTTGTTAACTTTACTCCGGAGAACAATATTAATGTGTTCACTAACAGTTCCGAATCGTCCTGGATCAGTCTAGAAGTTTCTCTTCCTCTCCATCATTGTCTTGAACATAAAGTTGAATCCTTTAATGCTCATTTCTGACATGTTTGGCTGTGTGCGATTCGCTTATGTTGTGTCTGGAGTGTCAGAATAGCGACTGAAGTCTCCGCCCCTTTTTGGAAAGCAGCAGCTCATTTGCATTTAAAGGGACATGCACAAACATGTGTTTTTCTAACATACGAATAGGGTAAAATTTTACAAGCTATAATAAATGATTTGTGAGGTATTTTGAGGTGAAACATACACATTCTGGGAAGATAGATGTGAATTTATTTGACATTTTATCAAAAGGGGCATAATATTTTCTCACGCTTTATTTTAAGGTGCAATTCTTGCTATTAATAAACCATTAACTAAGACTTTTAGCTCATTAAACTCTTAATTTGCTGATTATTAATAGTTATTAAGGTAGTAGTTGGGTTATTGGCTAGGATTATGGAGATTATGTACTTTATAAGCACTAATAAACATCTAATATCTTAATAATAGACACGTAATATACCAGTAGTTATTAGTGAGAATTGGTACTTAAACTAAAGTGTTACCTACTTTCCTTTTAAACAACAATAAAAGAAACACATTACATAATTATGCTAATCCAAAATAAATGTAACCAAATGCTATAAATGTTGAAATAAGTGGTGTGTGTGTGTGTTGTCAGCTGTGTGAACAGGAGATAGATCAGCGGAAGAAGAGACTCTCTGAGAGTGAAGAAACTGCAGATCTAAAGTTCTCTGATGCACCGGTACACAGGCAGAAGGTGAACGCACACACACACACACACACACACACACACACACACACACACACACACACACACACACACACACACACACACACACACACAAGCCAAAATACACTCTTGTTAACTGAAATATCAAAAATTCACAATACGGTGGCGCAGTGGGTAGCATGATCGCCTCACAGCAAGAAGGTTGCTGGTTCGAGCCTCAGTTGAGTCAGTTGGCATTTCTGTGTGGAGTTTGGATGTGTTCCCCGTGTTGGCATGTGTTTCCTCTGGGTGCTCCGGTTTCCCCCACAGTCCAAACACATGTGCTGTAGGTGAATTGAGTAAGCTAAATTGTCCTTAGTGTATGTGTGTGAATGAGAGTGTTTCCCAGTGTTGGGTTGGAGCTGGAAGGGCATCCGCTGCGTGAAACATATGCTGGATAAGTTGGTGGTTCATTCCACTGTAGCAACCCCTGATTAATAAAGAGACTAAGCCGAAAAATGAATGAATAAGTGAATGAATGAATAGAAATGTGTTCACAAAATAAAACTGACAATGAAATGAACTAAAACTGAACTGAAATTTACAGCAAATTTAAAAATAGTATCGAAAATAAAAACTAATTAAAAATGCAAAACTGCAGTATAATAACCTTGCTGTGTGTGTGTGTGTGTGTGTGTGTGTGTGTGTCAGCCGCTGCGTTTACCTCAGCTGGATCTGATCTCGGAGCTGAAGCGCAGACAGATGACGCCGCTGGTACGAGAGGGAAAAGACGGAGCCATCGAGGACATCATCACAGGTCACTCTCAGAGTTTATTACAAATCACCACCATTAAACAATACAGTAGCACACCTGTAAACAAGGGGGCTTTAAAAAGGGGGTCTCTGAAATATTAAGGGAAAAGGTTAAAAAATGAAATAAAGAAATAAAAAATAGTCAAATATATATAATACGAAAACATATCTTAAATTAAAACTTACATTTATTTTCATAATTTCAAATCATTCTGCTTTGTAAAAAGATGAAGACACTTAATTTTATTTTATCGAAAGCCATAGTTTTAAGTACATTAATGATGTGAAGAAAAAAGATATCATGTTCACTAATAGGAAAGCAATTTAATATATACAGTTGAAGTCATAATTATTAGCCTCCTGTACATTTTTCCCCAAATTTCTGTTTAACAGAGAGAATATTTTTTTCAACACATTTCTAAACATAATAGTTTTAATAACTCATTTCTAATAACGGATTTCTTTTATCTTTGTCATGATGACAGTACATAATATTTGACTAGATATTTTTCAAGATACTAGTTGTCACGAATATCCAGGCTTGTAGATCACTGGGAAACATTCACTTTCACTCGGACTACAATCCCATCACCATAGGGACTACAAATCCTGTCATGCACCTCACACACACCTGTTCCGGTTTTCCCTTAATTACACACAGCTGGGAGCTGCTTATGGACTGATTACAAGGACTATTTACACAGCATGCACACACACTTCTGTGCTGAGTCTTGTTTACTAATGTTGTAGCATCACAAAGTGTTACTCCAGTCTAGTCATTCTGTGTTTGATCCTTGCATGGTTTTCCCGTTATTGAAGCCGCAGTCACACTTGAGTTTGAGCTTGCGAAATTCTGTCGTACGGCGCTGCGAAAAGGGGCGGGATTAAACAAGACGAATAGGCATTTAAAAAGCGAGCGATTGCTCCATGTTTTAAATTTCTGTTCAGAGAGGTCATGTTTTGATCCTGGATTGGTCTCAAGCAGTCAAGTGATGCGATTTCGCAGGTCAGAGTTCACCAAGCTTGAACTTTGCACTGCAGAAACCTGCGAAACTCGACGCATGACCCTGCGTTTCCGGTCTGACGCATTCGCGTGCGTATGAATGGAAGTCTATGGGGAGAAAAGCCCAGTGTGACCGCGGCTTGATTCTTTGCCACCTGTATCGACCATTCGGGTGTTTTTGACTACGATATTGCATTACCTGTATGCTAATGTTTGTCCCTGTATTTGACCATCGCCTGCACAACTATTCTCTGTTAATAAAACCTGCACATACTGTAGATCCTTAACTCCGTTGTCAGCGTCCTTATGTTACACTAGTATTTAGCATAAAGTGACATTTAAAGGCTTAACTAGGTTAATTAAGGTAACTAGGCAAGTTATAGTAATTAGGCAAGTCATTGTATAATGATTGTTTGTTCTGTAGACAATAGAAACAAATATTGCCTAAAGAGGCTAATAATATTGACATTAAAATGGATTTTAAAAAAAATTAAAAACTCGAAATAAAACAAATAAGACTTCCTCCAGAAGAAAAAATATTATCAGACATACTGTGAAAAATTCCTTGCTCTGTTAAACATGCTCTGGAAAAATTCACAGGAGGGCGAATAATGAGTCATTACTACAGATATTCATATAAACAGAAGTATAATATATATCTATATTGTGAAATAAATGATACAAAACCAAAATCTTTCAAAAATATTATGACCATTTGTCTAGACTCATTGTCACCATGTGTTAAATATTAATGTAAATTCATATTTATAATCAATAAATCAAGACCAATTGAATAGATGTAAATATTGCAGATGTACATTATGTAAGAAAGTCTTGACAAGCGTCTCTTTATGTGCAGATCTGAGAAATCAGCCGTACATCAGAGCAGACGGAGGACGAAGAAGCGCCAAGTGGAAACCAGCTCAACAACTGCCTGTGTCCACAGACATCTCTCTCTGAAACACACACACACACACACTTGTATATGTGGTTTATGAGGACGTATAGGCTATTATGAGGGTTTATAGGACCATAGGCGAAATGTATTTTATACTTTAAAACCAGCTTATTATATTAAAATTGTAATGTCTAAAGAACGCATTAAATATAATTGTACTGTAAGCGTCTGAATTATGAGGGCCAGGCTTCCCACTCTTCCATGAACACCAATTTTAAGGACTTTATAAATCACTAATAATTTTTAAATCGAGCACACCCCAGCATATATAGTGCCATGAAAGTCCTTCCTGCACTTAACATCTCACTTACTCTTACCCCCGGTTTCACAAACAAGGTTTAAGGCTAGTCATGGATTAAACTGCATGTTTGAGCTGTCTCAACTGAAAACAACTTGCAGTGAGATGTAATGTGTATTTATATAACGCATTTATTGTGTATGGCCGTACACCCAAAGCGCTTCACAATCATGAGGGGAGTCTCTCCACACCACCAGCAGTGTGTAGCATCCACTTGGATGATGCGACGACAGCCACAGGACAACGGCGCCAGTGCGCTCACCACACACCAGCTATTGGTGGAGTGAAGAGACAGTGATAGAGCCAATTCGGTGGATGGGGATGATTAGGAGGCCATTATGGGTCAGGGCCGATTAAGGGACTTTGACAAGGACACCAGGGTTACACCCCTACTCTTTACGAGAAGTGCCATGGGATTTTTAATGACCACAGAGAGTCAGGACCTCGGTTTTAACGTCTCATCCGAAAGACGGCGCCCATCGATAGTGTAGTGTCCCCTTCACTTTTACTGGGGCATTAGGACTCACACAGACCACAGGTTGAGCGCCCCCTGCTGGCCTCTCTATCACCACTTCCAACAGCAACCTAGTTTTCCCATGTGGTCTCCCATCCAGGTACTGACCAGGCTCAACCCTGCTTAGCTTCAGTGAGTAACCGGTCTTGGGCTGCAGGGTGATATGGCTGTGGCAAAAATGTCTTAAAATATGTCAGTGTCATTTTTTGTCTACAGGTGCACACCAGTAATGTACAGAGAGCCGGAAGGGACGTGATGGTGAAAAAAAAACTGAGTGGGAGAAAAAAAAAAAAACAGTGATAGGAAAATATATATTTTTAAAAGTTTTTGCGTATTTTTAAAATGTTTTGCGAGGCAACGCAAAGATGTTTTTTTCCTGTTCACTTCATACATGTCAACCCTCCCGTTTTTGCCTGCATCCTGTATTTTACAACTCTATCCTGCTATCATCACATCATTCAGTATTTTCCCATCTTTCTCGTGTATTTTTAATCTTGAAATCACGCTGAAATGAATATAAAAATGTCTGCATTCACTTTCTTTCCATTAGGCTAAAGCTGTGCGTCGATCATCACCCTTCATATGCAACCTCTGAATCAGCCAATGACTGGTATAAGCGCTGACAGACAGACGCGCTCCGTATGATAAACTGATCCCAGATCAGCTTCTGTACACGCCATCTAAAGAGGAGCGAAATTGCTGGGCATTTTGGTATATTCGGGTGTATGTTTAGACAAGACAAATACTCTTAATAATCTGTAAACATGTCCGTACTGCGTGTTTTATTTTAAACACACCTAATGACAAACTAATGCACAAACAGTTACGAAAGTAATGGAATACTTTCATTATAGATCTGTGCATTATACAGTGACACTGACACCACTGTAATCAAATAAAAAACGAGAGATTAATTTGCTGCTCTTCACTTGTTTGATAACAGAGGTGTAACTTTGGTGTGTACAGATCTGGGATCAGTTTATCATACGGAGCGCTTCTGTCAGTCAGCGCTTATACCAGTCGTTGGCTCATACATGCATTCGCTGATACTGAATGATATGATAGCAGGATAGAATAGTAAAATACGGGATAATCCAGTCAAAAACGGGAGGGTTGACATGTATGAATTCATTAATGAATTCACTTAAGTGAACAGGAAGTGTTTGTGGAAAAACATCTTTGTGATGGAACGCAAAAACTTTTAAAAATATATATTTTCCTATCACTGTTTTTTTTTTCTCTCACCCATTTTTTTTTCTCCCACTCAGTTCCACCATCACGTCCCTTCCGGGTCTCCGTAATAATGTATTTTTCTAAGGCTGTTTTTAAAAATGTGGCTTAAATAGACTAATTTAACTAAGGTCTAGTCCTGGCTTAAGCTAAGCCCTGTTTGTGAAACTGGGCCTTAATGTTTACATTTAAATGTCTTAGTAATAATGTTTTGGATGTGTCATTTTCAAAACTGTAGACCGTTTTAATGTTGACTGTCACCTTCAGTGAACTTTAATACATTAGTTGAATTCAATACTGGTAATATTCAAATGTGGTTTCTGAAATATTGATCAAATGTGCACTATTTGTCATAGCTCTTGTGTAAGATTTAAATAGAAAGCAGCACAGTACAATTGTTGAAATAACACCATACACTTTCAGTTCAAGCACTTTCAAGGACCTGTGTTCAAGTACTTTCCAGGCCTTGAATTCATGTCTGAAATGCACGTACTTTCAAGAAGTGTGGGAACCCTGCAGGACACAAGACGCATCCTCATCAAGTACAACTGGGTCATACCCATGTCAATATACTGTACAACTTCATGTCCTTGTAAACCACACAAGCAAGTAGACACACATATATTCTCACATGCATAGCCTCCCACACACACACCACAACAGACCAGGCCAAAACAGTTTACAGTGAACAGGTAAACCCATGTGAAGCGCTACATCAGTGATCAAACACTGATCTTCACCCGAGAAAACACTTTTACAGTCAATCTCCAGATTTCAGAGTTCGCCCCAAAATTAAAAAGAAAAAATGATATATGAAGTTATAACTTAACTCAAACTGCTTTCACACACAAACCCGGGAAATGCTCATTGAATCGTTGTGACGTTCACACACACATCCTGTCAAAAAACTGTAAATACACGTGACATTAGTAACATTGATAAACACAAAAACATTAGACTTCATCATACAGGAGGAGAAACACATTTATATCAGACAGATTTTCTCAGTGTGAAAGGGGCTTTAGAAAATATTCATTTAAAAAAAAAGCTCTATATTATTTTTTATTTAATCTACTATCAAACAATGAAATCAGCAAAATTACAAACACATTGATTAATTATTTGGGGATGAAATGCGGCATATTCCAGGGATGTTATTTGATTTAGTCTTTTTTAAAATAAAAATGTAATTGGAAGTGTTTACTGCACATTTACTGTACATCAACTACTGCAAACTAGCTTTGCGTAATAAGTGTATGTCATTATGATGTAATAAATATTTTACATCAGATTTAAGGTCTTTGCACACTGAAGTCCAAATTTTCATATGCGCTTTTTTCATATTCATGTGCGAAAATGAGTCTGATGCGTATTAATTAATCCATTATAAAAAAAATGCAAAACATTTCAGAGTCAGTTCAAGCAGTGATACTTTGTTCTCCTCTCTCTTCTCCAAAGTAGAAAAAGAAAGAGGAATGGGCTGCATATTGTGTTCATCTAATACTGCATAGAGAGGAAGGAGAGTTCCGCTCATTATCAAAGAGCTGCGCTGGATTATAATTAACAATAATAATAATTCATTACATTTATATAGCGCGTTTCTGGACACTCAAAGCACTTTACACATTGGGCGGAATCTCCTCATCCATCACCAGTGTGCAGCATCCACCTGGAGGACACCAGGAGATTGGTGGAGAGGAGACAGAGTGATGAAGCCAATTATGATATGGGGATGGTTAGGAGGCCATGATGGACAGAGGCCAGTGGGGCAAATTTGGCCAGGACGCCGAGGTTAAACCCCTACTCTTTTCGAAGAACATCCTGGGATTTTTAACGACCACAGAGAGTGAGAACCTCGGTTTAACATCTCATCCGAAAGACGGTGCTCACTGAGCAGTATAGAGTCCCCTTCACTATACTGGGGCATTAGGACCCACACAGACCGCAGGTTGAGCACCCCCTGCTGGCCTCACTAACACCACTTCCGGCAGCAACCTAGCTTTCCCAAGTGGTCTCCCATCCAGGTACTGACTGGGCACAGACCTCCTTAGCTTCAGTGGGCGACCGAGTGAGAGTTGCAGAGAGCTTACTGCCCGAAAAATGCTTAAATCCCCAAATGCAAAGTTTATTTCAGGAATACAGTGGAATTTTGATACATTGCTTGTGATACCTCACGCATTTACATATGTAAACAAATCCTGAACAAAGACTGGCAGTACCACAGACATTACAATACACTCTCAGAAATAAAGGTACGCGAGTTGTCAGTGGGGTGGTACCTTTTCAAATGGTACAAATGTGTACCTAAAAGGTCCATATTAATACCTCAAGTGTACATATTGGTACCAAAAAAGTACAAAAGTGTTCCTCTTGAAATTTGTAGGTACTAATATATACTTTTGAGGTACCAATATGGACCCTTCAAGTGCAAATGTGTAGAGAATGTGGATGGCAACCGCATTGATGTTTCAAAGCAACTAGCAGCTTGTACTGTGGCTTTGAACTGTCAAAGCACCTATAAAAACACTTTTTCTGGTGGGAATCTTTTTTATTTTATTTATTTATTTATTTTTATTGAACCCGGTTTGAATTTTTTTTATGACAGATGAAAGTTTCGATGGCAGTGTATCAATACAATTGACACAACGTGAGGTCGAATAAATGTTTTTAACGTGCGAAAATTATGTACAAAAACTTTGGATTCTGTGTGCAATAACCTGTATAACTAGACATAAAACCAGCCTGATCTCACGAGGAAACCTAACCATTTTACGTTTTGTCAGTTTAGTGGCTAATTCTGACAAGTTCAGTCGTACGAAAATGAACGATTTTAAAAAGGAGGCGTGGAACCCAATCCCACCCCTAAACCCAACCGTCATTGGGGGATAAGCAAATCGTACTAAATTTTACTAATGAGATTGTACGAATTCATACAAATTAGCCACTAAATGAAAAAGTTACGAATTGCCGTGAGATTGTGTTGGTAACACACAAAATGAACACATACTGTACATCAAACGAAGCCAAAAACTGTTTACAGTAAATATTTAAAGCTGTAAATTAGTACTAAACTAAATATTTATTTTTAATCAGACAAAACATTTTAGAAGCCTGTCAAGAAAATGTGTCTATACTTTTAATACTCTTGTTTTTTTTATTTTTATTTATTCTTTAAACTTGAACTGTACATAAACTACTGAAAACTAGCTTTGTCTAATACGTGTATATATACCCTCAAAAATTGACATTTGCTACTTGTTCAAACTACTTATTTAAAATGAGCTGAAACAACACGATTCTTGAGTTCTTTGGGGGACAACTTAATTGTTTTACGTTCAATCCAATTCAATTAGTAAAAACTAACAAATTAACTTAATTCCTTCATGTTGTCCCAAAACAAATTGACTATGTGGAACCATAATTTTTTACATATGTATCTTTTTTTTTCCACATACAATTATTTTACACTGTCGGTTCATAAATAAATAAAACAAATAAAAAAAAAGTGCATGGTAAGACTGTCGTAGAAGATATTCACTTTAATAATCACAAAAACAGCACAATAACATTCAAAACCAACAGTCTCTTGCACATACGTACACAACCAGACGAGGGTTTTTCAACATTAAAACAACGTCTGCATTAAAACATCTCCATATAGATATATTTCTAGTGGTCAACACTGCATTCACACTGTAATCCTTATGTTATCACAAGAAGTTGCGGATAGTTTTATATATACATTCTAGATGTTGCATTAATGAAAAAATGGGCTCGTATTTTTTATTATTATTATTATTACAGATCAGACAACAGTGAAAGGATCCGATTGACCCGTCTACTCAGACACAACTATATTTATTAATAAAAAAGGCGTCTTCATGAATACAGAAATCCATCTATCTTACACTTGTAAACAGAACGTACAGAGAGAGGATTCTGCATGCACACTGTCACATGCACAGCTCTTTCAGTAGAAAACAAAAGCTTACAAAAAATACCCTAAATCAACATACTGTATGCATGATCGTACAGTTTATATACACGTACAGTACACAGTTCTTCTGTTCTTTTGTATATATGCATTTATACTTATATATAAGATATATATATCTTATATTCTGGAGATTTATCATCGTGTAACACAGCATATGGTGCTCGAGTCTATTCTACTTCTGTTTAAGACTTAAAAATAAAGTTATGAGGTATGTTTGTGATGTACACGACCACCAAAACCAGACTAGAGCTGCTTGTTTATGTATATCGGAGCTATAAATACTGTCTTTTTATTTAGGGATGCACCGATATGGAATTTTTGAGCGATACCAATAACTGATATACTAGCCGATAAATATACATTTTTCTGCATCATCTGATAAACAAAAAGTTCACTGTATGTGTTTGCCTTTTGTTTATGCGATCATGCAGTAAATGTATATTAATCGAATATATCGGTTATCCAAAACTTATCGGTTATCGGTATTGCTGATTTTATATTAAAACTGAACTTATATAGAACTGATCTCTGCACTTTATTAATCAACTATTATTTTCTAAGGCCAACTTTCTTTTATATAAATAAAATATAACCAAAATGAAAATGACAGTAAAATAATTAAAAAGTGGCCGGCAACAAGCATGTGAAGTGGTTCGGATAACGATAACATTAAAAATATCATTTATTGCCAATAAATGCTCAATATTAATGTTATCATAATCCAAGAAACAAAATGAGGAGAGTTGATTAACAAATTTCAGAGATCAGTTAAAACTTCTCTGAAGCTAAAGTTTTAAAATAAAATCAGCAATACCGATAACCGATAAGTCTAATTTTATTTTAAAACTTTAACTTCAGAATATTTTGTGTTTGCCTTTTATTTATGCGATCGTGCATAAAAATGTGAAAAATGTATGTTTATCAGCTAAAATATGAGCTATCCAAAACCTATTGGTTATAGGTATTGCTGATTTTATTTTAAAATTGTAACCTCAGAAAGGTTTAAACTGATCCCTGAACTTTATAAATCAATTATTATCATAATTTTGTTACCAGATAACATTAAAAATAGCATTGTTATCCGATAACAAAATTACGCCGATATCTTTAAGCTGAAATCTTTAAATAAAATCTAAACTTTATTAATCAACTATTCTTTGCTATGGCCAACTTTATTTTATATATATAAAAAAATCTACTGTCAGACCAAAAAAAAAAAAAAAAAAACATGAATAAAGCAGCCAAGTAACTGAACATTAGCCAAAATCTAAATATCGGTAAAATAATTAAAAGGTGCTGGGCAACAAGCATGTGAAGTGGTTCAACTAGAGGAAATAATGCATTAATTTATCGGCTTAAAGGTATCGGTCTAATTTTGTTATCGGATAACAATGCTATTTTTAATGTTATCTGATTACAAAATTAGGAGATTTGATTAATAAAGTTCAGAGATCAGTTCAAACTTTTCTGAAGTTAAAGTTTTAAAATGAATTCAACGATAGCGATAACTGATACGTTTTGGAGCCGATATAATAGCCGATAAATAAAAAAAGCTAAACACAATCATGTTGACTGTACGTGTTTGCCTTAAGTTTATGCAATCATGCAGAAAAATGTGAAAAATATATATTTATAGGCTAATATATCGGCTATACAAAACTAATCGGTTATCGGTGTTGCTGATTTTATTTTAAAACTTTAGTAACTAAACATTATCCAAAATCCTAATATCAGTAAAATAACTCAAAAGTGCTGGGCAACAAGCATGTGAAGTGGCTTAACTAGAGAAAAAATACATCATTTACCTGCTTAAAGATATCGGTCTTATTTGTTATTGGATATCAATGCTATTTTTATGCCGATAAATATACATTTTTCACAGTTCTCGCATAAACAAAAGGCAAACACATACAGTAGATATCGATACGGCTGCCAATATTTATCGTGCATCCTTAACTTATATTTGGAGAAAATAGTGGCAGTGGGGCAGATGTTCACAAACCCTTGGCATTCATTACTGTATATATGAATGAGATAATTGAGAAAACAGTCTATATAATGCGTCCCAGAGACACAAAGTGCTTCAAGCGTACATTAAAATGTGCTGTAAGTAACAAAATATATGCTTCTAAAACAAACACACAGATAACCGATTGAATTTGTACAGTATTTGAGCACAGGTTTCTTTCTTGGTGAGATCAGACGTGTACTTTATCTTAGCTTAGCAACATATTCTGACCTTTTTTTTAGTATAAAAATACAAAAGCTCATCTGGTATAAAATATCTAGCTTATAATTGATAAATATTTACCAATTTTGTTTTTGTCAGTCGCACAAAGAGTTTTGCTATTGCACGTGTAGTTGTGCTACAGATCTTTATTAAGATTCAGATTAATTCTACAGTTTTATGATTTAAATTTATGATACTCTCTAAAACTGAACCAAACTACAGATCAGATTAAGGGTGAATCATCTGTCCAGAACCTGATGTGGTTATATTTCACTACAGAATATTGAGAGAGAAATTAATTTTATTTTGTGTAAAGAAAATGATACATATTTTGTGTAGTTGTGTTTTAATGTCAAAAATATATATATCATATAATAAATAAGTATTAATTAAATGAATTTTGAGGCATTTTTTCCCAACAAATCTCCACTAAAAATAATAGAAAAATATTTATGACAATAAATGTTTGATTTTTTTTAATTCTTAATTTATTTCCAAGACAATTAAGCTTTTTTGTTGTTGTGGTTTAATTATTATTATTATTATTATTATTGTTATTTGATCATCACATTTTCATAATTATTTAAACATTTTCCCTCCTAATACTCAGTTATATATTATTAACATTATTTTAATTTAACAAGCATGAACGCAACACATCCTAACAGTCCTAAAAAGAAGCTTTCCTAACATACAATGTGTTTTCCTTCTCAATATTTAGTGTGAAATATCATCAGGCCATGTTTAAGAATTCACCCTTAAAGGGACAGTTCACACAAAACTGAAAAATCTGTCATCATTTACTCATCCTCCACGTTGAACACAATAGAAGTTATTCTGAAGAATGTTCAAACCATGGAAGTCAATGATTCCGGTTTTCCACATTCTTCAAAATATTAGCAACAGAATAAAAGAAATTCCCCAGCAGGTACACAACGTCATGTTAATATTAGATGTTAATATTAGGTTAGATTTAGGTTGTGATGTCAGGTGACCAAAATTCAATGTAGGCTATTTTGATGTCCAATAACAACGTCAAACGATGTTGATATTTGGTTGTACTTAGGTTGCGTTGGTAAGTGACCAAAATCCAACGTCGGGCCAACAGCTTAAGCCAGTCAAATCATTGTATTGACGTCAAATACTGACGTCAGGTATGGCAACCAAAATCCAATGCCTGATAGACATCATAGTGGAAACGTTCACACAACCTCAGCTGTAACATCATTAGGATTGACATTTGGTTGTGTTTAGGTTGCGTTGGTAAGTGATCAAAATCTAACGTCAACCCAATATCTTAAGTCAACGTCAAATCATTGTATTGACATCAAATACTGACATTTATTCATCAGGTATGGCAACCAAAATCCAACTTCTGATAGACATCATATTGGTAACGTCCACACAACGCCAAGCTGTAACATCATTAGGCGTTGATATTTGGTTGTTTGTAGGTTGCGTTTGTAAGTGACCAAAATCCAACATCGAGTCAACATCTTAAGCCAACGTCAAATCATTGTATTGACGTCAAATACTGACGTCAGGTATGGCAACCAAAATCCAATGCCTGATAGACATCATAGTGGCAACGTTCACACAACGTCAAGCTGTAACATCATTAGGCGTTGATATTTGGTTGTGTTTAGGTTGCGTTGGTAAGTGTCCAAAATCCAACGCCGAGCCAACATCTTAAGCCAACGTCAAATCATTGTATTGACATCAAATACTGACCATTTATTCACCAGGTATGGCAACCAAAATCCAACTTCTGATAGACGTCATATTAACGTCCACACAACGCTAATCTGTAACATCATTAGGCGTTGATATTTGGTTGTTTTTAGGTTGCATTGGAAAGTGACCAAAATGCAACGTCTGTCTGACGAAAAGTTCTGACGTTAACCCGATTTTCAATTCCACCCAAAATGCAACATCCTACGATGTTGGGGTACAACATCATGTTGACATCCTGTGCCTGCTGGGTCATAAAGCTTTGGAACCAATTGAAGGAGAGTAAATAGTCATGTTTGGGTGAACTGTCCCTTTAAATTTTACATTTATCAGTACATTTATATTACCAAAAATTAGTTTAGTGATATATATTTACAGATTGTAACTGCAGTTTCATGTACAACATAGTTAACGTATGTATATAAACAGTTGAAACCAGAAGTTTACATACACTCTAAAAAAAGAAACATAACCATTTTTTTAAAAATGTCTGATGGTAAATCATACTAAACGTTTACTATTTTAGGTCTGTTAGGATTACCTAAATCATTTACATTTGCTAAATGCCAGAATAATGAGAGAATGATTTTTTTTTTTTTTTTTGAGAATTTCTTATTAATTTCTAGACAGTCAAAAGTTTACACACATTTCCTTGATATTTTTTTAGCTTTGCTTTTAAACTGTATAACTTTGGTCAAATGTTTTGGGTATCCTTCCACAAGCATCTCACAATAGTTTGCAGGAATTTTGGCCCATTCCTCCTGACAGAATTGGTGTACCTGAGTCAGATTTGTAGGCTGTCTTGCTCGCACAAGCTTTTTAAACTCTGCCCTCAGTTTTTCTATAGGATTGAGCTCAGGGCTTTGTGATGGCCACTACAAAACATTCACTCTGTTGTCCTTAAAGCACATTTTAACTAATTTGGCAGTATGCTTAGGGTCATGGTCTGTTTGGAAGACCCATTTGTGGCCAAGTTTTAATTTCCTGGCTGATGTCTTGAGATGTTGCTTCAGTATTTCTACATAATGTTCTTTCTTCATGATGCCACTATGCTGTGAAGTGGACCAGTCTCTCCTGCAGCAAAACAGCCCCACAACATGATGCTGCCGCCCCCATACTTCACAGTTGGGATGGTGTTCCTAGGCTTGTAAGCTTTCCCCTTTGTCCTCCAAATGTAACACTGGTCATTATGGCCAAACAGTTCAATCTTAGTTCCATCAGACCACAGGACATGTCTCCATAAATTATTCTTTTTCTCAGTGTAATTTAGCAAATTGTAATCTGGCTTTTTTGTTGATTCTGGCTTGTTGATTTTCCCATGTTGTCACACAAGGAAGCAGTGCGTTTGAGGTTTTCCTTAAATACTATTCTACAGTTGTGCCTCTAATTAACTCAAATGTTGTCAATTAGCCAATCAGAAACTTCCAAAACCTTGACATCATCATCTAAACTTTTTCGGAGGCATAATAATCTTATTGTATGTAAACTTGACTTTCAAGAAAAGTTATAACAATTTCTCAAAAAATCTCTCTCATTATTCTGCTATTAAGCATAACAGAAACAAATGTGATAATCCGACACTTACCTAGAAGAGAAAAAGTTTAGTCACATTAACATCTGGCTTCTTTTTTAAATGGTTATGTGCCTTTTTATACAGTGTGTGTACACTTCTGGTTTCAACTGTATGTATATATTTCGTTTACACACATTCTTGCTCTTATTTGAGAGGATTTTTCTCTTTTTAATAATAATCCTGCAGTGAGTCTCGTACCTGTGCTCAGCTCTTCAGATCTGCGTGTTGTGCTTGTCTTATCATCATATCGTCTGTGGCTCATCCAGACCTCCACGCTTCACCTTAGACAGGATCAGATCTCAGGGTGAAAGGAGGGCAAAAAGGACCATTTAGGGCACAATTTGGGCTGATAGTCGACATGCCGGTACAAAAAAATAAAAGTTTAATTAATTGGCAACACTGGGACAGTCTGAGGCCTCAAAGGAGAAGATGGTTTGACAAGAAATTGAATTTTATCCTTTGTGAAAACAAATCCTACGCACTTACATTTCAAGTCAAGTTGTGTTTAACTCAATGTTAGTGTTTTCATGATCACCAGTTTCAATGTAAACCATGGCATTTTTTTGTTTTTGGTTAGTATTAACATTTAAAATAGCCATTATAAGTAAAACCATGATTGATTATCGCAATTTTGAAAATGCACAGTAAATCCTTTAACATTGCTATTAGCTCATTTAGATATTTTCATCAAATTTTATGAAGCAGCTTTATGCAAAATTATTAAACACAAAACCTGCCGGAACTACTTTAGCTGTGCCTTTATCTGTAAATAACGACACGTATTAGAAATGTTCATCAGCCAATCAGAATCAAGCATTCCTGCAGTATAACTGATATTATTGGATACAAAAGGCTGGATATAAGAAGAGGAGGTCAGGAAAGGATGGACTGGGAGTAAAATACAAGCGAGTTTGGACAGGTGAGTGGATAGAAAGAAGAGAAAAGAAAGAAATGATCAGAACATTGTCATTTCCAGTGCAATCTTCCTGATGTTTTCTGACTTAACATTGACTAATGCACAGAATGATTGCTTTGCTATATATACATATATAAAATGGCCACAAGGAGGCAGTGTTTGCTCATGCTTACTATGTAAAGTCTAAAAGGGATACAGCTGCGGATACTCACGTCAATATAGCATAATTTTTGTGACACTGTACAACAATAATTAATATTTTTACATGATTGTGCATTAATAAAATACAATTTAATGAATAATTTAATAAATATTTGGCATAATTCCTGTTTTTACATTACTGTGATGGTTGGGTTTAGGGTTGGGGAGGGGGTAGACATTAATAAAAATGCAATTTAATGAGTAATTTAATAAATATTTGGCATAATTCCTGTTTTTACATTACTGTGAGGGGTAGGTTTAGGGTTGGGGAGGGGGTAGAAGTAAATAAAATGCAATTTAATGAGTAATTTAATAAATATTTGGCATAATTGTCGTTTTTACATTACTGTGATGGTTGGGTTTAGGGTTGGGGAGGGGGTAGACGTAAATAAAATGCTATGTAATGAGTAATTTAATAAATATTTGGCATAATTACTGTTTTTACATTACTGTGATGGTTGGGTTTAGGGTTGGGGAGGGGGTAGACGTAAATAAAATGCTATGTAATGAGTAATTTAATAAATATTTGGCATAATTCCTGTTGTTACATTACTGTGATGGTTGGGTTTAGGGTTGGCGAGTGGGTACGCGTTAATAAAATGCAATTTAATGAGTAATTTAATAAATATTTGGCATAATTCCTGTTGTTACATTACTGTGATGGTTGGGTTTAGGGTTGGGGAGGGGGTAGAAGTAAATAAAATGCAATTTAATAGGTAATTTAATAAATATTTGGCATAATTCCTGTTGTTACATTACTGTGATGGTTGGGTTTAGGGTTGGGGAGGGGGTAGACGTAAATAAAATACAATTTAATGAGTAATTTAATAAATATTTGGCATAATTGTCGTTTTTACATTACTGTGATGGTTGGGTTTAGGGTTAGGTTGGGGGTAGACGTAAATAAAATACAATTTAATGGGTAATTCAATAAATATTTGGCATAATTGTCGTTTTTACATTACTGTGATGGTTGGGTTTAGGGCTGGAGAGGGGGTAGACGTAAATAAAATACAATTTGATAAGTAGTTTAATAAATATTTGGCATAATTGTCATTTTTACATTACTGTGATGGTTGGGTTTAGGGTTGGAGAGGGGGTAGACGTAAATAAAATGCAATTTAATGAGTAATTTAATACATATTTGGCATAATTACTGTTTTTACATTACTGTGATGGTTGGGTTTAGGGTTAGGTTGGGGGTAGACGTTAATAAAATGCAATTTAATGAGTAATTTAATACATATTTGGCATAATTACTGTTTTTACATTACTGTGATGGTTGGGTTTAGGGTTAGGTTGGGGGTAGAAGTAAATAAAATGCAATTTAATGAGTAATTTAATACATATTTGGCATAATTACTGTTTTTACATTACTGTGATGGTTGGGTTTAGGGTTAGGTTGGGGGTAGACGTTAATAAAATGCAATTTAATGAGTAATTTAATACATATTTGGCATAATTACTGTTTTTACATTAATGTGATAGTTGGGTTTAGGGTTGGGGAGGGGGTAGACGTTAATAAAATGCAATTTAATGAGTAATTTAATACATATTTGGCATAATTACTGTTTTTACATTAATGTGAAAGTTGGGTTTAGGGTTGGGGTAGACATTAATAAAATACAATTAAAGGGTAATGAAATAAATGATATAAATAATTCTTGTTAACTCCTGACTGCAGCTGTATCCCTTCTAGCAACAACCTGCTTACTGTGATGGTCAATGTGGAAAGATTATTTGATATTAAAGTAACTTAGTTTTTAATAGTTTTTCGGGTGTTTACATTTTCAGGTTTGATGTGTTAAACCTAAAATATAAAATACAAGCTAAAATATTAGGTAAAAGGACGATTAGAAATACTGTCTTCGAAATGAACTGGAAACAAGCTTAATAAACGACTAAAAATATAAAAATAAAGCTGAATCAAAATGTTATTATTAAATGCTATAATAATATATCATTCATTCTAAAATAACAGCGAGCGTGCTCAGAAAACAGGCACATGTGATAAATCATCTGAGATCGCATTAATATTTAGATTTGGATATGAAATATGGTGAAGGTCAGAGAGACAAACTACACCAGCAATGCAGAATCAGCCAAATTCACAGCAGGAGAAATTGATCTTAATTTCCCCGCCTGCTGAGGATGGGAAGAGCAGAAAGCTGCATTATTTTCACAGCTGATATCACTTTCATTTGAAATGTTTAATTAGTTTTTAACTGTAAAATCCATCAAGCGGTTTCTGTGCTGGAAAGCCCCGCCCACAGCGAAAGCTCATTGGTCAAAATTCACATTTCAACCACTTATTCAGTGCGATTTGTTACTGGAATATTACAGTTTAATACTAGTTTTAAATACTTTAGAGCATTATTTCTGTAGGAATCCTGCAGGATGTAATAAAAACCACAACTCCCATGATTCCACAATCAGTCACAGCATCGAACTACGCCTTTGTTTGTTGTGAATACCCGAAGACTGGATGCACACAAAGGTTGCCAGATTTTTTGGTCTCTATAACCTGCCCAGTGCCAGTGTAGCCAATTGTATTTTAGCAATTTTACCTTGGGTTGCCTTGATGAAAAACAGCATATTTAATTTCAGTCAATTTGGCAAACTGCGTGTGCATCTAGTTATAGGCTGGGGTGAAAAAACCCTCCAATATTTTGTTTGTGGATTGCAATCCTACATATTGCACCTTTAAGGGCACAGTATGCACAACTCCCATGATTCCACACTCAGTCACAGCATCATCAAACTTCGCCTTTGTTTGTTATGAATACACACCCTCTAGTGGCGAAAATCACACATTGTTGATTTAAAGATGCAGCATGTAGGACTGCAATACAAATTCAAAATATTGTTTTTTTTTTTACCTCTACCAAAGACTAGATGCATATGCAAGTTGCCAGATTGACTGAAATTAAATACAGGTTGCTTTCATGACTGAAACTAAATTACTGTTTACCGTCAAGGCAATCTGCGGTGCTGTAATATAATTGGCTAAACTGGCAGTGGGCAGGTTACAGAGGCCAAAACAAGAGAAATTCCGACACAGAACATTTTTAAAGGAGAATAATTGAGTCCTGTAGGATACAATGAAGACCACAACTCCCACGGTTCCACACTCAGTCACAGCATCATCAAACTATGCCATTGTTTGTTGTGAATACACACCCCCTAGTGGCAAAAATGACACACTGTGCGTTTAAAAGGTGCAATATGCAGGACTGCAAAAATATAAGCAGGTTTTTTTCACCCCAGCCAATGTCTAGATGCACACACAAGTTGCCAGATTGACTGAAATTAAATACAGGTTGCTTTCATGACTGAAATTAAATAGTTGTTTTCCGTCAAGGCAACCCGTAGTGCTAAATATAATTGGGTAAACTGGCAGTGGGCAGGTTATAGAGGCCAAAAAAAAAAGAAATTCCAACACAGAACACACATTTTTAAAGCAGAATAACTGACTTAAGCAAAGGAGTCCTGTAGGATGTAATAAAGACCACAACTCCCATGATTCCACACTCAGTCACAGCATCATCAAACTACGCCTTTGTTTGTGGTGAATGTGTGCCCTCTAGTGGCGAAAGCTACAGACTGTCCCTTTAAAGGTGCAGTATGTAGGACTGTAATACAAATCCAAAATATTAGAGGGTTTTTTCACCCCTCTCGATGACTGGACGCACACACAGGTTGCCAGATTGACTGAAATTAAATGCAGGTTGCTTTCATGACTGAAATTAAATCACTGTTTTCAGTGAAGGCAGCCTGCGGTGCTAAAATATAATTGGCTAAACTGGTAGTGGGCAGCTTATAGAGACCAAAACAAGAGAAATTCCAACACGGAACGCACATTTTTAAAGAAGCATAACTGACTTTAGCAAAGGAGTCCTGTAGGATGTAATGAAGACCACAACTCCCACGATTCCACACTCAGTCACAGCATCATCAAACTACGCCTTTGTTTGTGGTGAATGCGTGCCCTCTAGTGGCGAAAGCTACAGACTATGTATGTAGGATTGTAATACAAATCCAAAATATTTTAGGGTTTTTTCACCCCTCTCGATGACTAGACGCACAAACAGGTTGCCAGATTGACTGAAATTAAATACAGGTTGCTTTGAATTATCACTCAGTCACAGCATTATCAAACTACACCTTTGTTTGTTATGAATACACACCCTCTAGTGGCGAAAATGACACACTGTGCCTTTAAAGGACTGAAATTAAATACAGGTTGCTTTCATGACTGAAATTAAATGCACTGTTTTCCCATCAAGGCAACCCGGGGTGCTGAAATATAATTGAGTAAACTGGCAGTGGGCAGGTTATAGAGACCAAAACTGAGGAATTCTGACACAGAACGTGTATTTTTAAAGTAGAATATCTGACTTTAGCATTGTTTTTTAGATAAACAACTATGTTCACTTAGAATATTTCATAAAAATCTGCAAAATAGAGGAGTCTAACATGATTCGCCAGAGCAGCTGCAATACATGTAAAGCACTTGTTAACAAAACGAGTGCGCTAAGCTCAGAACTATTCGAAAATCATGCTGAACAATGTTTCCACACCGCTGCTCCCTACAGCGCTCAGTTTGTTTAAGGGCACTCAGTGAACGCAGCGCCGAGAGCGTCTCTATAAGCAGAGCCAGCATGACTCCATTCCCCTTATTAAACATCTACAGCGAAGTCCTCCAAGACACAAACACACCACTGACACACAGGCCCACAAAACACACACAAACATTCACAGTCTGAATATTTCTTGGCACACAAAGCCAACAAGTTGACCTTTGAAGAACAAATAATCCCTTCAAACGCTGAATCTTCGCAGCCTTCTGTGTTTGCCCTCTTTGAGCCAAAATGGCCAACGGAGCGAACGTCCACACAGTCTGCCGTCCCATTCATGGCACAGACCTCACATTAAAACCTGAGCGCGGGCTTTCTTTCCGGCCTCGTGCACTTTTGTGCCAAATTAGCCAGATCTTTGCCCGGGAACAAAGCCGGGGTTGTTGAGCTTTGACTGAGAGCTGTGTGCTGTTGATGCTCACTGATCTGCTGTCAGTGCTAATCAAGGCTCACAGTCAGAGGAAGATTAGAGGGTATTACAAGCAAACCAATGTGTACACAGCCTTCAGAGGACAAACCGACTCTTGTACTGTTGCTTTCTTTCGCAGAGCTTTAAATCACTCGCTAGCTGCTAAAAACAAACATTTAGCGAATATATCTAGTTCACGTTAATACATCAAGTGCTTGTACGTACAAACATAGTTCAATTCAATTCAATTCATCTTTATTTGTTTCAAGAGTTCACACTTAGCTGATGATTAATTATAAAGCTTGTTTGGCATGCTGTCCCGGGAGAGAGCCCTGAGCTCATGAGATCCTCGAGCCCGGGGCTCCCTCCCGTTGCAAGGCGAGAGGGGAGATCAAGCTCAGGTAGATCTCGAGAACTCCCCCTTCGTAGTGATTGAAGTGCAGATAGTAGTTCTCTTTAAAGAGATAGGTACTAGATAGTGAGTAAGTCTATAGTGTTGATTAATAAATAACTTAGGTTGCATGTTTTTAATCGGTGGGAGGAAACCGGAGGACCCGGGGAAAACCCACGTGAGCACGGGGAGAACATGCAAACTCCGCACAGAAAATGCCCGCTGGTTTGGTAAAGCCTAGAACCATTGACATTCTTGCTGTGAGGCAACAGCGCTAAGCGCTGGGCCACCGTGTCACCCATCTAAAAGAGAGGAGGGGTAGGGGTGGAAGGGGGGATTCTTCAAAGCGAAGGTAGTGGTGATATGAAACCCGGGGTATTTATAGTAGCTTGGGGATCGTCTGATTGGTGCATGGTGATTTGGATAATGTGGGTCCAGCTGCTAGCAATCATAAGCACGTGATCCTCTCGAAATTAGTTTATAAATAAACTTCAGATATCGCTTATACAATGTAGATTGTGTCAAAGCAGCTTCACATGGAAGATTATAGTGAATTGAAACAGTGTCAGTTCAGTTTTCAGAGATTAAGTTCAGTTCAGTTTAGCTCAGTTCAGTTTGGGTTAATAATCACTACTGAGAGTCCAAACACTGAATAGCAAATCCATCGATGCGCAGCTCTATGCAAGCCGGTGGCGACAGCGGCGAGGAAAAAACTTCACCAATTGGCGAAAGCGAAGATTTTAAAAAACCTCGAGAGAAACCAGGCTCAGTTGGGCACGACCATTTCCCCTATGGCCAAACATAGCACAGTAGTTTAAGTGAGGGATAATGTACATCCAGCCGGTTGTTATCGCGGATATACCTGTGACAAATTCACGGCACTGATAAAAAAAAGTAGCTGGGCTGTCTACTACTGCTAAGATTGTGAGGTTTGTATCTAATGTAAGCGTTTCTATTCCATGCGACCACAGCAGAGGATTTGTGAATGGAAGTGAAGCGACTGATCCTGATAAACCACAACAATGTGGCGAATGTAAAATGTCTGAATTTTAACCACACATGTACTTTATAATATATAGAGTATAGTTTTTGGAAGCAGCCCATGTGTTTGAAAATGGTTTAATCCAGAGGTTCTCAACCTTTTTCACTTCAAGGCCCACCTCCTTCTCTGAAAATGTTTTGAAGGCCCAAACTAGAGAAAATGCTTATTTTATAGCTTTATTTATTAGCAAAACATTTATTTTGCCCTCTATTATTGTTTTATTTTTCTACATTATTTTAGTAAGAAATTATTTATATATATATATATATAATTTAATAATATATATTTTATTTTATTTTTAATTTTTTTTAAAAGCACCGACAGGTTCAAAGCTCCTGAATTCTTTATTTCAGTTATTCCTTACAACTACAGAGTATTTGGGCCTTTTCTTCAATAAATTAATCTGACAGGACAACAGGAGATTGCAAAAAACTCCTGCTGCTTTAAATTTAAACTGACTACTATCAGTGTTGCCAACTTAGCGACTTTGTCGCTAGATTTAGCGACTTTTCAGACCCCCCTAGCGACAAATTTTTTAAAAGGCGACTAGCGACAAATCTAGCAACTTTTTTGTGTGTTACTGGAGATTTTTATAGACTGTCGTTTGTCCATTACTGTACCGTTCCTACTATTCTCAACGAGCTGCGGGTGATGCCGGCGGCCCCTCCCCCGCCTTAGAGCACTGACAGGCGGCCCAGTCCTCATACAGCAGTCTCTCCTACCTGCAGCCTGACAGCAGATCACCCCTCTGCGTACCGACGACAAATGATTTAGCACCGGCAGTGTAAAGGTATCTCCCTTGTACAGTCAAACCGATCTGCTTCTCCTTTATTTTAACAATTTGATTTGACCGTTTATTCTTTTCTTGTTCACAATCAGAGATGTTTTAAGTGAGAGTTTCAGAACTTGTTAGAGTTTATTATGTCTGAGCGATTACTGCAAATTACTTATCTATAATGATATACTGTATTCAAACAGCAATCAATTTAGTTAAATTGACAAGCTTGCATAAAGCGTAGTGCAAATATAAATACCCCATTTATTTACCATAGGCTGTTAAACGGAAATGGTAGAACGTGATGACGTCAGTAATATGCAAATTAGCGTATGACGCAATCTAGCGACTTATAGCGACTTTTCGAGCAGAGCTTAGCGCCTTTTCGTTGACAATAGTTGGCAACAGTGACCACTATTCATCTCACTATTCATATCCATTAAAAATAATTGTAAAACACCGTAAAAACACGCTAAATCTGTTGAAACATCGATCTGAAGGCAGTTAAGTTTGCAGCTGGACATTATTGGAGTTCGCTGACAGGAACAGTTGAACAGCTGTTCACTGAAACACCACAGAGTCTCGCTGGATCCTACTGTACGGGCACGCATCCATTATAAAACACTCGCAGGACGTTAATTTGGACAACTATGCGGATATTTTAAAGTGTTCAGTGTTTGTGAATCAGCGGACTTGTGCGACTCTGATACAGTACGAGTCGCAGACGTGAGGCATGCGCGAGCTGGTTATTATAACTCTAATCATCGCTACCTTTACCTTTGCGTGACGGTTTGGTTTACACAATTAAGGACGTAGTCCTAGTTGACGCGCAGAGGTTGAAAATGTAAGCCACAGTCTGCATTTAACAGTGAGGCAGTTTTTGCACCGAGTCCGAATTAGCTTAATCAATCACAGAAAGCGGGAAATGCCATTACTTCGATCATTTTAATATGACATATTTAATAATGAAATCAAATAATTATAGTATAATATTTAAGTTAATTTTAAGCCATCTTGCGGCCCACCTGCAGGATCGCTGATGCCCACTAGTGTCCCTGGTTTAATCAATACTACTCACAGTATTTGATTTTTAGTATGCAGTATGCACCAAGCATTGATTTCATTAACTAAATCCATTGAAAAAGTAATTAATTAAATTATGAGGTGAAGATCTAAAATGAGTGAAACTAATTAGAAAATATAAATTAATTACTAAAACATTTTTGCAATACAGACAAAATAAAAAATGAAAGCTTATTCTAAATAGTATTCATTCATTTTTCTTCAGCTTAGTCCCTTATTTATCAGGGGTCACCACAGCGGAATGAACCACCAACTATTCCGGCATATGTTTTACGCAGCGGATGCCCTTCCAGTTGCAACCAAGTACTGGGAAAATTCTAAATATTAATAGACAGTATAATAATATATGGGTCAAACACAAAACATCCCCTTTTGGTATGTGCATTAAATTAAACTGATATAATAGAAATATTCCTAAAATCTACATAGACATATATACGTTTCACAGATTCATGACACAACATACTCATTCTGAACTGTACTTAAAAATATACTGTATTTAATTGCTTTTCTTTTGATTACAAACTTAACCAAAGGAATGTCAATGAATACGTATTTAAAATAATTAATCTTTGAATATACCGTCAAATTAGTCTAGTTCTTAATAAGTTTTTTGCTATATGAACTGCAATTACACTTAATGACACTTCAATTGATGTCTTTTGTAAATCATGACAAAAAATGTATGCAATGTAAGTTCTATACAGGAACTGATACTGAATAAACAATGCACCGAGTACACTGTGCACAGTATGCAAATCTGGATTTAAGTAAATTTGCATGCCATTACGCAATGTGCTCGTCTTGACTAATCTTGTCTTGAATGAGATTGTGGTTCACTTTCAAGTATAGTCAGCATACAGTATTAGATTTATGCTTCCAGCGGACTCTTTATCCATTCAAGATATGCATTTTTCATCAGTTCATGCATTGCCTGGGCATCAAACACATGACCTTGCTGTTTCTAGCGCACTGCCGTTTGAGCTACATTAATGCAGTCTGCATGCTAGCGTCTCATTCACAACATACTGTAAACCTTCCTGCTCTTTAGGTGCATTAAACGGAAGCGGCGTCAGATTAAATGTGTGGAGCGCAGGGCAGGTATCAGACGCTGCGGAGAGAAGCTGCTTGCCTCATTTCATGCTTGTCTGTTTAATCCGCTCAGTGCCTTGGAAACATCTCTCAGTGACGGCTTTTCCTGACAATCACACACGGACAGGACTCGATCCAGCCTCCCACATTTTTATCACAGTGCCTGAAACTGTGGGTGGAAGATTCACTCTCTCCAAACTCCACCTTTAGGAGAGTCTACTCTGCTCCCATTCGTCAGATGCTTCTACTCTGCTGTGATTGGTCTACTCTGCTTTGATTGGTCAAATGGTTTTACTCTGCTCTGATTAGTCAGACGGTTCTACTCTGCTCTGATTGGTCAGATGGCTTGACTCTGTTCGGATTGGTTTACTCTGCTCTGATTGCTCAGTTGGTTTTACTCTGCTCCCCTTGGTTTTCTCTGTTCTGATTGGTCAGATGGTTCTACTCTGCTCCCCTTGATTTTCTCTGTTCTGATTGGTCAGATGGTTCTACTCTGGTTTGATTGGTCAGACAGTACTCTGATTTGGTTTACTCTTTACTGATTGGTCAGATGGATCTACTCTGTTCTGATTGGTCAGACAGTTCTACTCTGCTCTGATTGGTCAGACAGTTCTACTCTGCTCTGATTGATTTACTCTGTACTGATTGGTCAGATGGTTCTACTCTGCTCTGATTTGTCAGACAGTTCTACTCTGCTCTGATTGGTTTACTCTGTACTGATTAGTCAGATGGTTCTACTCTGCTCTGATTTGTCAGACAGTTCTACTCTGCTCTGATTGGTTTACTCTGTACTGATTGGTCAGATGGTTCTACTCTGCTCTGATTGGTTTACTCTGTACTGATTGGTCAGATGGTTCTACTCTGTTCTGATTGGTCAGACAGTTCTCTTCTGCTCTGATTTGTTTACTCTGTACTGTTTGTTCAGACAGTTTTACTCTGCTCAGATTGGTCAGACGATTCTACTCTGCTCTCGGTGGTTCTCTCTGTTCTGGTTGGTCAGATGGTTCTACTCTGCTCTCTGTGGTTCTCTCTGTACTGATTGGTCAGACGGTTGTATTCTGCTCTGATTTGTTTACTCTGTAGTGATTGGTCAGACAGTTCTACTCTGCTCTGATTGGTCAGACAGTTCTACTCTGCTCAGATTGGTCAGACGGTTCTACTCTGCTCTCCTTGGTTTTCTGGGTTCTGGTTGGTCAGATGGTTCTACTCTGCTCTGATTGGTCAGACGGTTCTACTCTGCTCAGATTGGTCAGACGGTTCTACTCTGCTCAGATTGGTCAGACGGTTCTACTCTGCTCTTCTTGGTTTTCTCTGTTCTAGTTGGTCAGATGGTTCTACTCTGCTCTGATTGGTCAGACGGTTCTACTCTGCTCTGATTGGTCAGACAGTTCTACTCTGCTCCGATTGCTGTTTTGATTGGTCAGACAGTTCTACTCTGCTCTGATTGGGGTTTTGATTGGTCAGACAGCTCTACTCTGCTCTGATTGGTCAGACGGTTCTACGTTGCTCTGATTGGTCAGACGTTCCACTCTACTCTAATTGGTCAGACAGGTTTACACTGCTCTGATTGGTTTACTCTGTTTTGATTGGTCATGTGGTACTAATATCATCTGATTGGGCTACTCTGTTCTGATTGGGCAGAAAGATCTACTACGCTCTGATTGGTCTAGTCTGCTCTCATTGGTCAAATGATTGGTCAAGTGATTTAGACTGAACCAAATGTACATTACTACATCTGAATTTCAGCCCTTTGTGTACATGGCCACAGTATCCATTATGCTGTAAAAAAAACTCATATTTTCATCATAATGCTGAGTGCTTTCAAATAAATATATATATGTAGATGTATATATATGTAGATATATATATTAAAAAAGCAAAAACTGAAATCAAAATTTTACCTATTTTTTTCCCTGATTACAAATACTTGGTCTTTTGAATATGATTTAGAATGCAATACCCACAAAAATAAGTAGTGAAGGTATATAAATATGAAATATGTAGTGATATAATATATATATATATATATATATATATATATATATATATATATATATATATATATATATATATATATATATATATATATATTACTATTTACTCATATTTTCATCTTTACAATGACTGATTTTAAATTAAATGCTTTTTTGAGTCTAATGTGTTACTTTTAATAAGAATTGCTGCTCTTTTAGTCCATAACTTGGTATGCATTATGCATTATTATTGGTCTACTTCTCTGCTTTGATTGTTCAGATGCCCCAGCCTGTTGTGATTGAACAAAACTAAACACCCATTACCACATCTGAATATCAGCTCTTCCTCTACCCTATGAACAGTAATGATGGCATTGGTTGAACTGCATTAGTTCAAGAACAAATCCTCATTCACAGTGGATTTGCTTTCACAGCACAGAAAACAGCATATTCTCATGTTGACAACACAAATCAAACGCTTTCAGGCCTCAGAAACAACCAGTGTCTGACTGTCAAAATAGACGTTGTTTGTGGCCAGCCAATAAAGACCATAGAATGGAATTATACGCAAATTGGATACAAACCTATGTAAGTTCTTGCAAGAAGACTGGAAATTCAGCTTATAATCTGCTATTTCTTTTGGTAGCGAACCAGTTTTGAAACTCCGCAGACGTTTTACAGTACATTCAGAAACATAAAAGGGACACTTAATGTTGATTTGTGCTAAACAAGCATGAACTAAATTCTTAAACCGCAAGCCAATGTTCATGTTAACATATCCTACAGTATATCCAGGCTGGCCCAAAACTCAACATGATCAAAGCACACGTCTCATCTCCAATTCCGTCTCTTTTCCGACCGATCTTTCAAAGGCTTTGACACGTTAAAGCATCACAGTGACATTGTCAGAAAGTATCTGGGTCGCGTTCGGCATTTCACCTTGACCTGTCCTGTCATACGTACAGCACAAAAGGGCTCTTGGACTGGAGCTGACAGCTTGAGTTCTCATCAGAAAGCAGTGCTTCAGAGCGTATAGCTACTTAAAGGATTGTAGACAAAGAGTGAAAGATCAAAAGGAGAACTCAAAGATGGCACAAGGACAGGGACTGCAATTTGCTCAATTACTTGGCATCATTACAGCTTCATTGGCACCACTGGGATGCCACTGAGAGCATTTAAGGACATTAAGGCTAGAAAAATATTCTCCGCAAGTATTGGAGTCAGTTTGAGGTCAGTTGATGCTATTTTATTCAGCACGCATATAAATGCATCGCCCAAAAAAATATTACGCAAATTAGATTATCAGGTTTCACTTTACATTAAGTGGCCTTAACTACTATGTACTGCATCAAAAAATAAATATAATGTATTTACTGTGTTGCAGAACAATTCTGGTGCTCTTGAGGTGGGATACGGGTAGGGTTTTGGACAGGTTTGGTGGTATGAGTAGGTTTAAGGGTGAGCTAAGGTGTAAGGGATGGTGCAATTAAAGATGTAATAACAGAAATTATTTACAGATGTAATTACATGCATGTTTTTAAACATGTTGTTAGCAAAGTTTTAATCAATCAATAGTACAATGTAAAAGCATGTACTTGCACAGTAAGTACATTGTAACAAATGATTTATTTTTAATTCAAATACATATTAGTTAAGCCCACTTAATATAAAGTGGGACCAAATATTATAATGGATCATGTGACACTAAAGACTGGAGTAATGATGATGAAAATATAGCTTTGCGTCACTAGAAACAACTTTTTTACCTTATTATTAAGCTATAATCTAAATAATACTTGGTGAACTGGGGTCAATTTGACCTCACCACTTAAAACCTCCAGAATATATACAAAAGATATATATATATATATATATATATATATATATATATATATATATATATATATATATATATATATATATATATATATATATATATATATATATATATATATATATATATATATATATATATATATTTTGTTGACAGCCTAAATATGGCTTTAAATAAACCCTGTATTAACAGACATCAAACGTTGAATGTTGTCAAACTGACGCCTTGGATAATAGAAGGATAATAGACATAAATTAAAATATTTTAAAGGGGTCATGAACTGAAAAAACAAAAATCCCTTGATCTTTATATATTTGACAACTCACAGTACTATAAAAACATCCCACAAGTTTCAGAGCTCAAATCTTTTTGGTTCATCCGAAATCCACTAATATTGAAGGCAGTCTGAAAAAACGACAGGATCTGGAATGTTCAACTCTATGATGTAATAGGGTGCATAAGCTCCGCCTCCACATATGATCCACACCCTTTAATATGCAAAACTGCCAGCCAATCATAACAGTGGGCGTTTAGTTCTAACATAGGCCATACCCACTCAAACAGAGCATTCTGATAAAGGGTCGAAAATAGCCCAGAAAATAGTCATTTAGTTCTCAACTTTTATGCTTTTAGGTTATTATATTGCTAGCATTATAAGTAGTGCTGAGTTACTCCCGATTAATCGCACCACAAATAGAAGTTTGTTTTGACATAAGATAAGTGTGTGTTTTATGTATATGTAATACAAACACATCCATAACAACAAATTGCATCAATATATTTAAATGTATATATAATTTGTATTATATATATATATATATATATATATATATATATATATATATATATATATATATATATATATATATATATATATATATATAAATAAATATATTTAAATTCTAAATATAAAAAAAACAAATATAGTTCTCAAATATATGTACGCATGTATGTATTTATATAAACACAACAGGTATACTATATATATTATGTCAAAACAAACTTTTATTTTGGATGTGATTAAAGGTGCAGTATGTAACTTTGACACCCAGTGGTTGAACTAGGTATTGCATTTTTGGATCAAAACAAATGCAAGCGCAGGCTGCCAGATTGAGGACCAACAGGAGCGAGTCTGACGATCAAGCCTAAAGGCTGATTTAAATCGTGTTCTAAATAAAAGCAACGGCACGTGACAGAAGAAATATTCTCCACATTAAGAGGAGTTTTTGTCCTAACCAACACCTTGAATTGATGTATTAAAAGCGGCTTCTATTTCTTGAAGCTAAACAACAGAAAACTGACAATGATCACCTCAGGTACACCTCGTGCTTTATTCAGTGTTAAATGCTAATAATGTGAGTTTGAATGCCATTTTACATGACATTTATTGCCATACTACTGAAAGCAGCAGCAGATAGTTAATAATAACTTTAATTATAGCTGAACTTTAGAACTGTGACTTTTTTTTCAGAGGTTTAATGTGTATTAAATAGATTATAAACCTTACCATTTCGTTGGAGTGCAGTGAGTGCACTATTCTGTGCTTCTGAATGGTTGCGTTTACATTTCTGTCATGTTTCGTCTGGTGCAAACAACCAAATTGCTTATCACTGCAAATCTCGTTACAATGCAACCTTCTCAACCAACGTTTATGCTCGTAATATTTATATTATTTGCTAATTAATAACCATCTCATGTGGAACTCTGAATCTGCGTCTCATTTCCGAGTCTGCTACTGTCTACCGGAGGTCGCATTTCAGTCACGGGTGCATGCTTTGAGAACCTTTCTGAATGAATGAATGAATGAAATATGCTATTTTCCATCAAGGCAACCCAGGCTGCAGAAATATAATTGGCTAAAGTGGCAGTGGACGAGTTAAAAGAACCAAAACAAAGACAGATGTTTCAGCACGTAACGCACATTTTCAATGCAGAATATCTGACTTCAGCATTGTTTTTCAGATAAATGAGAACGTTCACTTAGCATGTTTCTGAAATATCTGCAAACATATTATGTTATTAATATGCTTTAGGAGAGGCAAAGACTCATACAACACCTTTAATCGCAATTATTAAATACCCAGCACTACTTATAATGCAAATTTTTGTTCCAAAAATCATCAAAATTGAGAAGTAAAGAGTATTTTCTCATCAGTTTTCGACCCTTAATCCGAATGCATATTTAATCGCGATTAATTTTTGCCCAGCCCTAATTATAAGTGGACCTCGCAGAACAGTACAAATAAAATTAAAAAACGAGCTAGTTTATAACCCCATTAAATTCCAATAATATGTCACATGTTTAATGTATTATTTTGATTCAAATAACTGCTTCGTTTGTTGAGCACAGACCTCAAAAAGGATGCTTGATTTTGCATCTTGTAACCACCTCTACGTACTTGCGTAGCATATATTTCCGCAATTAATGTCCAATAATATTTTCCCCCATTTTGTAGCAACATCAACCCACAAACAAGGAGAGAGAGAGAGAGAGAGAGAGGGAGAGAGAGAGAACGTTAAGCAATTATATCATCATGATCGACTATTATACAGTGCTGTTTGGATCTTCTGGAAGAGTAGTTCAGAAAATAAAAAACGTAATCTGTGCAAAACTGCAGCATCAGTGCAGCGACCGGGAGAAACATAGCAGCTTTATCTGGAAGTGCGTGCATTGTTGCGAGCGAATCCGACGGATGATTTTTTTGCACTTGTGACCGGGTGCCTTTTAGATGAGCGGTGGAGTCCGCAGGCCGCAGCGAGAGCTAGAAGTGGAATACCTGCTGCTGGCCTGGCTGCAGTTTGGGGAAATCCTCCTGCTGTTTTCGGCTGCGGCGCTCCAGGCTGCTCTGCTGGAGGTGTCGCAGGCGGGACGCGGCAGATGCTTGTGCCAGTTTTGCCGAGCCCGGAGGAGTGCCTACAGGCTGAGGACACGAGAGAGAGAGAGAGAGAGAGAGAAAGAGAGAGAGAGAGAGAGAGAGAGAGAGAGAGAGAGAGAGAGAGAGAGAGAGAGATTCAGTAAACAACAGCAGGCCGGGATGGAGAGTGACCGTGTTTGTTTAGCCATGAGATTACGCTTCAATAATTCACATTTGTTGGAAGAAGAAGAAGAAATAGAGGCTCTGCAACAAAAACATCTCTGATGTTGATATAAAAGAGGCCTTCGTGGAGTATTATAGAGAATATGAGAGAGCTGTGTTGTTTTATTAGACTGTAAAAATGCTGGGTTGTACATGAAAACAGAAAATATTATATTAAATTATATTATATTATATTATATTAAATTATATTAAATTAAATTAAATGATATCATATTCATTCATTCATTTTCTATTCGGCTTAGTCCCTTTATTAATCCAGGGTCGCCACAGCGCTATCAACCGCCAACTTATCCAGCACGTTTTTACGCAGCGGATGCCCTTCCAACCGCAACCTAATTCTGGGAAACATTCACACACTCTCCTTCACACACATACATTATGGACAATTTAGCCTACCCAATTCACCTGTACCGCATGTCTTTGGACTGTGGGGGAAACCGGAGCACCCGGAGGAAACCCACGCGAACGCAGGGAGAACATGCAAACTCCACACAGAAACGCCAACTGACCCAGCCGAGGCTCAGCGACCTTCTTGCTGTAAGGCGACAGCACTACCTACTGCACCAGCGCGTCACCCTATATTAAATTATATTTTATCGAATTATATTATATCATATTATATTCATTCATTCATTTTCTTTTCGGCTTAGTCCCTTTATTAATCCAGGGTCGCCACAGCGGAATGAACCACCAACTAATCCAGCACATGTTTTACGCAGCAGATGCCCTTCCAGCCGCAACCCATCTCTGGGAAATCATATTATATTTTATTATATTATATTATGGCGACGCAGTGGCGCAGTAGGTAGTGCTGTCGCCTCACAGCAAGAAGGTCGCTGGTTCGAGCCTCGGCTGGGTCAGTTGGCGTTTCTGTGTGGAGTTTGCATGTTTTCCCTGCGTTCACGTGGGTTTCCTCCGGGTGCTCCGGTTTCCCCTACAAGTCCAAAGACATGTGGTACAGGTCAATTGGGTAAGCTAAATTGTCCGTAGTGTATGTGTGTGAATGAGTGTGTATGGGTGTTTCCCAGAGATGGGTTGCGGCTGGAAGGGCATCCGCTGCGTAAAAACATGCTGGATAAGTTGGCGGTTCATTTCGCTGTGGCGACCCCGGATTATTAAATGGACTAAGCCGAAAGAAAATGAATGAAAGAATGAATATTATATTATATTATTATATATAGTGAATGAGTGTGTATGGGTGTTTCCCAGAGATGGGTTGCGGCTGGCATTCGCTGCGTAAAAACATGCTGGATAAGTTGGCGGTTCATTGCGCTGTGGCGACCCCGGATTAATAAAGGGACTAAGCCGAAAAAAAAATGAATTAATGAATGAATATTATATTATATATCATATCATATTATCAAATTATATTTTATTAAATTATATTATATCATATTTTATCATATTAAATTAAATGATATATTATATCAAATTATATTATATTATATCAAATTACATTATATTATACAAAGATGTAACATTTATTAATATTTCATACTTAATTTTATTTAATATTTAATATGAAGTCCAAATGTGAGAGAAAACACAAAAAAATATATAATAATACCAAAATAATAATAATAATAATAATAATAGGGCAACGCCTCACAGCAAGAACGTCGCTGGGTTGCAGGTTCGAACCTCGGCTGGGCTGGGTCAGTTGGCGTTTCTGTGTGGAGTTTGCATGCGCGTGGGTTTCTTCCGGGTGCTCCGGTTTCCCCCACAGTCCAAACACATGCAGTACAGGTGAATTGGGTAAGCTAAAATTGTCCATAGTGTATGAGTGTGAATGTGTGTGTGGAGGTTCCCAGAGATGGGTTGCGGCTGGAAGGGCATCCGCTGCGTAAAATCGTGTTGGATAAGTTGGCGGTTCATTCCGCTGTGGCGACCCCGCAAGGGACAAAGCCGACAAGAAAATGAATGAATGAATGAATAATAATAATAATTATTATTATTATTATTATTAAATAATGACCTGTTTAGTGTCATGGGTATGGGAGACCCTATCCCTATAGTAATAATTGAAATTCCATTTTAATATAGCATTGTATTAACATAAAACACTTATAATTGTTATAAATTATCAAACTATAATATTAATGGAAAAAATATTTAAAAAAAAATTTAAATACTGAAAATGTTCATTCAGGTATAGCTGGCAATTAATAAAATATATAATATATTAATTAAAATAGTAAATAAACAGCAAGTAAACACTGAGTTATATGTGAAATTAAGAAAGTACTCTTTAGTGTAAAAAGCATCCAATTTTTACAACTTCCCACACACTGACAACACCCTGCGTGCGTCCTGCTGTATTTGTGGCAGCAGGATTCTGGAGCAAAGCGAGAAAAAGAGAGAGAGAGAGAGAGAGAGAGAGAGAGAGAGAGAGAGAGAGAGAGAGAGAGAGAGAGAGAGAGAGAGAGAAAGAGTAAGTGTGTGTGTGTGTGTGTGTGATAGAGCAGCAGTAGTGTTGACTGACACCCTGCATGCGTGTGTGAGAGCTGAGATTAACACTGCTTCACACTTTTGCACTCTTTCATTGAGAGACAGCAGTTTTACTCATCATAATCTGTTAATTTACCCTAGGGATGGGCTATACCACATTTTTAATGCGATATGATACAACTTTATAACAATACTGCTCATTAGTTTTATGGTTTATATATAAATATACACACATACACACACACAATACCTTACAAAAGTCTTTTCATCTATCCAAATTTTAGGAACAACAAATAATACCAGTAGACTAAGGAACAGCTTTTTCCCCAGAGCTATCTCCCTTTTGAACTCTGCCCTCCACTGACTCTTTGCCCCCTAATACACCCCCCACTCTCCTCATAACTTATACTCCTCATAATCATTGCACTATTTAAAAATTGCACATATTCATTGCACTGATTCATTTATTTGAACTGTACATACCCACTGCACATTTGTAATTATGTACATACCAACTGTACATATACATTTGTAATTGTTTATCTATCTGCACACTTGTAATTATTAATAGCAACCTGTACATATATCCATCTATTGTAAATCTCTGTTCATAGCTAATACAACCTGTATATAATGTTCATAGTACATCCATCTGTAAATATCACCATAGTTTTTCTATAACTGCACTTTATAACTTATACCTTTATCCTGCACTTGCTGCTATTGCACTCCTGGTTAGACCTAAACTGCATTTCGTTTCCTTGTACTTGTACATGTGTAATGACAATAAAGTTGAATCTAAAAAATCTAATCTAATAATAACTTGACTTCTAGTTGATCATTTGGTATCAGAAGTGGCTTATATGAAAGGCAAAGGCCTCTAGATTACGCTTATTTGACCAAAATAAAATATGATCATGCCTTGATTTTTTATTCTTTCATTAGGACAGTAAGGTCTGACTTTGCTTAGACAAAAGTCTTGTCACTAAACAGAAATAATGTCCAGTATAGAATGTAAAGTCATGCTGCAGTGGAGAAGGAGTTAATATTGTGTCTGACTCCCATGAGCTTGGAGGACTGCATCATACATCTCTGCAATGACTCAAATCACTTATTAATAAAGTCATCTGGAATGGCAAAGAAAATGTTCTTGCAGGACTCCCAGAGTTCATCAAGATACTCTGGATTCATCTTCAATGCCTCCTCCTTCATCTTACCCCAGACATGCTCAATAATGTTCATCTCTGGTGACTGGGCTGGCCAATCCTAGAGCACCTTGACCTTCTTTGCTTTCAGGAACTTTGATGTGGAGGCTGAAGTATGAGAAGGAGCGCTATCCTGCTGAAGAATTTGCCCTCTCCTGTGGTTTGTAATGTGATGGGCAGCACAAATGTCTTGATACCTCAGACTGCAGATCTCTCACACGCCCCAATACTGAATGTAACCCCAAACCATGATTTTTCCTTCACCAGACTTGATTGATTTCTCTGAGAATCCTGGGTCCATGCGGGTTCCAGTAGGTCTTCTGCAGTATTGTGATGATTCGGATGCAGCTCAACAGATGATTTATGGGAAAATCTACCTTCTGAATTTCCAAATGATCAACTAGAAGTCAAGTTATTATTTGTTGCTCTTACAACTGAGATCGATGACAAGACTTTTGCAAGACTTTTATACTTACACAGTATATATTCACAATGTGTGTGTATGTATGTATGTATACTGTATTTCAACTGTGGACCCATATATAATTTTACTAAGTAATGTTCAAATATTATATTATTTAAAATTATTTAAAAATGTACAAAATATAACAATATTTACAATAATTCTGATTTCAGCTGTATCCTGTTCTTCTAAATACATTTTGTCAGTAGTTTCCTGTGGTAAATGTGTCGCGGATGCAGTGAAATGAGTGTAAATCTGCAGTGTGGAGACTGATGAATACAGGAGTTGATTTAGACGGCATGTTTTTGTGTCGTCTGTTTGTTCTCAGCTCCTTAAGGTTTTGCTTTAAAGACTTTAAGCTTGTTAAAATTGATCCGCTACCAGTGTCACAACATTACTGTCGCTGTGCTGAAGAACAACCGTTTGACATGATAAAGACTGAGAGAAAGAGAGAGAGAGAGAAACAACTAAGATCAAGATGCTTACTCGCAGTTGTCTGTTGTGTCAAAATGTTATACATCTGTAATAATTGATACGGCTAATGATAATTTGCACGCAGCTTTTTTTTTTACAATTATTTCTTTTTTTAACAAGCTGTTGTTATTGATGGCTTTGAGGAAACACATGATGTTCAGTATTCAGCATTACGGGAGATTTCTGAACTATTAAATATTAAATTATTAATACGGATTAATATTTTTATATTAGAGTAAAAATAGAACTTAATAAAGAAAATGTCAAATAAACATTAAAAATATTATATCAGAGTTACAGTGTGAGAAAAAAAACCTTATTAACTGCATCAAATATAATAACAATAATAAAATAATAAATTATTATTAATAATAATATTAATAATAATACCAATAAATAAAATACATTAATGCTTTTATATTAATTTATTTAATTATTAACTTAATATAATGCCAAACAACAATAAAAACCTAGCTTCTTTTTCATTCATTCATTTTCTTGTCGGCTTTGTCCCTTGCGGGGTCGCCACAGCGGAATGAACCGCCAACTTATCCAGCACGATTTTACGCAGCGGATGCCGTTCCATTCGCAACCCATCTCTGGGAACTTCCACACACACATTCACACACATACACTATGGACAATTTAGCCTACCCAATTCACCTGTACTGCATGTCTTTGGACTGTGGGGGAAACCGGAGCACCCGGAGGAAACCCACGCGAACCCAGGGAGAACATGCAAACTCCACACAGAAACGCCAACTGACCCAGCCCAGCCGAGGTTCGAACCTGCGACCCAGCGTCGTTCTTGCTGTGAGGCAACAGCACTACCTGCGCCACTGGGTTGCCTCCTAGCTTCTTTATAATAATATAATATAATATAATATAATATAATATAACATAACATAACATAACATAACATAATATAATATAATATAATATAATATAATATAATATAATATAATATAATATAATATAATATAACCAGTACTGGATTGCAGCTGGAAGGGCATCCGTTGCGTAAAACATGTGCTGGATATGTTGGTGGGTCATTCCGCTGTGGCGACCTCTGATAAATAAAGGGACTAAGCCAAAGGAAAATGAATGAATAATATAATATAATATAATATAATATAATATAATATAATATAATATAATATAATATAATATAATATAATATAATGTAATATAATATAATACACTAAATGAGCATAATAATACAAAGGAAATAATGGTGGTAAAAGAAATAAACAATATTAAAAAGAACAATCAGGTCATATTAACGGTTTCAATGAAAATGCAAAGAGGCAGTGAATAGGGGCAGTGATTACTGATCTATTTAATATTGTATTTTTATTATATAAGACTTCGTAGATTCTCAGTGATGGGTTGCAGCTGGAAAGGCATCCGCTGCGTAAAACGTGCTGGATAAGTTGGCGGGTCATTCCGCTGTGGCGACCCCGGATTAATAAAGGGACTAAGCCGAAAAGAAAATGAATTAATTAATGAAGGTTTAGTAGACTTTATTTAGACTATAAAAGTAGAATTGAAATTGGTTAAGAATTATTTGCAATTTTAAGAGATATAAAAAGTAAAAAAACACACATTTAAGTATTAGACAAGTTAAGGGACACTTAATTACTTACTTGCAGGGCTTGACATTAACTTTTTTGATCACCAGCCACTGTGGCTAGTAGATTTCCAACATTACTAGCCACTCGCCATTTTCACTAGCCACACTTTTGTTGTTGGGAAAATATATATTATATGCTTAAATTTGACTTTGACATGCTAAAATGACTTGATTTAGATGTTGTGTTATCTCCACATGCCTTCTCATTCATTTCACTTCTTGTGTGTATTAGCTTGCTCAGTCAGCATGAGCAAATGGGTTGTGTCGCAATACAATCAGTTTTTATTTCACAGGACTTTTTAGGGCTCAAAATTAAGGATTTACCAAATTTATCTCTGACCACACCAAATAAGTATTTGTTAGCCACAATTTTTTAATGTGTCAAAACAAGGAAAATATAGCTGTATAGGTGCACTTTTTAATTCAACAAAATTTTTCTTTAAAAAAACATTTAAAAAAAGAATTAGTGTTTCCCAGAGATGGGTTGCGGCTGGAAGGGCATCCGCTGCGTAAAATCGTGCTGGATAAGTTGGCGGTTCATTCCGCTGCGGTGATCCCAGATTAGTAAAGGGGCGAAAAGAAAATGAATGAATGAAAAGAATTATTGTCATGTATCTAAAATATGCACAGTAATGCGTCCTGACTAAAAGTCCCAATTACCAGTTAACTACACATAAACGGGGAGTAATCTCCCATTAAAGCAATGTTATTGTAAAAAATATATAATTAAACCATATTAACAAAAATAACTAAGCAAAAGAAAGCAGGTGAAACATACCGTGTTTGATAATGAAAGAATGGTCACGCACACAGGGGCGCCCCCACGTACACGGCCACCCCTGGGTAAACTCTGGCCACCCCTGTGGCCACCCCAATATGATTTTTCTATTGATATTATTAATTTAAATATACTTATGTAAATTTCCAATGTTTCTATAAATAAATAAAATGCAGCTACTAAATTATTGTTTGTGCCACTGATGCTGCTGATTCACTGCCCCTCTCCCTCCCCCAGTGGCAGATAGGCAAAGGCAATATGCCTAATGCCAGGGCGGCAACTTGCTGGGGGCGGCACGCAGAGACGGTGCAAAAAAAATCTCCTAGTAAAAGCATTGGGATACGATTAACTTTATGCAAGTGTATTAACTTGGAGTGGCAATCCCAGAATAAAGACGTTAGGGGCCGTTCACAATTGGCATGTTTTGCACGCGTTCTCTATGTGCAACCGAAACAATGCTGGTAAAAGCAAACTGACGCATGCACGCAGAAAACCATTCCCATGCGCCAATAAAATACGCGCCGATCATGCGTCGTGAAACCAGAGTAACAGCCTTTTGTGCAGAGGTGTCGGCACGCAGCGAGTTTTGAAAGTCGACAAATCTAAAGTTTATATAATATGATGATGATGTTACTTTCACTAAGCATGGCTATAAAGCAGAAAGGAGGGATAAAGAGTAAGGGAGCTAAGACTTCATAACATTAATTCTCGGCCATTAGTCGGGTCTAAGAGCACAGATAATTCTATTAAACATTTTTTTGTATTCTTTAGAATTGTCATAACTAATATTCATGCAAAAGATTTCTTAAGTGATCTTAGCATATCACTCCAGTTGTTACATTGTTTTTCAGTAACATAGGATTGATTTCTGTAATTTATTTAGAATAATAATTGTATAATAATATTAATAATAATTGTATTTATTTAGAATAAATATAAATATATTGTTATAAAAGCGAAGAAGGTTGCTGCGTCGCAGGTTCGAGCCTCGGCTGGGTCAGTTGGCGTTTCTGTGTGGAGTTTGCATGTTCTCCCTGCGTTTGCGTGGGTTTCCTCCAGGTGCTCCGGTTTCCCCCACAGTCCAAAGACATGCGGTACAGGTGAATTGGGTAGGCTAAATTGTCCGTAGTGTACGAGTGTGAATGAGTGTGTGTGAATGTTTCCCAGAGATGGGTTGCGGCTGGAAGGGCATCCGCTGCGTAAAACACATGCTGGATAAGTTGGCGGTTCATTCCGCTGTGGCGACCCCAGATTAATAAAGGGACTAAGCCGAAAAGAAAATGAATGAAGGAAAAATATAACAATGACACCCTCGCTAGAATCACCACTGCCCTCCCGGATCGTTGTTGACAGCACGCACACACCTTCGATAGACAGCAATGGCAATTTAATATTTACCTTAAGGTACATCAATAGAGGAAGCTGCATTAATAATATTGTGGCTCAAAAAGGAATATGAATAAATGATATTATTAGGGTCTGTATAGTGAGTGTGTGCGTATATAGTAATGCCTTTTGTTCAGTTTGTTCATTTGTTTGATTAATGAGCTATTAATTAACTTTTTTTAACTTAATTTTAGGCATGGCATATACTGTATGCTGTTCAATAAAAGTATGTGAAAAATAACTGAAAGGTTATTTATATATATATATAAATAATATATATATATATAACCTTTCAGTTATTTTACATATAACATTGCACTGAATTCATTATTTTTTTGTGTGCCACCCCAAGATTTGGTGTGGCCTCTTCTTGCCACCCCTAAGAAAATTTTCTGGGGGCGCCACTGCACGCACACATGGTTAATATAGGCCTGTTAATAATCTGTTCAAAGAATGATTAAAATGAAAGCAGTGACCGCTGCTGCTTACAAAAGAATATGTGTACTTTTTTTAAAAATCTTGAGCTCTTAAACGCAGCAGGACTGTGGGTCCACGATCATCGCTCTCTGTCCAGTCTATTTCAAGGGAACCGATAGCACCAGTTGCGCTTCCTCTAGGCACGGTTGTTTAGTGCAAGTAAACGGGAGCACGTGCTTTTTAACAGTCGCGCGCATCACATCACCTGTGCGCGCGAGTGATCATCCTCTCGTTCAGTATTTACCTGCTTTCGAACACAGTTATTTTGTGCTGCTTCTCGATTCTAAGATCAGATTTGCATGAGTATTGGGCCATGCTTATTGTCGAACCCTGCTTTTAAGAACACTACAATTTAAAAATGATTTCAACCAGCCAAAGTGGCTAGTGGAGGTCTCTGTCTAACCCGCCAGAGCTGAAATCTACCCACATTTGGCGGGTTGGCAGATGTTAATGTAAAGCCCTGCTTACTTGCAAGCATGTTTGGTGCGATTTTTAGACCAGCGCAACCCTAATTTTCACGTTTTGTGCCACTGTGTTTAAATAGCAAATCCATTTGTGTCACTTTGTGCTTAACAAACGAAATTAAATATGTAGGCTAATGGATGTCTTCAGTGGAGTGTACAACACTGTTTCCTTACTCCACGAAAGTAAAGGAGTAAAGTAAAGAGTAAAAGTAAAGTAAAGAGAAAGTAAAGAGGCTGAATGGAGGAGGCTCGTTCTTTATCCTTGCGCTGCAGATGCTCTGTTTAACAGTTTTCTCGCTAGTGAAGCATTCAGTTTTTCCACTTACAAAATACACCATGTAAATAGCAAATGCGCTATGGCACGACTCAACTGACTCCTAAAGGGAATGGGAGATGAGACTCTGATGAGTTATGGGTGTGTTTTGAGCATAACGTGCATTCAACCAATGTATGTTATGCTCAAAACACACCCATAACTCATGAAGAGAATAAACACAACCCTGTTAGAACATAACGCCAGGGCGCAAAACAGTAGTTTTCCGTCCTTAAAATAGCCAAAGTGGATTCGGACATTCCCTTAATGCCTTTGCGCCATGTGCTTTAGACTTAGCGCCTCAATTGTTAAAATAGAGCCCTTATTGTTAATACTAAAGCTCACTCAAGCTGTCTAGTAAGATGCACCATCAGAGCTGGCAGAGAGGACAGATGAATAGGTTTTGTGTCAGAGTGCATTAGCAAAGTCAGGAAAAAGTCCAGTGTTTAGCCAGAGGTTATGGAGAGCAGGACAGGCAGCTGCAGGTTACTGTACCTCTCTCCACAGAGAGTTGCTGATCCACTGTCCTGTCCCGTCCACACGGACCACCCGCACTCTCACTGGAGCTCTCTCAAACGCCTGCCGCAGTGTTTGTGTGTGTGTGTGTGTGTGTAGTCGTGTGTGTGAAGAATAAAACAAACAAACATACATCATTCCCCCAAATCTCCAGAACAAACGTTTTAAAAAACAAAACAAAAGTAAACAAACATGAATTTAAGGTTATTCACTGGATATATTAATGAAACTTACTGTTAATTTACAGATTTTTACTGTAGTATTTTTTACAGTAGCAGTTTTACAGTTTTTTTTTACCATTGAAAGTATCACATACAGTATATACAGTTGAAGTCAGAATTATTAGCCCCACTTTTTATTTTTTTCCCCAATTTCTGTTTAATTGAGAGAAGATTTTTTCAACACATTTCTCAACATAATAGTTTTAATAACTCATTTCTAATAAGTGATTTATTTTATCTTTGCCATGATGACAGTAAATAATATTTGACTAGATATTTTTCAAGACACTTCTATACAGCTTAAAGTGACATTTAATTTAAATAAAAAAAAAACTGCTTTTATTCTAGCCGAAATAAAACAAATAAGACTTTCCCCAGAAGAAAAAATATTATCAGACATACTGTGAAAATTTCCTTGCTCTGTTAAACATCATTTGGGAAATATTCAAAAAAGAAAAAAAAAATCAAAGGGGGGCTAATAATTCTGACTTCAACTGTATATATTCCCATAAATTACAATTAGATTTAAACAGTAATTCAGGTTTTTACCTCCAGCTCTGCCTTTATCTTCTCCTCCTCATCCTCGTCCTCCTTCATCCCAGAAGCAGCGATGACTGGAGGTGTGGAGGAAGGTCGTGGCCCATCAGAGGTCGAAGGTCGTCTCAGTTTGACGGGGGGCGTCTGGGATTGAGTCGGGACTTCAGCTTCTTCTCTGTTCTCAAACTTCTCCAGCTTCTACAAAAACAAGATGAGCAACTTAACTCCAAGTACTGCATGGTATATACACTCACTTTATTAGGTACACCTTACTAGTACCGGGTTGTACCCCCTTTTGCCTTCAGAAATGCCTTAATCCTTTGAGGCATAGATTCAACAAGCTACTGGAAATATTCCTCAGAGATTTTGTTCCATATCGACATGATAGCATCACACAGTTGCTGCAGATTAGTCGGCTGCACATCCATGATGCGAATCTCCCGTTCCACCACATCCCAAATGTGCTCTATTGGATTGAGCTCTGGTGACTGTGGAGGCCATTTGAGTACAGTGAACTCATTGTCATGTTCAAGAAACCAGTCTGAAATGATTCGCCCTTTATGACATGGGGTGTTATCCTGCTGGAAGTAGCCATCAAAAGATGGGTACACTGTGGTCATAAAGGGATGGACATGGTCAGCAACAATACTTAGGTAGGCTGTGCCATGTTCAAAGTCACTTAAATCACCTTTCTTCCTCATTCTGATGCTCAGTTTGAACGGCAGCAGATCGTCTTGACCATGTCTACATGCCTAAATGCATTGAGTTGCTGCCATGTGATTGGCTGATTAGAAATTTGCATTAACGAGTAGTTAGACAGTTGTACCTAATAAAGTGGCCAGTGAGTGTATATAACATTTGATTACAAGGCTGTCTAGAATACTTGATTCTGTCTGATGTGTATAAAATATTTCTAGTCGAAATATTCCCAGCTTAAATAAACAGCTATGTTAAATTTCAGGACCTAAATTACAAACCCTGCCAATTCAAGTCATTAAAATGCAATCACTTCAATGCAATTCAAATTCATTATTGTTTTCAGTTAGTGCTGTTCGACAAGCTTTTTACGTCAATACGTTTGGGATTGATTTTCTTCCATAATACATGTCTTTTTCCAAAAACACTCACGCTCTTCACACTCTTGTTTATGGTGATAACTTCTCCACTGCTGTTGGTTGTGAGCCCAAGGCCTGATGGGAAACTTCGCCGGGGAGGAGGAGGGGGAGGAGATTTGGACGGCTTCTCTGTACGATACCGTTGAACTGTCAATTCACCTGATCAATCAAATCAAATCATTAAACATACATCTTTGGATTTACCAGTCGAATCATAAACCAACAGAGCCAAATTATACAATTCACATTATATTATTACAGTGCTCAGCATAATTGAGTACACTCCCTTGGAAAATTAACAATTGAATCCGTTTCTCAGTGAATACAGCCAATATATTTAGCTGCATTTAAACAAAGTAGTTTTATGAAACATTTATATCCATTAAAATAAGAGTGCGCTTTTAGGAATTTAAAGATAATACATTTAAAGAATATACAAAAATACAAACTACAAAAAACTGAGGGATTTTACACCTGTAGATCGATTGTTTTGTTCTGAAACAGGGATTAAAATGATTACTATCTTTATATTTGTTCTTGGTGCAGTTCGTTTTCACACGGCAACGTTTCTAAACACACCACACAGTTAAAACAAGTGAGTAATCTCTCCTCACACTGGTCAGAGTTTCAGGGTTTATTTTTCAGAGTGCCATGGATTCCGCTCAGCTGTCATATGTCGTTATTTTAATTTATGATGATGAGCAACAAGACATTATAAGCGAAAAGGTGCACTTTAATTTCTTTCGAGGTTTTTTTTCCTTTACATTCGTCAATTGGTGAAGATTTGTTCCTCGCCACTGTCGCCACTGGCTGGTTTTGTTTGGGACTTGTGGAGCTGCGCATCGATGGATTTGCTCTTCAGTGTTTGAACTTTCAGCAGGGAACATTAAACCATACTGAACTGAACGTGTTCATCGAACATGGACCTTTAGCTTGCACTGGGGCGGCTTGCTGCCGAGTGTGACGTGGCTGGGATGAGAATGAGCACCTTCAAATCTGAGACCATGGTGCTTCACCGGAAAAAGGTGGTTTGCCATCTCTAGGTCGGAGGAGAGTCCTTACCCCAGGGGAAAGAATTCAAGGCCAAATCCCAATTCTACCCCTTAGCCCTTCCCCTTACCCCTACCCCTCGTTTTGCTCGTTCACTTTAAGGGATAGGGGTGTCCCAATTCTCTTTAGCTTGAAGGTGAAGGGCTAAGGGGAAGGGGGGAATACTAATAGCCCTCCGAACGAAGATTTTTCAGGACCACACTCGAAACCAAGGGGCAGAATACAGAATACAATTTCCCAGAATACACCAGCCACAACGGCAGTATTGCTGAACCCAGAAGTAAGAGGATCCACAAATTAGTATTTTTTGTCATTATTACGAATTTTTACAACAAACAAACATGTTTTAATATATTCATAACCGCGATCGTGATCTATAATCCATAATCAGGCGATGCAGTGGCGCAGTAGGTAGTGCTGTCGCCTCACAGCAAGAACGTCGCTGGGTCGCAGGTTCGAACCTCGGCTGGGCTGGGTCAGTTGCCGTTTCTGTGTGGAGTTTTCATATTCTCCCTGCATTCGCGTGGGTTTCCTCCGGGTGCTCCGGTTTCCCCCACAGCCCAAAGACAGTGAATTGGGTAGGCTAAATTGTCCGTAGTGTATGTGTGTGAATGAGTGTGTGGATGTTCCCAGAGATGGGTTGCGGCTGGAAGGGCATCCGCTGCGTAAAATCGTGCTGGATAAGTTGGTGGTTCATTCCGCTGTGGTGACCCCGAATTAATAAAGGGACTAAGCCGACAAGAAAATTAATGAATGAATGAATAATCCGTAATCATAACTCCTGTATAGTCGTCCCACAACATTCTGACACTCAATGACACTTGAATACCCTGTAAGAAAAGTCTAGTGGCTGGGAATGAGCTGTTTACAGTGTCTGCTATAATGTTAGTGTTGTTTTCGTGTGTTTACATAGATGAATATGGCCACTGTGTAAATACACAGTATAGTTACGAGCTTATTGCCACATTAGATTGTTATGATAACATAATCAGTGATTTCCTGAAGATAAATGCCAAAAAATAGCACAACTGGAGTAACTACAGCAGTCGCGATCGTCTGATCTCATATGAAGCAAGAGATCGCGATGGCAAATGATGACGTGTGCAGGTGCTGTAGTGCTGTCCCAATTCTTAGGGGTAATTTTTGAAGCCCTTCCCTTTAACCCTCGGTTGTAAAGGCCAAGGGGAAAGGGAAGGTGTAGGGGTACAAAAATAGAATTGGGATTGGGCCCAAGTATCTTGGGGTTTTCTTCACGAGTCAGGGAAGGATTGAACATGAGATTGACGGGCAGATCAGCGCAGCAGTAATGCAGTCGCTGTACTGGTCTGTTGTGGTAAAGAAGGAGCTGAGCCGAAAGGCAAAGCTTTCGATTTACCAGTCAATCTACGTTCCTACTCTCACCTATGGTCATGAGCTTTGGGTCATGTCCTAAAGGACAAGATCTCGGATACAAGCAGCCGAAATGAGTTTCCTTTCCAGGGTGGCAGGGTGCACCCTTACAGATAGAATGAGGAGCTCAGTCACCCGGGAGGAGCTCGGAGTAGAGCCGCTGCTCCTTCACATCGAGAGAAGTCAGCTGAGGTGGCTCGGGCATCTATTTTGGAGGCCTCCTGGATGCCTACTTAGGGAGGTGTTCCAGGCATGTCCCACCAGGAGGAGGCCTCGGGGAAAACCCAGGACACGCTGGAGGGACTATGTCTTTCGGCTAGCCTGGGAACGCCTCGGGATCCCCCTGGAGGAGCTGGAGGAAGTGTCTGGGGAGAGGGAAGTCTGGGGTTCTCTCCTCAGACTGCTGCCCCCGTGACCCGGCCCCGGAAAAGCGATTGAAAATTAATGAAATGATGAACAAATAAATGACTGAACTGAACTAAACTGAACTTCAACTCTAAAAACTGGACTGACACAGTTTCTATCTACTAGAACTGCTATGTTAAGCTGCTTTGACATGATCTACATTGTAAAAGTGCTATAGAAATAAACATGAATTGTCATCGTCAATAAATATAAATCATACATAGTCAGACTTGCATAGACTTACTTACAAACATAATCAGAATTTCTCATACATAGCCTCATTTCAGTTGGCAAGGGTTGTAAAAACCCTTACATACTGATGTTGAAAGACTTAGACAGGGACTTTATGAGTAACTGTTACAGTTCATATGGACCAGTTTCTTCTTTCTCCGGATCATAACATGTAAGTGTCATTAAAATTGTTGCCTCGTTTTGTGTAGTTTGCAAAATGTGTGTTTAATTGTGTGTTATAAGTTGTAATCACCCCGCGCGGCTCGTAATCACGTATCGATTATAGATCAGTGCTTGTACTGTATCTCTCAGGTTAAATCTGTATGGGGCTGTTCACGCATCGCGTCCAAAACCACGTTAAAAACGTGACGCGTGCTTTTTCCTTTACTGATTTGAATGCGTTTCTGAAGTGGCGATCCTCTGCTGTTTGATGCTATGGCCACCATCGGCTGTTCCTCACACGTGGTGCGGCCAATTTTCAAAATAGTTCAACTTTTGCCACTGTGTGGATTAATACTTAATGTGTGTCGCTGGTATTACTTGGGGTTATGGTTTAAGAGTACAGTAATATGCTGGTGTTGCTTTCTTGCATTTCTGCATTGGGCTCTCATAGTTTCTTCTACTTCATACTGTAGCCGTGGTGGGCATTTCTGTCTGTCTCGTGCTGAACGCAGTCGACCAATCACAATAGACTGGGTCATCTGTCCAATCAGCGCAGATTAGCTTCACGCTAAGGAGGGGTTTGGGAACAAATGAATAGCTGAACGATTCATATGGGAGTCGCTGGGATAATTAGGTAAAATTAAATGCATATTATAAGACAATGAAAGTGTTTTTTGACCTTGCACGCTTGTCAGCATGTTGTTGGAGACCCCCAAAACCAAAATATGACCTTTTTAATGCAAAATAGGGGCTCTTTGAAACTTTATTTTGTGACACAACAGAGGAGTATTTTTAAAATTGTGCAGGTTTTCTCCTCCGCCATTAGCTTTCGCTGGTTAGGCTGCAATGCATTCTGGCAAGTTCGCACAAGTCACCTCTCGATGCGCCCTCAACAAAAGGGGCAGAGCAAGTACACATCTGGGAATTTTATCTGTACTTGGCAAGATGTGAACTTTGAATTGGAACAGTACTTCGGCGACGGTTGATGACGTTTCACGAGGACACAAGAACACAAGTACAGACAAGAACGCATATTGAGTTATCTTTTTTTCTTAACGACATGCACTGATGAGTTGTTCACCACAAAACTAGCAATGTGAGCTAACAAAATCAGTATGGTTAGTTTTGATTTATATCAATATCACCTCACCTGACCCCCTGCGCAGGATGCCGTCTTTGCTAGGTGGTTTTGGAGGGGTTTTGCTGGGCTGGTGTTCAGGTGTTAGGCTGGGGGTGGAGGATGCGGAGCCGGGTGCTGGCAGGGAGGACAGTTGTGGTTTTGGCGGTACGGCTGGTTTGGTGATCTGCTTAGCGGCAAAGTCCAGATCTGGAATGGCCTTCATGAGCTCGGCTTGAGTTTCCTCCAGCAGACGGTTGATGTCCTGAGCGCTGAACTGAGTCAGACTGGCTCTCTTCTCCTCCCAGTCTCGCTCCGCAGCCTGAAGACACACACACACAATTAAACACACACACACATATGTAAATACATATACATACATAAATGCATACATATATACATACACACACAGATACGTACATATATACACATATGCACACATACACAAACACACACACATTATGTAAACAAGCAACACTAGTAAATGTTAGCATCAGCATTAGCTATGATTAGTAAAAGTTGCTTGAATATTTTTCATTCTTAGTACATGTTAGTAAATATATGAAGTAAGTAATGAACCCTCACTTTATTCAGCGCTACTTTAATACGTTACGTTACTTACTTTATTACTAACTTTACCTTTCCTTAAAAATGTGCCTGCTTGCATCCTGTAAATATCTTTTCCAAACCCAATCAAACTCAAATGATAAAACTGAGGTGTGTTCATTACCAGTCGGACCTCCACGGAGACTCCTTTATCAGATTCTCTGCGTGCGGGCAGATCTTCCAGACCGCTGCTCTTCATCAGGCCTGCAGACGCGTCTAGTTCAGGCATGATGGGATCTGCGGCTCCAGCTCCTGCCAGCCAGTTTCCCAGAGTGGTGCTGCCAGGAATCCCACCGCTGCTCAAACTGGCACCAAGCACATTTGATAGACTTGTGGTGACTCCTAAAATAAAATAAAATTAAATAATTGAATAAAATAATTACATTTAATAAAAATAAAATGAATTTAAAAATACATTAAATAAAAAATGATAAAAAAATAAATAAATTTATATAAATAAATAAAATAAAACAAAAGTAAAATAAAATAAAAAAATTACATACATTTTTTATTATATTAAATAAAAACTAATTAATCAATTAAATTGAAAAAAAATAACTATCTAAAATTAAATAATTACATTATTAAAAATAAAATTAAAATAAAATACATTAAATAAAAATAAATAAATAAACAAATAAATAAAAAGATAAAAATACACAAATATATGAAATAAAAAATAAATAAATAAATAAAACAAAAATAAAATAAAATAACAAAAAAGGACAAAAATAAAAAATACATTAAATAGAAATTAATTAATTAAATTGAAAAAAAATTATTAAATTAAATAATAAAATTAAATAATTACATTTAATAAAAATAAATTTAAAAAAAATTACATTACATAAAAATAAACAAAAAATGATATGAAATAAAAATTAATCAATTCAATTTAATTAAAATCATAAAATTAAATAAAATTAAAAATTACATTTAATAAAAATAAAATAAATGTAATGTTTTTAATGCATTTAAATAAAAATAAATAAATAAAAATAAAACAAAAATAAAATAAAACAAAAAAGTACTTTAAATAAAATAATAATAAATACATTAAATAGAAATAAATTAATCAATTAAATAGAAAAAATTAAATCAAATAATAAAATTAAATAATTACATTTAATAAAAATGTAATTAAATTAAAAAACACATCAAATAAAAACAAATAAATTAAAATAAAACAATAAAATAAAATACATTAAATAATAATAATAATAAAAATTGCATTAAATAAAAATTAATTAATTAATAAAATTAAATTAAACATTAATTAAATTAAATAATTAATAAAACAAAATAATTACATTTGATAAAAATAAAATAAAAAATAAATAAAAATAAATAGATTATAATAAAATAAACAAATACATTAAATAAAAATAAACTAATAAAAATAAAACAAAAATATAATAACAACATAAAAAATAATGTACAGTTGCAATCAGAATTATTCAACCCCCTGAATTATTAGCCCCCCTGTTTATTTTTTCCCCCAATTTCTGTTTAACAGAGAGAAAAAAATTTCAACATTTCTAAACATAATAGTTTTAATAACTCATCTCTAATAACTGATTTATTTTATCTTTGTCATGATGACAGTAAATAATATTTGACTAGATATTTTTCAAGACACTTCTATACAGCTTAAAGTGACATTTAAAGGCTTAACTAGGTTAATTAGGTTAACTAGGCAGGTTAGGGTAATTAGGCAAGGTATTTGTATAATGATGGTTTGTTCTGTAGACTATTGAAAAAATATATAGCTTAAAGGGGCTAATAATATCGACCTTAAAATGGGTTTAAAAAAAAAAATTAAAAACTGCTTTTATTCTAGCCGAAATAAAACAAATAAGACTTTCTCCAGAAGAAAAAATATTATCAGACATACTGTGAAAATTTCCTTGTTCTGTTAACATCATTTGGGAAATATTTAAAAAAGAAAAAAAAATTCAAAGGGGGTTCAATAATTCTGATTGCAACTGTATTTAGTGAAATTAGTTATTACAAAATTTAGGTAATAAAATTCTATAAACATAAAAATAAAAGTGCTATAAACATTACAATACATCACATCAGGAAACAAACTGTAGCTTGGTAAAACCTTTGAAATTTGACATTTGAATATATTATAATATAATGCAATCAGTACAGTCTGATTCCCAATCAAATGACTCATACGAGCAGGTTCTTAGTGAATCAAAAACAGACAAAACAACCATTGTACTCAGATTCCTGAACTGAATCATTCCTAACATTCGGATCTTTCAGTAACACCCAACAAACATAAAAAAAGTGAATCAGTTTAGTGAATCAATGCATCTAATAGAATGTAAAACTCTTGTTTACCTATACTAGAGGTACTCGTCAGAGCAGGATTTGCAGTATTAGTGCCCAGGGAGGAAGAAAGTGTGGCGGTGCCTGATAAAGTGCCTGCTATGTCGGGCAGATTGAGAGACGGGCTGGTGAGAATATCCAGATCAGAGCTCCTGCTGAAGTCCACGTCACTCGAGCTGGAAACTGAGCTACTGAAGTCATCGGGAGTCCTCCAAACACCCTCTGATACCTGCCTGTACACAAACACACACTGAGCGATTCATCAGGCGTCGCACCAGAAAACATGAGCCAGTCTGTATAGTGCTCAGCATAATTGAGTACACCTCATTTTGAAGATGATTATTTGTATCCATTTCTCAGTGATTATTGGTCATATATTTTGGTGCATTTGAACAAAACAGATTTATTAAACAGATATATTCATTAAATAATGTTTTAGTCACCAAACATGTTTAGAAAAAGTGTTAAAAAAGAAAATACATTTAAATTTATTCAAAATATTGGAAAAAAGAATTACACCCTACAAAATTTCAACAAAATGTTATAATTATTTTTGCTTCTCTTGATTTTTTTTTTTTAATTTTACATTTTTTTATTTTTTTATAACATATAAATTTTGGTATAGTAATTTTGGACCGTTATCATAAGTTATTTTGTTAGATTAGCTTCAGATTTGGCTTCAGTACTGACTAATCTAATGTATATGCACAAATATAATATTGTTAAGCTTCCTATAGAAAATATAAATTTAGATGAGACAAAACATACAAAATGTCTTTAAGTGTGTTACCTTCGTAGTAGAGTGAGCGTATTGGTGATGTTTCTGCAGCGTTTCAGCAGAGCCTCCAGTCTGAGCGGCTCCTCTTTCAGAAACTTCACTGCTTCTACCTCCACCCTCAACACCACTCGCATCTTACTCTGCAGAGTGGGGAACTGATCTAAACACAGACACATTGTAGAGCATCACACACCGTATATTGTAAGACCAGTGTAGTCATTGATTGATGAATCTTATGAGCTGATTCTATTTAGTGAATCAAAATCAGCACAACTAGTTTAGTTACATTCCTGAACAATTGAATCTTATTAGCTGATTCTATTTAGTGAATCAAAATCAGCACAACTGGTTTAGTGCCATTCTTGATTGAATGAATCTTATGAGCTGATTCTATTTAGTGAATCAAAATCAGCACAACTGGTTTAGTGCCATTCTTGATTGAATGAATCTTATGAGCTGATTCTATTTAGTGAATCAAAATCAGCACAACTGGTTTAGTGCCATTCTTGATTGAATGAATCTTATGAGCTGATTCTATTTAGTGAATCAAAATCAGCACAACTGGTTTAGTGCCATTCTTGATTAAATTTATCTTATGAGCTGATTCTATTTAGTGAATCAAAGTCAGCACAGCCAGTTTAGATACATTCCTGAACAAATGAATCTTTACATTCCTGAAGGAATGAATCTTACAAGCTGATTCTATTTAGTGAATCAAAATCAGCACAACTAGTTTAGTCCCATTCCTGAATGAATCTTATGAACTGATTCTATTTAGTGAATCAAAATCAGCAAAACCGGTTAAGATATATTCCTTAATGAATGAATTTTATGAGCCGATTCTATTCAGTGAATCAAAATCAGCACAACCAATTTAGTCCCATATTCTTGATTGAATGAATCTTATGAGCTTATTGTATTTAGTGAATCAAAATCGGCCCAACTGGTTTAGAAACAATCCTAAAAGAATGAATCTTTACATTCCTAAAGGAATGAATCTTACAAGCTGATTCTATTTAGTGAATCAAAATCAGCACAACTGGTTTAGTCACATTCTTGAACAACTGAATCTTATGAGCTGATTCTATTTAGTGAATCAAAATCAGCACAACCGGTTTAGTCCCATTACTGAATGAATGAATCTTCACATTTCTAAGTGAATGAATCTTACGAGCCGATTCTATTTAGTGAATCAAAATCAGCACAACCAATTTAGTCCCATTCTTGATTTAATGAATCTCATGAGCCGATTGTATTTAGTGAATCAAAATCAGCACAACAGATTTAGATTCATTTCTGAACGAATGAATCTTTACATTCCTGAAGGAATGAATCTTACAAGCTGATTCTATTTAGTGAATCAAAAATCAGCACAACCAGTTTAGTCCCGTTCCTGAATGAATCTTACGAGCTGATTCTATTTAGTGACTCAAAACCATCAACCCCCTCAGCAGAACAGTGATGTGAGTGAGTGATTCAGTACAGTATATATACAGCAGTGAATATTGACTCACTCTTGAGGTCAGTAACGGTTTCTCCCAGTCTCCTGAGCTCCAGACTCTTCTGCTCGATCTCCTGTTCGGTCACCAGATGATGGTTGAGTCCTGCGTCCGTCCTCATCTCCTCCACCGAGCGCTCCAGATCACTAAACACACACACACGTCAATATAAACCCAAATGGTTTCATTTTATTTTATTTACTAATTTATAATTAGAGCAAATGGTCATGGAAAAGATGACAGCAAAATAATAAGTAATTAATAATCTACTAATGACACATAATTTATGGATTTATTTATGTATTATTGTGTTCATGTGTATGTGAGTTACAAGGCTGAAACTATGTGTTTGCTGTACTTGTATGTTTTATATGTCTGTCTGTATTTTATTGTATGTTATTACACGGCTGTCTGGAAAACTTGATTCTGATTGGTCAGACGCAACATTATAAAGTATGTTATTCCAAGATAACAACCGCTGAATAACACAGGCTCAGACGAGAACTTCAAATCACCTGGACGGTCAGTGAATACGTTTACATCCACATACTTACATTCACATTCATATGCATGTGCTTGGCTGTCACACTGCTGTTGTGGCCTGAATAATGCGCAGGGTAGTATATACTCCATCAGCTGTTTTGATTCTGTCAGCTTTAATTAAAGAATTACTAAACTATTACGACTGTTTTGTGTCTAATTTGTATGTTTTCCGGCAACTACATTAACCCAAATCAGCATATGTGTGGATGCGGAGGATCTCACTGTAGCTGTTGTATAATCAGCTCTTCTTCATTCAGATAGCGAAGCCGCTCTTCTTCAACAAGCAGACGCTGGCGCTGTAATGGATCCTCTTGTGTTCGGGATGCTTCGATCAGACACATCCCCAAATCTGACTCGGTTTGCCTCAGTAATGCCTGGACTGAATCCTGATTCTGCAACTGAATTCAAACATTGTTAGATATGAATTGCAGAATGAGATGATAACTTGAGTTGATTATTTATACTGTATTTTCCACACAACTGAACTTTAAGAACCAAATAACATAGAAATATATAATTTATGTGGCAATTATTCTTAAGATATCTAGATATCTAATGATTTTAAAGCATATTTAGAATAATTTTATGACAATATTTGCCATTTACAGTATCTACTGAAGTAACACTAAAACCAAAAGAAGGGCCTAAGACTAAATAGTTAAAACTAAATATACCTATTTTGTCTTCTGAACCCTCAAGCTGTCCAAAGATAACACACTATGTAAAAAAAAACTAATAAAAAAAAAACCCATACACTCACTGGCCACTTTATTAGGTACACCTTACTTGTACCGGGGTTGCCCCTCTTTTGCCTTCAGAACTGCCTTAATCCCTTGTGGCATAGATTCAACAAGGTACTGGAAATATTCCTCAGAGATTTTGGTCCATATTGACATGATAGCATCACGCAGTTGCTGCCGATATGTCAGCTGCACATCCATGATGCGAATCTCCCGTTCCACCACATCCCATATGTGCTCTTTTAGATTGAGTTTTGGTGACTGTGGAGGCCATTTGAGTACAGTGAACTCAATGTCATGTTCAAGAAACCAGTCTGAGATGATTTGCGCTTTATGACATGGCGAGTTATCCTGCTGGAAGTAGCCATCAGGGGTCATAAAGGGATGAACATGGTCAGCAATAATACTCAGGTAGGCTGTGGCGTTGACAAGATGCTCAATCGGTACTTATGGGCCCAAAGTGTGTGAAGAAAATATCCTTCACACCATTACACCACCACCAGCAGCCTGAACCGTTGATACAAGGCCGGATGGATCCATACTTTCATGTTGTTGATGCCAAATTCTGACTCTACCATCTGAATGTTGCAGCAGAAATTGAGACTCATCAGACCAGGAAACGTTTTTCCAATCTTCTATTGTCCAATTTTGTGTGTGAATTGTAGCCTCAGTTTCCTGTTCTTAGCTGACAGGAGTGGCACCCGGTGCGGTCTTCTGCTGCTGTAGCCCATCTGCCTCAAGATTGGACATGTTGTGTGTTCAGAGATGCTCTCCTGCATATCTCGGTTGTAACGAGTGGTTATTTGAGTTACTGTTGCCTTTCTATCAGCTGGAACCAGTCTGGCCATTCTCCTCTGACCTCTGTCATCAACAAGGCATTTGCGCCCACAGAACTGCCGCTCGCTGGATATTTTCTCTTTTTCAGACCATTCTCTGTAAACCCTAGAGATGGTTGTGCGTGAAAATCCCAGTAGATCAGCAGTTTCTGAAATACTCAGACCAGCCCGTCTGGCACCAATAACCATGCCACATTCAAAGTCCCTTAATTCACCCTTCTTCCCCATTCCGATGCTCGGTTTGAACTGCAGCAGATCGTCTTGACCATGTCTACAAGCCTAAATGCATTGAGTTGCTGCCATCTGATTGGCTGATTAGAAATTTGCATTAACAAGCAGTTTAACAGGTGTAACTAATAAAGTGGCCAGTGAGTGTATATACTAAATAGCCAAAAACAATAAGAACAATAACATTAAATTACTTTAGGATTTTGTTACATTTTATAAAAAATGAAGACATTAATGACAATTACTGTTTATTAATAGTAAAAAAAATATATAGAAATTAATATACAACTATATTAAAAAAAAATGTCAAACAATGTCAATTATAAAATTTAGAAAAAATGAAACAATGCGAAAATATTTTTATTAGTTTTATATAAATTTTAAAATAACACAAATACTGTAAATATTATGTTTAAATTCTATTAAAATATCTTTACTTTTCATTTATATCCCAAGGAGATCAAGTTAAAAAAGACGAAGCATATATTTATATAAATATATGTATTCTGCAAGCGAAAGGGCTTATTTCTTTAAATTGGAAAAGTATATGTGCACCAAATATAGGCCATTGGCTGAAAAAGATGATAGCAAACACGCCAATGGAAAAAATATCTTATACATTAAGAAATAAATACATAATTTTTGATTATGTAGTTATTTAGATTTAGTTTGGGGACCTTTTATGTTGTTTTTAAAAGGTGGTGGATTTGAAAATGTTTTACTAGAAGATTAGTAAAAGGTGATATTGTACGCTGATGTAAAATACTGAGAAGCCTTTTGTTTTGTTTGTTAATTTTTTTGCTTGTTGGTTTATGTTATATCTGGCACATGGAAATGTGTATGTATTGTTAAAATATAATAAAAAGGAATTTGGAAAAAAAAATCTTTGCTATCTAGATAACTAAAAAAATAAAATTATAACTTACTGTCAATTATTATAAATTATGACGACATTATTATAAAACGACATAAAAACGATTTTATATTTATAAAAATGCAGACAATTTAATAACAATTACTGTTTATTATAAATAAATAAATTTATATACACATAAAAAATGACTATCTAATTTTAAAAATACTGTCAATATTATGTTTAAAATCTAATAAAAGTCATCTATACAATCTAAATAAATATCTAAACAATTAAATAAATAAAAATACAATACATTGTCAATAATTATAAATGCTACATAAAAAAATAAGAAACTCACACCCCACACACACAGACACACAAACACACCCACCCACACACACACAGACAGACACACACCTGTAGCTGTCGGAGCTGTGTGAGCTGTTTGCGCAGTTCAGCCGTGTGCTGCTGCAGGTCTGTGAGGTGCAGCTGCATCTGTGAACGGGACATCGCTATTGGCTGAGAGACTGCAGAGGGAGGCGGAGGCATCAGGGCCAGAGGCGCAGATGGTGAAGACACTGCCGATCCACAGGAGCAAACGAAAGTCACACACAACATTCATTAAAACACACACACTTTACTAGAGATGCACCGATCCAAAGGCCACAAATATCAGTTTTGCCTTAAATTTAAAAAAATAATTCATTCTGGACTTTTGACAGAACACAGATTGTAAACGGAGGATTAACAGAGGCCAGAGATGGAGAAGAGACACACTGTTCTGACAACATTTTCTGCATTTACTTGAACAAATCTAACAAATGTTGTTGTTTTTCTCAAGGTTTTTTTCTTCACTTTCGTCAAGTTTTGTTTCTCGCCACTATCGTCACTGGCTTGCTTGGTTTGGGACTTCTTTGGATTTACTCTTCAGTGTTTGACATTTACATTGCACTGAACTAAACTGAACTTAAACTCTGAACACTGGACTGAAGCAGTTTAAATTTACTAGAACTTCTATGTTAAGCTGCTTTGACAATCTACATTGTAAAAGCGCTACAGAAATAAAAATGAATTGAATTGAACTTTGTAAGGAATATGGCCGATCAGACACTTCATTATTTAGCTTTTTTTCAACAAACATGTCAGCAAACACAGCATCAGCTTCTACCATCCAGAAAAGACTGGGTGGTCAGTTGTAATCCAATCCCAAGGTATTTACGACACAAAGGAATGTGCTTAAATCTGGACACACAGAAAACTTCTATAAGCTCCTGGCTTAAGACTGATGTTTTAATGTAAACTTTTATTCTCTCTTTATGTGTAATCAGGTGTTTTGCAACATTTCTCTTGCTCCTGTATTAATATTATGGTTTTAATACTCCTGCAATCAATGTTTACCTCTACCACAGCTAAACAAGCTCATAGATAGTTCATGTTTGATGTCCCTGCAAAGCTAATTTGGTGTACTAAACGATGGTTTACTTTTCATCTTATTACGTCAGCAGAGCTTAATTTGTGCCGGAACACGCCGGATCCAGATCCGGCACCTCTGAAATCTGATCAGGCACCTGATTTTCCCGATCCCCCTCCTTAACTGCCCTCCTCCCCCATCCACTGTTCACTTTCTTCCGCGACTCCCCTATCCTCTTCACTTTCGTCTGCGACAACCCCCCGCTCTTCACTTTAGTCCTACGTCCACGACACCCCTCTGCCATCCAACAACCCCGCCCCACCGCCGCTCTCCACTTTCGTGAATCGTGCATCATACACCTCTCCATCCTCGGGTAACATGCCGGATCCGTTACCCCAATCTGTTCCAGGACCTCGCAATTCACAAATTAAGCACTGTACGTCAGCAACATATTAACATTAACAACAGAAATGTGAACATTTCTGCATCCGTTTACATCAAAATGCCCATGCAAATCACTACACTTCTGAACAAAGGACTATAAAACATGCCTTGGGGAAGTTTTATCTTCTAGAAAAAGTCTTATTTGCTTTCATTCGGCTAGAATAAAAGCAGTTAAAAAATTTTTAAGAACCATTTTAAGGTCAAAATTATTAGGCCCTTTAAGCTAATTGTTTTTTCGACTGTCTTTCCGGGACAATGGGGGGGGGGGGGGGGGGGGGGGGGGTATCGCCTGGTGATTTCCAAAAATCTATATATTTTTATTAAACCATAAGAGTTACCATATTTTATGCATAACCTATTGAAGAGAAAAAAATTGTCGTTTATAGTTACTATATAGTTACTATAGTAGCTTATAGTTACTAGTTCTATTGAATTGCAACCCCTGGGGTAATTACATTATACTAAAGACACAACAATAGCGTCAGATGCAGCAGATGGATTTTATAACAACAGGTTAAACTTTCTGGCACATTTACAGCACTGAAATACATTTAAAAAAATTAAACGAAGAATAGACTTGGGTCTATTAGTGTGTGTGCACCATTGCATGCAAGGTTTCTGTATTTATAACAACCTCAGAGGATATTGGGGGTCGCAAGTCACTGGCATTGTTATTTTGGGGGTCGCGGGCTGAAAAGTTTGGGAACCCCTGGTCTACAGAACAAACCATCGTTATACAATAACTTGCCTAATTCCCCTAACCTGCCTAGTTAACCTAATTAACCTAGTTAAGCCTTTAAATGTCACTTTAAGCTGTATAGAAGTGTCCTGAAAAATATCTAGTAAAATATTATTTACTGTCATCATGGCAAAGATAAAATAAATCAGTTATTAGAAATTAGTTATTAAATATTATTAACAGTGGGGCTAATAATTCAGGGGGGCTAATAATTCTGACTTCAACTGTATATATATATATTTTTTTTTTTAAGTAAATGCAGAACAATTCAGAATATAGACAGTAGAGATAAGACTATTTTGTTTGGGCAGTTTTCAGTATGGCTCATGTTCAGGCGATCACTTAGTTTTATATAGAAATATATACAGAGAAAAAAATGAGCAATCTGCACTATGAAAAATCATGTAAGTACCCATGAAGGAGTTTGTTTGCTTTGTTTGTTATTGTGTTAATGTTAATAACTAAATTTAAAAAAAGAAAAAGAAAAAAATGAGCAGTGTATTTTTTAATTTCATCCTTTCATTCAATCAAAATCAACATCTAAAGCTGGATTAACAGGAATAGGGAGTCTGACGTTTGTTTCATTAAAGTCTCTATCAGAGGGGAACCCACTGATTTCAGTTTAGATGGTATTTTCTTTTAAAATAGACTAATTTTACAATACCCTAGAGCTAAACAGTTGAGTTTTACCATTTTTGAATGAATCCATTCAGCCGATCTCTGGGTCTGGTGGGAGCACTTTTAACTTCTTAGCATAGATCATTGAATCGGATTAGAACGTTAGCATCTCGCGCAAAAATGACCGAAGAGTTTTGATTTAAAGTTTCACTTTTTTGTGTTACATCATCTACTAAGACCGACATAAAAAATAGGAACTACACTCTCATTCTGGCGTAATAATTAAGGGACTTTGCTGCCATACCATGGTTGCAGCAGGCACACTGGCTGCGTCCAAAATGTAATAGTAAGTAGGTACTACATTTGAATTTGATTTTACTACACAACTGTTAGAAAAGTAAGTTATATAGTATGAATGTAATTTGAACAATACTACATTCGCCATTTGTCATTATCACATGACCTATCCACGTCAGTTGCGGCAATTCACTCCCAATCATGAATTCGCTCGTGTTGCATCATGGGATAGCGTAGCGTCCATTGCATGCACACTTCAGAATCTCACCAGAAGTAGTAAGTCATCAGGGTACTTCTCACATACTGTTTTCCAATACTATGAATTTATACTACTCGGCTCGTATACTGTTTTTCACATACACTACCTGACAAAAGTCTTGTTGTCTATCCAAGTTTTAGGAACAACAAATAATACCTTGACTTCTAGTTGATCATTTGGTATCAGAAGTGGCTTATATGAAAGAGTCCCAGAGTTCATCAAGATCCTTTGGATTCATCTTCAATGCCTCCTCCTTCATCTTACCCCAGACATGCTCAATAATGTTCATCTATGGTGACTGGGCTGGCCACCTTGACCTTCTTTGCTTTCAGGAACTTTGATGTGGAGGCTGAAGTATGAGAAGGAGCGCTATCCTGCTGGAGAATTTGCCCTCTCCTGTGGTTTGTAATGTAATGGGCAGCACTAATGTCTTGATACCTCACACTGTTAATGTTGCTATCCACTCTGTAGATCTCTCACATGCCCCCATACTGAATGTAACCCCAAACTATGATGTCTCCTTCACCAAACTTGACTGATTTCTATGGCAATCTTGGCTCCATACGGATTCCAGTGCAGTATTTGTGATGATTGGGATGCAGCTCAACAGATGATTCATCTGAACAATCAATCTTCTGCCACTTTTCCAAATGATCAATAAGAAGTCAAGTTATTATTTGTTGCTCTTAAAACTGGGATCAACAACAAGACTTTAGTCAGGTAGTGTACTATATAGTAGCAAAGTTTGCGAATTTGGATGCAGCCAATGATATTAAACAGTGCTGTTACACTAGCTGGGGACTATGTTATGCTGTGTTCACACCAGATGCGGAAGAAGCGTCAAGCGCGAGTGGTTTACATGTTAAGTCAATGCAAAGGCGCGAATAGATATCCTGTGGCGCGATATGCACGAATGACACTAATTGCGCAAATGGTGCAGATGGCGCAATACACGCGAATGGCATGGCGCGAATTGAGCGCTTTACGTCTTTGACGCGCTTAACGCGCATTTCGCGCAAATCGCTAGAGTTCAAAAATCTGAACTTCAGCGTACATTCGCGCCCTGTTAACCAATCAGGAGCTTGCTCTTGTGTGGACGTGATTGTGACTGTTGTTGGTGTACCGGGGGGGAAATCCTCCAGCCGACACTGACAACAGTTCATCAAACTGGGCTCGGATCAGTCACAAGCACTGCTGAAAGCCTTCGTCATCCAGGTTAAGTTTCTGGAGGAGTTTATGAGCTCACAGAGCTGGGTGCACCTCTGAAAGGATCTAGTGGACTCAGACACGGCTCCAAACGTATCAGCGCTGTTTTTCAGCCTTCAAAAAAGCGTATAAACACAGTTATTTTCTCAATAAAATCCATGTTAGCCATTTAGCAATGAAGCTACAGTCACCGGGCAGACAGAAGCCCTGCCCGTCACGCGAATCCGCGTCTGTTCTGAAGTGAATTTGACGCGCGAATGAAGCGGATTTGACGAGCGAATGAAGCAGATTTTGATGCGCGAATGAAGCGAGTAAACTCAAATGTTCACGCGTCTATGGTGTGAGCACAGCATTACAAAAGCTGTGAACACTGCATATTATCAATATCAGCAAGATGCTACTGGTCTAATCTGATTCAATGATCTATGCTAAGCTAATAGTGCTCCCATCAAAACTCAAATCAGAATTTTTTAATCTGCTTGTAAAAACTTTGCAATCTGAATTGGCCATGAAAAAAATCAAAGATCGGTGCATCAGTAAAATGTAGCTTAATGATGAAATCTGAATATTCATACGCCTTTTTGTTAGTCTTCTCAAAATGTCTAATTTGCATATCAGCCAGCACAGAACAACAAAAGACATCTGATTTCTTTGTCTTGACTTGTACATTATGAGTCACATCCAAAAACACAATCCAGTACGCTGCTTATTCATGCAACAGACATTCAGATTGAGAGCTTTATGACTGCATGTACATTTACACTGGTAAATCCTCTTAAAAAAAAACCTTGATCTCCTTATTAGATCCTTTTAAGAACTGGAAAAGGAAGACAAAACATCGGAGTACAGAGACATTCAAGAGTGTTAGTGGGATTTTCCATACAACAAAAACATTCCAGGAGAATCCATAAGACAGACATACTGTATATACAGTGTCTATAAACACACACATAGACCTCACTGGACAATCTGTGCTATAAAAATCATTACACATTTATCTGGGAAGTGCATCGCTTGTCAACACAATGTGCTTTATAACTCTAAATAAAATATGTAAGAAATAAATTAAGCATAAAAGTCAAAGGAGGCGAACGCTTTTTATAGACGCTGTATATACAGTACAACAGACAGAGGGTTTTTCCAAACTCCAGGATCTGAGATCCCTGAAAACACACACTCTAAACACACTCCTGACGCAAGATCGCAATGCAACACAGTCTGTGATGCAACACATGGAGTGACAGACAACCAGACACAGAGAAATATACCTTTTTGCTTTCTAAACCTTCCAGCTGAAATATAAAATATCAGCAGTTAACTGTCCTCATGATAATACATGCTAATGCAGAAGACACTGAAATAAATCAATCAAAAATATTAATACAAGTTTATATTGTATTGTTAATACTATCATCTGAAAATAACATAATATACACACAATTGTATATATTACAAAATATAATTAATACAAAAATAAACATTTGAAATAAACTGAAATAATTTTTATACACATATACAGTGCATCCGGAAAGTATTGATAGCGCTTCACTTTTTCCACATTTTTTTATGTTACAGCCTTATTCCAAAATGGATTAAATTCATTTATTTCCTCAAAATTCTACACACAATCCCCCATAATGACAATGTGAAAAAAGAGTTTTTGAAATTGTTGCAAATTTATTAAAAATAAAAAAGCTGAAAAATCACATGTGCATCAGTATTCACAGCCTTTGTGAAGCTCTAAACTGAGCTCAGCTACAATCTGTTTCCACTGATCATTCTTGAGATGTTTCAGCAGCTTAATTGCAGTTCACCTGTGGTCAATTCAGTTGATTGGACATGATTTGAAAAGGCATACACCTGTCTATATAAGGCCCCAGGGTTGACAGTGCATGTCAAAGCACAAACCAAGCATGAAGACAAAGGAATTGTCTGTAGACCTCAGAGACAGGATTGTCTCGAGGCACAAGGCTGAGGAAGGTTACAGAAACATTTCTGCTGCTCTGAAAGTTCCAGTGAGCACAGTGGCCTCCATCATCTGTAAGTGAAAGATGTTTGGAACCACCAGGACTCTTCTTAGAGCTGGCCGGCCATCTAAGCTGAGTGATCGGGGGAGAAGGGCCTTAGTCAGGGAGGTGATCAATAACCCGATGGTCACTCTGTCTGAGCTCCAGCGTTCTTCTGTGGAGAGAGGAGAACCTTACAGAAGGACAACCATCTGTGCAGCAACCCACCAATCAGGCCTGTATGGTAGAGTGGCCAGACTGAAGCCCCTCCCCACCTGGAATTTGCCAAAAGGCATCTGAAGGACTCTCAGACCATAAGAAACTAAATTCTCTGGTCTGATGAGACTAAAATTGAACTCATCATGCTGCGGGGATGTTTTTTAGCAGCAGGAACTGGAAGACTAGTCTGGATAGAGGAAAGATGAATGCAGCAATGTACAGAGACATCCTGAATGAAAACCTGCTTCAGAGTGCTCTTGACCTCAGACTGGGGCGACGGTTCATCTTCCAGCAGGCCAATGACCCAAAGCACACCACCAAAATATCAATGGAGTGGCTTCACAACAACTCGGTGAATGTCCTTGAGTGGCCCAGCCAGAGCCCAGACCTAAATCCTATTGAACATTTCTGGAAAGATCTGAAAATGGCTGTACACCGTCGCTTCCCATCCTACCTAATAGAGCTTGAGAGGTACTGCAAAGAGGAATGGGCAAACATTCCCAAAGACAGGTGTGCCAAGCTTGTGGCATCATATTCAAAAAGACTTGAGGCTGTAATTGCTGCCAAAGGTGCATCAACAAAGTATTGAGCAAAGGCTGTGAATACTGATGTACATGTGATTCTTCAGCTTTTTTATTTTTAATAAATTTGCAACAATTTCAAAAACTCTTTTTTTCACATTGTCATTATGGGGTATTGTGTGTAGAATTTTGAGGAAATTAATGAATTTAATCCATTTTGGAATAAGGCTGTAAAAAAAAATGTGGAAAAAGCGCTATGAATACTTTCTGGATGCACTGTATATATATATTATATATGTATATTATATATACATTTATACAACAGTTCTGTCTGGTTCTCGAATCTGATTGGCTGATAGCTGTGAGATATTAAAGACATTAAAGATATTAAAACAGCAGTCGTACAGCCTCTTTACCCTTGTGTATTGCTCCGCCCACGCAAGCAGAGGACACTCTACAGTTTGACAAATATTGCAGCTGTTGAACAACAATGTACTTTTGAGGCTTTTTTAGGCAAGAATATATTTGTTTAGATTGCGACTATGCAGTTTATTTATAAGGACAGTGCCTATTTTAAGTATTTATAATTTCTGAGATTCAGCACATTGGCGGCCAGCCTGCCATACTGAGCAGAGAAAAGACGGTTGATGTTCCGCCACAAGATGGCGACAGAGACTGCATTTTTTTCAGCATATGTTTCAAACTACAGCTGAACAAATCATTACAGAACAGGTAAGTGACATTCTAAGTCGATCTCTCTCTTTTGTATGTTGTAGTACTGTATTTATACCATAGTAATCTGCTAGTGTTTGCTTTGCTTTGGCTTTTTCGGGGTTAATTATTGTGAGCTCCAGATTGCAACAGAGAAATACTGGGAAATCTCTGTAGACTGATGGCATGTCATGCCGTTCAGCCTTATAATCTTAAATTTGTGAGAAAAAACACCAGTTTTGTCATAACTTTAGATAATACGCTAGAGAATCATTCAAATACTGGCTCTAAAGTGATGTTGGTAATTGAGCAACGGTTTCTGCTGTTCTGACGTCAGCTGCAGATGTGAATGAATGGCGGAAGAAAGTAGTTCTTCATACAAAAGGGTTTTTGAGACTCTGTGTTTGATTTTCTGTTTTATATACATGATTATACCGTCGAACTGTTGTATAAACACAATGTCACACTCGCAGCAGTGCAATATGGCTGTATATCGTCACTGGTGGGACTCTAAGGCACTCTGCCTGCAGCCTTAAGTCAATGCACGCCATTGGCACTCTCACCAGTGCCAATATACAGTCATTTCTCACTGCTACTCGTGTGATATTGCTCATTTATATACTGACCTATTATCCTTTTATTTATTTGAATATTTCTTAATTCTATATTTATTCATTCATTCATTTTCTTGTCGGCTTTGTCCCTTGCGGGGTCGCCACAGCGGAATGAACCGCCAACTTATCCAGCACGATTTTACGCAGCGGATGCCCTTCCAGCCGCAACCCATCTCTGGGAACTTCCACACACACATTCACACTCATACACTATGGACAATTTAGCTTACCCAATTCACCTGTACTGCATGTCTTTGGACTGTGGGGGAAACCGGAGCACCCGGAGGAAACCCACGCGAACCCAGGGAGAACATGCAAACTCCACACAGAAACGCCAACTGACCCAGCCCAGCCGAGGTTCGAACCTGCGACCCAGCGACGTTCTTGCTGTGAGGCAACAGCACTACCTACTACGCCACTGGGTTGCCCTTCTATATTTATTATTAATATTAAATATAAAATATCTGTTATAATAAATATATATAATTATTAAATATTCAAATAAATAAAAGGTCTGGATAAATACATATGATTCACAAAATAATAACATTATATATCATTTAGTGTCTTATACAGTGTTTACTCAAGTGTAATCTTCCATTAATATTATAATAAATACATATTTAAAATAAGTAATATGATTAATAATAAAATTGATAATAAATAAAAAAATTGACATAAAATAAACACAAAATTTGCAAGATTTATTTACCATAAACTATAATAAATGAAATATATCTCAAATATAATTTAAAATATCAAATAATATGAAACTTATTTTATATACAATTTTAATATTATAATAATTAAATAACTAAATAAATAAAATATAATTTAAAATATCAAATATACTAATTTTATATAAAATTGTTATATTATAATAAATAATAAAAAATAATTAAATAAATATATAAATAATTAAATAAAAAATAATAATAATAAATTATAATGTTTATTCCAAATTATAATATACTTAATATCAAAAAATGTAATTGTATTATGCACCTATAAAAATGTACAATACAAATGGTATAAAAAAAATAAAAATAATAAAATAAATATATAATATAATATAATATAATATAATATAATATAATATAATATAATATAATATAATATAATATAATATAATATAATATAATATAATATAATATAATAAAATATGATATAATATAATAAAATACAATAAAATAAAATAAAATAAAATAAAATAAAATATAATAATATAATATAATATAATATAATATAATATAATATAATATAATATAATATAATATAATATAATATAATATATTATAATATATTATAATAAAATATGATATAATATAATAAAATAAAATACAATAAAATAAAATATAATAAAATATAATATAATATAATAAAATAAAATAAAATAAAATAAAATAAAATAAAATAAAATAATTGTCTATTTCCAAATATATTTACATTACTGACACTCAAATCATGAACTCAGTCATGAACTACAGCAGTAAAACAAAACAAACGTTAGCAATGTAAAGCAATCCAAATGAGTGTCATTTTAAGACTCAAACTGCAATCCTGGAGCACTCGGTCTGCCTGCTTCTATCATTTAGATAAGCATGCTTTAGTTTAGTGCGCAGGCATGTCTTATTATTACCAGCATGCATGACTCACTCCTTTAATGACCTGTTAATTAATACGCCTATTCGGCATCACTTAATTGTTCTTGTGAACATAATTAGTTTAGTAACAGCTATTCTGAAGCATAAACAGTTGGAGACGTCAACATCACCTCTTCAGGCTGACTTGATGACAATTCCATTTTTTTATTAACCTTATCAGGTGAATGATGCTCATACATTAATATGCTCAGCCATTAATATAACAAGCCTGTTTTTTATTCTACTGAATGTGTTTGTTAGTTTTTAATCGAACATAAATGACTAAAAGATACCTCAAATTTAAAGGAGACCTATTATGTCCCTTTTTACAAGATGTAAAATAAGTCTCTGATGTGCCTAGAGTGCGAGTGTAAAGTTTCAGCTGAAAATACGCACACAAATAATGCTTTACAACTCTTTGAAACTGCCACTTTTAGGCTTTGATGCTAATTGTGCCCTTTTGGTGACTGTCGCTTTAAATTCAATTGAGATTGTGCTATTTTCAAAAGAGGGCGGAGCTACAATGCCTATGTGTCAGCATAGTGGCAGATTCAAAAACAAGACTAACCTCATATGCTAATGAGGGAGAGATGGTCCCTAATGGGCGGGGCTTTCCCCTTCTGATGACAGGTACAAAGGGAGAATGTTGATCAAAGTGTTTCTGCAGACTGTTTTTATCAAGTGTGCTTAAAAATCTTTTAATTAATATATTTTTACCATTAGAAGCTGGTTATATTCACACACTGCTGCCACACAACTGTGTTTAAACCCCTTATAAAAGTGATTTTTGCATAATAGGTCCCCTTTAACAGTGTTAATAGCCATCAAAGCTTATTCCTCATTAACATATATTAAAACAGCATGATACTCACTCTCTGGAGCAGAGCAGTCACTTGCCGTTTCTGCCTTTTCACTGTAAGACAAACAATGGAAACATTAGTTAAATGTGCATTATTAAAATCTAATCAAAATAGCGTTAACATCAGGTTTGGTTGTGAATGTCCTTTGCATTGGACTGAAGATAGGATATCTTACGGGCTGTCTGGTCCACGGGTCAAAACACTCTGAACCAGCCCGGTTAGACTGGCGATCTGCTTCTCCATGGCCTCCATACGCTCTCTGTAAACACAAAATATCATTATATAATACATGCATTCATACAACATTTTCCATACATATGAAAATACATATACAGTTGAAGTCAGCCCCCCCTTTGTTTTTTTTTTGTTGTTTTTTTAGTATTTCCCAAATGATGTTTAACAGAGCAAGGAAATTTTCACAGTATGTCTGATAATATTTTTTTATTCTGGAGAAAGTCTTATTTGCTTTATTTCAGCTAGAATAAAAGCAGTTTTTAATTTTTTAAAAAACATTTTACGGCCAAAATTATCAGCCCCTTTAAGCTATCTTTTTTTCCCGATAGTCTACAGCAGGGGTTTTTAAACTGTGGGGCGCGCCCCACCAGGGGGGTGCCAGCAGCTATTAAGGGGGGAGCGAGAATTTGAGGCGTGCACGCGAGTAAATTATGATGACGATTTTTATGCGTTCACTATACAGTGAATGTGATTAAATTTAGTTTCACATCTAACTATCAGGCACCTGTAGAGTTTATGCGTTCCAGTAAAATATATGCAAATAAAATGGAGCGAGTGCTTTTTAACGGTGAATGAAAGTCAAACCGGTGAGCGTCTAACAAAAAAGTGGCCTTCTGAATCAAATCAGCAGGATGCCCTTCTGGATCTTTCACTTACTTTGAAAACATGCGACATGAAGACATACAGACTACCTTTACATGGACATCAGTAATAGTTATTTGCCTTAATGTGAATAAGACAATAATATAATTAATGTGTTACGTGAAGTGCTTTTTGAATGTTGCGTCACCAGGCTATCCACGTTTCCTGCAGTGTCATTTCGTGTGTTTCATCTTTAATTTTTTGACTTTAACTGCAATTCGGCACTTTCACTCATGAAAATTTCATTCAAGCCCCCATGACAAACTGGGTTATTAGACGCGAATATTTAGTAAGGACAGGTGGAAGATGTTTTAATGGGATTTGATAGCGCACGACAAATAGAAAGAAAAAAACTTCCGCATTTCGTGGTCAGTGTTGCCAGATGTAGCTGACTGATTCCAGCCCAAAAGCTATCCAAAACCCGCCGAAATGCAAATTCAAAACCACCAAATCTGGTAACATTGTACGTTGCCCATGTAAACGTACTCAATGTTCCACTCAACCACACTGTCAGGGCTCTGCGAACTTGGCTTTGCAAAGCAGCATTTTCTGTACACCAAAAGCAAGTAGACTATGGCTCACGCTTATTGACAGTGGAAGATGATTTATGGTTAGTCGCGTCAGTAATACAACTACGGAAAAAGGCTCAGCCATCTCACTGAATCAGGTAAGCTGTATATTTATGTTTCAATGTAATTAATGCGACACAATTTAAACGCAGCAAGTAATATGTGAATGATGTTTGCACATGGATTATAATTTTGGCTCGGGGGAGGGGGGCGCGAGTGAAATTGGACAAACTTGGGGGGGCGTGTGTCCTAAAAGTTTGAAAACCCCTGGTCTACAGAACAAACCATCGTTATACAATAACTTGCCTAATTACCCTAACCTGCCTAGTTAACCTAATTAACCTAGTTAAACCTTTAAATGTCACTTTAAGCTGTATAGAAGTGTCTTGAAAAATATCTAGTCAAATATTATTTACTGTCATCATGGCAAAGATAAAATAAATCAGTTATTAGAAATGAGTTATTAAAACTATTATGTTTAGAAATGTGTTGAAAAAATCTTATCTCCGTTAAACAGAAATTGGGGGAAAAAATAAACAGGGGGGCTAATAATTCAGGGGGGCTAATAATTCTGACTTCAACTGTATATACAGTTGAGGGCAAAAGTATTAGCCCTCCTGTGAAATATTAATTCTTTTTAAAATATTTCTGCAGGTAAAAGTAGTCAGTAGTGTCTTTGAAGTAAGTGAAAGATCCAGAAGGGCATCCTGCTGATTTGATTCTGAAGGGCACTTTTTTGCCAGACGGCTCACCGGCCAGGTATACATCCGCGCTAAAATTTCAAGGTGAAAGTCATCATAGCTTGTGTAGAATAGACCCAGCTCCCAACCCAACTTTGAGAATAGATTAACGGCGTTTTTTTTTTTATCGCGCGATAAGAGTTTCGCGTTAACGCAGATAACGGCCCACCCCTAATATAAATCGATCTTGCACACAATATATACAAACAATACTTTTGTATTCTATTCAAAAACACCATGCATTCAAACAAATGTACTTTTCCCCATAGAAACCTTGAATTTTCTCATAAAATATAATAAAAATTGAAAGGAAATACTAAGTTTGAACATGCTTTCGCATTTTAGTTTAGCCCAAGATGTTTGCATTTATTTACAAAACCTTTTTGACAGAAATAAAATGAAGTGAACGGAAAAACTTTATATTTACCCAAAATCTGTATTCCCCCATAAAAATATGCATTCAGTCATAAAACCACTGCATTCTTTCATAACAATTTCCCCAAGAAACTTTACGTCCACTCATAAAACTTGTGCATTTCCTCAAGAAACTTTCTGTTTGCTGACAGAATGCCTGTTTGTTTTTTCTCCGACAAACTTTCTGTTTACTGGCAAAATATTTCTGTTCTCTCGCAGAGCTTCAGCAGAAACACTCCTTTCACCCACAATACTTTTGAATTCTCTTGTAAAACTTCTGCATTTTCCCATTACACTTTCCATTCTCTCATTAAACTTCTGTGTTTCTCCAAGACTTTTACATTTAGCTTTAAAATGTGAGTTATGAAGCACCATTTAGTGGAAGGAAAAGCTGTATTTAAGTGTGGTTTATTTATAAACTAATTTCAAGAGGATCACGTGCTTATGATTGAACACAGCTGGTACCGCATTAGCTCCGTATATTTGCACCAATCACATGAATACTGACACACTATAAATTACCAGAGCTTTCTACTCCAGTTATCTTCGTCTTGAAGAATCCCCTATCCACCCGTACTACTCCCGTTGTCTGATAGGGCGGCACGGTGGCCCAGTGGGTAGCACTGTTGCCTCACAGCAAGAACGGTACTGGTTCGGCCCTCTCCAAGCCAGTCGGCGTTTCTGTGCGGAGTTTGTATGTTCTCCCCGTGTTTCGCGTGGGTTTTCCCCGGGTTGTCCGGTTTCCTCCCACCATCCAAAGACATACACCATAAGTAAATTGACTACTTCAAAATAGCATCCTAAGGCAACTCTTAGTCAGATATATCTCAGTAGTTCACAAGTAGGGGAGTTCTCGAGACCCGCCTGAGCTCAAACTCTCCTTCAAACGGGAGGGAGCCCCAAGCTCAAGAATATTCTGAGCTCAGGGCTCTCTCCCGGGACAGCATGCCAAACACGCTTCATTATAATCATCAGCTAAGTGTGAACTCTTGAAATGCTTTTGGGTTTTCTTGCAAAACTTGTTGCATTTTCTCTCAGAAACTCTGCAGTCTCTTGCAAAAAACTTTAGTAACAAAAATAATGAGGTGGAAAAAAAAATAAATTCCCTGCTTGTGCAAACAAAATCAAAGTTTCTCAAGAATGCGATACGTAATGCGATGAGTAATACTCCGTCACTTTATCATCCTGTTTGGTCTTTTTAAACGTGAAAAACTAATTTTCTTACATATTTTGATAATATATTATTCTTAGAGTAAGATATTTAATTATTAATTATTAAGTACCTTGTAAACCTTAAATATGTTTTTTTTCTTTATTTTTTTTTATTTTCTTCATTTCACTTTATCATTTTTGTTTATTATATGTTAATATTTATTTTACTTCTATTATTTATTTAAATTGGATTTGATATTTACTTATTGGTTGTTGATTAGTTCATTAAATAAATATTATTGTTTATGATCTGCTTTTAAAATCCATTTAGACTAAAATGCATGTGAAAATATCTTTAAAACTCATTTCTAACTCATTGCATTTTTGGAAAGCACACTATACATTCATCCTGATCATTTTGAACAGACACAAACCAAAAAAAACTAATCAAAATTGACTCTCACCTGGTCTCTTCATTACCAGGTAAAGTTGAACCATACACCGGTAACGGTCCTCCATCTCCTCCTGGGCCACCTAGCATGCATATCTGCTCCAGCGGAGGCCCTCCTGGACGATTTTTTGGGCTCTCAATATACACAGTGCCATCTTTCCGAAACCCATGTCTCCCAGGAGACCCTCGTCCCGGATGACTTCCATAAGGATCCCTGCCATCGGACAGTTTCTGAGGTGAGGCAGGAGGCAGGGTGCGGAAACCCATCGTAGCATACGGATCTGCATATATTGCACTTCCAGGCCTATAGAGAGCACCCTCCAGCTCGCATTGTAAAGCAGCAGCGGGATAGCCAGCGATGGAGCGTACAGATCCTCGACGGTATGCTAAAGCTTGGGGTGAAGCCACACTGAGTCGGGGATCCTGAACCAGAGCGTACGGATCCGCGTATATCGCTTCGTTTTTCAGCAACACCACACTTTTTGATGACGATGAAATCTCCTCATCTGGTTTTACGTCACGGCGTTCTAGAATGGCACTTGGAGAGGGGCAAAACCCAGGGTGGGTGTGGCCTGTCTGCTGAGGGCCGTGGCCTCCAGGGTGGCCGTGGTGTTGGTAGGCGTGGAGCTGAGGGGACTGATGGGGACCGGCATAAGAGGATGGGCGTCCGCCGGTGTATGAAAGACGGGATTGTGAGCGTGATGGAGAACCAGACGGAGGAGAGGAAGACGGGAGTGTGTTTAAGCGGCGCGTGGGAGACGATTCCCTGGAGGTGTAAACCAGCTCTCTCTGAGGAGTGAGACGGAGAGACAGAATGAAAGACAGGAGTTAAATGCATATGACAGATGACTAGATACAGTTGAAGTCAGAATTATTAGCCCTCTTGTCTATTTTTTCCCCAATGTCTGTTTAATGGAAAGAAGATTTTCAACATAATAGTTTTGATAACTAATTTCCAGTGGTGTAAAGAAACAAATGACAAATACTCAAATTACTGTAATTGAGTAGTTTTTCTCAGGATTTGTAATTTACCAAGTAGTTTTAAAAATGTGTACTTTTACTTTCCCTTGAGTACATTTTTAGTGTAGTATTGGTATATTTACTCCACTACTTTCCCCAAACTTGCAGTCACTACTTTATATTTTCTTGCCTATGGGAATTAGAAAAGTCCTGTGATTTTCTGTCCAATCAAATTGCACAAAGAAGATAAATCGCATCATAATGAACTACCTCAAAACAATATTTGCAGCAAACTGTGGAAGCATTAAAAGTGTCCAAGAAGACGTCCAAAATCTTTACACACATTGACCCAGAGACTGTTTAGATGCATGTCACTAATGAGAAAATGACGGATGTTTACTGTATGATGACCGAAATGGCCTTAAACACCCAGCAGGCACAGGAAGTCAACATGACGTCAGATTTTCTTTTCGGCTTAGTCCCTTTATTAATTTGGGATCGCCACAGCGGAATGAACCGACAACTTATCCAGCATATGTTTTACGCAGCGGATGCCCTTCCAGCTGCAACCCATCACTGGGAAACATCCAGGGCTTAATTTGTGCCTGAACACGGCGGATCCGGCACCTCTGAAATCTGACCTAATTTTACCGATCCCCCTCCTCAACTGCCCTCCTCCACTGTCCGCTGTTCACTTTCACTTTCTTCCGCAACTCCCCAACCCTCTTCACTTTCGTCCATGACACCCCTCCGCCATATAAAGCCACGCCATCCCCCCCCCCGCCCCGTTCTTCACTTTCATCTCCAACAACCCCTCCTCTCCACTTTTGTGCGAGATACCAGTACATCATCGGGTAACATGCCAGATCCGTTACCCTGATCTGTTGCGGGACCTCGCAATTCACAAACTAAGCACTGGAAACATCCATACACACTCATTCACACTCATGCACCCAGAGGAAACCCACACGAACACAGGGAGAACATGCAAACTCCAAGCAGAAATGCCAACTGACACAGCCGGTGCCTGAACCAGTGACCTTCTTGCTGTGAGGCGATTGTGCTACCCACTGCACCACCATTCTGCCTACATAAAACATTTATAGTAAAATAGTTTTATGTAAAAACAACGTGTAATTTCAGGTGAACAGGTCTTTAATACACTCAGTTAACTTAGTTAAGATATCTCATCAGATGTTGTGAAAGCTAATCCTGTGTCTTCTTATGTCTCTCAGGGGCAGCATGTATATTGTGAATATCAAAATGCCTAATACCGACTCTTGAGGCACTCCATACTTTATTGACCTGACTTTTGCTAACCAACGTAAACCCTGTCCCTGGACACCTGTATAATTTATACAATCTAAAAGGATATCATGATCCACAGTGTCAAATCCAGCACTGGGGTCAAGTAAAACAAATAGCAAGATGAAAAAAAAAACCTCAAACTTAGTTTGCATAAAACACCCATTTTTACTAACATAAATATTTTATTTGAAAAAAATAACTAAAACAAGGCCAAACGGCCACCAGTTTTTGGCTCACCCGCAGGTCCCCATTGGCGATGTGTCCGTGGTGTACGGGGTGTGCTGTGTGTTGTGCGCTATAGTGTGCATCTCGCATCGGAGCCTCTCTGCAGTAGATCTTGATGAGACAGCGGTCGTGGATATCACGAGGGTCCTCCAGCTCATAGAAGATGTTGCGTGCCTCGTCTTTAATGAGCAAAGCTGTTCCGGGCGAACGGAGCGCACCCATCGTCAGTTTTTGAGGGAACATGTGCACGATTAGGGCGTGGAGCGTCTCCATACTAGTCAGCTCATGAGTGATGTGAACCCGCCGCGTCTCATCACCAAACTGCAAAAACAACACCGCTGGAAAAAAAAAAGGACTGGGTTAGTAAAAGGAGTTTAAACTGACACATGAAGATGTTTTGTTTGTTGTTGTCGGAGTAACTGAGGCACTAGCTGTAAAACGGATTAGTAAAAGGAGTTTAAAACAAGTGGCAACATCCCGTTCTCCGTCGTGAAGCCAATACGGAAGTAACTGAAACTGCAATTTATCGACAGCCTTTGGGTGCTGGCTCCAGAAAGTCCAGATGTTCACTTCACCTTCATGACAACTGTGAGGGTGGTGAATTTTTTTATAACGTTTTTTATAACGTTTCCTTTATATAAGGTTATATTAGGACTGCATAATAAAGGATGTGGCCACTTGAGTGACAGCTAGCTCTCGCTGATCGCGTCATGTCATTCAGGGGTGCGTTTCCCAAACAACGACGTAACTCGCGGCTGAACTATCATAGTGCGATGCATCGTTTGGGGAAAGAACGATCTAGTGATGAGTGTTTCCCAAAACCCCTAGTTTCTCTGTCGCAGATCCATCGCTTGAACCACGTTGGTTATAACGTAAAACGCCCATAATAATGCTCTAAATGGGGTGGAGTAACTTCTTTAGAGAACAACCCCATCATTTCTTTGTGCAAATTATATTGTTTTACACAAACACGCATTTAAAATAAAATCTAATATCAGTTTTGGTAAAAACATCCTCTCGCTTTCCATATTAAATAAAATAAATGTAAATGGCACATATAGGGCCAATGTTTGCTTAACTAATATTATTGAGAAGTTGAACATTACATATTCTATTCTAAAACATAAAATCACTTACAAAAGCTAACACTATTCTAATATCATATATAAATAAATAAATAAATAAATAATGAGGCGATTTATTATAAATATATTTACTTTAATAATAATATTAATAATATTAATGATGATGATGAAGATGATGATGATGATGATGATGATGATATTATTATTTAGGATATTGTTTATTTATTTATAAAAAATAACAATTTGACGCATGCAAACCACAGCAGAAAGTTCTAACAGGCCCATGTCATATACAGTAGAGATACTTAATAAATAACCCACTATAAAATAAAAGAATTAACGTATGCTATGTTTTTTATTTTCACAAGCTTTGGAGACATACTGTAACATAATTTCCGCTTTTAAATATACCTATAGTTTTCGCCATGAGGCTGTGTTCAAAATGATATCAATGCTTTCAAAGTGCACTGCGAAGGGAGCACAATTGTAAACATGAAGATCGCTAAAACTGACCTGTAAAAATACTTTGAAAGCAAATTACACCTAAGATGACCTTAATGCTTTTTTATTATTAATAATTCCAACTTTGAATGTTAGAATGTTCTAAATGAATAGGGCATAGGGGGGATAAGTGGGAATAGAACACAGCCAGGAACTATGCTTCTAACTACAGCTCCAGATGTGTCGTTTCAAGGGCTCAAGTTTGCGACGCAGTTTGCGAATGTTCGTTGGAGCGATGGATTTGGGAAACAGCAAATCAAAGCACTATGTTTGTAACGACGGAACTTGCGACCTTAGTTGGCTAACAGGGTTTTGGGAAACGCACCCCTGGCTGATTAGCCGCTGAACTCGGCATATTCATCGTTTTTTTTGTTTTGTTTAATGTGGCATTACACAGTCAGTTGCCTTTTGGAATTATTTCCTGCAATTATCAGATAATATGGCATGCTGTGCACTTAACTGCGCTTACAAACCATTCAAGTTGCCTCCATTTCCTAGGTGAGTGAAATGATATACATATATACCATATCTATAAATGTATTTGTTTCATTTAAGATAAATTATCATTTATAATTTTCTTCAGACTTGTAAAGCACTCCAGAATCTGACAGATTGAATAGCTGAAGGCTATAAAACAGTCATCTAAAACATTGTCATACAGTGTTATGCCTGGATTTCATAATTAGCCTTGCATTTGAATAGCAAAATTCCATGACTTTTCCAGGTTTTCCATGACCGTATGAACCCTGTGTAATTGAGTATCATCTGCATAGCAGTGAAAGCTAATCCTGTGCCTTCTAATAATGACTCTCAGGGGCAGCATCTTTATTGTGAATAGCAAAGGGTCTAAAACCGATCCTTGAGGCACTCCATACTTTTGATAACCATCGTAAGGCCAAATTTAACATATACAATAGAACTGTTTAATAAACAAGTCCCATAAACAAGAAGTTGAAACTGAGCAACAGGCATTTACGTTTATTTTAAGTAGTCCACAGACAAAAAACACAGTACCAAAAATACTTGTTATACAAAATAATGAACAGCACTTGTCCAGTCAAATTAGTGAACAGGAACTACAGTAATTAAATACAATTGCTATTGTCAGACTCAGTCTGTGTGGTTGCATAACCACTATGAGTGCAAAAACACTCGCGGTTTCACCCAGAAAATTCAAGGAAAGGTGCAGAAATGACTCATGCAGAAAAATTAATGTATGTTTATGCAGAAGCTTTATGTACACTGCATTTAAAGCAGCTTTTTATCAGTTCATGCACTACTGTTTGAGCTCCAGTCAAAATGTGGCAATATTTCAGAATCATTGTATGACCATGATTTTGATAAATATATTAATACATTTATTCATAACTGTATTATTCACTTTACTGATATATGATTTTTACAACTCTTTTAATGACAATAAATTCTACTTAGACTATTTGAGCGCATTAACAAAATAATGTTTACGTCAACAACATATCAGCATTTTTCCAATACTGAGGATTGACAATGACTATGTTTACATGGACGTCAGTAATCAAATTATTTACCTTAATCTGAATAAGACAATAATATGGCTAAGGTGTTTACATGAGTTGCTTTTCGAATGTTCCTTTCATGATGCCGTTTTACATGTTATAGCACATATAATTCGATTAACGTCGATTTGTCAGCACGCTATCCAAGTTTTCTCCGGAGTTTCATGTAATTTCGAGTGTTTAATTTTTAATTTGTCGACATTAACTGCAGTTTCACTTTCACTTTCATTCAGGAACATTTCATCCATGCCTCCTGTGACAAACTGAGGTATTGGATGCGAGTATGAACTGCTGGAAGAGTGTTGTTTAAATAGAATTTGATACCGCACGCTGAACAGGGAAAAAAAACCTCAGCATTTCGCGATGTGTATGTCTGTGGTCCTTCTCTGACTCGGAAGATGCAGAGAATAGTGTCAAACAGCTGTGTGTATAGACTATCCTGTCGCAAAATGCGGTGAAAATCCTACACAACGGTAATAGTTTGATTGCGGTGTTTACATGTAGGGTTGGGTACTGAAACCCAGTGCCATTATGGTACCGGTACCTTTGTAACCGGTATGCACCAGGCAAATCGAATCAGCATATGAATTTCGGTGCCTAATTCCGGTGCTGCGACAAGAACGTAAAGCAGGTCGCACACCAGAAGCACCGCTACAGCGTCGCACCGCTACAGCGTCGCACCACACAGCGCCATGCATTTTAGAATTCTAAACATAGGTTTCTATCAGAGTACACACACAGGCACCGCAAGTCAGCGGCTGTCCACAGCGCCCAGCCATGACTCAGTAGACTGTTCATATTTCTGCAACGCCACAGAGCGCCATCTGAATAGTTTCATTTTAAATAGCATGCGAATGTGCGCGTCTGGTGTGTGATACTTTCAACTGTCATGTGCACGCTGTGCCGCAGCTCTGAGAAGCGCATCCGGTGGGTGACGCTCTTAAGAAGCATCAAGGGGTGCATCAAAGGCACAGATAAGTACACGTTGTGTCACACCATCTCTAAATATTTCATTTTAAACAGCTTTGAGGGATACAGATATCAGCGATGTCAGGTGTTTGTTCTTGTTGCTTATAGAAGGCAAAGCGCGCAGTACGGCGCATGCAGTGAGCGACTCCCTTCATCAACAGTCATGATCGCATTCATCTAATTTGCTTAAACTAAGCATTCTAAAGTATGGCTATATTTTACAAGCAAGGATTCTGACACACCCACATGCAGCAGATGCTTTACAAAAGTTGCGTGTAAGGGGGGAAACACGTCAAACTTATGAAATGTGAGGGCTCATGGAATCAACATAAAGATGAGGAATGGACTGTCTTTGACAGCTTGTGACTTCATCTGGAACTTTCAGTGAGTACGTTTACATGGACACAAATACTCTGATTTTAATATGATTAAAGTCTACCATGTAAACAGTGATTTTAGCCGGCAGCTAGCTCTCTGCAACTCTCACATGGTCGCCCACTGAAGCTAAGCAGGGCTGCGCCCGGTCACTAGCTGGATGGGAGACCACATGGGAAAGCTAGGTTGCTGCCGGAAGTGGTGTTAGTGAGGCCAGCAGGGGGCGCTCAACCTGCGGTCTGTGTGGGTCCTAATGCCCCAGTATAGTGATGGGGACTCTATACTGCTCAATGAGTGCCGTCTTTCGGATGAGATGAGATGCTGCACACTGGTGCTGGATGAGGAGATTCCCCCCTATGTGTAAAGCGCTTTGAGTGCCCAGAAAAGCACTATATAAATGTAAGGAATTATTACTATTATTATTATTATTATTTTTGATTATCTTAAAGGACCACAGACATAAACTGCGGAGGAAACATTTACAGGCTGGTGACGCAATGACGTTGATGGATCTATGTGCTATAACATGTAACTGGGAATCATGAATGTAACATTCAAAAAGCAAATAATGTAAACACCTGAATCATATTATTGTCTTATTCAGATTAAGGTAAATCACTGATGTCCATGTAAAAGTAGTCACAAGCCCCAAACCCAGAAAAAAGATGTTCCCTGATTTTGATGACAGCCTTTCCACAGGTTAGTAGTGAGCTAATGTAATGTTAATAGCATAATGCAAACCTTGCATTCATGCTAACAAACAAATGATCAAAAGAAATATATTAATGCAATTCAAATATATAAAATATGAATTGATCTTTACTTTAAATTTATTATAAATATATATTTATATTGTTCAATCATAATGATTTAAATATATATATTTTTTGTCAAATAATTCTGTGGCTAAAAAGTATCGGTTTAGGCACCGGTACCGTTTTAAAAGTATCGATTTAGCACCGGTATCGAAATAACCCCAAACGATACCCAACCCTATTTACATGTCTGTACTGCACTTCAATAATGCGAATAAATCGGCATACTCCACATGTCTTAATTCGATTTCTGTGTAGTTAGATTATGAGCTTAACCGGATTAAATCAATCAAAACAAAATCACTGTTTACATGGTCTACTTTTAATCAGAGTATTGTCTTAATCCATGTAATGTCCATGTAAACGCGCTCAATGTGAACCACACCCTATGCTGAGGCGAGCCAATCAAAACAGAGCTCATTTAAATAAACAGGACTGTCATAGATTCAAGCAAAATGACAGGGAAGGCAAAGAGTCATGTAATACTTCAGTCATGTAAATCTAAATGTCTTGTTTGTTTTGCTGGTAGATAAATCCTTCAGACGGATTCGATTTTAAACTTTGCGAGCTCTCCAGTAGTAATACAACAAAGTATTTTGATTTCCGTCATGTATACAAACATTACTCAAACAATGAACTATTTATAAACCTAAACCAACATTAATCTGCTGTAAACGCCATCTTGTGGTCTGATATGGAAATTCACTTGGTGTGCAAAATCTCACAGTGCATTTTGGGTATTTTCTAGCTATTGAGTGCACATGGGTTGTACACTCATTATTGCGATGCATTGTAGGATTGATTGAGTGCACTTAAGTACGTCCACTATGGTTTCAAAATTCAGACACCACCCTCAAATAGTGCATTGTTTAATAGTATTTCAGATTTTGTATACAGCCTGTGCATCCTAAAAGTGGTTTGTCAAGCCTACTCCCCAACATGAAGCACACTCAGAACTGCACATTGTTTCCAGAGGAACATGATTGTTTCCAAGAGACTCTACTGTGCGAATAAATAGGGCTAATAGGGATACCTGGTGCTCGTAGTTTGGCCTGGCTGGGCGATCGTGCGAGTGGAAGACTCTGCCTGAGGATGTTTGAGCGGCTGAAGCCCAGCGGCATCTCAGCGTCCGCCATGCTTTCCAAACTCTCGGCGGATGCGTAACACACTCGCCCTCCTACCTGCTCGCCCAGAGACTGCTGTTGCAACCCCGCAGCGCCGCGCGGAGTCCGGGCCTGCAGGAGACAGACAGACACATCAGTGTGTGTGTATGTGTGTGTGTCTCAAAGGGAGGGAACGCTCTCTAATTGCCCGTATTGCAGAAGTAGCAGTTTTGCCAGGGTAATGAAACCTCTGTGATGGGAAGGCAAAAGACTGTCTAGGGAAAATCAGGTTGTGTGTGTGTGTGTGTGTGTGTGTGTGTGTGTGTGTGTGTGTGTGTGTGTGTGTGTGTGTGTGTGTAGCTGCTCCAAAAAGTGGTGAGAGGAAACCCATGCAAGCTAAATCATTCTCTAATCATGCTTATAATACGATCATGTCAGCTTGACTGCTGCCCTCACCGAAGCAAAAGAAGACATCATTTATATTTAAAAATATATAGTATTATAGTATAGTGCTATAAGGTTGAACAATATATCGTTTGAGTATCGAAATCGCAATGTGTGTATCTGCAACATTAAATATATATTAAATAAAATTATGATATTATGAATATATATTATTATTTTGTAATTATTTATGCAGTGATGACCATGTTATTTTACATTTGACTGTTCAATTTCTGCACTTAAATACTGTTAGACTTCACCAAAAAACCATAAAGTATTGTTTATTATTATTTATCTATTTTTGCTTGTAATTTATTATAATTTATGCAAATGCACTGCATAGAAAAAGACTTCCCAGTCGATCTAAATGAATGAAATCTTTCCAAATAGAGCTATTCAAATCATCTGGTGAAATTATATTTATATCACAATATACTGTTTATCACAGCAAAATGTTTCCAATATCGTGCAGTCCTATATGGCTGTGAACCAAATTAAGAGACTACTTTGAAATACTCAGTTTCTCTGGATTTTGGATTCATAGTTATGAGTTTTGTATAGTTTTCGTTTTGTTTTGTAAACTACAGCTCTCAATCCTATTGTTTTAGCTTAAGAAGAGTTTAGGATATCAATATTTGGTGAGAAAAAAAACTAATCTTTCAGTCACAACAATAAAAACATTTATGTCAGCCATTTGTCATTTTCCAGGGAATAATGCCTAAATGGCTAAATTTATTTGAAATTGGCAAGAAATTCTATTATACCTCTTAAGAATTATATATATATATATATATATATATATATATATATATATATATATATATATATATATATATATATATATATATATATATATATATATATATATATATATATATATATATATATATATATATAGATACAGGGAGTGCAGATTTATCAGGCAAGTTGTTTTTTGAGGATTAATTTTATTATTGAACAACAACCATGTTCTCAATGAACCCAAAATCTCATTAATATCAAAGCTGAATATTTTTGGAAGTAGTTTTTAGTTTGTTTTTAGTTTTAGCTATTATTGTCCTGCATGAAAATCATGTTTTTCTTGAAGGATGCAGACTTCTTCCTGTACCACTGCTTGAAGAAGGTGTCTTTCAGAAACTGGCAGTAGGACTGGGAGTTGAGCTTGACTCCATCCTCAACCCGAAAAGGCCCCACAAGCTCATCTTTGATTAAACCAGCCCAAACCAGTATTCCCCCTTCACCTTGCTGGTGTCTGAGTCGGACTGGAGCTCTCTGCCCTTTACCGATCCTGCCACGGGCCCATCAAGACTCACTCTCATTTCATCAGTCCATAAAACCTTAGAAAAATCAGTCTTGAGATATTTCTTGGCCCAGTCTTGATGTTTCAGCTTGTGTGCCTTTCTTACCTTGGCCATGTCTCTGAGTATTGCACACCTTGAGCTTCTGGGCACTCCAGTGATGTTGCAGCTCTGAAATATGGCAATACTGGTGGCAAGTGACATCTTGGCAGCTGCACGCTTGACTTTTCTCAGCTCATGGACAGTTTATTTTGCACCTTGGTTTTTCCACACGCTTCTTGCGACCCTGTTGGCTGTTTTGAATGAAACGCTTGATTGTTCGATGATCTTCAGAAGCTTGGCAATTTTAAGAGTGCTGCATCCCTCTGCAAGATATCTCACTATTTTTGACTTTTCGGAGCCTGTCAAGTCCTTCTTTTGACCCATTTTGCCGAAGGAAAGGAAGTTGCCTAATAATTATGCACACCTGATATAGGGTGTTGATGTCATTAGACCACGCCCCTTCTCATTACAGAGATGCACATCACCTAATATGCTTAATTGGTAGTAGGCTTTCGAGCCTATACAGCTTGGAGTAAGACAACATGCAAAAGAGGATGATGTGGTCAAAATACTCATTTGCCTAATAATTCTGCACTCCCTGTATATAAATATAAATTATTATTTTTATTTTTATTTTTTTTTCAAGCATATGTAATAAATCTAGAGAAATCTACATTTTTCAAATGGTCTTAACTTTTATGCATAACTGGGTGTACAGTACGTATTGTTAGTAACTTTATACAAAGACAGCATTTTATAATGAATATTTACTAGAGCTGCACGATATTGGAAAAATCTGATAATAATATTTTATTTTTCTTCAATAAATATTGCGACATGAATACAGTTTCACAAGATGATTTGATTAGCTCTATTTTGCATTTTTCTAGTGAGTCTAAGCCCCAATCCCAATTCTACCACTTAGCCCTTCCCCTTACCCCTACCCCTCGTTTTGCGTGTTCACGTGAAGGGGTAGGGGTGTTTCAATTCTCTTAAGCTTGAAGGCGTAGGGCTAAGGGAAAGGGCTAGATAGCCCTGGAAACAGAGATTTTTTAGGACCACATTCGAAACCAAGGGGTAAAAAAATTTCCCAGAATACACCAGCTACAACGAACGCATGGCTGCACACAGAAGGAGATCCACAAATTAGTATTTTTTGTCATTATTATGAATTTTTACAACAAACAAGCACATGTTTTAATACATTCATAACTGTGTTCGTGTTTTACTGTCACGCTTAAAAAAAAACACTTAAATAAAAACCACTGAATTTCGCTATCTATAATCCATAATAATAACAACTCCTGTACAGCAGTCCCACAACATTCTGACACTCGATGACACTCGAATACCCTGTCAGAAAAGTCTAGTGGCTGGGAATGAGCTTTTTACAGTGTCTGCTATAATGTTCATATTGTTTTCGTGTGTTTACATAGATGAATATGGACACAATGTAAATGCACAGTATAGTTACGATTTTATTGCCACATCATATCGTTATGATAACATGATATAAGCCTTCAGTGATTTCCTGAAGATGAATACCAAAAAATAACACAACTGGAGTAACTACAGCAGTCGCGATCATCGATCTCATATGAAGCAAGAGATCGAGATGAAATATGATGACATGTGCAGGTGCTATAGTGCTGTCCCAATTCTTAGGGGTGAATTTTGAAGGCCTTCCCCTTCACACTCTGTTTCAAGGGCCAAGAGGAAGGGGTACAAAAATAGAATTGGGATTGGGCCTAACTGGATTTATGTACAGAACTTGAATATTCACAATGCAAAAAAAAAAAGATTCTTATTTTGCTTTCTCATTTCTAGTGAAAATATTCTTAGATCAAGTAAAAATATTGTTTTGTTTTTACCTTCACTCAAAATTAAGAGTTTTTCCTTACAACAAGTAAACTTATTTGCCAATGGGGAAGTAAAATAATCTTGTTTTAGCTTTGAAATGTAAATATTTGAACTAGAAACAAGACAAAAGGGTCCCACTTTATATTAAGTGGCCTTAACTAATATGTAGTTACATTGAAATTAATCATTTGTTATAATGTACTTATTGCATAAATACATGTTTTTACATTGTACTTATGCTTGATTAAATACATCTATGTAATTACATTGTTACTAATTTCTGTAATTACACCTATAATTTCATTGTTGACCATCCCTTACACCTTAACCCATCCCTAAACCTACCCATACCATCAAACCTGTCTCTAACCCTACCCTAACTAACACCAAAAGTGATCTGCAATACATAATGAACACAGTAAGTACATTGTATTTATTTTTTGAATGTAAGTACATGTAGTTAAGGCCACTTAATATAAAGTGGGACCGACAAAAGTTCTAAGTAGGAAAAAAAATGTTGCCATATAAATAATTAAATACAATTAATCTTTGTTACAGTTCCAAACATCCTCATTTTTCGTGCCCAAATGTTTTAAACTCTCTTGAAATGCTCAGTCACAGACCTTTTGTCTCTAACGGTCAAACAACAAAAAATAAGGTCAAGAATCTTGGTGTGATTCTGGAGTCAGATCTGAGTTTCAGCAGTCATGTCAAAGCAGTAAGTAAATCAGCATACTATCATCTCAAAAACATCAGCATACTATCATCTCAAAAACATTGCAAGAATTATATGCTTTGTTTCCAGAGAGGACTTAGAGAAACTTGTTCATGCTTTTATCAGCAGTAGGGTGGATTACTGTAACGGCCTCCTCACGAGCCTTCCCAAAAAGACAGTCAGACAGTTGCAGCTCATCCAGAACGCTGCTGCCAGGATTCTGACCAGAACCAGAAAATCAGAGCACATCACACCTGTCCTCAGGTCTTTACACTGACTCCCAGTTACATTTAGAATAGATGAATAGATTTTTTACATTAAAACGTTAATATGTTGTATTTTGAAACTACATAACATCACTGCATTGGACAATAAGCTATTTTAACCAAACATTTAAATGTTGTATTTCAGAGCACAACAAAATCAGTGTATTGCTTAAGTAGGCTTCTTCTACATTCAGACACATTCATATGTTCTGTTTTGAACTGCATAACAATTACGGATGCAACAATTTTAGATTTTGGTTGTACAATTATATAGTGTGAAGAACAATCATGTTTTCATGGTTATCACATCTAATGTAAATTTAAGCTTTATATTAGCTAGATTTAGATCTGGACATCCCTAACTAATACTAAAAAACCTTTAACCTCCAAGGGCCCGAGTGTCCACATACGTGGACAGCACATTTTTAGCTCTTAAGTGGCTATTTAAAATACTTTGAATGTTTTATATTTTGTAACAGACATACAGTGTCATCCTGCAACTGTTTTGCAGCATATGAAATGTCCCAAACCCTATTTTTAACTGTGCAAAATGGGAAAAAATATTTTTACTCTCTGATAGTCAAAGCAAGTTCAAAAAAAAAAATTCTATGTTAAATATGGATAAAAAAAAATTCGGTGAAAAGTGTTTTATGTAAATTTGGACCTTGAGTCCACATATATGGACATCATTTTTCTCTAAAAGTACATCATATCAAAAGATGATACTTAGATTTTTATTCTAGTTAGGTTCCAATAAGCCCAAATAGCAAAGAGAAATAAAAAATGCATGTAAAAAACACCTTGGGCCTTAAGAGGATAAAAGGCATTTTCATTACTAATATTTTAATGCTGTAGGTTTATAGGTTAAATTAAATTTTTAATGCTATAGGTTTTCTGTGCTTATAGGTCTACACAATTATTTGTGTGTTTATAGAGAGGAAGAGAGAAAATAATAATATAATAATAATCGTTATGAAGGTCGGCGCCAATATTTAGATTAACTGTTGTTATCATCTGCGTTCATACATACATAATCATTTTAATAATAATTTGTCTAACGTATCTTTTGTTTACATTGCACTGAAAGCCACGCACAACTCTGACCGCTATGCATGAGATGTTTTCTACTGAGTGCGCCCAGAAAGCCGTGAGCACGTTGCTCCGCTTGCGCCCGCATATTGGCATCTATTCTTACATTAGAAATAACAAACTTGCACGCGGAAAAGACGTGATATGGGAAAAGACGCTGCTATAGTTAATCCGGTGTGCATGCGTATTAGCCTCTGTGTACAAGCTCGGAAATTTAAACTAGTGCACAGTTGGCAACTTGGCATAACTTTGTTCAATTGCAGCAGTTTCGTTCCGTGCAACAGAAATGCGGCTTAGAGAAGCCCAGGGCTTAATTTGTGCCGGAACACGCTGGATCCGGATCCTCTGAAATGTGATCCGGCACCTTATTTTACCAATCCCCCTCCTCAACCGCCCTTCTCCCCCGCCCGCTGTTCACTTTCGTTTCTTTCGCGATTCCCCAACCCTCACTGTCGTCCGCGACCCCCACCCGCTCTCCAATTTCGTGCGCGACACCTCTCCATCCTCGGGTAACATACCGGAGCCGTTACCCAGATCTGTTCCGGGACCTCGCAATTCACAAATTAAGCACTGGAGAAGCCGTCACGATTAATTAACCGTGACGAATTAAAGTGCAGTTAATAGTGAAACTGGCTAATCGTTGCATCCCTAATAACGATATCAGTGCATTGTACAAAAGGCCTTTTCTACAAACATATTCAAATGTTTTTGGCTGCTCGCACCACTCGCTTAATGTCAGGTGACTCACGCTCTGCACAGCTTGTGCTGTATTGAACAGACGCACGTCACTTCAAACCTATGGCGGCCGTTTTTTGACTGAACTAAATTTATTTTTGATGTCTTGGTCACACCATTTGGAGGGCCGGAACAAATTGTCTTGGAGGCCGGGTTCGGCCCGCGGGCCGCCAATTGAATAGCCCGGGCCAGGGCGGATTAACCAATGGGCATTATGGGCACAGGCCCAGGGGCCCGTGCGCACTTGGGGCCCCTGCGAGGGGGGAAAAAAATGCTGATTTTGTAGTGTCATTTAGGCTAAGTGCAAATAGCGCACCTCGTTGTAATAAGCTAGTTAAGTGCTTCCCGCCAGCGCCGTTTGATCGACAGAGTCAACATAACTAAAGAGCGCAGTAAACAGCAGGTGGGAGTGGCGCAGCTCGTAAAGAGCATGAATATGAGTTTTGAGGCGATCGATCATGAACGCGGTTCGAATCCAGCGACTGATGAACACGTTCATCTTTTTTCCCCCCATTACATATCAGATTGGAAATACATTTATTTTCAATAGAAAGGAAATGTTTTTGTTTAATAATTTAAATAAAGTATATAAAATATATAAAATGAATCACAAGGTATTTAATAAAGATAAAAATAATTATAAATATTCTATAAATAGTTATTTTCCACCTGGTGTTAAATGTAAGCAACATCTTAATATAAATAATCTGTGTTTACAATGTTAGTCGCCCTGCTTCACCCATATTCTCCGACCTCATGGAGAGAGAGACAGAGAGAGAGACAGAAAAAGCCCCTCAAGAGGAGAGAGACAGGAGAGAACTGGTATAGTGTGTGATTTCGGATACTTTCAGCCTTTTTGCCTACTCTTCTTCATCACGAGGGAGACAGTAAGAATCATTAATCAGTGTGTGTGTTATGGAAGACTCAGATTCATAGAACTGGATTGGAGAGGTGTTACAGTATATCCAAATTATGCATTATAAGTTTGTAGAAGTTATACATTAAAAATACCCTTAAATATAAATTTTAGTACTGCTTCAGTGAACTTGAACAAGTATATTAAAATCCATTAATTTTCACTAGTTATATTAGTATTTTTATCAAAGTGTGCTTTAAATGCTTTTAAAATCAGGTAAATCTTTGTTGACTATATATATATGTACTATGTCATTTATTTTTAAAATGTGGGCAAAATATTATAGATTCACTTTATTTAAAAAATATTATATTAATCTTATTTTTTAATGAACTATAGAGGTGCGGCCTTGTAGGGGGCCCTACAAGACATTGTGCCCAGGGGCCTCTGTATTCTTAATCCGGGTCTGGCCCTGGCCTAGGACCTCAATACATTACAGATATGCTCACTGAATACAAACCTACGTAACAGATGCCTCAGATTTTTAGGATCAACTAAATTAGAAATTCCAAGAGTTCAGTCAAAGCAGGGTGAATTGGCCTACAGCTATTACACCCCCAACTGCTGGAATCAGCTTCCAGAAATCATCAGATGTGCTCCAACATTTGGCACATTCAAATCAAGACTGAACACACATCTGTTTAGCTGTGCCTTTACTGAATGAGCACTGTGCTACATCCCACAGATCACACTATAATGCCTTTCTTTTCTTTTTTTATTCTTTTATAACCTGTTTTAACACATTTTTATCTGTTTTTATTTTCATATACTTGTCTCTTTTATTCCTGTTCATGTAAAGCACTTTGAATTGCCATTGTGTATGAAATGTGCTATAGAAATAAACTTGCCTTGCCTTAAAAACACATGCAAATGATAAACCCTCACTCTATTATGGTTAAACTTGGCAGTGACTCTGGCTCCTGCTCAACTAAAATTCAGACTCAACATTGCATATCTTGCGATGTGACTATTGCGGATGAGGACTAGAGGTGTGAACCTACACTGGTCTCACGGTTCGGTTCGGTTACGATTATCATGCCATCGATTCGGTTCAATTTAATATCTCGGTGCATTGACGATTCTTTCCATACACAGTTTTATATTTTCTTCACAGCACAGCAATTCTTGTATTAAAATGTATAGATATATTTATATACTATTTGTAAAACAATTTTGTCCTTTAATACAAAGTCAAATATATAAACTGTACCTTTAAACAAGACCATTTTGAGGGATGTAAACAAAAACAATGGTCCTAACGTATTTCCTGTTTTACATTTTTAATTTCCACTGCTTCTGAGAATCCAAAAAGGTCCACATATTGATAAATGGTGTCATGACGGCTGATTTAAAACCAAGTTATGATTGAATTGCCTCTTGTTACAGTTAGGAAATAGTTTAACGTCAAGCAGGAAATGTTGATGGGCCAATGACATGACCACATTGAAATGGTCTATAGCAAATAAACAAATATAAATATCCTGCTCGCTTTCTACCAAGTTCTTTCTTACACCCCTTTGATTAATCACGCGCTCCACAGAAAGGGCTGCGATTGGCTCTTACACGCCTGCGCTCTTCACAGATGCACTCATGGGCCACAGTGAGAGAGAGAGAAATGGAGTTTACTTTAATTCTCTTAATCGCCATGAAATAGGGGCTTTTGCTGTAAGTGTCAGTGAAACAGAGTTCAGCAAACACACACGCAGTGAAATTGTGCACAGTTTCAGAGTTTTTACGTAGTTAGAGCGTTGTATATACTCGCGCTCGCCTCCCTCGCCATAGTAAGCTACGGCGACATAGCGCATGTGAGATAAATGACGTCAGTACATAATAACCGGTTATGATTATTACTGAACCGATACCGAATTGTCCGCGCCTGCATCGCGGTGCACAGAAGAAACGATTAATTTTGACACCCCTAATGAGGACATTGCCATATTGATGCTGAAACGATATATTGTGCAGCCCTAATATTTACCATCATTTTCAATTAAATTAATCAATCCCTGATGAATAAAACTATACATTTCTGTCAAAATAGACACTAATCAAACCTTTAAAGGTGCTGTATGTAAGTTTTTTTACTCTTCTAAAGCATAAAAATACCATAATATGTGTGCAGATATTTAAGAAACATCCCAAGTGAACATAGTTGTTTAACTGAAAAACAATGCTGAAGTCAGATATTCTGCTTTGAAAATGTTTTTTCCGTGCCGGAACGCTCTCTTTGTTTAGGTCAATTTCATATGCACGATGCCAGTTTAGCCAATTATAATTCAGCACTCCGGGTTGCCTTGTTGGAAAACAGTGCATTTCATTCATTCATTCATTCAGAAAGGCTCTGAAAGCATGCGTCCGAGACCAAAAAGGACAGTATGGGAGACAAGATTCAGTTCCACATGAGGTTATTAATTAGCAAATTACATAAATATTACGAACGTAAACATTAGGTGAGCAGGTTACATTGTAACCGCGTGTCCTAACAACATGCTGTGACGAGAGAGGCAGTGATCAGCTATTTGGCTGTTTGTACCAGACGAAACACGACAGAAATTTAAATACAGCCTTTCAGAAGCACAGAATATGCACTCACTCATGAAACGGTAAGGTTTAAAATCTGTTTAATACATGTTAACCCTCTTTAACATCATTAAATGTAAAATGGCATTCAAACTCATATTGTTAGCATTTAGCACAGAATAAAGCACACGAGATTTACCTGAGGTGATCACTGTCATAGGTTTCACAAGTTCAGCTGTGAGAAATAGAAGCCTTTTCTAATCATTCAATTCGAGGTGTTGGTTAGGACAAAAACTCCCTTTAATATGGAAAATATTCCCTCTATCGCGTGTCGTTGCTTTTATTTAGAACACAGTTTAAATCACTCGCTCCTTGTATTCAAACTGGCAACCCACGCTCACGTTTGTTTTGATCCAGGAGTGCAACACCTAGTTTAACCACTGGGTGTCAAACTTACATACTGCACCTTTAATCGGCAGCTTATGCAAAGACAAAGAAAGCTTAATTCATAACATCCATTTAAAATATTTTTCAAATAATAAAAATCAGCAAATAAGCTTTAGTTTTACTTTTATTATGGTTAAGTAAAAAAATGTCAAACAGTTTATCTAGCAAAGTCAAAAATCTAAACTGCGACAAACTACACGCAGACACACTCAATTTCCATACATCATCAAGAGTAAATGTTTCTACTCACACTATTATCCGCTTCCTTTGAATCTTTCTAAAGCACATGTGGATGTCAGAGATGTGACTGTAAATTACAAAAAACATTGAGCGCTTCTGATTGGCTGAGACCGTTTGACTGACATGCATTCGATCCAATCAGAGTCCACCAAAGCTTGACTGACAGGACAGATGTTTGCAGCTGTGCTCATCCATGCCAAATTGCATGGGTGTCAAAAATCCTCGAATACCATTCTAGTGAGAGACGTAATCAGGAATGTGTATTTACAAACCAAATCCATTTAACAGTCTGCCTATATTTACTCATAAATGAAGAGAATGGCCACGAGATGATCTCTGCATCAGTGATTCCAGCATCTGTCTCTGTGGGCATCAGGTTAATGGCTTCACAATGATTGTGAATTAACCTCATTTCCCTTTAATAAATACATTAATTAGCATGACAGCATCAACAGCGACAGCTCTTATTGATTGAGAACTGTGTGTGTGTGCGTGTGTGAGGACAGAGAGGGAGATTTGCTATTGACTTGACCAGACACAAGAGTGTTTAAAGAGAATTGATTGTGACATTTATTTTTACATAGTTTTCATTTAATTTGAAAGTTTTAGCAATTCAGTCTTTTGTGTGCTTGTCATTTATTAATGTCTATAAACCATTTTATTTTTTATACTTAATATTTAGTCATTTTGTTTTTTTATTAAATGATTTTATTTATTTATTTTTTAATTTTAATTATTTGTTTATTTAATTTTTTTAATTAAATGATTTTATTTATAAATTTTTATATATATTAAATTATTATATTTTTTATTTAATTATTTTAATTATTTTATTTATTTTTTATTTTATTTTTCAAATTAAATTATTTTATTTTATTTTTAATTAAATAATTACATTTATTTATTATTTTATTTTTTAAATGAAATTTATTTTTATAAAAAAAATTATTATATTATTTTATTTATTTATTATTTTATTTATTAAATTAAATAATTTTATTATTATTTCTTTTTTATATTCAATTCAATTCATTCACCTTTATTTCTATAGCGCTTTTACAATGTAGATTGTGTCAAAGCAGCTTCACATAGAAGATTATAGTGAATTGAAACAGTGTCAGTCCAGTTTTCAGAGTTTAGGTTCAGTTCAGTTTAGCTCAGTTTAGTGTGGTTTAATATTCACTACTAAGAGTCCAAACACTGAAGAGCAAATCCATCGATGCGCAGCTCTACAGGACCCAAACCATGCAAGCCAGTGGTGACAGCGGCGAGAAAAAAACTTCACCAATAGGCAAAAGTGAAGACTTTAAAAACCTTGAGAGAAACCAGGCTCAGTTGGGCATGACCATTTCTCCTATTCTCTTAAATTATTTTATTTATTTTTTAAATTAAATTATTTTATTTTTTAAATTAAGTAATTTTATTTATTTTTTATTTTATTTATTAAATAAAATTATTTTATTTATTTTATTTTTCAAATGTAATTATTTTTTTTTTTATTTAATTTGTTTATTTAAATAATTTTATTTATGTTTTATTTTATTTTTTAAATTTAATTATTTCATTTAATTATTTATTTATTTATTTTTATTTAATTATTTTATTTACTTATTTTTAAAATTTTATTATTTCATTTTTTATAAAAAAAAATTATTTAATTATTTAATTTACTAATTTTTTTTTATTTAATTATTTTATTTATTTGCGTTTTTTATTTAATTATTTAGCTTATTTTTTAAATGTAATTATTTAATTTTTTATTTTTTATTTTTTTATTTAATTATTTTATTTATTTTTTATTATTTTTTTTACATTTAACTATTTTATTTATTTATTTTTTACTTTTTTATTTAATTTAATATTTGTATATTATGATGGATGGATATATATTCCATTTCATTTTTTACAATGGTTTAAGCTAAAAAATGGTTCACTTTAAATGCATATAATCATAACATTAAACAAATACAGTTTGAATGAATACATAGTCTAATTTATATTTTATTAATGTATAGTTTTCATTATAATCCAATTGTTATGAATTATAAATATAACTTTAATATTCAGCTGTTTTTGTACATGTCTTTCTTTACATTTTTTATATCCATCATTTCAAATATATTTTCAAAATAACAAATGTTATGTTTTGACAAAATTTGAGACAATTATACCATGTATGGATGGGGGTGGTGGGAGCTTGGTTATTGTAATTATTTACTTAGACTTATGACAAATGTTGTTCTTTCTTTCATGACTTTATTTTTCATTCTAGCAAACAATTATAATCCTGAGAGAGACGCATGTCTGTCAAGAATTATCCAAAAAGTGCATATTTAGAACTAAAATCAAGGACTTGAATGCAAATGCTCAATGACCAAATATCAATGACTTTCAGCGGACAGAAATGACATGGTATTTCAGTCTGTTAACCTGCCATCCTCCATGAGTCATTCCTCCAGTCTCCTTTAAGTCGAGCAGCACTTTGCTGTCAGTGTGTGTGTGTGTGTGTGTGTGTGTGTGTGTGTGTGTGTGTGTGTGTGTGTGTGTGTGTGTGTGTGTGTGTGTGTGTGACAGCTCCATGTAGTGTCAGTCCTATGGTTCAGTAAGTACACCTCACACTGTAAGACTGGTGTCACACACTTGAGCTTTGCCACAGACAGTTACAGCTTCGGTGCGTCACATTGATGTGGGTTCACACACAGGTCCACGTCGTGATTCTGGAAAGCAGGATTCACAGAAAGCATCTAGGGGGTGAGTAAATAGTGAGTAAATGTTTTTGGGTGAACTGTCCCTTTAAGCACTAGATTTTTGTGCATTAAGAGCTGCTGCAGGGCCAGTGTGTGTATTATTGATACAGCTGTCATGCGGATGCCAAACTGTTCACCTCGGATAAAGACTGCTGATCGATTGATCGGAGGAGGAAAATGTTAATCCAGGACTGACATCTTGGGGAATAAATGACTGTTGAGAGTGTGAGGGACATAGTGATTTCATTTAATGTAATTAAAGGGATAGTTCACCCACAAATGAACATTTACTCACTATTTACTCACCCCCAAGTAGTTTCAAACCTTTATCAGAGACACATGATCCTTTAGAAATTATATCAATAAGCTGATTTTCTGCTCAAGAACATCTGTTATTATTAAAAGCACTTTTTTCATTAAAATATTTAAAAAAAAAACACAAGAACAGTGTTATTTTTCCAGTTTGGTTTTATATAAAACAGGGAAACACCAAAGACTACTGCTGTGTCCCAATTCGCATACTATCCGTCCTAAATAGTATTCAAAACTAAAATTAGTATGTCCCAAATTAAAGCAAAAGTTGTTGAAAAGAGTGTGCCAAAGGTTCTCGGATGGTGTACTATTTGAACATTGGACGTGAATTTGATTAGAACTACAAACTCAGGTAAAAAGTGTAAACAAACTACAAACATGTCGGACGTACAAAACTAACCGTCAAGTAGACAGCAACCCAGGTTTATTCTGAATACGTACCCCTGTATATATTTCTGGAGAGCACCAAATATGTCCCAGGAGCTACATTTTTTGCAGTTTTTGTTTTCGGAATCCACCGCTGTGTACGTTTTTTGAGATCTCAAATTTCTCTCGTGAGTGCTACTCTCATCTACTCGTAAATCCACCAGAGGCCGTTGTCGACTGACTGACCGATTGACTTGACTCGATTGACCCGCCCACCCCCTTCCCTAAACCAAACTGTCAGTGTTTTCAAAAGCACCGATTGACCTGTCCACCCCCTTCTCTAAACCCAAACAATAGTGTTTTCAAAAGCACTGATTGACCCGCCCACCGTCTTCCCTAAACCCAACAGACAGTGTTTTCAAAAGCATCAATTTACCCGCCCACCCCTTCCCTAAACTCAACTGATAGTGTTTTCAAAAGCATCGATTGACCCGCCCAACCCCTTCACTAAACCCAACCGATAGCGTTTTCAAAAGCACAGACTGACCCGCCCACCCCATTCCCTAAACCCAACCAACAGCGTTTTCAAAAGCATAAACTGACCCGCCCACCCCATTCCTAAACCCAACCGACAACGTTTTCAAACTCACTGATTGACCCACCCACCTCCTTACCTAAACCCAACCGATAGTGTTTTCAAAAGCACTGACTGACCCACTCACCCCCTTCCCTAAACCAAACTGACAGTGTTTTCATGAGCACCGATTGACCCGCCCACCCCTTCCCTAAACTCAACTGATAGGTGTTTTCAAAAGCACCGATTGACCCGCCCACCCCCTTCCCTAAACCCAAACAATAGTGTTTTCAAAAGCACCTATTGACCCACTCACCCGTTCCCTAAACCCAACAGTGTTTTCAAAAGCACCAAATGACCCGCCCACCCCTTCCCTAAACTCAACTGATGGGTGTTTTCCAAAGCACTAATTGACCTGCCCACCCCCTTCCCTAAACCCAAACAATAGTGTTTTCAAAAGCACCTATTGACCCACTCACCCCTTCCCTAAACCCAACAGTGTTTTCAAAAGCACCTATTGACCCGCCCACCCCTTCCCTAAACTCAACTGATAGGTGTTTTCAAAAGCACCGATTAACCCGCCCACCCCCTTCCCTAAACCCAAACAATAGTGTTTTCAAAAGCATCGATTGACCTGCCCACCCCTTCCCTAAATCCAACCGACAGTGTTTTCAAAAGCATCAATTTACCCACCCACGTCCTTACCTAAACCCAACCGATAGTGCTTTCAAAAGCACAGACTGACCCGCCCACCCCCTTTCCTAAACCAAACCGACAGTGTTTTCAAAAGCACCGATTTACCCGCCCAATACCTTCCCTAAACCCAACCGACAGTGTTTTCAAAAGCACCGATTGACCCGCCCACCCCCTTCCCTAAACCCAAACAATAGTGTTTTCAAAAGCACCTATTGACCCACTCACCCGTTCCCTAAACCCAACAGTGTTTTCAAAAGCACCAAATGACCCGCCCACCCCTTCCCTAAACTCAACTGATGGGTGTTTTCCAAAGCACTAATTGACCTGCCCACCCCCTTCCCTAAACCCAAACAATAGTGTTTTCAAAAGCACCTATTGACCCACTCACCCCTTCCCTAAACCCAACAGTGTTTTCAAAAGCACCAATTGACCCACCCACCCCTTCCCTAAACTCAACTGATAGGTGTTTTCAAAAGCACCGATTAACCCGCCCACCCCCTTCCCTAAACCCAAACAATAGTGTTTTCAAAAGCATCGATTGACCTGCCCACCCCTTCCCTAAATCCAACCGACAGTGTTTTCAAAAGCATCAATTTACCCACCCACGTCCTTACCTAAACCCAACCGATAGTGCTTTCAAAAGCACAGACTGACCCGCCCACCCCCTTTCCTAAACCAAACCGACAGTGTTTTCAAAAGCACCGATTTACCCGCCCAATACCTTCCCTAAACCCAACCAACAGTGTTTTCAAAAGCACTGATTGACCCACTCACCCCTTCCCTAAACCCAACAGTGTTTTCAAAAGCACCAATTGACCCGCCCACCCCTTCCCTAAACCCAACCGATAGTGTTTTCAAAAGCACCCATTGACCCGCCCACCACCTTCCCTAAACCCAACCAACAGTGTTTTCAAAAGCACCCATTGACCCGCCCATCACCTTCCCTAAACCCAACTGATAGTGTTTTCAAAAGCACCCATTGACCCGCCCATCACCTTCCCTAAACCCAACTGATAGTGTTTTCAAAAGCACCCATTGACCCGCCCATCACCTTCCCTAAACCCAACTGATAGTGTTTTCAAAAGCACCCATTGACCCGCCCATCACCTTCCCTAAACCCAACAGATAGTGTTTTCAAAAGCACCCATTGACCTGCCTACCGCCTTCCCTAAACCCAACCGATAGTGTTTTCAAAAGCACAGATTGACCCGCCCACCCCCTTCCCTAAACCCAACCGACAGTGTTTTCAAAAGCACTCATTGACCCGCCCACCCCCTTCCCTAAACCCAACCGATAGTGCTTTCAAAAGCACAGACTGACCCGTCCACCTCCTTCCCTAAACCCAACCGACAGTGTTTTCAAAAGCACTCATTGACCCGTCCACCTCCTTCCCTAAACCCAACCAATAGTGTTTTCAAAAGAAAAGACTGACCCGTCCACCTCCTTCCCTAAACCCAACCAATAGTGTTTTCAAAAGCACTCATTGACCCGTCCACATCCTTACCTAAACCCAAACAGATTCTAAAAGTTGATTTTGCACAATTGGTGCCCTTTAAATAACTGAAACACGGCATAAAAATCTTCAGAGCAGTAGTGTATCCTGCTATAATATGCGCTTTATGTCAATATTTTAACCTCTAAGAGGACTGGATAGTGGATAACAGAAAACTATTTGTCGAAGAGAGATTCGAGGATCGGGAAACGACCCTCAGGTTCATTTGCACATAAGCGCCTGTGGAAGCCGTGCATTTCTCTCCAGACACATCTACAACATCCACTGGGTCCTCTAGAAAGACACTTCACTCCAGGATGCTTCAGGGCACAACTGTCCCAGCTATAAATGCATTTTTAATCGGCCCGGTATGAAGCGTCTAAATGGCAACTAATTAGAAAATGTTGAATTTTTAACATAATCTATTCATTATTGATATCCGTTATTAATATTCAGACCTCACACAAGCAATGTGAGAAAATCCAAGTGCTATACAGGTTTTGTTGTAGTCCAGCATGCCTTGAGCATATCGGTCCACTGAGGGCCAATTTAAGAGGAGCGAGTCATGCATTTCCACATGCCAGACGCTGTCAAAGAGCGTACAATCTAAAAGATGTTCCTCATATAAAGGAATATGCAGCACATTGTTTCCAGGCACAGAGAAGACCAGAAAAACACTGCATTTCTTGATCAAAGAGATCTCAGTAATACTAAGTTATTTTGGTAAACAAAGGTCGACTACTGGTAAAAAAAAAAAAAAACATTTAATTAAACATTCATTTATTGATTTTCCTTCAGCTTAGTCTCTTTATTAATTAGGGGTCGCCACAGCGGAATGAACCGCCAACTTATCCAGCATACGTTTTACACAGCGGATGCCCTTCCAGCTGCAACCCAGTACTGGGAAACACCCATACAGACTCATTCACACACATCCACTCCAACCAATTTGGTTAATCAATTCCCCTATAGCCCATGTGTTTGGACTGTGGGGGAAACCGGAGCACCCGGAGGAAACCCACTTGAACACGAGGAGAACATGCAAACTCCACACAGAAATGCCAACTGACTTATCCGGTACTCAAACCAGCGACCTTCTTGCTGTAAGGCGACAATGCTAACCACTGAGCCACCGTGTTGCCCTGACTAGAAAGGTTCCCTCAATTCAACAACAAAAAAAATAGGCAGCAAGAACTTTTTGTACAGTGCACCTTTTGACTGTTGCTATGTCAGATTACAAATACACTTTGCTTACTTACTGTGCAAGTCAATACTTGCCACTACGACATGGCAAATGGGTCACACTAAAATCTGGCTGATATTGGGTAGTGAGAATCTGTCATGACACTCCAACTACAACCCAGTACTAGCAAACACTCATTCACACTCACACACTAGTTCATTCAGTTCACCTATAGCGCATGTGTTTGGACTGTGGGGAAAACCGGAAATCCACGCCAAGACAGGGAGAACATGCAAACTCCACACAGAAATGCCAACTGACCCGGCCGGAACCCGGATCAGCAACCTTCTTGCTGTGAGGCGACAGTGCTACCCACTGAGCCACCTTGCCACCCTACTGTGATGTTTTGAATGACAAAATACAGGAAGCTGAACTGAAAACTGAACCCATTAAAGGAAATGTTAAAAAGTAAACAGATAAACAAATAAAAAAAAACAACTCAAACTATTAATAAATGTGCAACTGTACTCTAACAACACTACACAGCACACATTCCAGTGTTAAATATACAGTGTGATTCTTTTGGTGTTGTTCAGTGTAAAAACCGGAGTGTAAAAACCGTACATTTTAATGCACAAGTGTGAAAGAGCGTCTATTTAAGAGTTTTTTTTTTCTTCAGAGTTAAACCGTTAACTCAATATGCAGTGTATTTCCTACTAGTGATGGGAAGTCCAGTTTTTTTACTCGAACCAGTTCTCTCAATCATATTGGTGATCAAACCAGTATGTTTTACTTAAACTAGAAACATGTCTTGTTGCATTTTAAAATGCAAAGAGACTAAAATGCATAAGAGAATGTATTGAAATAATTTCTGAAAAGATTAATGAACATTTAATAAATTAAAACTATTTTCAACATATTTGATCACTGTTATCTGTCACACACACCAATTGATAATATAGGGAAAAAGGTAATATATTAACACTTGGAATGGTAACACACACTCCAGTTCAATGTAAGAATAAACCCTTACTGTGTTAAAATGAACTCGGAGAGTAATGTACAAATTTCACACTTTAGAAAGTGTTATTTTAACTTCAAAATGGAGGGAGTCATATGTACACCCAAGGAGTGTTAAGTTAAACTCAAATTGCACACTGTACACTGATTTTTTTGCTGTGTAAATTGATTATTGATTGATTTTTTCCTTTTCTTTTCTTCATTTGAATATATTTCTTTATTTTCCTCACAGTAACCATGCTGCTGATCTTGATAATCCCTGTTTTGAATTGCAAATTGCTCATTCACACAAGCAAATGTCTCAACACTCAGATTTAATGTTCTTCTAACTGAGATTTCCCACACTGAAAAATCTCAAACTCAAAATGTAACAAAATCTAATAGCTACATTATTAAATTATAATATTCATTCATTCATTTTCTTGTCGGCTTAGTCCCTTTATTAATCCGGGGTCGCCACAGCGGAATGAACCGCCAACTTATCCAGCAGGTTTTTACGCAGCGGATGCCCTTCCAGCCGCAACCCATCTCTGGGAAACATCCACACACACTCGTTCACACTCATACGCTACGGACAATTTAGCCTACCCAATTCACCTGTACCGCATGTCTTTGGACTGTGGGGGAAACCGGAGCACCCGGAGGAAACCCACGCGAACGCAGGGAGAACATGCAAACTCCACACAGAAACGCCAACTGACCCAGCCGAGGCTCGAACCAGCGACCTTCTTGCTGTAAGGCGACAGCACTACCTACTGTGCCACTGCATCGCCTAAATTATAATACTCCTAAATAATACAATTCTTATGAACTTTTGATCTTTCCAGCAGACTGAGTTTCCCTTTGTTTGCTTTACTTTGGGTACTTCAAATGCAGTCCAGTTTCTTTGAAAAATAAAGAAAGAAAGAAATACATACATACATCAAATACCACTGTTTTATCACAGTCCACAGAGTCTAACAACTAGGCCTGTCACGATATCTATTTTTTGTTGTAGGATATATTGCATTAAAATTTATTGCGAAAAAACAACATTATTGTCATTTTAAAACCATTTTATGCCAGTTATTATATAATGCCAGACTGACAATATAATAGCATCACAATGCAAGTACACTCTCCTAAAGAACACATTAGGCTTAGGCGGTAATATGGTATACCGCGGGATCTAAAAATAACAACGGTATCAGTTTCAATACCGTTATGCCAACATAAAAAACAATGCACTTACTATATATAGGAGACAAGGATTAAATATGAATTATTATTTATTTAATGCCTAAAAATGCGTATGCGTGATTGTCATCACGGGACAGTGTGGAGGAGAGAGAGAGAGGTGAGGTAAGATGGCCAAGTGACCTGGTCTCGAAAAAGAACACAACCTCTGCAGTTTGGCAGTATTTCGGGTTTTAACCGAACGAGAAGGGAGACGTGGTAAATACGAACTAGAGGTCTGCATTGTCTGCATGTACCACGGGAGCCGCGGGACCCGACCAGATTTCTTGCGGTGCGGGAGCGGGCGGTCTAACAATATCATTCCCGAGCAAGCGAGCACGCACATATCCGCGTGGACGCTTTATGTGTGTGTGTATGTATGAATGAGAGAGAGCGTGACGCTGTGTGTCGCTTGTTTGGTGCTATCTATGTGTGTGTGTGTGTATGTGTGTGAATGAGAAAGAGCGTGACGCTGCGTGTCGCTTGTTTGGTGCCATCTATGTGTGTGTGTGTGTGTGTGTGTGTGTGTGTGTGTGTGTGTGTGTGTGTGTGTGTGAATGAGAGAGAGAGAGAGAGAGAGAGAGAGAGAGAGAGAGAGAGAGAGCGTGACGCTGTGCGTCGCTGGCTTGGTGCGGTCTATGTGTGTGTGTGTGAATGAGAGAGAGCGTGGTACTGTGTGCTGTGTGTCTGGGTGTGTGTGTTTATACAGACAGCGCGCAGATCTCTAATATGAACAAGACAATTTGCAAATTGTGCAACAAAAAGGTGACCGCGAACCTAAGGTCGCATATACGGTATTCAGTTTCTGAATGGTTTAGGCACAAGCCAACAGTTTGGTGATGCCGTCTGAGCCTTACATCATATTTTTTTATTATTATGCAGGGTAATACCTTATACCGAGGTAAAATAGGGAGGAGGTTTGACGGTATCAAAATTTGGATACCGCCCAAGCCTAGAACACATTATACTTTATTCTTAAGAATATTTAATTTAATTATAGTTATTTTAACTATTTAATAATGAGGCATTGCAATCAGATTGTGAAAACGTATATCCTGAATAAATAAATAATAATAAATGTTAACAAAAAAGTGCAAGGTAAAAAGTAACAGAGGCTGTGATATCTGCTAGCAGATCTATTTTCAGTTGTCAGACACCCACATGAAAATATACTATAGTAATTTATGATAAATACTATAGTTTTTAACCATACTGACACTGCCACAGAGATAGAGATGTTGCACAATCAGCTAAAATGTTGCTAGAATTGTTTTTTATGTATGGGTGATATATATTGCATCACCAAAAATGATTGAGGTCATGTCCATGTGTTGTGCGATAAGTCCATATCTTGATTATTGTGACAGGCCTACCAACAACAACAACAACAACAACAAAAATTAGAATTTTCCAACTGAGCATGGACGGAAGGTCAATACATGGTGAAAATGGTGCTAATACATCCTGATCATTAAACTGCATGTAAACATACCCTAAGGCAAAATGGCTCAACAAAATCATGGCCAGGATGCTCTGTAAGCTTTTTTTAACACCACCTTTTCTCTTTATCTGATCCTGTGAAAGGTGTCTCCCCTCTGGAGAACTTCCAGCACAGTTTCTGTGCCAAAAACATGAGATCCAGACCAGCTGCCCTCGATTCTCACATCTCAAAGACCTGCAGAAATCTCTCAACGGCTGCAATGTCAGTGCACTGTATCCTCCTGAATGAGTTTGTCTTAAAGGTCCATTTCCAGGAAATGCATTGAGGCTATGAATAAATAATCTGCCATATAGTTTCCACAATAAGCACTTGTGGAGATCCTTCAGAATTATTGCATAAGCTTTAATGCTGAGCGTGACTCCCAGTGAGACATAATGGATATGAAATGCTTCACCGTTTATAGAGCAGCTAATGTGTTCATATTTTTTTCATTGATTCTATGGCATTTTATGTCATGCATTGTTTAGTTTATTGCATATACACTGAAAAAGGTGAAACTATACTGTGTCTTTCACTCAAAGTACATTTTTATATTGGCGAAAAAATATGGTTTCTGATTTTAAGCTGTTTTATTCTGTTTGCCTTAAAGCAAGAAACAAACCCCCTAAAAAATATCTCAAAGTAATAGTTTTTACCTTAAACCAGGAGTTTCAACCGAGTCAAGACGATCATTTGAGGGAAATTGATCAATTTAGCTGTAACAAGTTACAGTAAATGTGTTTTTAGGTTGACCCAATGTAAAATTATACTTTGATCTGAGGGTAAAAAAAAGTTCTGTTGTATCTATGTTGTACCAAAGTAAAAAAAAAAATTAGTCTCAAATCTCAGAAATTATGGGCCCTATCATACACCCAGCGCAATAAGGTGCAAGACGTGTTTGGCGCGATTTGTTGCTATTTTCAGACCAGCGCAACAGTAATTTTCACGTTTGTGCCACGTTTTTTAAATGGCAAATCCATTTGCGCCACTTTGTGGACTCATGGGTGTGCTGGTCTAAAAAGGAGGAGTGTTAAGTCGCATTGTTGGTGCATTGCTATTTTGAGGAACTGAAATAGACCGCGTCGTTGACCTATAAAAGCTGGTCTAAAGTCAAGTGCAGAGCATGTTAGTTATGCGCCTATGTAGGTCCAAACGCTTATACATTGCCTAAAACACACAGGAAGTACAGAAATACACAAATATCTTTACAATATCTTTACATATGAAAAGAATTAAAAAATTAAAATGTTATGAAAATTATTATTTTCTACATAAATATAAAAACCACTACCTCCATGCCTTCTTCATCTCGGGGGGCTTTTTCAGTTTATTCATGACAATTTGCATTTGCATAACGTTATTATTTTTAGCAGTATTATTTATTATATGCATATTTATATTTGTTTTAATAAAAACAAGCTTAGATTTGTCCACCTGTGGGGTTTTGGAGACGCCTGCATCACCATATGGGGCATAAGAACAGGACGCGTGTTTGGATATAACTCAGTTTTTTGACCACACTTCATTATTATTGTTCATTTATTCCTTTGCTGGAAATTAGAACTGAATTTAGAAATAGTTTTGAAACAAATCTTTGCGCTTAACAAACGAAAGTAAATACGTAGGCTAATTGATGTTTTCAGTGGAGTGCGTGCAACACCGTTTCCTTATCCACGAAAGTAAAGGAGTAAAGTAAAGAATAAAAGTAAAGAGAAAGTAAAGAGGCCAAATGGAGGAGGCTCGTTCTTTATCCTCACGCTGCAGATGCTCTGTTTAACTGTTTTCTCATTAGTGAAGCGTTCAATTTTTCCACTTACAAAGTCTGCCATGTAAATAGCAAATGCGCCGTGGTGTGACGCAAATGACTCTTAAGGGAATGGGAGATGAGCCTCTGAATGGTTTAATACACGTTATTCTCAAAACACACCCAGAACTCATTAAGAATAAGAACAGCCCTGTTAGACCATGCGCCTGGGGACAAACGCCTGGGTATTTTTTCTGTCCTTAAAAAAGCTAAATTGGATTCGGACACACCCTTATTGCTTTTGCGCCATGAGCTTTAGACTTTGTGCCTCAATCGTTAAAATAGAGGGCTAGAATTTGAGTTAAATTGATCAACAACAAATGACAGTAATTTTTTTTAATACTTTGTCTTAAGGGTAAACATTATTTTTCTTCATTTTTTTCATAATATAAAAATCTATGTTGTACCAAAGTAAAAAAAAAAAAAAAACATTGTCTCAGATCTCAGAAATTAAATAGATCTTAATTTATAGTAAACAATATGTCATTTTTGTCTTGACCACAATAAATAATTCATTCATTCACTCATTTTCTTTTCAGCTTATAGTCCCTTTATTAATCCGGGGTCGTCACAGTGGAATGTACCGCCAACTTATCCAGCACATGTTTTACACAGCAGATGCCCTTCCAGCCGCAACCCATCACTGGGTAACATACACACTCATTCACACGCATACACTACGGACAATTTAGCCTACCCAATTCACCTATACCACATGTCTTTGGACTGTGGGGGAAACCAGAGCACCCGGAGGAAACCCACACGAACACGGGGAAAACATGCAAACTCCACATAGAAACACCAATTGACCCAGCCGAGGCTTGAACCAGTGACATTCTTGCATTGAGGCGAACGTGCTACCCACTGTGCCACTGCGTCACCACAATAAATAATTTTGATTTAAAATTAATTACATTTTAAAGCTTAACAATTATACTCTGTATATTATACATTAGACTTAAAGTTATACTTTGAGAAAGACAAAAAATCTTTACTGTAACAAATACAGTGATTTTTTAAAAGTCGGTTTAAAGTATCATGTTTTTAGTGTAATAGCAGATCACTTGTTTTTCTTAAGGATCTTTAACATGCAACACACACAGATGCATGTACACGCATGCATGTACATTTGGAGAAAGCGAGACGTTTGTCTTACCTTAAAACTCCAGTAATGTGGTTGCTAGAATAAGAGAGAGAGAAAGTATAATGAGTACTGCATGTTTACATTCATGTGTTCATAAGCTCCACAGAAATGTGTGTGAAACGCGTAAAATGATGGTGAATCTGAAGCAACATCCACTGAGCAAAATCTTATGCCAGGAATAGACCGTTTCTAGCCAAAATTAGCCCAAAATTAGTCATAGCCATGGTAAATTCTGACTTAAGGATACTTTTATTAAGCCAACAAGTTTTTTTTTTGGACTGAAAATAACACATACTTCTCCCAAAAGACAATAAGACGATGTACAAGAGGCATCATTGTGGGGGGAAAAATTCTCTTATTTTATTTACCTATGAATAAAAAATGCAAGTCAGAATTTGCATGAATAATTTTGGGCTTGACTGTATACAGTGCATCTGGAAAGAATTCATAGCGCTTCACTTTTTCTACATTGTTTTACAGTATGGTACAGCCTTATTCCAAAATGGATTAATTTATTTCCTTAAAATTCTACACACAATACCCCATAATGACAATGTGAAAAAAAGATTTTTTAAATTGTTGCAAATTTATTAAAAATAAAAAAGCTGAAAAATCACATGTACATTGTCACGGGTGTTTATGTTACTCAGTAAGGATCCAAAATGCAAGTAAAATGTTTATTTAAAATGTTAGAATAAACCAAGACAGGGTGAGGAAAACGTAACAAAAACAAGGAAAACTAGGCTAAGGAAGGCAGGAACAGAAAGACGAACGGGGTCCAACAGCCACTCCTCACAGTCCTGAGCACACACAGAAAATAAATAAGCAAACACAACGAACTGACAATGAAACATAGAAACGTAGCCCAGATATAGACGTGGTAATAAATCTCAGCTGGCTGGCTAATCAGAACAGCTGAGTACCGTCATGACACTTGACATAACAAATACACGTGACTATAACAAATACACATGGACGACCAAAACAAAACAAACTCACGTGACAAAACAGACACTCTGGATGACGCACAAACCTGCAACCGTGACATACATCAGTATTCACAGCCTTTGCTCAATACTTTGTTGATGCACCTTTGGCAGCAATTACAGCCTCAAGTCTTTTTGAATTTGATGTCACAAGCTTGGCACACCTGTCTTTGGGAATTTTTGCCCATTCCTCTTTGCAGTACCTCTCAAGCTCTATCAGGTTGGATGGGAGACGACGGTGTACAGCCATTTTCAGATCTCTCCAGAGATGTTCAATAGGATTTAGGTCTGGGCTCTGGCTGAGCCACTCATGGACATTCACCGAGTTCTTGTGAAGCCACTCCATTGATACTTTGGCGGTGTGCTTTGGGTCATTGTCCTGCTGGAAGATGAACCGTCGCCCCAGTCTGAGGTCAAGAGCACTCTGAAGCAGGTTTTTATTCAGGATGTCTCTGTACATTGCTGCATTCATCTTTCCCTCTATCCTGACTAGTCTTCCAGTTCCTGCTGCTGAAAAACATCCCCACAGCATGATGCTGCCACCAACATGCTTCACTGTAGGGATGATATTAGCCTGGTGATGAGCGGTGCCTGGTTTTCTCTAAACATGACGCCTGGCATTCACTCCAGAGAGTTCAATTTTAGTCTCATCAGACCAGAGAATTTAGTTTCTTATGGTCTGAGAGTCCTTCAGATGCCTTTTGGCAAATTCCAGGCGGGGAGTGGCTTCCGTCTGGCCACTCTAACATACAGGCCTGATTGGTGGATTGCTGCACAGATGGTTGTCCTTCTGTAAGGTTCTCCTCTCTCCACAGAAGAACGCTGGAGCTCAGACAGAGTGACCATCGGGTTATTGATCACCTCCCTGACTAAGGCCCTTCTCCCCCGATCACTCAGCTTAGATGGCCGGCCAGCTCTAGGAAGAGTCCTGGTGGTTTCAAACATCTTCCACTTACGGATAATGGAGGCCACTGTGCTCACTGGAACTTTCAGAGCAGCAGAAATGTTTCTGTAATCTTCCCCAGCCTTGTGCCTCGAGACAATCCTGTCTCGGAGGTCTACAGACAATTCCTTTGTCTTCATGCTTGGTTTGTGCTTTGACATGAACTATCAACCCTGGGGCCTTATATAGACAGGTGTATGCCTTTTCAAATCATGTGCAATCAACTGAATTTTCCGCAGGTGAACTGCAATGAAGCTGCTGAAACATCTAAAGAATGATCAGTGCAAACAGAATGTAGCTGAGCTCAATGTAGAGCTTCACGGTAAAGGCTGTGAATACTGATGTACATGTGATTTTTCAGCTTTTTTATTTGTAATAAATTTGCAACAATTTCAAAAACTCTCTTTTCACATTGTCATTATGGGGTATTGTGTGTAGAATTTTAAGGGAAATAAATAAATTTAATCCATTTTGGAATAAGGCTGTAACATAAAAAAAAATGTGGAAAAAGTGAAGCGCTATGAATACTTTCCGGATGCACTGTATATGTGTGTGTGTGTGTATATGTATATATATATATATATATATATATATATATATATGTATGTTTGTGTGTGTCTTAACAGTTCTTGTTTGAGACAAACATCCAAGGCCACTGATTTAGTGGTTTTATTATGAAGGAGATTGATTTTCAAGCTTACAAGGCACTAATATTAATTGCAAACATATTTAGTGGCCTGCACATCATGTTTGACCTTAATATATTACAATATTCAATGTAAATGATGTTTAAGCATGCCATAAAATGCTTAGCAGGTTCCTCACCATGTTTTGATATAGTACTTACTTAATTGCTAAGACCAGCAGAAGTGTGTGCGTCAGAGCATAACGCAAATGCTAGAATCACTTTTAAAACACGAATCTATACATACATCATCAAAAGGGTTTGAGTTACAGTAACAGTAGTACAGGAATGACAAGACACACCACCTGCATGCTAAGCAAGCCCACCGTCCACAATCCCCCTCTCTCTCTCTCTCTGTCTGCCATTGTTTATGTCTCTCCTGGGTTTGCAAACAAACCCACACAGCCATCATTCACCCGTATGTTTGTGAGTGTGTGTGTGTGTGTGTGTTTCCGTCTCACACTCAGACACTGCGGCAGGCCACACCTGCCTCTACACTTGCATGTTCTACAAACCACCTACACTGTTGCCACGACGACACAGACATGTACATCATCGCGACAGTTTAGCATACATTAAATTCAACGTGAAATCAAAATACAGTAGGGCCATTTACTTCCCTACTTCCTCAAAACATATTCTTGATATTGCTGTACATCATAAATCTGTGCAAACTACTCTGTAGAAAATGGTGGGTTCCACACAATCGAGTTATGTTGGGACAACATGAAGGAATTAAGTTGGCTTATTAGTTTTTTGGATATTTAAGTGGATTGAACATAAAACAATTAAGTTGTCCCCAAAAATCTATCTAGATTTATGTTTTTTATCTAAAGATTTTATATAAGTAGTTGGAACAAACATTTCTTTGAGTGTATTCCACATGGAATAAACAACCAAACAAGCAGAACTATTGTATTAGTGTTTAACAATGTGATATTAGAGTTTGTCACACATATTTGCAAACAAATAAACAACCAAAAAGAAACACATCTTGAGAGTCATTAAATGTAGCCTATTAGAATGGAGTCAGGATGAACTTATAATTCAATTTCAATGAAAGCAAAAAGGGTCAATTTATTTTAAGAACCAACTGTCATTATTAATTTATGATTATTATTATTATTGGCTCTTTATTAGTACATGTCCAACAATATTTATTCATTCATTCATTCATTATTTTCCTTCGGCTTATTCCCTCATTTATCAGGGGTTGCCACAGCGGAATGAACCGCCAACTATTTAGACATATGTTTTACGCAGCGGATGCCCTTCCAGCCACAACCCAGTACAACCCAGAAACATATATACACTCTCACTTTCACGCACTCATACACTACGGCCAATTTAGTTTATTCAACTCCCCTATAGCGCATGTGTTTGGACAGTGGGGGAAACCGGAGCACCTGGAGGAAACCTACGCCAACACGGGGAGAACATACAGACTCCACACAGAAATGCCAGTTGGCCCAGCCGGGACTCGAACCAGTGACCTTTTTGTTGTGAGGCAACAGTGCTAACCGCTGAGCCACCGTGTCACCCCTTCAATGAAAATGGTACCAAACTATGCTAAAACAGAACATTTGTGCATCTCAGAGTAACACTGCAGTTTTTGGTTTCTAAATTAATCTTTTTTCAAACAAATCATTTGAGCCAGTGATTGATTCATGAAGAGTCACTTGTGTCGTTTTGAAATGAATCAGAAGTTTTGAACAAATCGTTTGAGTTATTCAATGAATCACACTTTAAAATGACAATTGGAATCTACTGGAAATGAAAATATTGTTATACAAAAACAATAAGATAAAAAAAGAAATGAACAGTATGGATGCTGTGATTTAAAACATTCTATTGAATATTCAGTTTCAAGTACTTAACATAATGAAATGATGTTCTACATTGTTCTAGATCAAAGAAAGCCTAAAAATATCATCAACGTTATATATATATATATATATATATATATATATATATATATATATATATATATATATATATATATATATATATATATATATATATATATATATATATATATATATATATCAACTGAATTTAGGTAAAACAAGAAAAAACTAATTACAAAAATCTAATGAAATTTGCTCTAAAATAAAATATTAAATATTATGTTTTTGTGTTTTAAATTACAATAAACTGAATAAGATAAGTAAAACATTTAATTAAATAAAAATGTAATAAAGTGAAATATTTAATTAAAAGAAAAATCAAAATTAAATTAAATTTAAACAAAATAAAATGAATAAAAAATAAAGTTTAAATTAAAATAAGTAAATAAAGTAAAAAATTTAATTAAAAGATAAAACAAAATAAAATTTATTTAAAGGAAATAAGTAAAAAAAAAATTTAAACAAAACAAAAAACTAAACTTGAATTTATCAAAAAACAAAACACAAAACAACAAAAAAACAACAAAACAAAACTTAATTTTTTCAAAAAAACAACACAAAACAAAACAAAACAAAAAAACAAAACAACAACAAAAAACTTGAATAAAAAAAATAATAATAAAAAATAAAACAAAAACAAAACAAAACAACACAAAACAAAACAAAAAAATGAAAACAAAACAAACAAAACAAAAACAAATAACACATAACAAAAACAAAAAACACAAAACGCATAACAAAAACACAAAACAAAACCACAAAACAAAACTTGATTTTTTCAAAAAACACAAAACAAAAACACAAAACAAAACCACAAAACAAAAACATAAACAAAACAAAACCACAAAACAAAAAACTAAACAAAACAAAACCACAAAACAAAAAAACAAGTGGATAAATGCATGGAAGTTGCTTGGAAAAAATACTTGTTCTAACTTAATTATTCTGTTCAGTGTGTAATATAGAAGTAAAATTGAAATGCATATGCTCACAATGCATTTCAATTTCAGGCTGACAGCATGTGTTCCTCCACCATCATACTGTACATGTTCACACACACACACACACACACACACACACACACACACACACACACACACACACACACACACACACACACACACACACACACACACACCCCTTGTTCACACCTGATTACACCTTCAATCTCCTCATCAAGCTGTCAGTGTCTCTCTCTCTCCTCGATCAGTTCTCTGTGGATTTCTCATGTCCTCAAAGACTAATGAAGGTATGATACCATCACTAATTAATAAGCTTCATTGTTGGCCCAACTCTCTGCGCTTTTGTTGTTCCCCATCAATGGCCTGTAATAACTTCTCTCGTTCATTTCTCTCTGAATCCTTGGAGCCAACAATAAACTCATAAATGACTCTATTAGTTCAATACACACTCCTGGTATTACTACACAATCAGGCGCATGTTATTTCAAAGAAAATCACAACTGAATTACTCTAGTTTCAGCAGATGGTTGAAGTAGGGATGCACGATATTTATCAGACAGATCAATTATCGGGAGATATGGGTAAAAAAAATTACGCCATTTTTATCACTCAGATAAATACTGTTTCATTTCTTTTGTTTTGCAGTGAGATCCCAAATCCCAGTGCATGTTAGTCATTTGTTTTTTTGGGATTTACCTCATTTTATTTGTATATATATGACTTCACTACCTGACAAAAGTCTTGTCGCCTATCCAAGTTTTAGGAACAACAAATAATAACTTGACTTCTAGTTGATCATTTGGTATCAGAAGTGGCTTATATGAAAGGCAAAGACTTTACGCTTATTTTACTTAAATAAAATATGATCAAGCCTTGATTTTTAACAATTTAATTAAGACAGTAAGGTCTGACTTTGCTTAGACAAAAGTCTTGTCATTTAACAGAAATAATGCCCAGTATAAAATATAAAGTCATGGTGCAGTGGAGTAAGAGTTAATATTGTGTCTGACTCAATCATGAGCTTGGAGGACTGCATCCATACATCTCTGCAATGACTCAAATCACTTATTAATAAAGTAATCTGCAATGGCAAAGAAAGCGTTCCTGCAGGACTCCCAGAGTTCATCAAGAGTCTTTGGATTCATCTTCAATGCCTCCTTCATCTTACCCCAGACATGCTCAATAATGTTCCTGTCTGGTGACTGGGCTGGCCAATCTTGGAGCATCTTGACCTTCTTTGCTTTCAGGAACTTTGATGTGGAGGCTGAAGTATGAGAAGGAGCGCTATCCTGCTGAAGAATTTGCCCTCTCCTGTGGTTTGTAATGTAATGGGCAGCACAAATGTCTTGATACCTCAGGCTGTTGATGTTGCCATCTACTCTGCAGATCTCTCGCACGCACCCATACTGAATGTAACCCCAAACCATGATTTTTCCTTCACCAAACTTGACTGATATCTATGAGAATCTTTGGTCCATGCAGGTTCCAGTAGGTCTTCTGCAGTATTTGTGATGATCGGGATGCAGCTCAACAGATGATTCATCTGAACAATCTACCTTCTGCCCCTTTTCCAAATGATCAACTAGAACTCAAGTTATTATTTGTTGCTCTTACAACTGAGATCGACAACAAGACATTAGGTAGTAAATATATATTTGCAGTCCTACGTCCTAGTTAAGACTTTTTATAAAATAATAAAGCAGGATATACATCTTTAAAATATCTTTTTAATAGTGAGGACTGATATTTGCTATATTTTAACCAGAGTTGCTTCAGTATGAGTTTTGATATTTTTTATTCTTTTGGGTGCACAAACTGCAGATTAAATAAACATTATCATACCATATCATAACAAAATATGAATTTACTGATTATCGGTATCAGAATCGGCCATGATAAGGACTCTACACTTAGGCTAAAAATGTTCACATCGTGCATCCCTGGGTTGAATGTTATTTAAGGCAAGACACTGCAGATGAATATTGTAAAAATATATATATATTAATAGGGATCAATTTTAACTTTTAACAAATTGCACTCACCGGCCACATTACTAGGTACACCTATCTAACTTTCTGTTTTTTAAGACCATTTTCTAATCAGCCAATCACATGGCAGCAACTCAATGCATTTAGGCATGTAGACATGGTCAAGACGATCTGCTGCAGTTCAAACAGAGCATCAGAATGAGGAAGAAAGGGGATTTAACCTCCTGGGGCCCGAGTGTCTACATACGTGGACAGCACATTTTTAGCTCTTAAGTGGCTATTTAAAATACTTTGAATGTTTTATATTTTGCTACAGACATACAGTGTCATCCTGCAACTGTTTTGCAGCATATGAAATGTCCCAAACTCTATTTTTAACTGTCCAAAATGGGGAAAAAAAGTTTTGTTTGTACTCTCTGATAGTCAAAACAAGTAAAAAAAATTCTATATTAAATATGCATAAAAGAAAATTCGGGAAAAGGTGTTTTATGTAAATTCAGACCACGAGTCCACATATATGGACATTATTTTTCTCTAAAAGTACATCATATCAAAAGATGATACTTAGATTTTTATTCTAATTAGGTTCCAATAAGCCCAAATAGCAAAGAGAAATAAAAAATGCATGTAAAAAACACCTTGGGGGGTTAAGGGGTTAAGTGACTTTGAACGTGGCATGGTTGTTGGTGCCAGACAGGCTGATCTGAGTATTTCAGAAACTTCTGATCTACTGGGACTTTCACGCACAACCAGGGTTTACAAAGAATGGTCTGAAAAAGATAAGAAAATCCAGTGAGCGGCAGTTCTGTGGGCGCAAATGCCTTGTTGATGCCAGAGGTCAGAGGAGAATGGCCAGACTGGTTCCAGCTGATAGAATGGCAACAGTAACTCAAATAACCAGTTGTTACAACTGAGGTCTGCAGAAGAGCATCTCTGAACACACAACACGTCCAACCTTGAGGCGGATGGGCTACAGCAGCAGAAGACCACACCGAGAGTCACTCCTGTCAGCTAAGAACAGGAAACTGAGGCCACAATTCACAAAGGCTCACCAAAATTAGACAAAAGAAGTTTGGAGAAACGTTGCCTGATCTGATGGGTCTTGATTTCTGCTGCGACATTCAGATGGTGGGTCAGAATTTGGCGTCAACAACATGAAAGCGTGGATCCATTCTCCCTGTGACATCCATCACAGTGTATCCATCTTCTGATGGCTACTTCCAGCAGGATAACGCGCCATGTAGTAATGGGCGATATAAACGATATGCGATATAAACGATACAAAATTGGCCTACGATAGAGATTTTAATTCTATTGCACTATTGCGATAATGCATGTTTCATGACGCAATCTACCCGCGAAATTAAGAGCAAAGCCGGCCGCGTATCCAATCTAGACTTTACCCCATTCGGTGCCATGCATTGCTTAGCAACGTATACAAAACAATGTAAAGACCGCTTGACGTGAAAGTAAATAAAAATGCCGCTATATTAATGTGCATATCGCATTTCCGGCCGGCCGCCTATCCAATCTAGACTTTACCAACCGGACATGTCCGAGATTCTGCTTTTGCTTTCGATATTAATTGTATTCATTTTTGCATTACACGCAAACATCTTAATCATCTCAGCAGCACCAACACTGCAGCAGACAGAGGGAGAGGGAGAGGGAGAGAAAGAAAGCAGATTTGATCTGTCAGTGGTGCTCACTGAAAAGAAACAAACTTTTTTTTTAATTTGTTTGTTAAATAAGAATAAGAAATCAATAAGAAATTATTCTGTTGCTGAAGGTCATTAAAGTTATATAGAAAAGATGGTGTTACTTTGGGGCAGAAGGAAAGAATGAAAGAATTTTCTTTATTTAAAATAGCCATGCCTAATACTGGAAGTATAGCCCTAATTCACAGTGTCCGTTCCTTTATTAACAAGACACCAGTTTTAATTTCATTAGGAGATCAAAATTTTTAAAAACCAAATGCTTTACCTTAGGCTGCAGGTTTGAAATTTGTTTTTATTTAAAGTATCTGCAATACACAATTTTATTTGACTAATTAAAACTGGAAGTAATTTCAGTACAGTGTAAGTTCCTTAACTAAAAAGACACCAGTTATTTGTTCACTGCAACTTGGCATTTATGAACCAAGGACTTAAAAGAAAAGTCTTTCTTTCTAAAAGGCACTACATTTAGTTTATTTATCTGCAACATTGTGTTGTTTAATTACAGTTTTGCTTTTGCACAATAAATGTTCTCAAAACGACATGCAAAGTTTCTTTATTTCTTAAAAAACAATAGCAGTTTGGCTTTCCTAAGGGTCTATGTAACCTGTTCTGAAATGGTTCTATTATAATTTATATATCGCAATATATATCGCAATATGTATTTTAGGCCATATCGCCCATCCCTAGCGCCATGTCATAAAGAATGAATCATCTCAGACTGGTTTCTTGAATATGACAATGAGTTCACTGTACTCAAATGGCCTCCACAGTCACCATATCTCAATCCAATAGAGCACCTTTGGGATGTGGTGGAACGGGAGATTCGCATCATGAATGTGCAGCCGACAAATCTGCAGCAACTGCGTGATGCTATCATGTCAATATGGACCAAAATCACTGAGGAATATTTCCAGTAGCTTGTTGAATCTATGCCAAGAAGGATTAAGGCAGTTCTGAAGGCAACAGGGGGGCAACCCGGTACTAGTAAAGTGTACCTAATAAAGTGGCCGGTGAGTGCATGTATGAATACATCTCTCTTTAAAAAAACATGAATATGAATAAAACTGTGAGGTTTAGTGTATGTAAATGCTACTGAAGTGAAGATTTATGGCCTTCGTATCTACAAAATCTGAAATATACAGGCATAAATTAATAAAGTGCAATAAAAGAAACGCATAAAGGTGCTCTTTAAATGTTATAAGGTGTTTTTTTTTGTTTAATATAAATAAAACATTCCAAAATTAAAAGGTGCAAGTAAAAACTGTGCTTTTGCCTGCAGTGTCTCCCCTTAACTAATTAACAGCCACATAACTATTAAGTCATTGCATTAAATCTACTGAATTAGGTAATGCAAACCACTAAAGCAGCAATTTAATGCTGGTTAATGCAAGGTTACCAAAACAACAGCACATTATTATAGATTTCAGGAAGCTTTACCATTGGGATTCTTGATCCTGACCTTCAGCTCTTACATGCCGGTCGAAAATCCTTCTTAAAAGTGCTTCAGGAGGGAACCAGACCCCTACAATCCACCACAAACTCACATATTGATACGCAACGACCCACACTGCAAAATCCACTCAAGTCCCGAGCGATAAAAGCAAGTCCCGCCCAGCATTTCCTCCGGTTTCAGACACAAACGCGTCCTGTTTTTGAAGTGAACTGCGAATGGCGCTTCATGTCGACTCTGTCCTTCAGCGGTTTGGCTCTCCCTGTGCCCGCTGCTGTATGCCAGCCAGCGATGTGATATCATTGATTTCCCTACATGGGCTCGGTTGCCATGGTAACGGTAGACTCCCCTCTCTCTCCTTTTCATTCCAGTGGTGTTTGGAGACGGCGGATGCAGCCAGACGGGCAAACACACCGAGCAAATATACAGGAGACGACGGATGGATTCCAAGGAGAGGAATTAAAAGAAAAGAGATTTACAGATGACTGCAAATTTAAGCTTGACACAGATGAGGATTTCAGTGTTTGTGTGTTTAAAAGTAGCACGTTTGTGATGTCAGGGTGCTTGTCAGGATGTTGCCATGTGGCTTTAGAATGTTGAGTAGGGATGCTCCGATCAGGATTTTTGCAGCCGATACCAAGTACCGATTCCTTGTCATGGTGATCAGTCGATACAGAGTACTGATTCTAATGCTTCAAGCTTCATTAAGCAAATTTTCCCTCCAAGTATGATACTTAAATGGTAGGGGTGTGAACCTACACTGGTCTCACGGTTCGGTTACGATTATCATGCCATCGATTCGGTTCAATTCGATATCTCGGTGCATCACGGTGCATTGACGATGCTTTCCATACATAATTAGATTTTTTTTCTTTACAACACAAGAAAAAATATTGTATTAAAATCTATAAATATGTTTATAATATTTATATATTACTTGTAATACAATTTTGTCCTTTAATACAAGCAGTCAGATATATGAACTGTACCTTTAATTTTACCTGCTCAAAAAAAACACTCTTTGTGAATGAAAACTCCAATAGATGCTCAGAAGACAGCACGAGCAATTCATAAAAGTTTCATAACAAATAAACTAATGTAAATATTATCCCGCTTGCTTTTTGAGCGCTGGCAGGATCTTACACCCCTATGATTGGTCATTATCTGTCTTCACCCCGCTCAACAGACAGGGCTGCGCTTGGCTTTAGAAACGAAAGCACTGTTCACCCATGAGTGACGCGGGAAAAACAGCCGCGGGTCAGTCTATATGCGCATAATACGCGGTTATCAGGTAATCCGAAATAGAATAAATACAATACAATAAACTCGCACCACAGGCACGCTTGTGTCTCGATCCACAAACAGCCGAGAGGAGGGAAATTTACCTCACGAACATGCCAGCGGGTCAAATGCCCAAAGCGTGTGTGTGTGTGTATGTGTGTGTGTGGGAGAGACAGAGAGAGAGAGTTAGAGTTTTACAGCATTTCTCCCTAGTAGTGAAATAGCAGCTCGTGCTTTACCATTCCTCAGTGTCAGTGAAAGATCTGCTTTTTAAGTAGTAGGAGTGTTTTATTTACTCACCCTCGCCTCCTTCGCCATAGTATTCTACCGCGACATCGCGCATAGGGGGTAAATGACGTCAGTGCGTAATAACCGGTTATGATTTATTACTGAACCGATATCGAATTGTCCCCATCTGCATCGCGGTGCACCGAAGAAATGATTAATTTTGACACCCCTATTAAACGGAGATCTCCATTTACCTAAGAGAACAAATGAAGGATGTTGCATAAAATCCCTTAAACCAGGTATAAATATATAAATATACAGTTAAAGTCAGAATTATTAGCCCCCCTTTGACATTTTTTTTCTTTTTTAAATATTTCCCAAATGATGTTTAACAGAGCAAGGAAATTTTCACAGTATGTCTGATAATATTTTTTCTTCTGGAGAAAGTCTTATTTGTTTTATTTCAGCTTTTTTAAAAACCATTTTAAGGACAAAATTATTAGCCCCTTTAAGCTATATTTTTTCTGATAGTCTACAGAACAAACTATTGATATACAATAACTTGCCTAATTACCTAATAATATTGACCTTAAAATGGTTCTTAAAAAATTTAAAACTGCTTTTATTCTAGCCAAAATAAAACAAATAAGACTTTCTCCAGAAGAAAAAATATTATCAGACATACTGTGAAAATGTCCTTGCTCTGTTAAACATAATTTGGGAAATATAAAAAAAATTAGAAAAAGTTCAAAGGGGGGGCTAATAATTCTGACTTCAACTGTATGTAGCACTGACAAGCATATTATGTATTGCGATTGGTTGCCAGGGTCCTGCTATGCATATTACCCATAGACTGTAAAAGATATGGACGTAGTGTCCGTGACATCACCCATAGGTTTCTGAACACTGCAAAAGAAGCCACAAGTAGGCGCGGCCAACCGTCGCCATTTTGTTAGCGCGTCATCGCACCAAACGCGGCATACCAAATAAGGGCAAAGAGGCGGAGAGTGAGCGAAGCTACAGACGCATGCTGGATTCTCAGCATTTTGCTTGGACCTGGATTAAAACAGACTTATTACTTTGGGAGAACGTTTAATACTTCATTGCCTGTGACTCGTTTGTGTTCTGACCACATGTGCTTGGTTGTACACTATATCAATAAAGTGTTTAGACTTTTAAAAACACTGTTGTAACACATTGAGCCACTAATCATTGTTCTTATGGCGTTTTTCGACAGGAGGAAAACGCGAATTACTATCAAACACTTCAGATATAGTCTGTTTTAGTAAATGGAAGGCTGTTTATAAAAATCCAGCACTAACACTGTATGACAACGCTCCAGATGACTGTTTTATAGCCTACAGCTAATCAATCTGTCAGATTCTGCAGTGCAATACTGGTCTAAAGAACATTTAAATGATAAATGATCTTAAATAAAACAAATACATTTATAGAGATGGTATAGAAGTACATCATTTCACTCACCTGGGAAATGGAGGCAACTTGAACGGTTTGTAAGCACAATTAAGTGCACACAGCATGCCATATCATCTGATAATTGCAGGAAATAATTCCAAAAGGCAAATGACGGTGTAAAGAAACATTAACCAAAACAAATACACGATTTATATGCCGAGCTCAGCGGCTAATTAGCCAGAATCAGCTGAGGTGACGAGACAGCGAGCAGCGAGGGCTAGCTGTCACTCAAGTGGCCACGCCCTTAATTATGCAAACTTAATATAACCTAATAAAAACAAAACGGATGAGTTATAAAAAAATTCACCCCGCCCTCAGAGTTGTCATGAAGGGTAATCATAGCTATATGCACCAAAGCCATCGTTTGTACCAGGCTGTAAACATGTTTTTATCAGCTGTAAAAATGGCCAATTTACCAATGCAGAAAGAAAGCCCTTGGACTTCCTGGAGCCAGCCCCCCAGGCGAGTCGATGAATTGCAGTTTTAGTTACTTCCGTATTGGCTTCCCGAGGGAGAGCGGGAGGTTGCCGCTTGATATTACCTCATATTTAAAACAAAAAGAAATTGACAGCTACATAGAAACATTCATTCATTCATTTTCCTTTGGCTTAGTCCCTTTATTAATCAGGGGTCGCCAAGCGGAATGAACCGCCATCTTATCCAGCATATGTTTTACACAGTAGATGCCCTTCCAGCTGCAACCCAGTACTGGGAAACATCCATAGACACATATTCACACGCATATGCTACAGCCAATTTAGTTTACTCAACTCCCCTATAGCGCATGTCTTTGGACTCGTGGGGGAAACCGGAGCACCCAGAAGAAACCCACACCAACACGGGGAGAACATGCAAACTCCACACAGAAATGCCAACTGACTCAGCCGGGATTTGAACCAGCGACCTTATGGTTACCGTGTCGCCTTTATAGAAACAATAATATGTAAATACATTTTTTGAAAATGTTATTATTTGTTATTTTTTGTAAGAATACTTTAAAAGTTTCCGTGTGCCATTTGTTCCAGCTCCAGAATGAGCATTAACAGTAGTGTTGGTTGACTTAACAAGAACCAATAAGATGACAGTAAAGAGGAGGAGGATGAAAGAAGTCATTAGAGGTGGGAGGAAGTATGACAGACAGAAGAGGAGAGAGGATAAGGGGGAAAAAACGAGGACAAAGGCTACACGACAAGCGGAAAAACACCAATCAAAGGCCTTTTCAATATATAAACATCATAATGTGAAAATATAAACGTAGAGCATCATTTTTAGAACGTGAAGCTGTGAAGGATCAAGACAACAAAGGCCAGATTCAAACCACCACCTGCCATTCCATCACCCAGGCTCAATATTTTTACTTGAACGTAGTGCTATGTTTAGAGAGTTTTCAGGAGAGTTTGGAGGATTTCTCTGGACAGTGTTTTTATGTAACTAATTAGACAAAAAGTACAGCGCTCCTCTATCAACAAAAAAAAAAAAAGAAGTGAAAAAAACCCTGCAAGTTCTGAAAGAGATCCAGCCTCAGAAAACGTAAGGAAAAATAACACAAATGTAACTCAAAAGTAATATAATGCATTACTAGGGCCAGGGATGGGCAAAAATACATTGAAATGTATTGTAAAGGGCACCTAGGTTTCCACTTTTTCCAGATTTAATATAAGTCTTTTGTGTCTCCAGAATGTGTCTGTAAAGTTTCATCTCAAAACACCCATCAGATAATTTATTATACCTTTCAAAAGTTTCTATTTTGTAGCATTTACCATCAGCTAGCGTTTTTGTGTACTGCGCCTTTAAGGCTAGTCCTTCACACCCACCGTTTCCACGTGCCTGGCAGAAGCTACCTCGGCTGCGTCAGACAACAGACAAACACGAAGGAATAAGATCTCACGTAACGTTTGTGAGGAAAACTACAGTAAGAATCTTACCAATGATTATTTGATGCATGTTGTGGAGTTGCAAGGATGAGTCACACACAATGTCGTTACTAAGTTCACGCACACACACATATAGCGCTGACACACGCACACACACAGCACGCGTTTAGCTTTGCACTGTTTTTGCATGCATATGTGACAGGATACAGGTTAATATCCACTGCTGTATGGATATCTGTTATGTTAATGTACAAAATAAACCTGATTTAACGTCCACAAACCGGGATTGAAGCATCTTTTATAATTGTTCTGACACGCGGCTGTGGTGATGAAGTAAAGCGGAAGTAAATGGCTGTAATTCATTACAAACATGCACTGTTTTAAAAGATTTTAAACTTGTCAAACTCACTCTTGATCACATTTGATGATGATTGATGATCCTAGCAAACTGAACAGACCTTTTATTTACGGTTGATTAGTTTGCGCACGTCCTGTGGTTGGTATGTTAATACGCATGTTAAAGACATGTTATTACGCAGCTGTCAATCAATTCGGTGGGCGGGGGGACTGCACTCCTACGTCAAGTTGCGGTCGGTCTCAAATCCGCTCCAATTGATCCACCGTTTTTATGTTGTTAAATTGAAAAAAAAGGACTGGGTGTGTTTATATCACCCCAATATGACAGTATATACACTATACCTACACATATGACTGTCCAAACAGCTTGAAAAGCAGATTTTTCACTATAGGTGCCCTTTAAAATAAAATGCCAAATAGCTCAATTTTACGTGTATCAAAATAAACTACAAAAAACAGCAGCCACAACAAGTATCAAGATAAAATACTGTATTTCGAAAATACTACAAAATACTTTTACAAGAGAGCATGACATTTCTTCGCAAACCTTCCATCAACAGACCTCTTCCATCAATCCCTTCTCTGCACCTTATTCTGCACGTACTACTGTACATGAGGAGGTATTTATAAAAAAAATGTAACTTGTGTTTCTCTTTGATTTTAGTGTAGCTTTTGTACAAATTTCATAAAGAAAGTCCTGTCCTTTAGATGATCTCTTTAATCACTGTACAAACCATTCAATGCATATATCGAGTTGGAATATAGTACTATATATCTCTCTAGCTCCATCTATTGTGAAAATCGCCGCCATCTCGTAACAGTCCTATATTTTAAAATGGTAATACATGAAAAGGTCATTTACATTTTTGTTCACATAATTTGCTAAATAAATCTAGTTGTTTACAATGTAAAAATGTAAAGTAACCATTTCTGAAATCTACTAAAATCTCCAGTTTTAGTCATTTCCATGAATCATGTTTTTTTGCAATTGTACTCTTCAATACACAATATAAAACACGATATCTGCAGGACTTATTTTATGTTGTTTGTCTTATTTTCCTGTCTTATTTTGACTTGCTCCTCAATCTACCCCGGCTATTTCTCAGTTATTTTTTTATACGTGCTGCATAATTTCCATCTATACTCCAAGCATTGATCAACTTCTTCAATATGAATCCATTTTCTAGTCTAGTCTTGGCAAATAACTGAGAAAACACCACTATTAAAGGCCACATTTTTATGATGTCATAATTTAGACTTCTTACAAAGTTAAAAATACAAAAAATACAAGACACTTAAGTATTTTTATACAAAATATTCAGCCATTTTCATCAACCCCATCAAATACAAATTACAAAATACTATTTTGTATTTAAAATACGTATTTGAAATGATTGTATCATAAATACTTCCCATCCCTGACTATGGCTGGGGGATAAAATCGGTATCGATATTTATTGACCGAACACCATTGTCAATATCAACGAAAAAAGATTCAGTATGTAGTTTCGGTATGAAGCGCTATAGTTTTATTAAAATGTGGCTGCTAAGCGCGCCTTGGAAGGAATGTCAATAAGCTTTTTTTTTTTATTTATTTATTTATTTATTTTTTTTTATTTAGAAAAGAAGAAATGTACAATATAAATCAGGAAGTCGTCTGTAAGAGACTGGAATACAAGTACATACAAGTACAAAGTAATAAGAATAACAAGTAACAAATAAGAAATGGAAAGAGATGGAGAGAAAAAAAAAGGAGAACAAAATCAAGATAGGGGAAGTACAAAATTAAATAAACACAGAAAGCATCTAGAAACTAATTTACTGGAAGCATGATATTTTCATTCTTTAAGCAAGGAATCAATTTCAATTAAAAAATGAGCAAATGTGGGAGAAGATTTAGGAAATGTTAGTTTGTGGATAAAGAATTTTGCATATAATATAAAAAAAGTTATATATATTCTTCATTTTTATTTTTTGGACTAGAATAATAACAAATAATATCTTTCAATTTGAAGATTTGTTTTGTTGATTGTGATTTATTCAAATAATTATATAAGTCTGAATTATACAAGTTAAAACTTTTGTGAGATTTTACATGTAAAAAAACATGTGGGTCAAAGTTTCCTCACTTTGGAATACCAATAAGCTCAATGGAAGCACGTGACGTGCATGATGCGCATACGTGAGCGACGCGGACATGTTGTGCAAGTGGTGCACATGTGACTCGTGTGCATTTTCCAGGCTCACCTAGTCTTAACTTTTCCAAATGCGGTGAGCACACTGCGATGCATGCAAGTAGAACTCACCAATCTGCTTCACGCTTTGTATGAAATATACACAGTTCATTAATAATGGCAGATTAATTACCTCAGACAAACACAGCACATCCAAACACTGCAGTGCTTTTTACTTTTAAACATAAACCTGTCATCCTCTGAGAAAGCGTTTGATGGTCGCTTAAGCCCCATTCACACGAGGCGTTATTGTCAACGCTTCCCATTTACTTTGAAAGGGTGACGTCAAGTGTTGCTAAACTGAATTGTTGATCCTCGGCGCTGCTTCAGCGGCGTTGCTCATTGCAGAAGTTGGGGATTTCCTAACTTTTCAAGCACCAACGGAAGCGTCAGCCAATCAGGGGTGCGTTTCCCAAACAACGACATAACTCGCCGCTGAACTATCATAGTACGATGCATTGTTTGGGAAAAGAACGATGTAGTAACGAGTGTTTCCCAAAACCTGTAGTTTTTCTGTCACAGATCCATCATTTGAACCACGTTAGCTATAACGTAAAAACACCCATAATGATGCTCTAAACGAGGTGGTAACAACTTCTTTAGTGAAGAACCCCATAGTTTCTATGTGCAAATTAAATTGTTTTACACAAACACACACTTAAAAAATAATCCAATTTTAGTTTTGGTAAAAAATGCACTTGTTTTCCATATTAATAAAATATATGTAAATGCACATATAGGGCCTGTGTTTTCTTTACAAATATTGTTGAGAACATTACATATTCTATTCTAAAACCTAAAATTACAAAAGCTAACACATATTCTAATATCATATATAAATCATATAAATAAATAAATAAATAAATGGATACTGAGGGTATTTATTCAGAAATTAAATTTATTATTTATTATTTATTAGGAAATAAAAAAATCCTACTTTAATAATAATATTAATATTATTAATGATGATGATGATTATTATTATTACTACTAGGTAGGATATTGTTTATTTACTTTTAATTTTTTTTAAAGTTTACTTTTACAATTTGACGCATGCAAACCACTGCAGAAATGTTCTAACCAACAGGCCCATGTCATATACAGTACAGATACTTAATAAATAACCCACTATAAATTAAAAACATTAACGTATGCTGTGTTTTTTGTTTTCACAAGCTTTGGAGACGTAACATAAATTCCGCTTTTAAATAACAGGTCACCTATAGCTTTCATTATGAACCACGGCTGTGTTCAAAATGACATCAATGTTTTCAAAGTGCACTGAGAAGGGAGCGCAACTGTAAACATGAAGATCGCTAAAACGGACCAGTAAAAATACTTTGAAAGCAAATTACACCTAAGAGAGATGACCTTAATGCTTTTAAAAAAAAAATAATTTCAAGTTTAAATGTTAGAATGTTCTAAATGAATAGGGCATAGGGGGATAACTGGGAATAGAACACAGCCAGGAATTATGTTTTAACTACAGCTCCAGAGGTGTAGTTGCAAGTTTGCAACACAGTTTGCGAATGTTCGTTGGAACGATGGATTTGGGAAATGTCAAATCAATGAACTAAGTTTGTAACGATGCAACTTGCAACCTTAGTTGGGTAACGGTGGTTTTCGGAAACGTATCCCAGATTGCTTTATGCAAATACCCCAGCTCAGACAGTAGCCAATTGCATATTAATTTCATTGGCTGACGCTGCTATGACGATCGCGTCAGACCCAACTTCAGACACGCCCTTGGTCAAGCGCTGACGCTGAAGCCTAGTGTGAATGTATTGGTAAAAAATAATCAATAATTATCGATATTGAAAGATATGAAACATGATATCGTGATATTCATTCATTCATTCATTTTCTTGTCGGCTTTGTCCCTTGCGGGGTAGCCACAGTGGAATGAACCACCAACTTATCCAGCACGATTTTACGCAGCGGATGCCCTTCCAGCCGCAACCCATCTCTGGGAATATCGTGATATTGCTTTATGCAATATCGCCCTGCCCTACGCATTACTTACAGTAAAAAGTAACTAAGTAATGCAACTATAGTAGTTACATTTTTGGGGAGTAACTCAATATTGTACGGGTGTAACGGATGACGGTTGCTCCATGATTTGTACGGATCACAACCCACTGTTCAGGACACACGTGGCATGCAGATTAATAAATTTTTTTAATCGTAGATTAATCCTAAATTGGTAACGATCACCGAGAGATCGCCTCGCATTATTCAAATCACATGTAAGAAAGCATTTAGGCTTTCCTGTAAAATATAATGATAATGAAAGAAGTTGTGGTGGGTTATTCGGGATGTGGAGGGTTTCTTAGGTTATTAAAGGTGTTTTCTGTTACTTCTTGTTTAGCCTGCATCAATGCATTCAGTGTAAGCTGCACGATTAATCATTAAAAGATCGGGATCTCAACAACCACGCAACATAAATTATAAATGGTAGTAATTTGCAAACTAATTTGCAAAATAAAATTATTAATCCTTCGAATGGCTGCATTCAGATCTGTGTTAGAAAAACGCAAGAATCAAGAAAGTAATTGAGTCTTTAGTCTTTTAAGTTAGTTATGAAGTTACAAACAGTCAAATAACACAGAAATACTGGGAGAACAGTGTATAGTTTAGATTTAAACCGCTGATGTTTATGGTAAAGATCAAAATCACCGTCACATGCATTTAACGACGTTTAAAAATAAAAGTTGTATGCAGCAATTACATTATTTAACTAATAGGTGGCCATCAAAGATCAAATAGCAATGAAGCATTAAAGAGCCCCTATTATGGGTTTTTGAAAATGACCTTCCATGTAGTGTGTAACACAGCTCTAGGTGAAGTGAAATATCCAGCTAAGGCTTAAATCTGAAGATGGACCGTATTTAAAACTATTAATTCATCTAAAAAAAAAAACAAAAAAAAAAAACTCATAGTCGACTCGTAGTGGTATAAATGAATCATCTTGATAACGAGTCTTTAGCCGTTTCGGCGTGACATAGATACGAAACATAAGCCCCGCTCAATTGTTATACGCGCAAACCCGGGAAAATTTAAACCTGCGGCCCCGCCCACCAACACAGCAGCAAAGACAAACAGATCCTGAAGTCATGAGTTATGAAGACGCTGTGCTAACCTGGATATTATTGGAAGTGTGAGGGAAAGGAGTGGTTCAGAAATCTGCACGCTTACAATGGGCGATGTATAAGTACCCAGCTCATGGATTAGTTTCTTCCTCCATTTTGTAATGGACAGACAATACACCAGGGGTGCGGGCAAAATAAAGACAGTTTATTAGGCACACAGTCAAACAAAGGCAGGCTGCTGCACGCTGGGCTTCGGGCTGGTGCGCAGCACTGGAAAGGCTTACGCTCAGGGTGAGAGCGATAGGAGCCCGCAGAGAACAGAGGACAGAGGAGGGAGGAGGAGGAGGAGGAGGAGGTGAGCGCTACAACCCTCCGGCTGGGGATGTGATCGGTGGGCAAAGCAGAGTAAAGGTAAGCCCTAAGAACATATAACACTTCACGCTAGAGGTGCCACAGCAATGATTGCAAATAGAAATGATCTACATGTTTTGTTACTGTATCAGGTTAACTCTTTATATTCTCATATCGCGTCTAATGTCACGTTGAAAACGTGCTGCTTTGTTTAAGGATTTAAATGCGTTTGTGAGCTCGTTCCACTGCCGTTTGTCATTGCTATGGACACCGTTAGCCGATCCTACACACGTGCAGCGGTCAAGGTTCAGAATAGCTTAGCTTTTGCTGCAGTGTGGATTAATACTGAATGTGTGTCATAGAGCAATATGCTGGTGTTTAACTGCACTGCTTTCGGGGGTGAGGTGTCTGAATAACACTGTTGAGAACCGGGTACTGTTTACTGTGGTGTTAGTAAGTTTACTATGAAGCGTGTTTCGGGCGTCCGCTGCGATCGGATCCTTTACCAATGTTGGCGACCTGGGGGCTTGATAAACCGCACTGGGAATTTTACCGTCTCGCACTAAACGATGTCGACCAATCGCAACAGGCTGTCATCGGTCCAATCAGCGCAGATTAGCTTCGCGCTAAGGAGGGTTTTGGGAACAAATGAATCGCTGAACGATTCATATGAGAGTCGCTGGGATAATTAGGTAAAAATAAATGCAGATTATAAGACCATGAAAGTGTTTTTTTGACCTTGCATGTATATCAGCCTGTTGTTGGAGACCCATAAAACCAAAATATGACCCTTTTTAATGTGTAATAGGGGCTCTTTAAGTTTTATGAGTGAATAACTGATGTATTGAAAATGAGAGTAAAAAAATATGGGTTGTACAAATTATAATGTTAGACTTCCACGTTTAGCGTTATCAGCAACAGTAGTAGCAGTGAAATTTTCACAGTACTGAATATTTTATTTACTATTTATTTTTATTCAGCTGATTATTTCTTGATTTATTTTTAATTGATTTACAGCTTCTAAGTTCTGTTTGTTAAAATCAAAATGTCTTGCAGTACTGTTTTTGTAATAAATGGAAAGCAAATTACATTTGTCTCCTCCCCTTTTTGGCTGATCCAAAAAAATGGTCCGATCTGCGACTAAAAAAACCATAATGTGATCCGAACCATGAGATTTGTAATCCGTTACACCACAACATTGTAATGGATTACTGTCAAAAGTAACTTTCCCCAACACTGCTGTTGATAAGCATGTGTACCTGCTGGCGTGCGCAGTTGGTGTTGACCAGTGTGGCTGCGTGCTGCGGAGGGTATTTGCTCCTCTGATGCTCCATGTCGCTGCTCTTCTGGAGTCTGGCGAAAGCCTCCATGTCTGGGTTGGAGAGGCGGCGTGTGCTGCTGGCCAGAGTGTGATAGCGGCGCTGGTATTCGGCATCATCCCCACGCAACATCACAAGCTCTTTATCTGACCGCTGCTTCTCCAGATCACCCTCGACTTCTGCCTCACACACCTGTGGAGAAAACAGAAGGTCAAGAGCTGCTTATCTGGGAGTGTGATAGAGCCGTTTAATATACAGTTGAGGGCCAAATGATTCACCCTCCTGTGAAACATTTATTCTTTTTCAAATATTTCTCAAGTGACATTTAATAGAGCAAGGAATTTTTCACAGTATTTCCTATAATATTTTTTCTTCTGGAGAAAGTCTTACTTGTTTCATTTTGGCTGGATTAAAAGCAGTTTTTATTTTTTTTTTTAAACCATTTTAAGGTCAATATTATTAGCCCCCTTAAGCAATATTTTTTTTCAGTTGTCTACAGAACAAACCACTCTTATACAATGACTTGCCTAATCACCCAAACTTGCCTAATTAACCTAGTTACGCCTTTAAATGTCACTTTAAGCTGTATAGAAGTGTCTTGAAAAATATCTAGTCAAATATTATTTCCTGTCATCATGGCAAAGATAAAATAAATCAATTATTAGAAATGAGTTATTAAAACTATTATGATTAGAAATGTGTTGAAAAAAATCTTCTTTATGTTAAACAGAAATTGGGGAAAAAATAAACAGGGGGGCTAATAATTGAGGAGGGCTAATAATTCTCACTTCAACTGTATATACTGTACACACTTAAATGTTTTAGGAAGTGGAAATCTGATGCCAAAAGTGCTTGGATGGCATGCTATTAATGGTGTATTTTGTATCAGCAAAAACTTTTTATAGGAATATTAACCCACAACTCTCTGGTTTCTCTGTTGTATTTCTAAAGCTAATTTGCTTTGGCCACTAACAGTATTAAAAGGAGAATAAAAACAATATAATAAAAAACTATTACTACTACTACTACTAATAATAATAATAATAAAAATATCATCATCATCATCTAATAAATATTTTATTATCAATAACATGATTCATAGAGAATAATTAAACATACTAAAATAAAAAAATAAAAACAAAAAATATAAAAATAAAATAATTTGGTTATAACAAACCGTTTATTAATAATAATATTAATAATAATAATAATAATAATAATAATAATAATAATAATAATAATAAACAACAACAACAATTAAAAAATTAAAAACTACTGCTACTCATTATTATTATTGTTGCTGTTATTATTGTTATTATTATTATTAATAATAATAATAATAATAATAATAATAATAAAACATCAACTAATAAATAATTTATTATCAATAACTTGATTAATAGAAAATAATTAAACATACTAAAATAAAAACAAAAAAACAAAAAACAAAAATATTAATAATAATGATGATGATGATGATGATGATGATAAAACAAAATAATAAAAACTACTGCTACTCATATTATTATTATTAATAATAAACAACAACAACAACAACAACAAAATCAACTAATATTATTTATTATTAATACCATGATTCATAGAAAATGATTAAAATAAAAATATAAACTAAAATAAAAATAAAAAAACAAAAAAATTGTTTATATCAAACTGTTTATTAATAAATAATAATAAAAAACTAAATAATAAAAATCTACTACTACTCATTTTTATTATTATTAATAACAATAATATTATTATTAAATATAATAATAATAATAACAACAAAAACAACAATACATATTTTATTATTAATAACAAGATTCATAGAAAAAATTAAGCATACCAAATTAAAAAAATATATATAAAAAAACAAAAATAAAATAAGTTTAAAATAATAAATGTTTTGTATATAATAAAACAATAGCACTAGTAAAGAAATTCTTTACATTGCATCAATCAAAAAGAAGCATTGTCTTCTCATTTAACCCTAAATATAAAAATAAACTAAATGATAATTTACTGAAGTAAAATGTTCTTGCTTCTGCAAACAACAGCACTGTTCTGCAAAGTCAAGCAAGCGCAGTTTTGAAACGACTAATATTCTGCTGGTAATAATGTGACAAACATAATTATTAAGCGTCATTGATAAAATAATTACAGCTAAAAACCTCAGCATTAACTAATCCAATAAAGCAATTAATGAAGCAACAGTGCAAATTTACTGAAGAAGTGAGATTCTCACAGACACACACACACACACACACACACACAGTTAAAGCCCGCAGTTTTCACACGTGCAGCGAACGATACAGTCATTGCTCTAAAGCCCAACGGGAGGAAAAAAGTGGCGTGTTAAAGCTGGGAAGAGGAAATCAGGCATGCAGATAAGATGGTGAGATGGTGTGCCGGAAATTGTCTGATGATGTGATAAAGGCTGAACAAGATGAAGCAGGCAGGCTGTCAAACCTACAGCTGGAAACCCTCCGCTGATGGAGGATATAACACACACACACCGTCCACAAGCTCTGCACTCACTCATGACATCATCATTAAGCAGATTGTGACATCAGAAACGCATTCACTGTACACACGCTGTGAGCCCCAAAATAATAATAATAATAATAATAAATTGTGTCTTAAAGTCTTGCTAATTCACACAAATATGAGGTCAAATAAATAATATATGACATTACTACTACTATTATTATTATTATTAATAGCTTGGAACATATTTATTTGGGTTGTAAAATACTAAAAAAAATAACAATAAATATTTATTAATAAACATATATTTTGAAAATGGCAATACCCCAAGACTGTAAATATACTACAATTAGACAATTAAATTAACTTAATATGGAATGTTTCTATGACTTTTGAGAGTCTAGGGCACTGATCATCAACTGGCGGCCCGCGGGCCAAATCCAGCCCGCTGAGCCGTTCAATCCGGCCCGCGACTGGATTCCAAAATTGTGAGGATCAAAAAGAAAATAGTGGTCCACACTATTAAAGCAACTAAAAATAACAACAACTGAGTCTCTTGTCAGAATAACCCCTATTTATGACTATATTTAGGCTACACTTCGAAATGAGGACAGACCATGCAGCGTTAAGCATTTATTGTTTCAAACAGGTTTTAGCGTAAGTGAAGACCGGGTGGGGTATAGGCTGCGTGTGCGCGACGTGTGTGTGATGAAGAGCAAGGAGGGATGTGGTGGAGAGGGGTGCGCGACGTATTTGAGGAGCGGGAGGGAGACGCGCGATTTCCGGGAGAATATCATTCGTTTGCGGGCATCCGGGAGTCTCTATGCATTTGCGGGAGACTCACAGAACTTCCGGGAGACTTGGGATGTCTGCCTCAGGACTTAAAAAAGGAGGAAAAACAATCTGGCACAACTTACAATTGAATGGTAAATAAATAACCTGGTAACAGAACAAAACAGGTCACAAATAATGCTCGCAAATTAAATGAAATGTTAAGTGGGCTTGAATTCAAATCATAATGCTGAAACGGGCTACTCACAGTGCTTAAGCAATGGCTAAAGTTACATTTCCCCTTGTTGACTTACTGTAGCCTAATTGAGTTGAGGCAAAATATCTATCACTCCTAGTGGTTGACTGTGGTATAGGTGATGAGAGCATGAATCAAATGCCTTCCGTTTTGTAATGAAAATGAAGTATAAACATTAAACATAATGTTAGGCCAAAATTAGATTTTTTATTTGATTTTCTTCTTGGGGGTCCGGCCCCCAAGGAGACTGTCTGGAAAAACTCTGGCCCTCTGACAAATATAGTTGATGACCCCTGGTCTAGGGGGTGACTCTTTCATTGAACTGATGGACATTGAAAGTATATAGATTAGACTAATACGTTGTTGTATTATTTAAAGGGCCACAAAACCCCATTGTCTCAGCAGGGTGTTTTCACACCTCTAGTTTGGAAAAAGTCAGGAAAGTGGGCGTGTCCAGCTCCGTTTAGGTGGGAGTGTCGGGGGAGAAAAAGTAATATGGGAGTTTCCATTTGGGCACGCAGGGGAGAAAGACAGTGAATGTTTACATGGACATCAGTAATCAAATTATTTGCCAAATTATTGATTTGTCGACTTTAACTGCAGTTTGGCACTTACACTTTTTATTCAGGATCATTTCCTGCATGTCGCCCGTGACAAACAAGATATTGAAAGCGAGGAACTGCTGGAGAGTGGAGTTTTAATAGAGTATTTCAGGGCTATCCAATTAGTTTGTCATGGGGGCCAGTTCATGAAAAGCATCCCAAACGAAGGGCCGGAGAGATATGACTTGCAATATAAGTGATGACACAACTGCATATAAGAGCTAGGCTTGCCACGATAGACGGTGTTGACGGTGTTACCGGTTTTAAGACGCAACACCGGTGACATCACTTTTCCACCGTGACACCGTGCCCTCATTTTTTTAAGTATTCCTTTTTTTAATTCAATATTTAAATTAAATGGAAAATATAACTCCAAATAATTTACTTAAGACAATAGCATGCAGTAGGCTGTAGTTAAAATCTGAACATAGCTACAATGCTTCATATTTCATTTATCATGTGAGGAGAACGAGATGAGTCGAATTTACAGAAAGAGAATGGCGGAGGATTTAGTGTCAAAACGCAAAGCAAAAGCGCCTCATTTAAAAATCCTGCGACCATCATCTCACAGAGTGTTTTAAATAATCTTATTTTTTATTAAACCAAAAGTGATTGCCGCGCCACTGACAAGCCAACTGCAGAGAAACAAAGCAACCTCGCGGCAACCGCAGTGATCACTTTTTCCGAAGTTCATCTGTTCTTTTGTGCACTTGATTATTATGAGTTTAATGTTAAAGAAATCAATAATGAAAAGGCCGACAAGAGTGTATCCTGTGTGTGTGCGCGCGTCTTCACTGAAGTCTCCCTCTTCCAAAACCGAAAGTTGCTTTGTCTGTCTGGCAATGTTTCGGCTTTTAATCGAATGAAAAATTAATTTAGATGAGCCTATATTAAAAACTTGCAGTAAAGTAAATGTGACGTGCGGCCACACATCGAAACTGAGGTGTGATCTCATCTCTCTCTCTTGCTGTCATCCATGATAGACGACACACAAGTCAAGTCGCCTAATAATTATATTAATTATAATAAAATGTAAACCAAAATAAACAATTCATTGCATTTTTCGTTTGATAAAAAATATACGAAAACGAAAAAAAATCAAAGGGTGGCTAGTTTGTATTCATGTGTTTTAATATTAATGAAAATATGCTTAGCCTAGACGCTGCCAATAAGCAAGCCATTCAAAAAATAATATTTTACTGTTTACTGAGTTATAATGTATATTTTACAATAAAAACTAAATGTAGCATGTGTCGCTGTCATGTAAAACACGCAATTCATAACACACCAGAGCTGTCTATAGTCTATCTGTAAACTTACAGGGAGGTGTTGGCCAAAAGTCATACTGCGCACCACGTTATTGAACTCCAATATCTCTGAGGGAGATTATGTTACCCGATAGCCAATATTGACTTGAGAGATTAAAAAAAATAAAAGGCATTTTAAAAAAGGGACAACACGCAAATCAAAAAATAAAACTCGTCCCGTACGAACTTGTCATCTTGCCACTGTATGCTGTGTGGGCCCGTCAGCCGCTGGTAAGAGAGAGAGAGAGAGAGAGCGTGCGCACATGATTGCTTGTTATAAATATTCCATTAACAATACTTATCGAAATATTTATACATTTACATTGGTATTGTGTGATCTGTATAGGCTGTCTGATCTTTACAGAAGATGTAAACACTTTTATTTAGCATGTAGTAGATTTTTTTTACATAATGTTCCATTACTTAAAATTTCTTTCATTTTTTTATTTATAGTTTATATATAAATTGAGTGCTAGCTTGTTTAGCTGTGATCATTATGCAAGGATCATATTTCATATTCGGTTTATTCTTCAGTAACCTATAGATTCGTTAATAATGTATTTTATAAACGGATTGTTTATAAGGACTAAGCTATTAATATACAATACATTAGGCTACTTAATACATTAAAACATTGAAGTCAGCTAGACAAAAGACAACTAAAGTAGGTTCCCCCTGTTGGCAAAGGTAACCAAAAAGTATCTTTGCGTGTGCGCAACAAGCTGCGCATTCGAGAGAGTGTTCAACACGATGGGGAACATAGTGAGCCCCACAAGATCCCATCAGAGATGATCAACATGTTGGGTTTCCTGGCAAAGACCATGTAGACTGCACTGTTAATAAAAAAAATGCAGTGTTTTTGTTGATTTTATTTTTTTTAAAGACTGCCGACCTGTCATTTTTTGTAGCCTAATGTCTTTTGGATGTTTTTTTTTATATTCGTTTCTTGTTCATTCGTTTAATCTTATTTAAACTTTGTGCTATTTAATTACTTTCTATTTTATTTTCTTATTCGTTTAAAAAACATTTTAACATAAGTAATAAACGTTCTATGGTGGTTATTTGTTTGGTTCCAATTTCCACAGTTTTTTTCAGCCTGTACCATTGTTGTTGTTGTTTTCATTATGTTAATAAAGGTTTTGTGTTTAATAACAGTGATTTTTTGTAGTTTGACGCCGAATTGCCAATTCCCGAAAACTGAAAGTGAAAGTATAATACGCACGCATTTATAAGATATTTAAAAGCAGAAAAAAGAGTAAAAGAGGAAACGCCCACCCCCACGGTGATACCGGTATTACCGGTGTTGTCACATGTCGATTAACCGGTGGGGAAATTTCCTCATCGTCACAACCCTAATAAGAGCCCATATGTTGTATTTTTGCTCCTTTAGACACCCACGTTGTATTTGTCTACATTAAAATGTTAATATATTGTATTTTGAAACTACATAACATCACTGCATTGTACAATAAGTTTTTTTTAACAAACATTTAAATGTTGTATTTCAGAGCACAACAAAAACAGTGTATTGCTTAAGTAGGCTTCTTCTACATTTAGATACATTCATATGTTATGTTTTGAACTGCATAACAATTATGGATGCAACAATTATAGATTTTGGTTGTACGATTATATAGTGTGAAGAACAATCATGGTTTCATGGTTATCATGTCTAATGTAAATGTAAGCTTTATATTAGCTAGATTTAGATCTGGACATCCCTAACTAATATTAAAAAAAACATTTAAAAGGCATTTTCATTAGTAATAGTTTTTAAGATGTAGGTTTTTCTGTGCTTATAGGGCTACACAATTGTGTGTGTGTTTATAAAGAGGAAGAGAGAAAATAATAATATTATAAAAGTGGTTATGAAGGTCGGCGCCAACTGTTGTTATCATCTGCGTTCATACATACATAATTATTTTAATAATAGTTCGTCTAACATGTCTTTTGTTTACATTGCACTGAAAGCTAAGCACAACTCTCACCGCTACAGCATGAGATGCTTTCTACTGCGTGCACCCAGACAGCAGCGAGCGCGTTGCTCCGCTTGCGCCCGCATATTGGCATATATTCTTAGGACATAACAAACTTGCGCACGGGAAAGACGTGATATGGGAACGTCCCGCGGCTATAGTTATTACAGTGTGCGTGCGTATTAGCTTCGGTGGACAAGCTCCGAACTTTAAACTAGCGCACGGTTGGCAACTTGGCTTAACTTTGTTCAGCAGTTTCGTTTCGTGCGGCAAAACAGAAATGCATAAATGCGGCTTAGAGAATCCTTTACGATTAATTAACTGTGACAAATTAAAGCACAATTAATAGTGAAATCGGTTAATCGTTGCATCCCTAATAACGATATCAGTGCATTGTACAAAAGGCCTTTTCTACAAACATATTCAAATGTTTATGGCTGCTCGCACCACTCGCTTAATGTCAGGTGAGTCACGCTCTGCACAGCTTGTGCTGTATTGAACAGACGCACGTCACTTCATAACTATAGCGACCGTTTTTTGACTAAACTAAATTTATTCTTGATGTCTTGGTCACACTATTTGGAGGGCCAGAACAAATTGCCCCCTCGCGGGCCGCCAATTGAATAGCCCTGGAGTATTTGATACCGCACGGCGAATGGGAGAAAAAAATTCTAAAAAATGTTTTGATTGGTTGTGTTTGGAAAAAAAAAGCATGTGGTTTCCTGTTAGTTTTGTGTTTAGGAAGAGAAGTGTGTGTAGTGTTTTAAAAATAAAAGGGTTTTATGCAATTGAAAACTGAGTTCAAGGCTGAGAAATAGCTTCTGGTTTTGGAGATTTGCTGTGTAGTTTTGCATTTAGTGTCAGATGTTTCAGAAATCGCGTGACATGAAAAGATTTTGTGTGTAGGCAGTTGGAAAAAACTGTAATACATCAAAGAGCATTCAAGATTCGCCTAAACAGGTGCACATATAAGAAAATAATAAACAATAAACTGTGTTCATCTGAAACAAAGTCTAATGTGACTCTGAACTCATTATTAGTCATTTTAAAACATCATGTGCGTATCATCTCTCTACGGCAAGCCCAGAGGGGAAAATACATCGTACACAGGCATACACACTCAGAGCACTAGGAGATTCAAAATTAAATCTGTTACAAGCAGTGTCGGTTTTTATTGGTAGCCACTGATTAAATATTGATGAAATACTGCACACTGAAAACCTGCATTCACGTAGTTTGTGATGAATCATAATCTTGTTTTTTCATGCAAAATAGATTTGAGGATTGAAATTTAATTTTGCTTCTTTCATTTATCGGTTTGGTGAAGGCGGCTCATTTCTGACCCTTAGGAGGACAAATGGAATATACAGGTTTGTAAGACCACACAAGGGTAAAGTGAATTGTTGAATTCATTGTTCATTTAAACAGTAATAAATCATGTGAATTTGTGGAAACTGATCCATAGCTCTGACCATACATCAGGGCCACAAAACACTTCCCTATAGCAACAGGTGTACATTTATAAACAACAAAACAAGTGAGAAGGTTTTGGTGTATTTTATAAACTGTATGCATCCTAGCAGGCCTGACAGGAAAAATTACACCTAGATGGCCACCAATAACTTACTTGAAATCCAAAGTGTGCAATTTGAGTGTCACTAGCTGCAGCAAACACAATAATGATTATTATTATTATTTCCAAACAGCCGTGTGGCCTTCAAGCATCTGCTAATGTTCAGATAAATATTATTGTACATAATTATACACAGTCATCTCGGACTAGAGAACGAGTCAGAGGTGGACATGTTATTCCTCCCAAAGAAAAAAAGCTTTCAAATGTTTTAAAGTATTAAAAAGTTACAGAATTTAACATTGTCCTTTTTTTGGTAATGAAGATTAAAAAAAAAAATGAAATATTCAATCAGCCATTAGCAGAGTTCTTAAAGGTCAATCAGCAACTGGCAGAGCCTTTAAAAAACCAATGAGCAACAGTTGAGTCCTCAAAGAACCAGTGAGCAGTTTGAAAAACCCTTAAAGCAGCCATTAGAAGACCAATCAGCAGTTTGCAGAGAAGAGATCTTAAAAGAACCAATCAGAAGCCAGCTGAGCCCTTAAAAAAAATCAGTGAGCAGCTAGAAGAGCCCTTAAATGACCAATCAGAAGCTAGCAAAGCTCATAAAGAAACAATCAGAAGCTAGCAGAGCCCTTAAAAGAACTAATGAGAAGCTAGCAGAGTTCTTAAAAAGACCAAGAACCCTCAAAAACCAATCATCAGCTAGAAGAGCCCTTAAATGAGCAATTGGAAGCTATCAGAGCTCATAAAGAACCAATCAGAAGCTAGAAGAGCCCTTTATGAACCAATCAGATTCTTAGCAGAGGCTTTAAAGGACCAATCAAAAGCTAGCAGAGTCCTTAAAAAAACAATGAGCAGCTAAAAGAGCCCTTAACGGACCAACCATCAGCTAGAAGAGCCCTTAAATTACCAATCAGCAGCTATCAGAGCTCATAAAGAACCAATCAGACGCTAGCAGAGCCCTTAAAGAACCAATCAGATACTAGCAGAGCCTTTAAATCATCAGCTAGAAGAGCCCTTAAATGACCAATCAGAAGCTATCAGAGCTCATAAAGAATCAATCAGAAGCTAGCAGAGCCCTTAATGAACCAATCAGATTCTTAGCAGAGGCTTTAATGGACCAATCAGAAGCTAGCAAAGCCCTTAAATGACCAATTAGAAGCTATCAGAGCTCATAAAGAACCAATCAGGAGCTAGCAAAGCCCTTAAAGAACCAATAAGAAGCCACCAGAGGCCTTAATGAACCAATCAGATACTTGCAGAGCCTTTAAATCATAAGCAAGAAAAGCCCTTAAATGACTAATCAGAAGCTAGCAGAGCCCTTAATGAACCAATCAGATTCTTAGCAGTGCCTTTAAAGGACCAATCAGAAGCTAGCAGAGCCTTTACAAAAAAACCAATGAGCAGCTAAAAGAGCCCTTAACAAACCAACCATCAGCTAGAAGAGCCCTTAAATGACAGATCAGAACCTATCAGAGCTCATGAACCAATCAGAAGCTAGCAGAGCCCTTAATAAACCAATCAAATACTAGCAGAGCCTTTAAATCATCAGCAAGAAGAGCCCTTAAATGACCAATCAGAAGCTAGCAGAGCCCTTAATGAACCAATCAGATTCTTAGCAGAGCCCTTAAAGGACCAATCAGAAGCTAGAAGCCCTTAAAAAACCAATGAGCAGCTAAAAGAGCCCTTAACACACCAACCATCAGCTAGAAGAGCCCTTAAATGACCAATCAAAAGCTGTCAGAGTTCATAAAGAACCAATCAGAAGCTAGCAGAGCCCTTAATGAACCAATCAGATTCTTAACAGAGCCTTTAAAGGACCAATCAGAAGCTAGAAGCCCTTAAAAAACCAATGAGCAGCTAAAAGAGCCCTTAACATACCAACCATCAGCTAGAAGAGCCCTTAAATGACCAATCAAAAGCTGTCAGAGTTCATTAAGAACCAATCAGAAGCTAGCAGAGCCCTTAATGAACCAATCAGATTCTTAACAGAGCCTTTAAAGGACCAATCAGAAGCTAGCAGAGCCCTTAAAAAAACAATCAGCAGTTAGCAGAACCCATAAAGGACCACTCAGAAACTAGCAGAGCCCTTAATAGACCAATCAGAAACTAACAGATCCCTTTAAAGGATGAATGAGCAACTATAAGACCTCAAGATACTAAACATCAGCTTTAATGGACCAATCAGCAGATAAAAGATCCCTTTAAGAACCAATCAGAAGCTAGTAGAGCCTTTAAAGGCCAATAAGAAGCTAACAGATGCCTAAAAGCACGAATGAGCAACTGGCTGAGACATCAAAGGACCAATCAGCAGATAAAACGGCCCTTAAAGAACCAATCAGATACTAGCAGAGCATTTAAATCATCAGCTAAGAGCGCTTAAATGACCAATCAGAAGCTAGCAGAGCCCTTAATGAACCAATCAGATTCTTAGCAGAGCCCTTAAAGGACTAATCAGAAGCTAGAAGCCCTTAAACCAATGAGCAGCTAAACAAGCCCTTAACACACCAACCATCAACTAGAAGAGCCCTTAAATGACCAATCAAAAGCTGTCAGAGCTCATAAGAACCAATCAGAAGCTAGCAGAGCCCTTAATGAACCAATCAGATTCTTAACAGAGCCTTTAAAGGACCAATCAGAAGCTAGCAGAGCCCTTAAAAAAATCAATCAGCAGTTAGCAGAACCCATAAAGGACCACTCAGAAACTAGCAGAGCCCTTAATAGATTAATCAGAAACTAACAGATCCCTTTAAAAGGATAAATGAGCAACTATAAGACCTCAAGATACTAAACATCAGCTTTAATGGACCAATCAGCAGATAAAAGATCCCTTTAAGAACCAATCAGAAGCTAGTAGAGCCTTTAAAGGCCAATAAGAAGCTAACAGAGGCCTAAAAGCACGAATGAGCAACTGGCTGAGACGTCAAAGGACCAATCAGCAGATAGAACAGCCCTTAAAGAACCAATCAGAAGCTAGCAAAGACCATAAAGAACCAATCAGAAGCTAGCAGAGCTCTTAAAAGAAGCAATGAGAAGCTAGAAGCCCTTAAAAGTCCAATTAGCAACTAGCTGAGATCTCAAAGGACCAATCATCAGCTAGAAGAGCCCTCAAAGGACCAATCACAGCATGGCAGTTTTACATTAGCATTTTGCAATCGCTTTTATCCAAAGTGCCTTCCAAAATAGGAGTTTCAGAGAGCCCACAATAATCACTGTAGTGAACACAAGCCAAGTTTATTAGAAAGCTAAATTGGTTCTAATCTCTTGTTGATTTTCTCGGTCCTTGATTATCATGCAATCGCCTAAAAGCATGACGAATGAGCTTAGCAAGTGATCACTCATCAATATCTAGAGTGTTTGTGTGCGTGAGAGTGGACAAAGATTGATTACTGTCCAATTTGAACACTCCTCAGACAGACACATAAAGCAAGTGTGGCATGACAGGTGTTTCGACCCGCGGCTCCTCTGATGGCCCTAAACAGGCATGAATGATCGGCCGTAAGTGTCAGGGGATTCTGGGAATTCTCGCCTGAGGGGAGTCAGTAAAGGGATTTGGAGATTAATGATCCTTCGTTTAGTGTCAGGAACGGACGAAGAGGTGATGAACACTGGATGAAGAGCAAGAGAGATGTTGGGATTGAGGATACTGAGAATATATATATTTATATATATATATATATATATAATTTATATATAATAAAATTTTACAAATAAACTATTGTGTTAAATTATATTAAATTGTAATATAAAATAATAATTTAATTCTGGCAACAATCTATTAAATTATTAATAATTATCTAATAATCTAATAAAATATATAAATAATAATATCAATATTTATTAGTATCATCGTCATCATTATGACAGTTCTAATATAAAATAAAAATATAATTTTGGAAATAATCTATATACCATCTCAACAGGAAAATTCAATTTCATATTTTTTTAAATAATATTTAACTAATAAAACATTTAAATAATAATGTTATATTTATTAGTGTTATTATTATAATCATCATCATAATGACTGTTCTAATAAAAATAATATATAATACACATAAAATAAATAAAATTCATTTTTATTTTTTCTAAAACAAACAAATGTACTGAGTTTAATATAAAACATGCTTCAAACTCAATCCGAAATATATATATGTGTTTATAATGTACTAACATTAACTAAAATTAATTCATTCTTTTAAAAATTGCTTTCAAATTATCTGTACAACACATAAAAATATATGACTGATATTTTGCTTTATACTGTATGATGATTTATATGACAAAAAAATATATGACGCTTTATTTCAGGGCTGTTTTTAATCCTGAGAAATGCCTCACAGACCTTGACCGTATTGGTGGGCGTGGCCAATGGTTCTGATTATGACATCGTAACAGAGGTCATCACTCATGTTGACGGTGTCCTCGCTATTAGACGCTCTCATCAGCACCAAATGAAAGAAAGAAAGAAAAAAAAAGAAAGGCGGCAGAGTGACTCAGTGGTTAGCACTGTCACCTCACAGCAAGAAGGTTGCTGGTTCGAATCCCGGCTGGCTAAGTTGGCATTTTTGTGTGGAGTTTGCATGTTCTCTCCATGCTGGCATGGGTTTCCTTCGGGTGCTCCAGTTTCCCCCACAGTCCAAAGATTTGCGGTATAGGTGAATTGGAGAAACTAAATTGTCCGTAGTGTATGAGTGTGCATGAGTGTGTATGGGTGTTTCCCAATACTGGGTTGCAGCTGGAAGGGCATCAGCACCAAACATATGTTGGAATAGTTGGTGATTCATTCCACAGTGGCGACCCCTGATAAAAAAGGGACTAAGCTGAATTATACATACATACATACATACATACATACATACATACATACATACATACATACATACATACATACATACATACATACATACATACATACATACATACATACATACATACATACATACATACATATATATATATATATATTTGTTTACAAATCTATATTGGGTTTACTCCCATCATATTTACAGAATTACATTTGTAAAAAGCCTGTCCTTAACTATGGCCTTCGGTCAGAGGATATTTATTTACTGTCTGTTCCTAAAGTGCGGACTGACATGGGAAAAGGCTTTTAAATACGCAGCACCTTTTAAATGGAATAACCTATAAACAAAATTGCAGTTTAAAGAATTGATTTAACTAAATGCTTAAAAAAAAAAAAAAAAAATATTCCATGCAAATGTCAACCTTGCCATGAAAAAAATTTAGTTTTCACCGAAATAGAGAAACCGTTTCTACATTTTTTGTGTAAACAAGTATTTTACAGTACTTTAAAAATACTCATAAATGCATCTGTCAGTGTTTAAAACTATTATATTTAATTTGCCAAAAACACACAAGTGGCAATTTCACAGGTGTCACATCCATAACAGAAAAGTGTCACATCCATAACGACACTTTTTCCTCATAAATGCAAAAATAATAAATTAAATTAAATCAATCATGTTTGTTCTTTAGTGAGCCGACTCGTATCTGTTTGATTAGCATTGTTTCTTTTGGGTTGTGCAGTTTAATTGACAGAATTTCTGTCAATATAGTATGTTACTGAAAACTTACAAACTTTTTTTGTCACATCCATAACGCATGTTAATTTTCCTCATTAAAAGTATAAAAAATGTTTACAGATTGATATTTCTCTGATCCCATAACTCTGTGGTTAATTGTTTTGGAAAATATAAACAGATGTGTCAATATAATGTTAGTGTATATTTTCTATGTGAATTTATGTTTTAAGTTTTTACTGCAAATGTCACCCATAACGCTGGAATTGCTCATATATATAGTATAAATGATTTAGAAACTGAAACAGGCTTGTAGATGTTTTGAATAGTTTGTTTGTCAATGTGTGATTCATGTTAACTGTCAATTGTTTTTTGTTTGTTAGACCCATGTGACATGTATACTGCCTAATCTTGACCAGGACGCTCTTGTAAAAAAGATTTTTTATCTCAATTGTGTCTTTCCTGGCAAAATAAAGGTTATAATAATAATAATAATAATAATAATAATATATATAATATTATTTATAATATATATAATCTCTAGATACTGAGTTTGATGTGCATCTGGATTCTGCCCACTTGATGGTCATGGATACAAGAAAAGGAGATACAGAACAGGATTTCTAAAGGAGGGGGCCCAAACTCTGCCAATACGTTTCTAGTACATTAGTTAGAGTTTGAGTGGCTTTTCAGGTGTGTCTATTTGGAGTTAAAGGACACCGGCCCACCAGGACAGAGTTTAGGTATCCCTGACCTAAAGCCAAGTGACAAAAATGTAGCACCCACCTTTGCTTCACATTCACCATCAACTGCTTTCTGAGGTTCCACAATGAATACTAAATATTGTAAATTGGTAAATTCAATCGGTACCCCACAGGAACACACAATACACCATTTATGCTGTTTGATGAAATATTATTGATGTTGATTATATTTATGTTAAATTAAACCTTTTTTTAATGCCTGACTTGTTTGTTCCTAATTTCACATATAATAATATACAGAAAACTTTGGCGTTTTAGTGTCCTAAATGCATGTAGTTGGCAACAAACCAAAATCTGGTGGGGAGGCTTGGGGGGGGGGGGGGGGGGGGGGACAAATTTCATGATTGATTTATTATAAGGCACCCCAAAGCAGTCACAAAGTAGGGTGAAATATTTTTTTCCTTCTAAAACAAAAGTTCATGCCATAGATATATATTTATGAAGAGTTCAGACGCAAAAAGTGCCGTCTGAAATTTCTATAGAAAATTAACATTTTTCTCAGCTTCCTTTGTTTATATTGAGATATTTCACTTTAAAGACCAGGAAAAGGACTTATTCTATGCCATAAAAGTGATATTACTGAACATACACACAAGAGCCTGATAAAAATGCTCATTTTAGAGGAAAATTTCAGATGGTATTTAGAGGTTATTACATCTAAACTATTTATTTATTTATTTATTTATTTATTTATTTATTTATTTATTTATATATATATATATATATATACACACACACACACACACACACATATATATATACATACAAAGTTTAAGTCAGAATTATTAGCCCCTTTAGAATTTTTTTTTTCTTTTTTAAATATTTCCCAAATTATGTTTAACAGAGCAAGAAAATTTTCACAGTATGTCTGATAATATTTTTTCTTCTGGAGAAAGTCTTATTTGTTTTATTTCGGCTAGAGTAAAAGGAGTTTTTAATTTTTTAAACACCATTTTATGGTCAAAATTATTAGCCCTTTTAAGCTATATATTTTTTTCGATAGTCTACAGAACAGGTGACGCGGTGGTGCAGTAGGTAGTGCTGTCGCCTCACAGCAAGAAGGTCACTGGTTCGAGCCTCGGCTGGGTCAGTTGGCGTTTCTGTGTGGAGTTTGCATGTTCTTCCCGCATTCGCGTGGGTTTCCTTCGGGTGCTCCGGTTTCCCCCACAGTCCAAAGACATGAAGTATAGGTGAATTGGGTAGGCTAAATTATCCGTAGTGGTTGAGTGTAAATAAGTGTGTGTGTGGATGTTTCCCAGAGATGGGTTGCAGCTGGAAGGGCATCCGCTGCGTAAAACTGGATCAATTAGTGGTTCATTCCGCTGTGGCGACCCCGGATTAATAAAGGGACTAAGCCAAAAAGAAAATGAATGAATGAATAAAGTCTACAGAACAAACCATTGTTATACAATAACTTGCCCAATTACCCTAACCTGCCTAGTTACCCTAATTAACCTAGTTAAGCTTTTAAATGTCACTTTAGGCTGTATAGAAGTGTCTTGAAAAATATCTAGTCAAATATTATTTACTGTCATCATGGCAAAGATAAAATAAATCAGTTATTAGAAATGAGTTATTAAAACTATTATGATTTGAATTGTGTTGAAAAAAATCTTCTCTCCGTTAAACAGAAAAAAAATTAACAGGGGGGCTAATAATTCGGACTTCAACTGTGTGTATATATATATATATATATACACACACACACACACACACACACACACACACACACACACACACACACACACACACTAGAGATGCCACAATTCTCAATACAAGATTGAACCGTTCAGTACGACATCCACGGTTCAATACGCGCTTGTGAATTGCGTTTTTTTCGGTTTTACGTTTAAATAATTTATGTACGTTTTATTTCTCTCCGAATTGACTGTCTGTGTGTGCCTGTAAGTCTACAAGCTGAGATGAGGAAACTCCTCCCCGCGAGTAAATATTCAATCACTACTTTGCTCTAAAGTTAGGGGGCGCTCAACCATCATTCCACACTTTAACATGGTGAGCTGCGGTGAAGTGAGGCAACACAGTACGAGGAAGCGGCGGTGTCTTTCAAATCCCATGTCATGGGGACATTTCGGTTACTAATTGAACGGAAACACTTCCAACATGACTGCACATCTGCGGCGCCATCACCCAGCAATATCACTGTCTGAAGGCAGGATAGCAGAGAAGGTAATAAAGTCCTCCATAAAACAACAATCCCTCACTGAATCCTTCCAGCAAACAAACCCAACTGGTTCCAAAAGACACATAAAAATAACAAAGGCAGTGTTAAGTTTAATTAAGATATATATATATATATATATATATATATATATATATATATATATATATATATATATATATAATTAAAATATGTTTATTTGAAATGGTCAATTTATGTTCATTAACTTCACATGCATGTTTATTTTCAAAATGTAAGAATTTATGTGTTGCCCAGTTTGTACATAGACAACCAGCAGCTGTGAGATTTCAGTGTTAATTTTTTTTTATTATACAATACACTAGGAACTAGTGTACCTTTCTTGGCTTTGAAGCAAAATAAAGGAGTATTGCAATAAACCGTTTTTATATTTTTCTCTTTCTTACTGTTCCTATTGCAGAGGTGGGCAAACTACGGCCCGTGGGCCATATGCGGCCCGCTAAACTCTTTAATCCGGCCCGCGAAGGAGTTTTTAAAATGCTGCTTCTGAGTAACGGTTTGGTTTCAGAATTAATAAATTAATGATGCAATACAAATGAACACCATTTGATGGCAGTAATGCACGCGGTACAGTTAGTGCAACCAGTAAAATTAGAACACACTTTCGGATATTAAAATGCACTCGACTGTTAATGACTGAAAATGAGTCAGGCAAAAAAAAAAAATTGACTCTGAATGTCGTGTGTTTAAGGAAGAATGGACAACAAAATTCTACTTCACCAATATCGGACAGAAAGCGGTATGTCTAATATGCCAAGAAAGTATTGCTGTTTTTAAAGACTACAACCTAAGTCGGCATTTTTCACGCAAACATTAAAATTATTTTTAATGTGTTAATATGAGATTTTTTCTATCAGACAATATCTTTTCTATTCTCCACTGTAATAACTATCACATGATTATTATTATATTTTATAGGGCATTATTTTATTGTATGATGATGATTGATAAGTAAATATAAATAGCAGTGCAAATTAATTTGACTTGTAAATATGACTCAATAATAACTATTAAAAAATGTGTGTTAATGTGACACGTTTCTGTCCGGTATTACATGTTCCATGCATACTGCCACTATAAATAAAAGTTATTTTTTGAAGGATTTGACATGTGGCCCTTCACTTGGTTTGCAAAACTTGATGTGGCCCTTGGGTCTAAAAAGTTTGCCCACCACTGTCCTATTGCCTAAGCATAGAATAACAATTAAACAAAAACACTTATGTGTCAAGCCATCAGAACCGAACCGAAAACCGTGTTAAAAAACCGAGGTATGTATTGAACCGTAAGCTAACTGTACTGTTGCATCCCTAATATACACAAACCTGCCCTGATATAAAAATTCATTATACATTACATATAAAAATAAATTATATTATACAAATAAAACCCCATGAGATTAGATATTCATGCAAAAAAAAAAAAGACTAAAATCACAGTGCATGTTCACAAGTTACTTCCAGGAAATTAGGAGCCAAGATATGCATGATCCCCAAATTAAAGATATCATGATAATAGAAGAGATGATGATGATGTCATAGAGGAAATGAACAAGCAATCATAACTCGAGGCTGATATTTCAGAGCACATTAAAACACCTGCTGGAAGGTGAAAGTCTGATTAGATGCTCATCAGCATTACAGCAGATAAAACAGCAGGACACAAACACGCTCGCTAAAACGGAGGATGGAGAAAAAACTCTAACTAATTCTGCTTGTTATCCAGCACACAACTTCTGAAGAGGCATGTTGCTTTGGGAAAATAACGAGGAAACTATCTAATTATAAGTATGAGTGTTAAATCATCTCTGCAATAGCAGAATGTTAATTAATTTGGCCATGAGGAGAAACCTGTATCAAGAAAATTGTCAGTGGACTTGAGACTTCACACCAGTGGGTTTAAATGAGCCACAAAATCTGACCCCACGCCACTACATTTTAATTAACGTCTTCTCTTCTGGCTCTCGGTGGAGACGGGATCCTGTTTAACCTCTGACCTCGTGACAGACCGTTCACAGGAGGCTCCGAACGCTCAGAGATGGAGGATTGACGCTAATGCAGGGTCAGTCGCAGCGCCGGGTGTCAGAGGACATGTTTTAGATGAATAACCGTCCCATCTGCATGCTTCATCAGCACTAAAACATGTTAGGCTGACCTCAGAGTCGTGCAGTGATAATGAAAAGCAGATTTAATGGCTACTTATGGCATCAGAGGCATTTTCGTATGCGAGTATGCATGTAAAACTGTCAGCATGCGTATGGAAATCAATATCAACATATGGGGTCACAGATGCTGTGGCAAAGAATCAGAGACGCGTCTTGAAGAATCCAGCCAAATTTGCATGCGCATTAACTTGTAAGTGCAGTTTCAGGTGAAAAAGAACTGCATGGAGAGCAAATGTCATCTCACTTATTTTATTTTAATTCTTTATTTAACAATGGACAAATCAAACATCTGCAGCAGAATTAGCTACATAGCTAAATTTCATCTGCAGTCTCAAAATGTTTCCATTTAAATTGGATACTTAAAGGTCCCGTGAAGTGCTTTGAAATGTGCATTATTGTTCGATGTTTGACGTAATCTCAACTGAAACATGAGGTTAGGGCGGGGCATATAGTAGCTCCTCCCCTTTTCAAAAAAACAGCTAATAGTGTTTTGTTTTTAATCACAGCTCTGCCAGTGAGACTGGTTGAGCTTAAGCGCATCAAATGAAAAGTATTGTGAAGGGGCGGGGCATGTCAGATACTAGAGGATTTGATTGGTTAAGATTTGATGAGAAACTGAAGTATAACGTGACTTGAAAAAAAATTCTTGATCCATTTAGGCGAAAGTGACAAATTGCACACTTTGTATGTGTATATCGGGTTTATATCTTCAAAACGTGAATTTTGTCACTGTTTTGGAGCACACTAGCTTATAGCTTACTAGCTGATACTAACATTTAAAAAGCTTTATTTTAATTTCACGAGACCTTTAAAGGTGCTATAGATTGAAGAATCTCAATATACCCAAGCATAACGGACTAGCGAGTTCAGCACATGGCATATCAAGAACCTCAAAGCTCATTAAAACACAAAATGCAGGATATACGGATTAAAAATGTATTCAGCACCACCCCGAAGAGGCATAAGCTCTGTTTAAATGTATTTTTTGTTGTGCGAATTATACATTGACGGTAGAGCTGCACAATTAATCGTAAAAAGATCGCGATCTCGATTCGACCCCCTAGACGATCTTGATCCAGCATTTATACGATTCTGCCAATCATATTTTCAAGTTCAGAAAAGAAGCAAAGGCAGGCGCACAAGTATTCACGTTGTTTTATATACAATGTTCAGCAACGTGGACACCTCCAAATGGTGTTGAAAGACCCACATACTGTATTTATAAGGTATAATTCACCCACAAATGTCATTTCTGTCTTCATGTAATGATGTATTCACGGCCGCGAAAACGCACGTGACGTGAGCTGACCGTGTCGTGAGCTGTTACCACAGAGAGGGAAGGCGCGCGCCTGTGAATGATGCCTACTTTAGTGAACAGAACTTGCATAGGCTGTGACTAACAGGTAATAAAGTTGTAAATAACATTCAGTTTGTGGCACAGAACGATCGTTTGAGGGCCGCGCGGGAAGTATGAACAGCACTTAGCAGTGAAAATGAAACCGAAAGCACGTAGATCATTTAAATAATCATATCGCATTTTAGAGTTATGATTACATATTTTACATCTACAGAATCGTGAGAAAATCGTGATCTTTATTTTAAGCAAAAAAAAAAAAAAAAAAAAAACGCGATTCTCATTTTAGCCAGAATAATGCAGCTCTAATTGACGATTGGGGGGTCACGTTTATCGGTTATGTTCGGTAATATGCCTCAGTGAACCAAAGTTATACATTTAATTCAATTACATCTAATTTATCAATCAAACTTTTGTTTTCAGTGTTTTGAGGGATATCGAGTGGTTCTGAATGACATTTGTGATATTAAATAAATGGTGACAGGTTTGCACTCCTGCACCTATTAATGGATGACTGCACATATTTTTATTTTACCGTTTAACTTCCATGTGCGAGCAAGTGTACAATAAAATACAAACTATGCATCTAAACTATGCTGTCTGTTGGTGCACTAGATTTGCCAGTTTCAAACTGCTTAATTAATATTTTTGGCACAAACATGAATTCACAATGCTATGAACCATTATAGGGGTGGTCAATTGTATAATTTACATTATCTATTATTTTAATTAGTAATATTATTTAAGACACAGATCAGAGCAACTTTACTAAAGGGCAGACCCCCATACATCTTGTTTTGATGTTCTTCGGGGGAGGATCAAGCATTAATTAGGGGGGGTCTGAGCAAAACCCCCAGGAATTCGCCCCCCAAAACCCCCTGGAATTCGCACCATGAGTTTAACGTGTATATTGTGAAATTTGCAGCATTAGTGAGGCAACAAACTAGGGCTGCACGATATTGGAAAAATACAACGTGATATTTTTTATTCTGCAAAATATATATTGCGATATGAATACAATTTTACTTAGATGAGTTTACCATTGATCATTTTAAACTGATTGTGATGATTCTGTAAGGGAGTGCATAAAATTACATAATCTACAAGCGTAGATAAATTCAATAAAGGAAAAGATACAAATTAAAAAAACGTATTTATTTAATAAATCATTTTATTGTTTTCCCGAGAAGTCGAACTGTATTCTGGTATACAGTAATTGAATATTCAAATGTAAAATATTACTGCATAGTCTACTTTTTATAAACAAGTCAATAAAATTATTTGTTATTAATTTGTCAAAGGTACAAACGGTACAATTTTTTGTGCCTGAATGCTTTTAAAACCCTCACATAAATTATAATCCAGACTCAACATTGCATATACTTGCGATGTGACTATTGCGAATTGATCACATTGCGATATCGATGCTGAAATGATACATTGTACAGCCCTACAACAAACTAGGGTTGTCACGATACTGAAATTCGGTACTAATCAATACTGAAATTTTAAAAATGTCCATTTCCTGCTAACATTTGAGCGCTGTTGAGCACGTTCTTAAACACCGCTGATTTGCCATTGTGTTCATGTGCTCAACAGAAATGACTGTGATCGGCCGTGAAGGTCATCAGTTCACCCAACTCACCGCTATTTACTAGGGGTGTCAAAACTAATTGTTTCTTCGGTGCACCGTGATGCAGACGCGGACAATTTAGTATCAGTTCAGTAATAATCATAACTGGTTATTACGTACTATTTATCTCATATGCGATATGTCACGGTAGCTTACTATGGCGAGGGAGGCGAGCCTGAGTAATTAAAACACTCCAACTACTTAAAAACACAGGAACTGTGCACAATTCACTTCTTGTGTGTTTGCTGGACAGTCTTTCTCTGACACTGAACAGCAGAAGCCCCTATTTCACTGCGATTGAGAGAATGATAGTAAACTCCATTTTTCTCTCTCACTGTGGACCTTTGACCTACTGGAGTGACTTTTCCTTTCCTCTTGGCTGTTACAGCGTTACTTCTGGATACAGACACGAGCGTGTCTGCAGAGTGAGTTTTCTCCACCGCGTCTATCATGGATCAGCTGTGATTGGCGCTGCCCTTTATCAGTTTTTATCATAGGTGAACAGCACCAGAGCATTAGAGCTACTCGCAGCCCTTTCTGTTGAGCGGGTGACCAATCATAGGGGTGTAAGAACTTGCTTGAAAAGGCTCAGTAAGCTAGCGGGATATTAACATTTGTTTATTTGGCATGAATGCTCATGTTGTTCTGTGACTGTACTTGAGTTTTTAAAGGTACAGTTTATATATCTGACTGCTTGTATTAAAGGACAAAATTGTAATAATATATAAATATATTTATACACTTTTCTTATGCTGTGAAGTAAAATATAAAATTGTGTATGGAAAGCATCGTCAATGCACCGTGATGCACCGAGATATCGAATTGAACCGAATCGATGGCATGATAAATGTAACAGAACCGTGAGACCAGTGTAAGTTCTCTACTGTTTGCTGAGTGTAATCACAGATACAGGGACACTGGAGCGTTTCAAAGTCACGTCGATCAGCTGGATTGTTTATAAGCTGACATACAGTTGAAATCAGAATTATAAGCCTCCCTGAATTATTAGCAACGTTTATTTTTTCCCCAATTTCTGTTTAACGGAGAGAAGATTTTTTTCAACACATTTCTAAACATAATAGTTTTAATAACTCATTTCTAATAACTGATTTATTTTATCTTTGTCATGATGACAGTAAATAATATTTGACTAGATATTTTTCAAGACACTTCTATACAGCTTAAAGTGATATTTAAAGGCTTAACTAGGTTAATTAGGTTAACTAGGCAGGTTAGGGTAATTAGGCAAGTTATTGTATAACGATGGTTTGTTCTGTAGACTATTGAAAAAAAAATAGCTTAAAGAGGCTAATAATTTTGACCTTAAAATGTTTTTTAAAAAAAATTAAAAACTGCTTTTATTCTAGCCGAAATAAAACAAATAAGACTTTCTCCAAAAGAAAAAATATTATCACACATACTGAGAAAATATCCTTGCTCCGTTAAACATAATTTGGGAAAAATATAAAAAAAGAAAACAAATTCAAAGGGGGGCTAATAATTATGACTTCAACTGTATGAGTGATTCGCAGATGAATCGCGGCTTTAAATGGCAAATCAGCGATGTTTAAGAACGTGCTCAACAGCGCTCAAATGTTAGCGGCAAATGGACGTTTTTAAAATTACAGTATCGATTAGTACCAAATTCCAGTATCGTCACAACACTACAACAAACACATAAACTGCCAAGCATAAGACACATCCTAAGCCGCAGATCACTTTAACCAACACAGAAACACACCCATACCACAAAATATGTCACTAACCTTTACCGACCCATAAACACACCTGTTAAAATCCCTAGACAATATTAAAATTGCAAAAATTAAAAGCGACTAAAAAGCAAACTCATGTTTATGTTGACTTATGATCTTATGACTTATGATCGCTAATGATTTCTCATTATTCATGCATTCATTTTATTTTCGGCTTAGTCCCTTTATAAAACTGGGGTTGCCACAGAAAGGAAGGAAGGAACCCCCAACATATCCAGCATATGTTTTTACGTAGCGAATGCGCTTCCAGATGAAACCCATCACTGGGAAACATCCATACACACTCATTCACACACATGCACTATGGAGAATTTAGCCAACCCAATTCACCTATACCACATGTTTTTGCACTTGTGGGGGAAACTGGAGCACCCGGAGGAAACCCACACGAACACGGGGAGAACATGCAAACTCCACACAGAAATGCCAACTGACCCAGCCAGGGCTCGAACTAGCGACCTTCTTGCTGTGAGGAGATTGTGCTACCCACTGCACCACCATGACGCCCCAAATGTTAATACTACCAATTAAAATCTATTTGGTGAACAAAGAACACCAATCAGTCCAATTTTTTGCTGTCTACAGTAATAATGCTGTTCAATCTAAAACACTCACACGTTTCTTCCATTACCAGAGAAAATGGCATGAAAAAACATGGAAAAACAGAGCAGCAGCTTGTCCTACATCATATCAAAGTCTGAATGGAGGGATTTGAGAGCCCACGACACCCTCATCATCATCATCATCATCATCATCATCATGACATCAGAGCATGAAGAGACGGTTTACAGGATTTGGAGCATGTGTGCGTGAGGTACATACAAGACATCTGAGCATTTAAAAATCCTAGCGCAGCTCCAGAGGCGTTTAACAACCAGCGACTTCAAAAACGTCCAGCGTAGGAAAAAGAGAGATGGAAGGAGAGAAAAAAGGATGATGGAGAAGAAGAGGCACACAACCCACTTACTGTACAGCAGAACCGCTGCAGGGGCCTTCAAAGGAAACTCTGCCCTGATATGAAAATCCATAATCCAAACAGTAATGAGAGCGAGAGAGAGAGAGAGAGAGAGAGAGAGAGAGAGAGAGAGACAGACAGGGTGAAAATGAAAGCCAGTCGCTGTCTTCCTCTCTGCACTGTCTTTTCTGACAAGAATGCGAAGCCTCGCGGGAGGAGAAACTGTCGTGTTAGATAATTGTCTGAACAAAACAAAATATTCGAAAAGAAGAACGTATTACGTTTGTGTAGTATAAATAGCTGACCGTCCTATTTCACACTTACACAGAGTTAAGACTTTTACCAAGAACATCTACTGTTGATGTCTTAAGTAGTATACATTTCTAATACTTATACACTGAAGGATTTTACGTATGTTAATAGGCTGAATTTAAACAAATGAAAATTTAGTAATGTTCAACTTGATTTGTTTGTTTAAATTCAGCCTATATAAATTGTTAGCAACCACTTACCTTAAAGGGCACCTATGATAAAAATCATCTTTTGTAAGCTGTTTGGACAGACCTGTGTGTAGGTATAGTGAGTCCACAGTCATATTGGAGAGATATAAACACAAGTTGTTGTTTTTTTTCTGACGTTAAAATAGGATCCAGGTCCCTCACATTTTGAGGCTGACCGCAACGTGACGTAGTGCGGTTTTCCCCGCCCACCGATTTGATTGACAGCCGCATATTAACATGTCTCTATAGTAACTCGTTTAATCATATCAGCAATACAGGACGTGTGCAAAGCAACTGGGATTAAAAGATCTGTTGAGCTCTCTGTGATCATCAGTCATCATCAAATGTGATCAAAAATGAGTTTTACAAGTTTAAAATGTTTTTAAAACAGTGCATGTTTGTAATGAATTACAGCGATTTTACCGTCTCTGACGAGTGTCAGTACAATTATAAAAGAAGACGCTTCAATTCCGTTTTGTGGACGTTAAAACAGGTTTATTTTGTACATTAACATAACAGATATTCATACAGCAGTGGATATTGTATCCTGTCATATTTGCCGTGCAAAAACAGTGCAAAGTTAAACGTGCGCGCTGTGTGTGTGTCTGTGTGTGTGAACTTTGTAACAACACTGTGTGTGACTCATCGTTGCAGAAAGGCTTGAATTAACTACACAACAAATACATCAAATAATAATCATTGGGAAAGTTCTTACTGTAGTATTTCTCACAAACGTTACGTGAGATCTGCTTCCATGTCTGTCACTGTGCTGTTTATCTGACGCAGCAGAGGCGGAGATTGAGGCACAGGCTGTAGATTATAGATTGCGAAATTTAGCGTTATTTTTGCGTTTTTTTTAAAGCATGACGGTAAAACACGAACGCAGTAATGAATGTATTAAAACACGTGCTTGTTTGTCATAAAAATTCGTAATAATGACTAAATAAAATACTAATTTGTGGATCTCCTTACTTCCGGGTTCAGCAATACTCCCGTTGTGGCTCGTGTATTCTGGGAAATTTTCTTATCCCTTGGTTTCGAGTGAGGTCCTGAAAAATCTTCGATTAAAGGGCTATTCACCCCTTCTTCTTAGGCCACGTTTACACTAATACGTTTTAGTTTTAAAACGCATAAGTTTTGCTACGGTTACGCCATCCGTCCACACTAGGCCGGAGTTTTTGAGCCCCGAAAACGGAGCGTTTTGGAAACGCTGGAGAGGTCGTTTTCATTCTAAAACGCTGCTGCTTCGTCTCAGTGTGGATGGGGGAAAATGGAGACATCTGAAAACGGAGGCCGGGCTGCAGACATTCGCCTGTCTGATTGGGGCTTTTTCCTCAATATTAAGTAGCCTACACACAGTTCAGTCCTGCATCCTCTCCGTGTAAGTTCAAACTTCGCAAGTTTGATATGGAAAACAAACTCCCGAGTGTGTACTTTATAAAGTCATTCACATCACCCTGGCTATGCTGTTTCACTATCTAGACAATAAAACGAAAACATGATGTGAGGAACTGCCTATTTTCATTTTGATATAGCAACAACAGACATCAAAAATGTTGAGGCGTCGTGTAGCTGCATGATATGAGCGTCATCTTCAAGCATATTTATAACAAAACGGAGCCTATAATATTAGGCTACTGCCTCCTTTCATTTTCATTGAAAATACGAAACACACCCTCTCTTTCATTGAATACCCGTTTTAATGATCAATAATGGCCATTATAAAAGTATAACGTACAATAAGTGTATACAATAGAGAAAATAAAGGCAAACAATCAGTCAGATGTGCAGAATCGATGTCCGCAGTAACATTAATTAATATAGTAACCTAACTTATCTTTGCGCTCAGCCAAAGCATGTTACCTGAGAACAAGTGATAGATTCAAAAGACCAAAGTCGGGGAATATGTCGTCAGATAGACAACAAGATGAATTAAATATCACGTTTAACAAATATAGTGAGATTAGATCCAGCGGGAGATCCGTGATGAACAGTCCGACATGCACAGCTCTCATGTGGGTGTGTGTGTACTCATAGCACGCTGCAGCGCATGCCAGAGAGTGTGTGTGTGATCATGTGTTGTGCGTTTTCACCGTTTTAATGTAGACGGAGAGCTGTTCAAAAACGCTTGGTGAAACGCTAGTGTGAACGCGGATCACTTTCAATCTAAAACGCCGTTTTAAAACTAAAACGTACTAGTGTAAACGGGGCCTTAGCCTTTCGCCTTCAAGCTAAAGATAATTGGGACACCCCTACCCCTTGACGTGAATGCGCAAAACGAGGGGTAGGGGTAAGGGGAAAGGGCTAAGTGGTAGAATTGGGATTGGGCCTTAAATTATTTCCTATAGAAAACTATACGAGTGAGATGTCTTGTGTATTCTATAGTCTTTAGACCAGCAAGATACTGTTAAAAAAAAAACGGCAACCACATAGCAACATGTTAAAATTCAATCAGCTTAGATCAATAAGGAACCATTTAGAAGAACACCCTAAGTAAGTAAGTGACTTATGTGGCTAAATTCACTCAGTAAAGCTTAAGCCAGAGAAACCATTAAAAACACCTTAGCAACCGCTGTCTGAGAGTCAATTGTGTCACAATGCTATTAACACTGGAAACCTTCACCTTGCAACCACATAGCAACACCTTGACAATTACCAATAACATGAAAATGTCTATTTCAAGAGCTGAACTCTCAAGGAGCGATAATGACTGACAGCTCCATACCACAAATGGAAAAACAGTAAGGACGCTCTTTCTCCTTGACATCTCATCACTTCTCATTTTACTGCTTCACCAACAGCGTGACATTTTACCGTTTGAAGCATTCAGCAGCAATCGCTCAGAGCGGGACTCAATCTCCAGGGACATGGGTATAAAGATGGCTGGGAAGAGTTTGTTTTATCTAGAAAAAGGTGCTGTGAGTTTTGTTTGCGTGGTTAAGGTGAAATGTGGTTCGATTGAGTGTGAAGATATTCAAGCAAGCAGTAGAGAAAACAATATAATGACAGACAGATACAGCACCATTTTTCTCAGAAAACACTTTTCTAAAGGTGCCGTTGACTTGACATTTTCACCATATGTCAGTAACAACCAAAGCAATCCATTCATACAAAGAAAACTAATTAGTTCAGAAATGAAGTTGTGTGTAATACAATGAAATGATACAGAAAGACGTACTGAACACATGAAGAAAGGGAAGTGTAAAAAAACATGCAAAGCCCAGACAGCAGCTGAAATCTCTCAGTAGTCCCTCATTGGTGTAAATGAATATTTGCTTCTTTAGTCCCAACACCTACATTATTAGATGATGAAGATGAAACTAGAGTGGAAAAATCAGCAAGACAATGACCCCAAACTCTCAACAGGTTTTAGAAAAGAAAATAAAGCTGCTAGAATGGCCCAGCCAATCACCTGAGCTGAATCCAATAGAACATAAGAACTAAAGGTCAGAATTAATAGACTAAACCCACAGAACTGTCAAGATTTTTAGACTCTCTGGGAAAAATAATCACACCTGAGCATGTGACTTCATTCTCCATAAAAGAGGCATTTTGAAACTGTTAATACCAAAACAGCCTTATATTTAAAGTATTAAAGACATTTCAGCAGTTCAGTATTTTTGCCTTCGGTCTTTTTATTGTTATTACA
>LR812542.1:41368218-41628218 GCA_903798195.1 Danio kyathit | reverse complement strand
AAGGTGCTTACATGTTTACATTCAGAGAGCAGCATTTACAGTGGATCTTTTAGGCTATAATATTGTAGTGATATTACCATACTGTATGTCTTTAATAACTGAAAGAGCACTGCTGACAATACTAACCAACTTTGCCAACTGAATAAACATAAACAAAGAACACTGATCACACACTTAACAAATCCGTAGAGACAAGACAATCAACACCAACTGGAGCCACGTCTTTTTTAAAAGGAGACGAGCGGCAAATCCGGATTTCACTATTTCCAGATGCGAAAAGCTCTCGGGTAAAAAAAAATGTTCCTTACAAACATATTTCTGTTGCGTGTCGCGTGCACTGTAATCCACACGTGAGTCCAGCTGCGCTCTCATAGCGGGGAATTGAAAACAAAAACTTCCTAGCAGCACATTTATAAACCCAACACCGACGACCAATGTTTATGAACAATTCTTCTTCTTTCACTTGTTTTAATCACGGTTGGCAATAATGTGGCGTCTTGCTGCCGTCTGAACACTGTAACAGGTAAAAACAGCGATGTTTAAGAATGTGCTCAACAGCGCTCGATTGTGAAATGGATGTTTTTAAAATTCCAGTACTGATTGGTACCAAATTCCAATATTGTGACAACACAAATGTATTGTAGCCAATATTAGTGGTTAAAGTACGCACGGTTCTACATTTCAAAGTTTTTTTCAAAATCCCAAATGAGTCCAAATGAGATTATGACAAACCATAGAATATATTTCTAAATACATAATTAAACATACCTTACGCCTCTTAGGGGTGGAGCTGAATAAATGTATAATCTGTAAATCCTGCATTTTGCGTCCTGATTATGTCTCATGGAGTCATTGCTCAGTGACACATAGTAAACAATCTGTGTCTCCCGTTTTCAAAATAAAAGTCCCACATAAATAGTAAGTTTAGTATAACCTTAAAAATAACTAAGGAAGGAAAATGATCCTTGTTGTCTCACTGTAGTGATCTCCTGATGACGCGGCAGCTTGTCAGGTCTGGATTACACAAAAATTGATTTTGATAAGAGCATGCAAATGCTGAGAGTGTGTCCCGTGAGTCACGCAACAGTCTGCTTTGTGTTCTGATTGGCCTTTTGTCCATATTCATTTTACAAGAGAACGTTGAAAAAACAATGGTGTCTGATGGTGCGTTCACACCAGAAGCATCAAGCGTGAGTGATTTACATGTTAAGTCAATGCAAAGACACGAATAAACATCCTGCAGCGCCATTTGCGCGAATGAAGCAGTGCAAATTGAGGAGCTTGCTCTTGTAGGGGTGTGATTATGACGTAAGGCCTGTTGTTGGTGTCCCGAGGGGAGATCCTCTTGTGGACACTGGACAACAGCTCATCAAACTGGGCTCGGCTGGATGAACTCACAGAGTTGCGTGCACCTTTGAAGGGATCTAGTGCACGGTGCCGAACGAATATGCGCTGTTTTCAGCCTCCCTAAAGCACATAAAGCACAGCTACTATGTCAATAAAATCCATGTTAGCCATTTAGCATGAAGCTAGAGTCACCGGGCAGACAGAAGCCCCGCCCATGACACAAATTCATGTCTATTGTGAAGTGAAATTGACGTGCGAATGAAGCGAGTAAACTCAAAATGTTCAAGTGTCTATTTGCACACACAAAAAAAAGTCTAGATCGGATACGCGGCCGGCCGGAAGTGCAATATGTACATCAATTATAGCATTTTTTATGACACTGTATAACAATAATTAATATTTTTACAGTACTGTGACGGTTGGGTTTAGGGTTGGGGTGGGGGTAGTAAAAAACAAAATTTATTGGGTAATTTAATAGATAGCATAAATAATACTCGGTACAACTACTGTTTTAATGTTACTGTGACAGTTGGGTTTAGGGTTGGGGTGGGGGTAGGCGTTAATAAAATACAATAAATGCAGCCGCAACCATATCCGATCTAGCAACAACCCAAATACGTGCTGCGTCTGGTGTGAACACAGCATGACACTCATGGTATGGCCATTTCCATATACTGACTAAAGCTGCACGATTAATCAAACAAAGATCACGATCTCGATTCGACCCCCTAGACGATCTTAATCCAGCATTTATACGATTCTGCCAATCATATTTTCAAGTTCAGGAGAGAAGCAAAGGCGGCCGCACAAGTCTTCTCATTGTTTTATATCCATTGCTCAGTGACATGGATACCTCCAAATGATGTTGAAAGTGACATACTGTATTTATAAGTTATAGTTCACCCAAAAATGTCATTTCTGTTTTCATGTAATGATGTATTCACGGCCGCGAAATCACACGTGACGTGTGCTGCTGACCGCAGAGCTGTTACCACAGAGAGGGCGGGCGCACGTCTACTTAATGATAGACGCGCGCGTCTATTTTTGTAGACAGAACTTGCATAGGCTTTGAATAACAGGTAATAAAGTTGTAAATAACATTCAGTTTGTGGCACAGAGTGATCGTTTGGGAGCTGCGCGGGAAGTATGAACAGCACTTAGCAGTGAAAATGAAACAAAGCACGCACATCATTTAAAAAAATCATATCGCATTTTACAGTTATGATTACGACAAGCATTTAATGTGCTTTTCTTTCATAGTGAACACAGAGATAGATAGATCTGTGCATAAAAGTAACTGTTTAACAGTGTCAGTATAACTACTCTAGCCTATATGATGTCGAATATAATGTAAGAGGGTATCTGATAATGACAAATGTCTGGCATAGGCTATGTCTCAAACATATTATTCAACATCAGAATTATGAAAAGTTGTATTCTGATGTCGTCACTTTACTGTGCATTAATGACCAGGACGTATCTAAAGTCTGGTCAAGTCCATCATTCAAAGTCTATTAAAAATTTACCATTTTAACCAACAGTAGATATTATTATTATTATAGTTGTTTTACCATATGTTTGAGAAATAACAATAATAATAGCCTACTCACATTAACCTTTATTTTACATCTACAGAATCGTGAGAAAATCGTGATCTTTATTTTAAGCAAAAAAAAAAAAAAAAAAAAAAAAAAAAAAAAAAAAAAAAAAATCGCGATTCTCATTTTAGCCAGAATCATGCAGCTCTAATACTGACCTCAAGATCAAGACCTTTTACATGAAGGTCTTTTCAAAAGACAATTTCTTTATTTCCCCAAGAACAACTCCATTTTTAGCTTCCTAATCTTTTACTTTCTTATTCTGTCTGTCCACTTTCATGTCAGACAAACTCAACCTCTCTCCTCCGGGCATCGTATAAATCCACGTCCAACATCAGCCTTTGAAGCTTCACTGACAGAGAGACAGATGTTCAGGACATCCCAACAGCAACACGCATCCGTCTGCTCCTTACTCCTCTTTTTTGCTCCGTCATGCACACACAACTTTCCTTTTCTCTCTTTATCTCAAACACCAAACGCACACCGTCCCATCGAGACACAAGCGCTGTTGTGATGAGTGAAGCGTTACCACATGACTCTCAGAGGAACCAAATGTACAATCAACAAACCGTACAAATCAAACAAGAAAACCCTTGCCTGGTGCAGCGGTGCAAAAACTACAAATTTCCTTTGTGTTTTTGTGGGTTACCGTCTCATGTTGTGACGAGCAGTTATTGTGTGCTATAATGCGCAGATGGAGTTGTAGTCTTCTGAGATTATGATGCTTTTATGAATCTAATATTAGAGTCCGGACATTCAGACAGATGTTAATGATGGCAGCCGACCAAGAATCCAATCATCACCCTCCAGGCTCGGCTGCAGAAGGACATGACTAAGGGGTAGGGCTCTATGATATTGGAAAAAACTGACTATGCGATATTTTATTTGGCCACACTTTATTTGAATGTACAATTAATGCTATTAACAAAACATTAAATGGAACCTATTATGCCCCTTTTTACAAGATGTCAAATAAGTCTCTGATGCCCCTAGAATGTGTACGTGAAAATTCATCTCAAAATATCCCCAAAAAATAATGTTTTATAACTCTTTGAAACTGTGGCATTTTGTTGACTGTCGCTTTAAATTTAAATGAGATTGTGCTCCCAGCCAACTTTTCTTTTCTATCTCTTAAGCTGAAGTCACACTAGAGTTTGAGCTTGCGAAATTCTGTCGTACGGCGCTGCGAAAAGGGGCGGGATTAAACAAGATGATTAGGCATTAAAAAAAGCGAGCGATTGCTCAATGTTTTAAATTCCTGTACAGAGAGGTCATGTTTTGATCCTGGATTGATCTCACGCAGTCAAGTGATGCGATTTCGCAGGTCAGAGTTCACCAAGCTTGAACTTTGCACTGCAGAAACCTGCGAAACTCGACGCATGACCCTGCGTTTCCGGTCTGACGCATTCGCGTGCGTATGAATGGAAGTCTATGGGGAGAAAAGTCCAGTGTGACCGCGGCTTTAGAGTCGCTGACGTTATCTTCAGCAGGTGAAAACTCTAATGGCCGATGGCTGCTTCTCACTCAGGGCTGTTAATGCTAATGAGGGAGAGATCATTATTAATAGGTGGGGCTTTCCCCTTCTGTTTCCCATGTGCAAAAATTTAGACTGGGTTTTTCCAAAGCATGGGAAACCTGTTCGGTAACAATATTTTTGCAGTTCAGTTTATTTCCACTAGTGGTGCAGCAGCCGTTTCACACCTCACCATTAACATATAAAGTCTGTTATATTACTTGCCCCTTATTAATTAAGCAGCCTGACTTTGCAACTATACCTTTGATTATCTATTACATCTGTTATATTGTATGCCATTTTATGGATATATTATCTATCTGGCATTTCACCTATCCATTTATCCATTCATTCCATTTATCCATTCATCCAGTCCAATCATTCATCCATCAATCTATCATCTATCCATCTGCCATACCATGCATCCAACATTCAATTTATCTACCAATTTCAATCCATCTATTCCTTCACCTCTCCCGTCAATCAAATAATCAATCAATCAATCAATCAATCAATCAAGCATCAATTGTATCCATTCATCATCTATCCATCCATCCATCTATCTATCCATCTATCTATCTATCTATATAGACAGATATCTATAACAAATATGTATAAAGGCAGAATGTCAATCAAAGTGTTTCTGCAGACTGTGTTTATCAAGTGTGATTATAAAAAACTGAATTAATACATTTTACCACTAGAGGCTGGCTATATTCACACAGTGTTAACACAACTGCAATTAAAGAAGATTTTTGCATAATAGATCCCCTTTAACAAACCATTATCTAAGACTTTTAGCTCAAACTACTAACTGATAGTTTTAAGTCACGTGAAAAGTGCGGAGACCTAGTGGGCAAAAAACAATTAGCAGCAATGGCAGCAATCCACTCATATTTCCATCTGTTTCATACGATGAATATTTAGATCACATATCAACAGAACAAAACAGAGATTTGATCACAAACTGTATATTGTGGGTACTTGTGATCCAAATAGAGGAATTACCAACCTACGTCACACGGGTTCCCGGTTGCAAAAAAAAGATTGGTTGCAATAGCAAACATGTCGTGTTGTGCGGTAAGATGCCAAATTTGAAAACTCAACTTTTACCGTACACCACACTGCTTTTAATGGCAACCGCAGACGTCTTTGGCTAAAAGGGAGCTGAATTGAGTGACGACTTTATTAAAAATGCTGGACTCTGCAATTCTCATTTCCTATCAGGTAAGTTCACGCTATGCTAAATCATACACATTACTCATTTTTGATTGCAGCAATGATTTCAGCAAAAACAGTTAAATATGGTTAAATAAACTGCGGACACTGAATGCTAAGAATGAAATGTAAAAGTGTAACACATACCCTGCCTTACAGGTGCTGTTCGCTGTCAGAATGCAGTTGTTTTGCTTGTTGATGATTACCCAGGCTTTATATAGCTCCGTCATCTTTTCTTGTCTTTGGCTAGGCAGAACCATGGTTTTTAACACTACATTGTTTTCAATCTGGTAACCATGGAAGATTATTTCTTGCACATGACCACACAGAACACAATTGTTGGCATTCAAAGACTTGTAGGCCTTTAACTTCTCTCTTGTAAAATCACTCGGAGCTTCAATGAGGTTGTATATTTGGGGCTGGATGCTTGGCCATTTCGTCTTATCCAATATCCATTGGGAGGGTGCTATCGCAAATGGACCTGTCAGACGTACGCCGCTCACTTTAACGTTAATTTTACAGAATAACTGTGCTTATCACTGGGTCATATGCTGAAAGCATTATGTAAATAATATATATAATATATAATCAATATACCTTATTTCTAAGACAACAACAAACTCTGTACCGCATCGGATATCATTCCCTCGCTGTAAATGCTAGCGCTCCGGTTTTTTTTCTGCAACCTCGCTGTGCGGGCATCCTGAATGTTTACAAACATGGTAACTCATCTATACTGCATCCGAAGCCATTTTTAAGTCATTTAAAACTGTCATGTCATGACGGTTTAGATCTATCTTGTAGATATTCATTAATGATTAAGTCATTGGTGACGGCGTTTGTTATCAAACAGGACAAGTTTTGCTTTTATTTTAAAGTTAGCATTTCTAGTTTAAAAGTAATTACATGCTTTGACGTTCAGATCATTTCACTTGACTTCCTTTCATTTTACTGTTCATTCATCAAAAAGCCAATCCCAATTCAATTTTGACTGATGAAAAATATCTGTTTTAATAAGAACGCTTACATAAACTAGAAGCTGATTTTCATAGACCACTTCAAAATTAAGTCTTGAGAGAACAACTCGCTAAAATTCTTTCTTTGTTCTCTATTTGTGGAGGATCACTCAATCAGATCCAAGACCTGTGAAGAGATGATGCCAACCATCGGAAAACTTCAAGGACAACAAACACTTAATACAAAAATACACTTCATTAAACAAGTATTGTTACTTTTGGAAGGACTTGTATACTGTACAACTGCAGGTTTACTACGTTTATATACTGCCAACCCTAAACACAACTCCCAAACTTTTCTGAGTTTGACAGTAATGTAATGATGTGCACCTTTTGCGAAGCTGCTTTGGGACGATAATTATTGTGAAAAGTAAACATAAACTGAACTGAATTGAAGAACTGAAATAAAGATAACGATAGTCATCTCTATTTGATGATCAAAACACTGCTCAAAATCATGCAAGATTTTAATTCATTCAGTCACACTGTCATATTTTGTTTAATTTAAAGTACATAGATATTTTGGAGCACAATATGCTGCCTTCTTTTCCAAGGACACCCATTCATATTTCAACAAGACAATGCAAAACACACATTACAAAGTCCTGGCTGTGGAAGAAGAGGATACAGGTACTTGACTGGCCTGTCTGCAGTCCCGACCCGTCTCCAATAAAGAATGTGTGGCACATTTTGAAGTAGGGCTGGGCGATATTGCAAAAAAAAATGATCACGATATGTTTCATATCATTCGATATCGACAATTATTGAATATTTTTTAACAATTAATTTAGGAATATTAGGATTTTTTTTTTATTCAACCTTATTTTAATTTACCAACATTACTAAGGCTTTACTAACATTACTAAAGTTTTAATAGTCAAAAATATTTAAACAAAAAATTTCATCTCTTTATCATAAAATAAACATAAGTGTTAAAAAGACTCTTAAGTTTGATTAATAAAATGTTACAAAGTGTGTGCAATGGTAAAGGTAGGTCAAAATCTGTAAGGTGTGAATAATAATGATACAGTAAACCTCAAACTCTGCAAACAAAACAAATTATTATGATCAAATCAGAGCTTTCAAGTAAAGGAACTAAACATCATTATTCAAATACATACTGCAACAATACCATTCGTAAAGTTGGATGACTAGATTACCCCTATACTAAAAATCTTTCAGATGGGGAGCTAGTGGCTGGGACGCACAAGAAAGAAACCAAAAAGCCACTCTGTGAAGACATTCTGGCATTTTTTATTTACAATCTCCTCACTGCTGCTATTACTGCTGCTCATTTTCGCATGTGTTGTTATTCTGACCTGAAGTGACAAGCGCGAGCTTTGTGTTTGTCTGATGTAATTAGTATGCCATTTTACTGAAATGTGTATATTCCATACAAAGTGTGAAGCAGATTGGTTAGTTCTAGCGGTCGGAGTATTCGAAAAAGTTCAGATGTTTTTCAACTAGGTGTACCTGGAAAATGCGCGAGCTTTACATGCACACCACTTACGTCACTCCCATGTGTGTGTCATGCGCACACCTCAATTAAAAATGACAAACTGACACCCTAAGCTTATTGGCATTGCTTCCAAGGTGCATGCACAGCGGCCATATTTTAATAAAACTATAGCGCTTCATACCGAAACTACATACCAAATCTTTTTTTATTATCGATATTGACAATGGTGTTCGGTCAATAAATACCGATTTTATCGCCCAGCCCTATTTTGAAATGTAAAACGTGACAAAGACCCTGTGCTGTTGTCCACCTTAAGACTTGTTTGCAGGAAGAATAGGACAAAATTACACCTCAAACACTTCATCACTTGCTGTCTTCAGTTCCTAAACTTTTTTAAGTGTTGTGAAAAGAACTGGCAACATTACAGAGTGTTAAATGCATTACTGTTCCAACTTTTTTTTTAAATGTGTTGCAAGAACCAAATATGGAATATTTGTGTTTATTTTGGAGAAAAAAAAAACAACATAAATCACAAGGAACACATTAAATAATGTTTGTTGTATTGTCGGCAATGAAATACAAGTCAAAGTAAATTTAGAAGTCACTACTTTCTTTTTATTTGCCTTTTCCATTCTGTCCCAATTTAAAGTCTGATTTTATTGATGAAGACAGAACTGCTTTAATGATCGATGTGCAATGCAATGATCAGTTTGTGTTGACCACAATGGGCACCAAAGCCAGTATGTGATGAGGTGGGCGTTCATGCAACATGACATTTTTGCCAATTTATCACAGACTGATGGCTCGTCTCGTGTTTCTTCATCCATCCATCCCTTTCTCCACAGCTTAATTCGCTCTCTAGTCCACCTCCTCATATCTTCTCCCGCTCTACATCTCTATGATATCTTCATGTTGACCTCTCAAATCAAACTACTGCACACAAACTGATTCTCTCTCTCTCCCTCTCTGCAGTCTGTGAAATGATGGAGAGACAGTCGCCACATCCCATCAGTCCTCAGCATTCGCTCACACACTCACTTAGAGGAGTTTATAGATCTAGAGTCCATTACAATCCACAGCAGCTATGAATCTGCTCTCTCTCTCTCTCTACTAACTTGATTAGTAATTTGGAACTGGTTTTTTTTTAACTCTGTGAAATCTAGGATTTTAATTGATTTCTGATATTTTAAAGCTATCACTGATCTCGTCTCTTTTGACTTGCTTTGGTGCCATAGATTAATTGTACTAAAGGGATTTTAATGCTTGTATTATTTTGTTGGTGCTACTTTATATCGTAAAGGTTGTTGGAAAAAATGTGTTTTCATATTGTAATAAAATCTAAAATCTTAAAATCTCTTTCTCTATCTGTCTCTCTTGTCTCGCACCAGGACAAAACGTGCCTATTGAATACTGGAGCTTCAGCATTAGGCAGGAAGAAACTGCGTGTTGAGGTGAATCTCTGTCTGTCTGAAAACAGAGCAGTTTCGCGGCTTGTTAACAGACCAGACAGTGAATTGTGAATCTGTTGGATAATCCTAAAGGTGTGAAGTTGTTTCCCATGTGCAAAAATTTAGACTGGGTTTTCCCAAAGCACGGGAAACCTGTTCGGTAACAATATTTTTGCAGTTCAGTTTATTTCCACTGGTGGTGCAGCAGCAGTTTCACACCTCACCATTAACACATGTAAAGTCTGTTATATTACTTGCCCCTTATATGCCATCTATCTTTCTTGCTGCCATTCCATCTATCCACCAATTATCTATCCATCCATCTGTCCATTCATTCATCCATCAATCTATCATCTATGCATCTGCCATTCCATCCATCCAACATTCAATGCATCTACCAATTTCATTCATCTATCCATCTTTTCCTTTACCCGTCCCATCAATCATCCATTAATTGTATCCATTCATCATCTATCCATCCACCCATCGATCTGTCCATCTATCTATCTATCTATCCCTCTCTCCGTCCATCGATTCATTCATCTATCAATCTATCATCTTTCCATCTGCCAATCCATCCATGCCACATTCCATTTATCTACCAACAGGGGTCACCAAACTTGTTCCTGGAGGGCCGGTGTCCTGCAGATTTTAGCTCTAACCCTAATCAAACACACCTGAACAAGCTAATCAAGGCCTTACTAGGTATACTTGAAACACCCAGGCAGGTGTGTTGAGACGAGTTGGAGCTAAACCCTACAGGGACACCGGCCCTCCAGGACTGAGATTGGTGACCCCTGATCTACCAATTTCATTCATCTATCCATCTATTCTTTTACCTGTCCCATCAATCAAATAATCAATCAGTGTATTCGTTCATCATCTATCCATCCACCCATCGATCCGCCCATCTTTCTATCTATCTCGCTGCCATTCCATCTATCCACCAATTATCTATCCCTCCGTCCATCCATCCATCCATTCATTCACCCATCAAACTATCATCTATCCATCTGCCATTCCATCCATCCAACATTCAATTTATCTACCAATTTCATTCATCTATCCATCTATTCCTTCACCTAACCCATCAATCAGCCATCAACTGTATCAATTCATCATCTATCTATCTATCTATCTATCTGCCCATCCACCTGTAGTCTATCCTTCCTCAATATCTTCTCCCACATATCTGATATCTTCATGTTGACCTCTTAAATCAAACTACTGCACACAAACTGATTCTCTCTCACACACACACACACACACTATCTCTCTCTCTCTCTCTCTCTGCAGTCTGTGAAATGATGGAGACAGTCGCCACATCCCATCAGTCCTCAGCATTCACTCACACACTCACTTAGAGGAGTTCATAGAGCTCGAGTCCATTATAATCCACAGCAGATTGTCTGTCCGTCTCTCTGTCTGTCTGTCTGTCACAACACCAGAACAGAAAGTGCCTCATTAATATTGATTGATAAATACTGGCGTTAGAAAACCGCGCGCTGAAGCAAACCTCCGTCAGTTTGAAAACAGGTTAGTTAACGAACCAGGCGGTGGATTCTGCAGTCGTAAATGTGTCTGACGGGAATATACGGTGAATTGTGAGCCCTGGAGGATAACAGTGATGCAGCACCACATACCTGCTGAGGCGGCTGTCGACCGTCCTCACCTCGGTCCGCTAAGTGTGTCTCTTACGCAGCCTTATCCTCCTTCATTTCTCCAGTTACACCCATCCTGATCTCTCACATCCGTGTCTTCTTCTTCAGTGCGAATCGTGTGCACCAGCTTTCAGCGTGGTGTGTGCGTGTGTGTGTGTGTGTATGAGTGAGTGAGTGTGCGTGCGCGCAGGTCCGCATGGCACAAACCGAGCTCATCTGATATTCTTATAACCCCCCTCCGCCTCTTAAAGGTACAGAGAACCACACGGGCTGAGCAGGTTTATAGACTGAACCATCGTGAGGAAGAAGAGGGGGAAAGGATTTGGTGGATGAAGAGGGGAAAAACGAGGGGTAATTGCAGGATGGCAGCACTACATGAACTATTGAGGCTCATTTGCATGTACAGCTGCAGAAAAAATGAGGCATTAGAGACGAAATGAAAGAAGGATTATATGAAAAGCATTGAAATGATTAATTATTATTGCACAGTATTATTTAACTGTAAATTAAATATTTATATGAAGATTTATATGCAATGTATATTTAGAAATGAGATATTACCCAACAATATATACAAATGTATAATTGAATTACATATTGCTAATACTTAAAATATTGTTAAATATATTTAATTTAATTTTTAAAATCCCTTATAATCTGGTTAACTGATGCTTTATGATTAATTAATGTATTAACGCTGCATACATAAGTATTATTTAATATTAAATAATAAAAAATTAAATAATATAAATTGTTTTAAATAATTCAGATAGACTAATTATTATTACATAAGATTAATAAACAATTACTTTCACTTTCAGTGTTTTTAAAGTGCTATAAATGAGGTTTTATTGATTAATCAAATGATATTTTCTCAAAATGGTTGGTTAGTCAGTGTTTTGAAATAATTAAAATAAACAAATGCTAAAAAATCAAATATACAGCAGATATATTTAGTTTCAATTATATTTTAAAAATATAGAATATTCTTTTCATTTATTCGTTTTCTTTTCGGTTCCTTTATTAATCTGGGGTCGCCACAGTGGAATGAACCACCAACTTATCCAGCATTTTCTTTATGTAGCGGATGCCCTTCCAGCCACAACCCATCACTGGGAAACACACATTCACACACACTCATACACTGTGGTCAATTTTAGCATACCCAATTCACCTATAACGCATGTCTTTGGACTGTGGGAGAAACCGGAGCCCTGGAGGTGACCCACGCGAACACGAGGAGAACATGCAAATTCTATACAGAAATGCCAACTGACCTAGCCGAGGCTCGAACCAGCGACCTTCTTGCTGAGGCGAACGTGCTACCCACTCCGCCACTGCGTCGCCATAATATTTTCATAACAAAAAATAAATGTATATTTTCATAATTAGATTAACAGTCTATTTTCTGATTGATCACTTAGTCAAAATTGTATCAAAACAAAATATTTAAAAAAGTAAATATGCAAATAAAATTAAATCTAATTATCATCAAAGCAAAATGTTAAATATTTATAAACAAAACTGTATACTAATAAGTTACAATTGGAACAAAATCATAATGTTTAATGTTAAGTAATATTTTGTTAGGGCTGCATGGTGCCGCAATGGGTAGCACGTTCACCTCGCAGCAAGAAGGTCGCTGGTTCGAGTCCCGGCTGGATCGGTTGGCATTGCTGTGTGGAGTTTGCATGCTCTCCTCGTGTTCATGTGGGTTTCCTCCGGGTGCTCCGGTTTCCCCAGCCTGATCTCACGAGGAAATGTAAGTATTTTACGTTTTGTCAGTTTAGTGGCGAATTCGTACAAGTTCAGTCGAAAACTTCAGAAAAATGTACGAAAATGTACGATTTTAAAAAGGAGGCGTGGCACCCAACCCCACCCCTAACCCCAACCGTCATTGGGTGATGAGCAAATCGTACTAATTTGTACGAATTAGATTGTACGAATTCATACGAATTAGCCACTAAATCAAAAAGTTACGAATTGCCGTGAGATTGCATTGGGTTTCCCGCACAAGTCCAAAACATGTGGTACAGGTGAATTGGGTAGGCTAAATTGACGTAGTGTATGTGTGTGAATGGGTGTGTGTGGATGTTTCTCAGTGATGGGTTGCGGCTGGAAGGGCATAAAACATACAGTATGTCGGATAAGTTGGCGGTTCATTCCGCTGTGGCGACCCCAGATTAATAAAGGGACTAAGCCGAAAAGAAAATGAATGAATGAATGAATCATATTTTATTTAGCACCCATGTAAAATATGCATGTGAAATATTAATTTGCTCATAAATAAATAAATATAAAATCAAATTTAAATGTAAAAGCAAATTAAAATGCTCTTTTATAGTTGTAAATACAGAAACTGCTTTAGTGTAATGCAGTGATATGTATTTTGCTGTATTTCTGCAGGTTATCAGATATAATTTAACCAACAGCACATTGGACAAAACAGACGAAGCGTAACACAAGCTGAAATTCAATCCTCTTCAGTCACACTAAACTCTCAGAGTCCAGCGTCACCTGAGCTTTAGGAGAACGACAAGCTCTTCTGCGTTTCATATCAAGCTCTCATGAGTTTCATCATCCTTTAAAAAAAACACACACATTAGATCAGAGCTGAGGACAAATTCACTTCAGTTCACGCTTACTGTGCATTTATTTGGATATTAAAAAATAATAATCATCTCCTTTCATAAGATGTCAAATAAATCTATGATGTCCCAAGAATATGCATGTATGTGTGTGTAGTTTCACCCCAAAATATCTCACAAATCATTTATTATAGCCTGTCAAACTTTCCCCAATTCGTATGTAAAAACACGTTTGTGCATGTCCCTTTAAATGCAAATGAGATGCTGCTTTTCAGAAAGGGGCGGAGACTTTAGACGCTTGCTACAGAAAAAAACGAAACAAGTGAATCTCACAGCTAACATGTCAGAAATGAGCAGTAGTGGATTAAACTTTACATGTTCAAGACAGGGCGCCACGGTGGCGCAGTGGGTGGCACCTCACAGCAGGAAGGTCGCTGGTTCGAGCCTCGGCTGGGCCACTTGGCATTTCTGTGTGGAATTTGTATGTTCTCCCCGTGTTGATGTGGGTTTTCTCTGGGTGCTCCGCATTCCTCCACAAGTCCAAAGACATGCGCTATAGGTGTATTGGGTAAGCTAAACTGTCCGTATCTATGTGTGTGAATGAGTGTGTATGGGTGTTTACTAGTAATGGGTTGCAGCTGGAAGGGCATTCGCTACATAAAACATATGCTGGATAAGTTGGCGGTTCATTCCGCTGTGGCGACTCCGGAATAATAAAGGGACTAAGCCAAAAAGAAAATGAATGAATGAATGAATGAATGTTCAAGACAAGGATGAAGAGAAAGAGACGCTTCTAGACTCGTCCAGGACGATGCAAAACGATACGTAAATATATTTATGTAACGTTAGTTGTTGTGGAGTTAAGTTGCTTTCTTTAAAATCAATGATCCTCACAGCCTGATTAAGATACGATGCACACTACTTGACAAAAGTCTTGTTGTCGATCCCAGTTGTAAGAGCCACAAATAATAACTTGACTTCTAGTTGTTCATTTGGAAAAGTGGCAGAAGGCCGATTGTTCAGATGAATCATCTGTTGAGCTGCATCCCAATCATCACAAATACTGCAGAAGATCTACTGGATCCCACATGGACCCAAGATTCTCACAGAATTCAGTCAAGTTTGGTGAAGGAAAAATCATGGTTTGGGGTTACGTTCAGTATGGGGGGCGTGTGAGAGATCTGCAGAGTGGATGGCAACATCAACAGCGTGAGGTATCAAGACATTTGTGCTGCCCATTACATTACAAACCACAGGAGAGGGCAAATTCTTCAGCAGGATAGCGCTCCTTCTCATACTTCAGCCTCCACATCAAAGTTCCTGAAAGCAAAGGTCAAGGTGCTCCAGGATTGGCCAGCCCAGTCACCAGAGATGTACATTATTGAGCATGTCTTGGGTAAGATGAAGGAAGAAGCATTGAAGATGAATCCAAATGACTCTTGATGAACTCTGGGAGTCCTGCAAGAACACTTTCTTCGCCATTCCAGATGACTTTAGTAATAAGTGATTTGAGTCATTGCAGAGATGTATGGATGCAGTCCTCCAAGATCATGGGAGTCAGACACAATATTCATTCTTTCTCCACTGCAGCATGACTTTATATTCTATACTGGACATTATTTCTGTTAAGTGACAAGACTTTTGTCTAAGCAAAGTCAGACCTTACTGTCCTAATGAAATAATTAAAAATCAAGGCATGATCATATTTTATTTTGGTAAATAAGTGTAATCTAGAGGCCTTTGCCTTTCATTTAACCCACTTCTGATACCAAATGATCAACTAGAAGTCAAGTTATTATTTGTTGTTCCTAAAACTTGGATAGACGACAAGACTTTTATCAGGTAGTGTATTGCTTTATTTCAGCTAGTTGTCTTAACTGGAAAAACCTAGCCTTAACTACCAATCTAATCTGATTGTCAAATTTTGAATCTGAATCAAATTTCACCCCTAAACAAACAATAAAAGGTGGATTTTCATGACCCCTCCTTTAATCTGAACAATAAATCAAACTCTTGACCGTCCTGAAGTGAAAGTGATTCAAACCCATTTATCTGAAGCTCACAGCAGCCTTATTTTTCCCCGTCTGTGGCCTAGATTCAGCTTCACCTCACAAACACAACATAGGTACACTCTCAGGGTGTGTGTGAGAGATATGAGTGTGTTTGTGTGTGTGTTCACGTGTATGTGGTTCAAGTGTGTGGTCTTGTGTGTATATGTGGTTAAAGTGTGTGTTCATGTGTGTGTATATGTGGCATAAGTGTGTGTTCATATGTGTGTGTGTATGTGGCACATGTAAGTTTGGGGATGTTGTGGAATCCTAAATAAATGATAGCTCATGAATAAGTGAGAGAGGTGAGTGAGTGACCGGCTGCTGTTGCGAAGCTATAGATAAAGACAAAGAACATACATTTACTAAATAACAACATATAACTACAGTAAATGATGGCTGTTTTACATTAATACATACCTGAAATTCAAAACTTTGTTCGGTCTTTTTGTTATTAAAATAATTTTTATAATACAATACAAAATAAAAAAATACAGTAAGTGTATTAATAAACTATTTGATAAACATTCATTAGAAATATATTAATATTTAAAGAATTATACACTAATAATGTCAATAATGTAAAATAAATATTATGTAGTAATATTTATACTTAATATGTATTATAAGTACAGTGCATGCAGAAAGTATTCACAGCGTTTCACTTTTTCCACATGTTTTTGTTACAGCCTTATTCCAAAATTGATTAAATTCATTTATTTCCTCAACATTCTACACACAATCCCCCATAATGACAAAGTGAAAAAAGAGTTTTTGAAATTGTTGCAAATGTATTAAAAATAAAAAAGCTGAAAAATCACATGTACATCAGTATTCACAGCCTTTACCGTGAAGCTCTAAATTGAGCTCAGGTACATTCTGTTTCCACTGATCATTCTTGAGATGTTTCAGCAGCTTCATTTGAGTTCACCTGTGGTCAATTCAGTTGATTGGACATGATTTGAAAAGGCATACACCTGTCTATATAAGGCCCCAGGGTTGACAGTGCATGTCAAAGCACAAACCAAGCATGAAGACAAAGGAATTGTCTGTAGACCTCCGAGAGAGGATTGTCTCGAGGCACAAGGCTGGGGAAGGTTACAGCATTTCTGCTGCTCTGAAAGTTCCAGTGAGCACAGCGGCCTCCATCATCCGTAAGTGGAAGACTTTTGTAACCACCAGGACTCTTCCTAGAGCTGGCCGGCCATCTAAGCTGAGTGATCGGGGGAGAAGGGCCTTAGTCAGGGAGGTGATCAATAACCCGATGGTCACTCTGTCTGAGCTCCAGCGTTCTTCTGTGGAGAGAGGAGAACCTTACAGAAGGACAACCATCTGTGCAGCAACCCACCAATCAGGCTTGTATGGTAGAGTGGCCAGACTGAAGCCACTCCCTGCCTGGAATTTGCCAAAAGGCGTCTGAAGGACTCTCAGACCATAAGAAACTAAATTCTCTGGTCTAATGAGGCTAAAATTGAACTCTTTGGAGTGAATGCCAGGCGTTACGTTTAGAGAAAACCAGGCACCGCTCATCACCAGGCTAATACCATCTCTACAGTGAAGCATGGTGGTGGCAGCATTTAATCCATTTTGGAATAAGGTTGTAACATAAACAAAGGTGGAAAAAGTGAAGCGCTATGAATACTTTCCGGATGCACTGTATATGTATTTATATAATAAGATCATTGTATAAAAATAATTCAATCATGATATTCTCTGATTATATTCTATTGTTACTCAGCTGAAATAACCCCTGATTTCCTATTGATGACACCTCACACTCTGCTGTTCATGTTCACACTATATTGATATTTAATATTATCAAGATGAATAATGACTGACAATTGACTGACGTCCCCTATATTTACTGCAGTAATGTGGCAATTATCAACAGATACAATGAGGTGAACCCCCAGTTTAGATCTAAATATATTACCATCTCATTGAATAAACACACGTATATATTTATACACACACACACACACACACAATCAGGTTTTAATAACTTTTTATAATTTATTACCCACAACGGTGGTCACAATATCAAAGATATCAGGTGTTAAACATGAACAAACATGCACACACACGTACACACACACACACACACACAAAAACTAATAAAATAACACACAACTCATTAACTTATTTACAGGTTACGTTGTTTTTTTTTTGTCATGAATCTACAGAAAAAAACATAAATCTTAAAATATTTGAAAAAATAATAAACAAATAGAAAATAGAAGATCAAGCACACGTAAACCGACCTTCGATATTTTAAACATGTTATGAAATAATAATAAACGCTACTAAATTAATATAATCAATCTGCTACATTAATCATTAATATCATCAAAACGTCAGGGGTTAAACACACACACACACACACACACACGCACACACACACATGCACGCACAGATAATTAAAACTAATACAACAACACAAACAAATTTGCTATTTACAACTTATAAAATATGGGGTTTTAGTCATTACTAAACTACAGGTAAAAACATAAACCATAAGAAAATATATTTTAAAATAATAATAATAAACAAATAGAAAATTCAAGATTGAGCGCACATAAACTGGCCTCCAATATTTTAAATGTTAAAAAATACTACATTCATATAATCAACCTGCTACATTGAAAGTGCATTAATATACAGTTGAAGTCAGAATTATTAGCCCTCCTTTATATTTTCCCCAATTTCTGTTTAACGGAGAGAAGATTTCTTCAACACATTTCTAAACATAATAGTTTTAATAACTCATCTCTAATAACTGATTTATTTTATCTTTGCCATGATGACAGTAAATAATATTTTACTAGATATTTTTCAAGACACTTCTCTACAGCTTAAAGTGACATTTAAAGGCTTAACTAGGTAAATTAGGCAAGTTAGGGTAATTAGGCATTACACTCACCGGCCACTTTATTAGGTACACCTTACTAGTACCGGGTTGGACCCCCTTTTGCTTTCAGAACTATACCTTAATCCTTCGTGGCATAGATTCAACAAGGTACTGGAAATATTCCTCAGAGATTTTGGTCCATATTGACATAATAGCATCAAAGTTGCTGCAGATTTGTCGGCTGCACATCCATGATGCGAATTTCCCATTCCACTACATCCCAAAGCTGCTCTATTGGAATAAAAAACCGGTGACTGTGGAGGCCATTTGAGTACAGTGAACTCATTGTCATGTTCAAGAAACCAGTCAGAGATGATTCACGCTTTATGACACGGTGCGTTATCCTGCTGGAAGGAGCCATCAGAAGATGAGTACACTGTGGTCATAAAGCGATGGACAATACTCAGGTAGGCTGTGGCGTTGACACGATGCTCAATTGGTACTAATGGGCCCAAAGTGTGCCAAGAAAATATACCCCCACACCATTAAACCACCACCACCAGCCTGAATCATTGATACAAGCCAAATTCTGACCCTCACCCTACCATCCAAATGTGGCAGCCGAAATTGAGACTCATCAGACCAGGCAACGTTTTTGGTGAGCCTGTGTGAATTGTAGCCTCAGTTTCCTGTTCTTAGCTGACAGGAGTGGCACACGGTGTGGTCTTCTGCTGCTGTAGCTCATCCGCCTCAAGATTGAATGTGTTCTGAGTTCAGAGATGCTCTTCTGCAGACCTCAGTTGTATCGAGTGGTTATTTGAGTTACTGTTGCCTTTCTATCAGCTGGAACCAGTCTGGCCATTCTCCTCTGACCTCTGGCATCAACAAGGCATTTGCGTCCACAGAACTGCCACTCACTGGATATTTTCCCTTTTTCGAACCATTCTCTGTAAACCCTAGAGATGGTTGTGCGTGAAAATCCCAGTAGATCAGCAGTTTCTGAAATACTCAGACCAGCCTGTCTGACACCAACAACCATGCCACCTTCAAAGTCACTTAAATCCCCTTTCTTCCACATTCTGATGCTCGGTTTGAACTGCAGCAGATCGTCTTGACCATGTCTGCATGCCTAAATGCATTGAGTTTCTGCCATGTGATTGGCTGATTAGAAATTTGCATTAACGAGCAGTAAGACAGGTGTACCTAATAAAGTGGCCGTTGAGTGTATATAATGATGGTTTGTTTTGTAGACAATTGAAAACAAATATTGCTTAAGGAGGTAATAGTATTAACCTTAAAATGGTTTTTAAAAATTTTCTCCAGAAAAAAAAACATTATAGGAAATACTGTGAAAAATTCTCTGTTAAACATCATTTGGGAAATATTAAAAAAAATAAATAAATAAATAAAATAAAATCACAGAAGAGCTAATAATTTTGAATTCAACTGTATATATTTATATTCCTGAATGCCTCATATTTGCTAAATGGAGGATTCTGCATGTAAAGCTATGCATAGATTTATTGCGCCTCCTGGTGGTGAAGAAAAAAAACAGTAGATTAACATTCTGTGATCCAGACAGAACGATGACTGAAAAAAACAGAAGTAATTTTAATTTTATAAGCAGAACTGAAGACTAAACTCTACTAGAGCTCATAATTACTACATCTAATATAAATATAACTTGTTTTTGCTTTACTGTGAATGTCCTGCCATCCAGCGGGAGTAAACTGAAAGCTGAAAGGTGCATAGTCATTTAGGTTCCGAGGTTTTGAGGTGAATGTTCAGAGAGCTATGCATGTGCAGGGGTGTTTGAGACACACGGGTAAAGTACCGCGGTTGATCTGGTGAAACTCCACCAACTGCAGCAGGTCTGAGAACAGTGTGACTCCATCATCCATAGTGAAGTACTGCCTGTCGCCCTTCTCCAACTACACATGCACACACAAGAAGAACAGACCAGGATGAACATGACTTACAGTAAATAAATGAATATACATTTGCAAAAATAAAATATTACTTCAATATGTGTGTGTATAAATGAGCATAACTGAGTACACCCCATTTTGAAAATGAATATTTCTATCCTTTCTCGGTGAATACAAGTCATATATTTTGGTGCATTTGAACAAAACAGATTTATTAAACAGATATATTTACTAAAATAATATTTTAGTCACCAAACATATTTAGAATAGAAAGATAATACTATTAAATTAATGCAAAATATTTCATGATTTTTGCTCATTTTAAATTTTAAATTTAATATTTCTCCCTAAAATATAAATTTTGGCTACTAGTTTTTGGACCGTTATCGTAAGTTATGTTGTTAGACAAGCTCTAGATTTGGCTTCAGTACTGACTAATCTAATGTATATGCACAAATATAATATTGTAAAGCTTCCTATAGAAAATATTAATTTAAATGAGAGATATGTGAGGGGTGTACTCATACTGAGCACTGTATATTAAATATTTGCAATTTAAAAATAAATATACGTATACGAATATATGTATATAATTAAATATGCAGATTTTATTTGTCATTTTTGCAACTAAATTAATGCAATGCAATTAATCTTTCAGCTATTAAATCATTTTAGATTGTATTATTTTAAATATGCTACTTTTATATACAGTGCTCAGCATAATAGAGTACACCACATTTTGAAAATGAATATTTTTATCAATTTGTCAGTGAATTTAGGCAATGTATTTTGGTGCATTTAAGCAAAACTGATTTATTGAGCAGATATATTTATTAAAATAATATTTTAGTCATCAAACATCTTTAGAAATTAAAAGATAATACAATTAAATTCAAACAAAATATTGTATAAGCTACAAACTTCCAACAAAATGTTGTATTTTTTTTTGTTTTTCATGATTTTTGCTCATTTAAAATTTTTATTTTAATATTCTGCTTAAAATAAATTTTGGCTACTAGTTTTTGGATCGTTATCATAAGTTATGTTGTTAGATTAGCTCCAGATTTGGGTTCAGTACTGACTAATCTAATGTATATGCACAAATATAATACTGTATTGTAAAGCTTCCTATAGAAAATATTAATTTAAACAAGAAATCTGTGAGGGGTGTACTTATATAAGCGGAGTACTGTATATTAAATATTTGCAATTTAAAAATATACATTTTTATATGTATATAATTAAATATGCAGATTTTATTTGTCATTTTTGCAACTAAATTAATGCAATGCGATTAATCTTTCAGCTATTAACTCATTTTAGATTGTATTATATTAAATATACGACCTTTATATACAGTGCTCAGCATTATTGAGTACACCACATTTTAAAAATGAATATTTATATCCATTTCTCAGTGAATATAGGCAATGTATTTTGGTGCATTTAAACAAAACAGATTTATTAAACAGATATATTTATTAAAATAACATTTTAGTCACAGAACATCTTTAGAAATTGAAAGATAATACAATTAAATTCAAACAAAATATTGCAAAAAAATGACAAACTACAAAATTTCAACTAAATTTTTCCTTTTTTTTTGTTTCTCTTCATTTTTCCTTTCTTAAATTTGTATTTAATATTTTTCCCTAACATATAAATTTGGATGTACTAGTTTTTGGACCGTTATTGTAAGTTATTTTGTTAGATAGGCTCCAAATTTGGATTCAGTACTGACTAATCTAATGTATATGCGCAAATATAATATTGTAAAGCTTCCTATATAAAATATTCATCTAAACAAGAGATCTGTGAGGGGTGTACTCATATATGCTGAGAACTGTATATTAAATATCTGCAATATAAAAATAAATATACACTTGTATATGTATATAATTAAATATGCAGATTTTAAATCTTGTTTGCAACTAAATGAATGCAATACAACAAATGTTTCAGATATTAAATCATTTTTGATTGTATTATATTCAGTGTTGCCAGATACAGCCGAGTTTTTCCTTCCCTAAAAGCGGGTCGCCACAGCGGAATGAACCGCCAAGTTATCCAGCATATGTTTTACGCAGCGGATGCCCTTCTAGCTGCAACCCATCACTGGGAAACAATGTTAGAGTATGTTTGAATTTCGAAATGGGGTATGAATTCGTCCCAAATGGCATTTAAATTCTTTTGAACATAAATAGGTGCTGCTTGTCAATCAGACAACACGTCTATGTTTGTTCTTACTGTCAATAGCGGGAAAAAATGATCGATAAGTGTTATGATAAACCTCTGTGAGTTTAACTCCAGGCACTGCGTGATGCGCTCGAAGGGGAGTCAGATTTGTCTGGGGAGTCACATTTTGATACAACTTTCCTTCACCTCCTCTTGAGGGTGGGTCCACGCGGTCAGCGCTATGCACTGGTCACTACTAACTGAATGGAGTAGGAGCACGCAACTGTTAATTATAAGTTGCATGTATAATTTACGTTTCAAAACAGCCCAAATGTTGCCAACCCGCCTATGCCATTTTTTACCCGCACAATCAAATTCAAAACCGCCCAAACTGGCAACACTGATTATATTAAATATACTTCTTTTATATAGATTTAATACAATTTAAAGAATAGTGTTTTAATAGTAAATTAAATTCTTGATTAAAAATAAGCTGATTTACAGTGAGGAATAAAGACTTACAGGAATGATGAGGTAGTGTTTTGTCTTGAGTTCATGCCACAATGAAAGCACAAAGCACTGCACGTGAAGCTGACTGTCACGAATCAAATACATCCTGTTTGCCAGAAAAGACAAAACTACAGTTGAAGTCAGATTTACTAGCCCTCCTGAATTATTAGCCCCCCTGCATATTTATTTCCGCTAATTTCTGTTTAACGGAGAGATTTCAACACATTCCTAAACATAATCATTTTAATAACTCATTTCTAATAACTGATTTCTTTTATCTTTGCCATGATGACAGTAAATAATATTTGACTAGATATTTTTCAAGATACTAGTATTCAGCTTAAAGTGACATTTAAAAGCTTAACTAGGTTAACTAGACAAGTTAGGGTAATTAGTTATTGTATAACAGTTTGTTCTGTAGACAATCGAATATAAATATTGCTTAAGGGGGCTAATAATATTGACCTTAAAATGGTTTAAAATAATGAAAAACTGCTTTTATTCTAGCCAAAATAAAACAAATGAAGACTTTCTCCATAAGAAAAAATATTAAAGGAAATACTGTGAAAAATTCCCTCTCTGTTAAACATTCAGGAAACACTAGAAATGAAACTAAAATTTACAGGAGGGCAAATTATTTTGACTTTAACTGTATATAAACAAGTTTACAGCGCAAACAAGAACGATAAGCAAAATAATTCTTAAGCTGATTCTGACCCGTCCACTCCTCCCTGCTCCTCCAATAGCCTTTCAGCTTTAGTTCGAGACACGCCCCCGTGAAACCACGGCTGGACCCGGTGAACCGCTGTGCAGAAACATTGCAGTATTCAGAGAGATCTGTTCATCACGATTATGATTTATTAATGCTGAAATGAGAAACTCACCGGGCAGCTGTGAGCTGTGGCTGTTGGGGGGTAAACTGTGACGCAAAGCTTCTCTTTTCTAAAATACAAAAAACAAACCATTAGAGAAATCCATCAATAGATTTTCCTCAGTTTCACAGACTAAAAAGTATGTTTTTTTATTTAACTTGCACTGACTGATTTTAAAATACAGCAGTACCTCTGTTTTGTCTCAAAATGCACATCAGTAATAATTTTTCTAAAATTGATCTCTAAGATTATGATAAAACAAATAAAAAAATGATAATTACTAAACAAAAAGATTTAAATAAAAACTAATTGAACTATGGTCCAATCCTGGTGTAGTCCAAGCCTTGTCTATTAAAACAAGCCCAATGTATTTTCATGGTTTATTAATAAACAAATAAAAATATATAAATATTATTTCAAATATAGTTTGAAGAGCCAGAAAAAGCAATAAATAGACATAAAAAAATAAATATATTAATTATACTGAAATAACACACACACCATATATACATACACTCACCGGCCAATTTATTAGGTACACCTGTCTAACTGCTTGTTAAAGCAAATTTCTAATCAGCCAATCACATGGCAGCAACTCAATGCATTTAGGCATGTAGACATGGTCAAGACGATCTGCTGCAGTTCAAACCGAGCATCAGAATGAGGAAGAAAGGTGATTTAAGTTTGAAAGTACTTTGAAAGTAGCATGGTTGTCATTTCAGAAACTGCTGATCTACTGGGATTTTCATGCACAACCATCTCTAGGGTTTAAAGAGAATAGTCCGAAAAAGAGAAAATATCCAGGTGGTGGAACGGGAGATTCGCATCATGGATCTGCAGCCGACAAATCTGCAGCAACTGTGTGATGCTATCATGTCAATATGGACCAAAATCTCTGAGGAATATTTCTTGTTGAATCTATGCCATGAAGGATTAAGGCAGTTCTGAAGGCACCAACCCGATACTAGTAAGGCGTACCTAATTTAGTGGCCGGTGTGTGTATATACAGACATATATAAAATAAATTTTTGTTTACTTTTTTTAAACTTACTTAAACTTAATTTATTTTTTAATTTTCTTCATAAATTAATATTATTTTAAACTATTTTGTTTAATTACATATTTATATTTATCTACATTTATTTACATGTTTTATATAAAAATATTTCTGTTTACCAAAACCTGACAAACAAAAGCAAATGATGTATCTTTAAAAAAAAAAAAGTACTTGGAAGTATTTGTAATGTACGTAGACATGTTTTAATCCAAACTCTTGTTTTTAATAAATGCATAAGGTGCATAAATGCATAATAAATGCTTTGTGCTGAACTTGACAGTATAGCAGGCATTCTCAGCAGTGCCGCCTGGATTCTGTTGAAAAATGCAGCTTTCCCCTGAGCGCAGACGCGTTCACATACATACCCTCCAGCTGTGTCCTTCCTCCTGCTCTGCATTGTGGGCCTCGTGTGGGTTCTGAATCACTCGACCGCCGCTCTTCCCTGAAAAATCCATGGCCACCATCGACTCGTCCCGGTCTGTGAACTGATGCGTGAGGAAGACCAGTGAATAACTTACACTTCTGCGCTCTTCCTCATGCAAAGCTAATATATGAAATCAGAGCAGAGCATGATGGGCTGCTATTAAAACGCCCCTGTTGTGCTATTTTAAACAGGTTTACCACCATGCAAAGACATGGCCGATGGTTCTACTCCAGAGATGGGCAAACTTGATCCTGGAGGGCCGGTGTCCCTGCAGACTTTTGCTCCAATACTAGTCACACACCTGAACACACTAATTTGTGTCTTCAAGATCACTAGAAAGCTGCCGGCAGGTCTGTTTGATTAGGGTTGCAGCAAAAGTCTGCAGGGCCCTCCAGGATCAAGTTTGCCCATCCCTGTTCTACTCTGTTCTGATGGCTCTACTCTGCTCTGATTTGTCAGATGGCTCTAATCTACTCTACTCTCATTGGCCAAATGGCTCTACTCTGCTCTGATTGGACAGATGATTCTACTCTGCTCTGATTAGACAGATGGGTCTACTCTACTGTGATTAGTCGACTCTACTGTGATTGGCTAGGTGGCTCTAAGCTGTTCTGATTGGCCAGAGGGTTCTATTGTACCCTGTTCTAAACGGTTCTACTCTTCTCTGATTGGTCAGATGGTTTTACTCTGCTCTACTGTGATTAGTCGACTCTACTGTGATTGGCTAGGTGGCTCTAAGCTGTTCTGATTGGCCAGAGGGTTCTATTGTACTCTGTTCTAAACGGTTCTACTCTACTCTGATTGGTCAGATGGATTTACTCTGCTCTGATTGGCCAGGTGATTCTACTATGCTCTGATTGGTCAGATGGCTCTATTCTGCTCTACTCTCATTGGCCAGATGGCTCTACTATGCTCTGATTGGTCAGATGGCTCTATTCTGCTCTACTCTCATTGGCCAGATGGCTCTACTATGCTCTGACTGGTCAGATGGCTCTATTCTGCTCTACTCTTATTGGCCAGATGGCTCTACTCTGCCCTGATTGGTCAGATGGCTCTACTCTGCTCTGATTGGTCAGATGGCTCCACTCTGCTCTGATTGGTCAGACGGATCTCTACTCCGCTCTAATTGGTCAGATGAATTTACTCTGCTATGATTAGTCACATGGTTCTGCTCTGCTCTGATTAGACAGATGGGTCTACTCTACTGTGATTAGTCGACTCTACTGTGATTGGCTAGGTGGCTCTAAGCTGTTCTGATTGGCCAGAGGGTTCTATTGTACTCTGTTCTAAACGGTTCTACTCTACTCTGATTGGTCAGATGGTTTTACTCTGCTCTACTGTGATTAGTCGACTCTACTGTGATTGGCTAGGTGGCTCTAAGCTGTTCTGATTGGCCAGAGGGTTCTATTGTACTCGGTTCTAAACGGTTTTACTCTACTCTGATTGGTCAGATGGTTTTACTCTACTCTGATTGGCCAGGTGATTCAACTATGGTCTGATTGGTCAGATGGCTCTATTCTGCTCTACTCTAATTGGCCAGATGGCTCTACTATGCTCTGATTGGTCAGATGGCTCTATTCTGCTCTACTCTCATTGGCAAGATGGCTCTACTATGCTCTGATTGGTCAGATGGCTCTATTCTGCTCTACGCTCATTGGCCAGATGGCTCTACTCTGCCCTGATTGGTCAGATGGCTCTACTCTGCTCTGATTGGTCAGATGGCTCTTTTCTGTTCTCATTGGTCAGACGGATCTCTACTCCGCTCTAATTGGTCAGATGAATTTACTCTGCTATAATTAATCACATGGTTCTGCTCTGATAGGTCAGATGGGTCTACTCTGCTGTGATTGGCCAGGTGGCTCTAAGCTGCTCTGATTGGCCAGACGGTTCTACTCTGTTCTAATGGTTCTACTCAGGTCAGATGGCTCTGCTATGCTCTGATTGGTCAGATGGCTCTACTGTGATTAGTCTACTCTGCTGTGAATGGCCAGGTGGCTCCAGGCTACTCTAAATGGCCAGATTGATCTTCTCTGTTCTAATGGTTCTACTCAGGTCAGATTGGTCAGATGGCTCTTTTCTTTTCTGATTGGTGAGACGGCTCTACTCTACTCTTATTGGCCAGATGGCCCTCGTCTGCTCTGATTGTTCAGATGGGTGTCTACTCTGCTCTGATTGGTCGAATAGATTTACTCTGCTCTGATTGGTTAGATAAGCCTACTGTGGTTGGTGAGATGCCTCAATTATAATCTACTGTCATTGATCAGATGGCTCTACTCTCATTTGGCCGATGGCTCTACTCTGCTCTGATTAGTCAGATGGATTACTCTGTACAAAATAGAAGTCGGTTTGCTTTCACAGCACAAAAAAGCATCTTCTTGATAGCCAACAACACAAACCAAACTTATCTAGTCTCGGTTACAACTGCAGCGTTAGAAGGTCATAATAGATATGATTTTTTTTTTAAATACGGATGGATTTATTGATGAATCATTTCATGCAGTTCAGAATCTTTTTTTTTTTTTTTGAGCCAAAAAAATCTTTAGAAACTCTGAGCTGATCTTTTACTACTTAACTACATGAAGACTAATATCAGAAAATATCAGGCTTCTTAAAGAGAAAGACATTTTGCTATACCTTGGAGTCTGGTTTGGATGGTTTGTGAAGTCTAGACTGGGAGAGTTGGTAGTTTTGCTGAAGTTGTGTCCCATGCTAAAATACACACAAACACAATCAGATATCTTTAGTCTTTGATTACAGGTTTCAGATGAGTCGCTTCTGGTTTGTTTTTTGCATGTGTTGATGTACCTTAAACAATCTGAAGGCCGTGATCCAGCACGTTCGACTCTGCTCACTGTCGGCACACATCAGCTTCAAATCCTGACTGCGAAACCGCCCTTTTGAAGACTAGAATACAAATACAACCACATTTGGACTTCTAATGCGGTTATATACTGCCTTAGCATAACATAAACATAAAAAAAGCTCTATTTATTAATTGCTTTCAGAAATTGTGTCATATTAAATGAAAAGAAAAAACATTTTATTTTATGTAGTTGCCAAAATAATGTGACAAATTATTAAAGTAAAATAAACAACCGGAAGGGGTGTTAGTGAGACCAGCAGGGGGCGCTCAACCTGCGATCTGTGTGGGTCTCAACGCCCCAGTATAGTGAAGGGGACTCTATACTGCTCAGTGAGGGCCGTAAATTTGCCCACTGGCCTCTGTCCATCATGGCCTCCTAACCATCCCCATATCATAATTGGCTCCATCACTGTCTCCTCTTCACCAATCAGCAGTTGTGGGGTGTGCGGTCTGGTGCAATATGGCTGCCATTGCGTCATCCAGGTGGATGCTGCACACTGGTGGTGGTTGAGGAGATTTCCCCCCAAAAATGTGCAAAGCGCTTTGAGTGTCCAGAAAAGCGCTACATAAATGTAAGGAAGAATTATTATTATTATTATTATTATTATCATAGGGTGTCACAGTGGTGCAGTGGTTAGCACGATCGCCTCACAAGCAAGAAGGTTTCTGGTTCGAGCCCCGGCTGGGTCAGTTTGTATTTCTGTGTGGAGTTTGCATGTTCTCCCCGTGTTGGTGTGGGTTTCCTCCACAGTCCAAAGCCATGAGCTATAGGTGAATTTAATAAACAAAATTGTCCGTAGTGTATGTGTGTGAATGAGGGTGTATGGGTGTTTCCCAGTGTTGGATTGTGGCTGGAAGGGCATCCGCTGCTTAAAAGATATACTGGATAACTTGGCAGTTCATTCAGCTGTGGTGACCCCTGATTAATAAAGGGACTAAGCCAAAAAGAAAAGGAATGAATGAATTATTATTACTATTATTATTATTATTATTATTATTCATTCAATCATTTATTTTCTTTTACTATTTGTGAGAAGAAACTAGTAACTAATTACTCTTTTAAAGGACGTGATTGTGCACAACACTGATAACATATAAGAAAATTATTATAATAATGATTATATTAATGATTTTATTCATTAACATGCAATGAGTATTAATGAAAATGCATATTGAGAATGATCAAATAAATAAAATAAAATGAAAATGAACAGAATACAACGTAAATCTAAAATAATATATAGAAATAAAAAACTACTAATATTTAAACTAGAAATAAACTAAAGTAATATATAACTGAATATAAGATGCATATAAAACAATAACAAACACCATCAATTTCTACCAATAATACTGAAGGAACACTTTATAACACTTGCCTTAATGCAGAAGATATGTTCTCCTGGTGCCCCGTAATGTTTCCGGCCATTGAACACTGTAAACACATTCAGATCTTCCAGATCTCCAGTAAACTGCAGGTGACGAGGTTCCTACAGACATACAGTTGAATTTTATTTTATCTTTGCCATGATGACAGCACATAATGTTTGACTAGATATTTTTCAAGATACTAGTATTCAGTTTAAAGTGACATTAAAAGCTTAACTAGGTTAATTAGGTTAGGGTAATTAGGCAAGTCATTGTGTAACAGTGGTTTGATCTGTAGACAATCAAAAATATTGCTCAAAAGGGGCTAATAATATTGACCTTAAAATGGTTTTTAAAAAAGTAAAAACTGATTTTATTCTAGCCAAAATAAAACAAATAAGACTTTCTCCAGAAGAAAAAATATTATAGGAAATTCTGTGAAAAAATCATTCCTCTCTGTTAAACATAATTTAGGAAACATCTGAAAAAGAAAGAAAAATTCGCAGGAATAATTGTGACTTCAACTATACATGTCCAAACAGAACAAATGTGTGTGCATGAATGAGTTTTTGTGTGTTTGCGCAGCACCTTCGACTGTCCTTTGCTGGAGCAGTACAGCCCAGACCGCCGCAAAACAAAATACAGTTTCTTCCAGGATTTCTTTCCACCCTCTCTCACATGCAGAAAGCCCTGAATCTCTGGACAGGAGCCGCTCTTCACCATATTCTTCAACAGAGACAAAAGAAAAGGTTAGGAAGTCTGTACAGCTGTAGTTTGCTGATTTTAAAGGAGTCAGAAATCTAAATTTGCTTGATCTTATTGACATTTTTTTTATGGTAATAATAAAAAGTATTCTGTAAGTAACTCCAGACTTTCTCATTAGCATCAAAACTCCTTTTATTAAAGCTGGGTTAAATGACAGGTTGTGTACAGTATGTGACACTTTATTATGTATTGTAATAGTGTGGCTAAACTCCGCCTCCATAGAATATCAACGCCCACTTCTAGATCATTGCCTGCTTAGCTCCGCCAATCAATCAATAGCTCGGCCCACCAATGTCATTCTAGTTTTGCATTTTTAAATAAGTTAGATTTTTGATACTATTTGTAAATTTGCTGAGAAAATATTTTTTTTTTTACTACACAGGCTAATTTATCAACTAATTAATTAATTTATTTTTTTTAAAGCATATTTTATGTAAATATTTTAATAATACATTTGTTTTAATTAATTTTTTATGTTTTATTAATATATTTGTTAAGTTTATTTTTTATTTTATTTTGTTTATATATTAGCTTTTAATTTTTATTATGTTTATAATTTGTAAATTATTACTATTTTAAAATGTTTTACTTTTTACTTTTATTTTTACAATTTTGGTTAATTTATTTAAATTTTAATTTTATTAACATATTATTTCTACACAATGTAACATTAATAAGATTATATTATTAGTTTGTAATTTCATATATGTGCTTTTTATTATATTTATATTATTACCATGCATTTATTTTATTTGCTAAATGGTTTGAGCTTTTTATATTTTTGTGAACACAATTTCTACTTTTAGTTTTTATATATTTAGTTAGCGTTTTGTCGCATGTTGTTAGGACATGGTGTCAACCAATCACAACTGTGTGCATTTACTTTAGTCTATAATCTACCATGTCTATTTAAATTAGGGCTGCACGATATTGGAAAAACTTGACATTGCAATTTTTTTTTTTGCGCTATATATTGCGATATATATATATATAATATAATATATTGCGATATAATTTCACTAGACGACTTAACTCTTTTGATAACTAACAAACAACAAACAAACAAAATAGAGCAAATATTAAAGTGAAATAAACTGATTTATGGTTTTCTGGGGAGAGTCTAACAGTATTCGGCTACAGAAATTGAATAATCAAATGTAAATTAACGATGCATAGTCTTCATCAAATAAATTGTTCAATAAAACAAATCTTTATTAAACTTCATTATGCTCCATTAAAATGCTTTGACTTCTTAAAATGCTTACGTTGTCACAGGCCTTAAAAACACATGTAGGTGATAAACTTTCACTCTATTATGCTTCCAGTTTTTTACAGATTCTAGGACACATTTCTTAATACTTAGGTCACTTTTGCAAAACTCTTCACACAGTGAGCACAACAGAAGTCTATGTGGGCTAAACTGGGGATCATTTATCATTGTTTTGGCACAAAATGCATTCAATGACTAAATCTCTCAAATTTCATGAATTCTTTTCTCACTCAAACACAACTGCCAAAAATCTTTGTACAGTACGTACAGGACATTTTGCACATGTTTACATACTGTTTTCAAAACTGTTAAACTTCTGTTCAAAACAATAACATAATGCAAAACTGAAGAAAACGCAAAATTCAACAGCAATATTGTATTGAAACATATTTCAAATCTAAAAATGCAGTTTAACCAGCCAGATTAGCATTACTATTGTATCTGTATCAGTGGATGGTGTGTATACAAACTCTTGCATTTTGCAATTACTTAGTGCAAAAAATAAAAATAAATAAACTACATAAAATATTGACGAATTCTGCATCATGTCTGATTCATTCCAATAACGCATATTGCAGTTCTAAACAATATATATTGCAATTATAAACAGAGATGTGTCCTTGTTTTACACAAGAAAACACTGTGTAATGCTACATGCTAAATTCTGAGAATTTTTTTTTTTTTTTTTAAATGAGGAGAAAACAGAGGTTATCATATTTGGGCCCAATGATTTGTCAGACTGTAAACGCCCCAGGTTGGGCAACCTGGAGGAGTTCAGATCACCCCAGGTACATAACCTGGGCGTAACATTAGACCAGAACTTAAAATTTGATAAACATATCTCAAATGTATCTCTATTTTGGGCTGCCTAAATCTCAGATTGCTCGCCTACAGCTAGCGCAAAACGCAGCAGCTAGATTTTACACAAAAACCCCAAAAGATGCACATGTTACTCCTATTTTAAGGTCTCTCTATTGGTTACCAGTGTCACAAAGAATCGAATTTAAAATCCTTCTCTTTGTGTACAAAGCCCTACATGGTCTGGGCCCCCATTACTTATCCCAACTGATTGTTGTCTACACTCCACCCAGGCACTTGCGTTCCGCTGACCAGTTTTTATTAAAAATTCCAAAAGCCCACCTTAAAAGTAGGGACGAACATGCTTTTGTTATAGCAGGTCCTCGCCTCTGGAACGTGCTGCCGTTAGAACTGAAAAAGGCTTTGTCACTGTCTATTTTTAAGTCTAAATTAAAGACTCGTCTATTTTCTACGTCTTTTGAAGCATAAGTCCTTTCCTTCAAGGGAGGTTGGGGTGGGGAGGGGGATCAAAACGGTCTTTGTTCTTAATCTTGTCAGTATGGTCAACTGTGGTAGTATCTTTTAATCAGGCAATATATATATATATATATATATATATATATATATATATATATATATATATATATACTTTTTTTTTGCTCTTTTTATGTTACACTTTCTATACTCTCTCCTATTATGTGCCTATTGTATTGCTGTTACTGTTTTTTATGCCCATACCATTTGTTTATTTTTTTTCTTTGTAAAGCACTTTGTGCAGCCTTATGGCAGTTGGAAACGTGCTATATAAATAAATTGAACTTGAACTCTGGAAGAATGAGTTTATTTGAGACCTGAATAAAGTGTTTTAATAGTTGTAGTGCATTTTGAATGTGAAATGAACTGCTTTGCCAAGCTGAAAGTCGGTTAGGAGAATTGTGTGAAGAGTTTTGCAAAAGTGACCCAAGTATTGAAAAATGTGTCCTAGCATCTGTAAACTGTCATTTTTCCCCGCCAATTTCTGTTTAACGGAGAGAAGATTTTTTCAGCACATTTCTAAACATTATAGTTTTAATAACTCATCTCTAATAACTGATTTATTTTATCTTTGCCATGATGACAGTAAATAATATTTGACTAGATGTTTTTCAAGACACTTCTATACAGCTTAAAGTGACATTTAAAGGCTTGACTTGGTTAATTAGGTTAACTAGGCAGGTTAGGGTAATTAGGCAAGTTATTGTATAATGATGGTTTGTTCTGTAGACTATCGAAAAAAAAAATTAGCTTAAAGGGGCTAATAATATTGACCTTAAAATCGAAATAAAGCAAATAAGACTTTCTCCAGAGGAAAAAATATTATCAGACATACTGTGAAAATTTCCTTGCTCTGTTAAACATCATTTGGGAAATATTTAAAAAAAAAATTCAAAGGGGGGCTAATAATTCTGACTTCAACTGTATATCATGATCATGAAGTCTTGATATTATTATAAGTGGACACAAGTGGGTACAAATAAACAAAAAAAAAACTCCTCCTACCTGCACTAGCTCTGATGATGTCATGCCTTTAGTGACATCAGCGCTGTCGGAGATCATGTGCTCTGGGAAAAATGACTGCAGAAAAAGGCACAATTAAACATGGCTAGCTGATGATCTGTGCGTGAAGTCAATTGTAACCTGTATTTTTGTCTTCATACCACAGGTTTCTTGAAGAACTCGTACTTGGCGTAGTTTTTTCGGAAGAGCAGCTTAGTGTCGCCCTCTACAGGCCAGGAGGATTGAACCTGCAGCACAAGCTCATGGTCTTCCAGACAGCGCTCTGAAAATAGACACAATCACTAAAAGACGGAATGCAAATGATCTTACTAATTCAATTACAAGCATTAGAATCATTTCAAACTGGTTAAATTCATTTGCTATTTTTTGTGTATATGGATAAGATTTTTGTTGATTCTGATGAAATTTTTTTTGTTTGAAGAATTGTTTTGAGGGCAGTGGTTAGCACTGTCGCCTCAAAGCAAGAAGGTCGTGGTTTGAGTCCCGGCTGGGTCAGTTGGCATTTCTATGTGGAGTTTTCATGCTCTCCCCGTGTTGGCGGGGGTTTCCTTTGGGTGCTCCAGTTTTCCCTACCCAAACCACACCTGTCAACACTCCTGTTGTTCCTGGGATTCTCCTGTATTTTACAGTTCTATCCTGCTATCACCCTGTAAAGGTATTTCTCCCGTATTTTCAGTCTTTCTGAAAAGGGTGACAATAAACATTAAAGAGCAGAGGCTCCCTATACACAACCCTTTCTGCCAAACCACCAGGGGCCGCCCCTTGCAAATAAATGTCAGTGTGTTCTGTGCTTTCGCTTTGTTTAGGCATGAAAACACTTTGAAATAAATATAAAAACGGCGGGATTCCCTTTCCTTTTATTGCAGGTTCCGTCTCCCCCTCATATGCAATCCTCAAAACAGTCATATAGCGGTGCGTGACTGTCAGCTGACGCGCTCCATTGTGATAAATAGAGGCTGTTTCACAAACAGATTCTGTACACGGGATTTAAAATGGAGCAAAAGTGTATATGTCTGTTTAAACAGACATATACACATAACTAATAATAATAATAATAATAATAATAATAATAATAATATCTAAAGATGTCGATCTTGGTGGGGGGTTTTTTTTTCAAACACAACTAATTTCATCCTAAATGAGCATAAAAAGTTAGGAAAGTTACGAATGCTTTCTTTATAATGTTAGATGGTTGCATTTTTAAAGTGACACCTGTTATTTAATGTAATCAAACGAAAAGATTTATTCGTTGCTCTTTAAACAGAATGTGTAAGTTATACAGTGAAGAAACAGCTAATGAGATTTGACAGCTTGATTTTATTTCATTATAATAGCTATTAATTTTAATAAGCTGAACTGTTTGCTAATGTATTTGCTGCTGATGTATACAATTTTTTTCTTTTGTAAATAATAATAATAATAAAACATATTACTGACCGTTTAACTGTTTATTTAGAATTAAACAGCTCCAAATCAACATATTTAGTAATTTGGGGATTTTGGGGGGATCCCTTATTATAGTGGGCATATCCCTTATTTTCACATCCCTATGTTGACAGGTATGACCCAAACACATGTGCTATACTGTAGGTGTATTGAAGAAACTAAATTGGTCGTAGTGTATGAGTGTGTATGGATGTTTCCCAGTACTGGGTTGCAGCTGGAAGGGCATCCGCTGTGCTGTGTAAAACAAATGCTGGATAGTTGGCAGTTCATTCCGCTGTGGCGACCCCTAATGAATAAAGGGACTAAGCCGAAGGAAAATAAATGAATGAAAATGTTTGAAATAAATAAATCAAATCAAATTGTAGCACTGTACAATAACATTCAGCACTTATTATTTACAACCATTATATTTATGAGTGTTTAAAAAAAATAATTGATAAAGGGCGAGATTCAAATAGTTCATCTTTAAAACTCAATTAATACAGATAAAAATTTAATTTAATTAATTACATTTTATATTACCATAATGATAAATGTGAAACATAAAATTAAATAAAAAATGCTATATTTAAATAACAATTTTAATAAAAAAGTGAAACCTGTAGCTGTTTGAAACAGCTTACAGACTATTGCTTCAGCAAATATATTAAAGTAAAATGAAATAATGCAATAATAAGAAAAAATTAAACATAAAATTAAATAATAAATCTTTTTTTTATTTAAATAATAATTTTAATTTTAAAAAATTTAAAAACCTGGAGCTGTTTGAAATTTACAGTATTCCTACAGCAAATAAAATAAAATTAATTTAATTAAATATTACCATATTCAAAAAATGTAAAAAATTAAATTAAATAATACATTCATTCATTTTCCTTCAGCTTAGTCCCTTTCTTCATCAGGTGTCTGAAACAGCTAACACAATATTGCTACAGTTAATAAAATAAATAGAGTAAAAAAAATGTGAAACATAAATTAAATTCATTTATTCATTTTCCTTCGGCTTAGTCCGTTTATTCTTCAGGGGTCGCCACAGCGGAATGAACTGCCAACATATCCAGCATGTGTTTTACACAGCGGATGCCTTTCCAGCTGCTACCCATCACTAGGAAACACCCATACACACTCATTCACACACATACACTACGGACAATTTGGTTTATTCAATTCACCTACAGCGCCTGTGTTTGGACTGTGGGGGAAACCGGAGCTCCCGGAGGAAACCCACGTCAACACAGGGAGAACATGCAAACTCCACACAGAAATGCCAACTGACCCAGCCAGGACCCGAACAAGCGACCTTCTTGTTGTGAGGCGACAGTGCTACCCACTGTGCCACCATATCGCCCTACATAAATTAAATAATTATTTAAATTTGATAATAACATTATTAAAACATATGAATCTTGGAGCTGTTTAAAACTGTTTACATAGTATTACTACAGCACATAAAAATAAATAGTGAGTGTAATCAGCAAATACTTGTTTTTTTTACTAATTAAACTTTCATGCATGTGCTTTATAAATATGAGAAACCATAAAATTTTTTTAAAAAGATTTCTTTTCAAGCTAAAGGTTGATGAAACCCAGGCCAGCGCCTGTCAAAAGATTAACTAGAGCCATTGCAAAAGCCAGTATAACACGTTGGTTGTGTTCATTTTACTGCTGCTTTCCACAAAACACCCCTGGGCCTGATTCCTTTAAAAGAACCAGTCGTAGAAGCACAAAGCCACATGTAAGCTTTTGTGTTAGCATGATTTCCATTCACACTTCAGAAACAAGGTGGCATTTGAGGCGGCATTTAGTGGAACAATGAAGCGTGAATGTGAAATTACATTTCGATTTGTCGAAAGCTATTTGTCTTGCAGTGAAAAAAAAAACTGCATGCAAAACAGCAACCCATGGGTTTTCCAATACAAGCAAGTGTGTAATGTGAAGCACTTTAGGTGTATGGCCATTCATGATAAATGCACAATCATGAGAAGGGGGTCTTTCCACACCACCACCAGTGTGCAGCGTCACAGGACAACGGTGCCAGTGTGCTCATCACACACCAGCTAACCTACAGGTGGATGAGGATGATTGGGAGGCCATGATGGGTAAGGGCAGATGGAGAGAATTTGGCCAGGACACAAAGAGTCAGGACCTCGGTTTAACGTGCCATCCGAAAGACGCCGCTCACTGACAGTATAGTGTCTCCTTCACTATACTGGAGCATTAGGACTCACACAGATCACAGGTTGAGCGCCCCCTGCTGGCCTCAGTAACACCACTTCCAACAGCAACCTAGTTTTTCCATGTGATCTCCCATCCAGGTGCTGACCAGGCTCAGCCCTGCTTAGCTTCAGTGAGTAACCACTCTTAGGCTGCAGGGTGATATGGCTGTGGCAAGCCTTCTTGACAATTCCGGCAATATTGACAAAATTATTGACAAGCCTTATTAAGTTTTGTTTGTTGGTGAAGTATGTCATTTTTTATGTCATTATGGAAGTATTTGAATTAATAAGCAACATTGTGGAAGATGAATCTCTATTGATGAATCTATTCTTCAGACATGAAAGGGGGTCAGAAATCTAAAGTTTCTTGATCTTTCTACATACATTGTAGTAATAAATAGTATTCTGTAAGTAACTCCAGACTTTTTTATTAGCATCAAAACTGCTTGTATTAAAGCTGAAATGACAGGTTGTGCACAGTATGTGACACTTTATTATGTAATAGTGCTACTAAACTCCGCCTTTGCAGAATGTCAACGCCTACTTCTGGATGACTGCCTGCTTAGCTCTGACCATCGATCAATAGCTCCGCCCACCAATGTTATTCTAGTTTTGCATTTTAAAATTAGTTTTAGTTTTAATACTTTTTGTAAATTTGCTGAGAAAATATTATTTTACTATACATGCTAATTTATCAACTAATTAATTTATTTTGATTTTAATTTATTTTAAAGCATATTTTATGTTTTAAACTGCTTAGAAACATTTGCTAAAGCAAATAAAATAAAATATATATTACCATAAAAAGTGTGAAACATAAATAACTAAATTTGCTATTCATTCATTTTTTTTCTTTTCGGCTTAGTCCCTTTATTAATCTGGGGTCACTTAAATTAAAATAAAATCAAATTAAATTAAAATGAAATATAAATAAAATAAATTAAAATTAGGCGACGCAGTGGCGCAGTAGGTAGTGCTGTCGCCTCACAGCAAGAAGGTCGCTGGTTCGAGCCTCGGCTGGGTCAGTCGGCGTTTCTGTGTGGAGTTTGCATGATCTCCCTGCATTCGCGTGGGTTTCCTCTGGGTGCTCCGGTTTCCCCCACAGTCCAAAGACATGCGGTATAGGTGAATTGGGTAGGCTAAATTGTCCATAGTGTATGAGTGTGAATGAGTGTGTATGGGTGTTTCCCAGAGATGGGTTGTGGCTGGAAAAGCATCCGCTGTGTAAAACATGTGCTGGATAAGTTGGCGGTTCATTCCGCTGTGGCAACCCCGGATTAATAAGGGACTAAGTCGAAAAGAAAATTAATGAATGAATAAAATTAAAATTAACATGAAATTAAATTAAGTTACATTAAATTACATTAAATTAAGTTAAATTAAATTGAATAGAATTTTTTCTCTCATGTGTCTTACCCAGGCCTAAAGCAGTATGATGTTCAATGAGAGCCCAGCTTTCCTCATCTGTGCAGTGTGCGCTCTGAGCCAGCATCTGACAGACATCATGTGCTGTCGCTCTGGAGGAAACCAGGACTGAACGGCTGTGTGTGGCGTCGCTGAAAACCCGAACCACCTTTGAATAAACATAACAATCTGGTCAACCGTTTTTCAGAACATACATAATGACTTTTCATGCGTCTAAAAAGCCCCTAAAGAGAAGCTGCATGGCTACAAACACTTTGGTGAACAGACATTTATTGAATATTTATTGTCGGGCATATGGCTCAGTAGTCTTTTCTTCCTTTAAAAAGTAAACTGGAGCCAAACCTTAAAATATATTCCAGAATATATCCATCCAACATGTATTTTATATATAGCTGACACTGAAACTACAGTTTTTGAATAATCATTTATTAATTTAAATTTCTATTTGTTTGTTTATTTTACTTATTTAAACATTTTTGTAATTAGAAACATGCTATTAGCATGCTATTTTATGCTACCATAACGTTAAAACATGATGGTGTATTCATGTTAATTCAATTTAGCAAATACACTAAATATCCTAACATGATAATTCATCCCAGCAGTAAAACATGTTAGCCATGTGCTAAAACATGCTATAAAAACACCAATTTATGCTAGCATTACATTAAAACATGCTATTATCAGATAAATGTTTGCTAGCCACATTATAAATAATGATAAATACATGATTATTGTGTTAGACCATGCTAGAAACAAGCTATTAGCATGTTATTTAATGCTAGCATAGTATTAAAACATGATAATGTGTTAACGTTAATTCAGTAAAAAATGTTAAATATCCTAACATGATAATTCATCTCAGCAGTTAAACATGTTAGCCATGTGCTAAAACATGTTATAAACATGCCAATTCATGCTAGCAACATTACATGAAAACATGCTATTACAGGTAAAAGTTTGCTAGCCATATGGTAAGCATGACAAATAACGATAGAAACATGATAATTGTGCTAGACCATTTTAGAAACATGCTATTAGCATGCTATTTTATGTTAACATAACGTTAAAACATGATAATGTTTTCATGTTAATTCAATTCAGCAAATACATTAAATATTCTAACATCATAATCCATCTCAACAGTAAAACATGTTAGCCATGTGCTAAAACATGCTTATCAACATGCCAATTCATACTAGCATTACATTAAAACATGCTATCATTAAGTAAATTCTTGCTAGCCACATGATAAACATGAAAAATAAGGAAAGAGATATGATAATTGTGCTAGACAATGCTAGAAACATGCTATTTTAAGTTAGAACAGCGTTAAAACATAATAATGTGTTCATGTTAATTCAATTCAACAAATACACTAACTATCCTAACATGATAATTCATCCCAGCAGTTAAACATGTTAGCCATGTGCTAAAACATGCTATAAACATGCCAATTCATGGTAGCACCATTACATGAAAACATGCTATAATCCGCTAATTGTTTGCTAGCTACATGGTAAACCTGTTTCTATCATTATTTATTATGATAATTGTGTTAGACCATGTTAGAAACATGCTATTTTATTTTAGCAAAGCATTAAAACATGATAATATATTTGTGTTAATTAAATTCAGCAAATACGCTAAATATCCTAACAACATGATAATTTACCCCAGCAGTAAAACATGTTAGCCATGTGCTAAAACATGCTATAAAAATGCCAATTTATGCTAGCATTACATTAAAACATGCTATTATCAGATAAATGTTTGCTAGCCACATTATAAATAACGGTAAATACATGATTATTGTGTTAGACCATGCTAGAAACATGCTATTAGCATGTTATTTAGTGCTAGCATAGTAATAAAACATGATAATTAACGTTAATTCAGTAAAATATGTTAAATATCCTAACATGATAATTCATCTCAGCAGTTAAACATGTTAGCCATGTGCTAAAACATGTTATAAACATGCCAATTCATGCTAGCAACATTACATGAAAACATGCTATTACAGGTAAAAGTTTGCTAGCCATATGGTAAGCATGACAAATAACAATAGAAACATGATAATTGTGCTAGACCAAACATGCTATTAGCATGCTATTTTATGTTAACATAACATTAAAACATGATAATGTTTTCATGTTAATTCAATTCAGCAAATTCGCTAAATATTCTAACATCATAATCCATCTCAGCAGTCAAACATGTTAGCCATATGCTAAAACATGTTATAAACATGCCAATTCATGCTAGCAACATTACATGAAAACATGCTATTACAGGTAAAAGTTTGCTAGCCATATGGTAAGCATGACAAATAACGATAGAAAAATGATCATTGTGCTAGACCATGTTAGAAACATGCTATTAGCATGCTATTTTATGTTAACATAACGTTAAAACATGATAATGTTTTCATGTTAATTCAATTCAGCAAATACACTAAATATTCTAACATCATAATCCATCTCAACAGTAAAACATGTTAGCCATGTGCTAAAACATGCTTATCAACGTGCCAATTCATGCTTGCATTACATTTAAACATGCTATCATTAAGTAAATTCTTGCTAGCCACATGGTAAACATGACAAATAAGGATAGAGATATGATAATTGTGCTAGACAATGCTAGAAACATGCTATTTTAAGTTAGAACAGCGTTAAAACATGATAATGTGTTCATGTTAATTCAATTCAACAAATACACTAACTATCCTAACATGATAATTCATCCCAGCAGTTAAACATGTTAGCCATGTGCTAAAACATGCTATAAACATGCCAATTCATGGTAGCACCATTACATGAAAACATGCTATAATCCGCTAATTGTTTCCTAGCTACATGGTAAACCTGTTTCTATCATTATTTATTATGATAATTGTGTTAGACCATGTTAAAAACATGCTATTTTATTTTAGCAAGGCATTAAAACATGATAATATATTTATGTTAATTAAATTCAGCAAATACGCTAAATATCCTAACAACATGATAATTTATCCCAGCAGTAAAACATGTTAGCCATGTGCTAAAACATGCTATAAAAATGCCAATTTATGCTAGCATTACATTAAAACATGCTATTATCAGATAAATGTTTGCTAGACACATTATAAATAATGATAAATACATGATTATTGTGTTAGACCATGCTAGAAACAAGCTATTAGCATGTTATTTAATGCTAGCATAGTATTAAAACATGATAATGTGTTAACGTTAATTCAGTAAAATATGTTAAATATCCTAACATGATAATTCATCTCAGCAGTTAAACATGTTAGCCATGTGCTAAAACATGTTATAAACATGCCAATTCATGCTAGCAACATTACATGAAAACATGCTATTACAGGTAAAAATTTGCTAGCCATATGGTAAGCATGACAAATAACGATAGAAACATGATCGTTGTGCTAGACCATGTTAAAAACATGCTATTAGCATGCTATTTTATGTTAACATAACGTTAAAACATGATAATGTTTTCATGTTAATTCAATTCAGCAAATACCCTAAATATTCTAACATCATAATCCATCTCAGCAGTCAAACATGTTAGCCATATGCTAAAACATGTTATAAACATCCCAATTCATGCTAGCAACATTACATGAAAACATGCTATTACAGGTAAAAGTTTGCTAGCCATATGGTAAGCATGACAAATAACGATAGAAACATGATCATTGTGCTAGACCATGTTAGAAACATGCTATTAGCATGCTATTTTATGTTAACATAACGTTAAAACATGATAATGTTTTCATGTTAATTCAATTCAGCAAATACACTAAATATTCTAACATCATAATCCATCTCAACAGTAAAACATGTTAGCCATGTGCTAAAACATGCTTATCAACACGCCAATTCATGCTAGCATTACATTAAAACATGCTATCATTAAGTAAATTCTTGCTAGCCACATGGTAAACATGACAAATAAGGATAGAGATATGATAATTGTGCTAGACAATGCTAGAAACATGCTATTTTAAGTTAGAATAGCGTTAAAACATGATAATGTGTTCATGTTAATTCAATTCAACAAATACACTAACTATCCTAACATAATTCATCCCAGCAGTTAAACATGTTAGCCATGTGCTAAAACATGCTATAAACATGCCAATTCATGGTAGCACCATTACATGAAAACATGCTATAATCCGCTAATTGTTTGCTAGCTACATGGTAAACCTGTTTCTATCATTATTTATTATGATAATTGTGTTAGACCATGTTAGAAACATGCTATTTTATTTTAGCAAAGCATTAAAACATGATAATATATTTGTGTTTATTAAATTCAGCAAATACGCTAAATATCCTAACAACATGTTAATTTACCCCAGCAGTAAAACATGTTAGCCATGTGCTAAAACATGCTATAAAAATGCCAATTTATGCTAGCATTACATTAAAACATGCTATTATCAGATAAATGTTTGCTAGCCACATTATAAATAACGATAAATACATGATTATTGTGTTAGACCATGCTAGAAACATGCTATTAGCATGTTATTTAATGCTAGCATAGTATTAAAACATGATAATGTGTTAACGTTAATTCAGTAAAATATGTTAAATATCCTAACATGATAATTCATCTCAGCAGTAAACATGTTAGCCATGTGCTAAAACATGTTATAAACATGCCAATTCATGCTAGCAACATTACATGAAAACATGCTATTACAGGTAAAAGTTTGCTAGCCATATGGTAAGCATGACAAATAACGATAGAAACATGATCATTGTGCTAGACCATGTTAGAAACATGCTATTAGCATGCTATTTTATGTTAACATAACGTTAAAACATGATAATGTTTTCATGTTAATTCAATTCAGCAAATACACTAAATATTCTAACATCATAATCCATCTCAACAGTAAAACATGTTAGCCATGTGCTAAAACATGCTTATCAACATGCCAATTCATGCTAGCATTACATTTAAACATGCTATCATTAAGTAAATTCTTGCTAGCCACATGGTAAACATGACAAATAAGGATAGAGATATGATTATTGTGCTAGACAATGCTAGAAACATGCTATTTTAACTTAGAAGTTTGCTAGCCATATGGTAAGCATGACAAATAACGATAGAAACATGATAATTGTGCTAGACCATGTTAGAAACATGCTATTAGCATGCTATTTTATGTTAACATAACGTTAAAACATGATAATGTGTTCATGTTAATTCAATTCAACAAATACAATAACTATCCTAACATGATAATTCATCCCAGCAGTTAAACATGTTAGCCATGTGCTAAAACATGCTATAAACATGCCAATTCATGGTAGCACCATTACATGAAAACATGCTATAATCCGCTAATTGTTTGCTAGCTACATGGTAAACCTGTTTCTATCATTATTTATTATGATAATTGTGTTAGACCATGTTAGAAACATGCTATTTTATTTTAGCAAGGCATTAAAACATGATAATATATTTATGTTAATTAAATTCAGCAAATACGCTAAATATCCTAACAACATGATAATTTACCCCAGCAGTAAAACATGTTAGCCATGTGCTAAAACATGCTTTAAACATGCCAATTCATGCTAGCATTACATTAAAACATGCTATCATCATGTAAATTCTTGCTAGTCACATGGTAAACATGACAAATAATGACAGAAACATGATAATTATGTTTAATCAAGCTAGAAACATGCCATTTACGCAAGCATAGCATTAAAACACGATAATGTTCATATTAATTAAATTCACTAAATATGCTAAATATCCTAGAAGTAAAATGTGTGCTAAAACATGCTAGTTTATACCAGCACAGTGTTAACATGTTAATTCATCCAAGGAAAATCCTAAATCCATCTTTCTTTTGGGAGACAATTACTCCATTTATCTTTACATTCACAAACAGCTACATTACACAGTACATGAAAGCTAATATAAAAAAGCAGAATAAATGCACTTGAAAGTCATGAGTGCTAAAGAAAGTGACGGCAACTTCTGTTGACACGTCTATGAACTCAATGCCCTGTGATGTGCTGTATTTCCCCAGAGGAACAGGTGTCACCTATAATAACCGTGGAGAATTCACAGCGCTGCAGGCGACTGTCTGTCATTTCTGTCATGGATAAAAGCATAGGGCTTCACTTACATGTGTGCTGCTGTCAGACGGAGGATCCCTGATGCCCAGAGAGCCGGTCAGCACAGGAGACTGTGTCGGACTGCAGAGCTCCGGAAACGGATTGGGAATCAGAGGAGCGGATGAGGCTCGAAATTCCCCTTTAGATGTAACGCTGAGAAAATCATAATGCCAAAAACATTCATTAAACAGGGTTTCTGCAGATTTCGCCAAGTCCAATTTAAGACTTTTAAAGATCATTTTAAGACCATTATTAATGAAATTTCAGACCTGCACAGGGCTAAACAATAATAGATTATAAATAAAGGATTATTTTAATGGCTAGTGGAAAATATTTTTATTTATCCTATTTAAAATGTTCTAATTTATACTTTTTTAGGCATAACAGTTCTTAATAATAATAATAATAATAATAATAATAATAATTGGCGACACAGTGGCTCAGTCGCTTCACAGCAAGAATGTCGCTGGTTCGAGTCCTTTGGCATTTCTGTCAGTTGGCATTTCTGTGTGGAGTTTGCATGTTCTCCCTGTGTTGGCGTGGGTTTCCTCCGGCTGCTCCGGTTTCCCCCACATTCCAAACTCCAAAGACATGCGCTATAGGTGAATTGAATAAAATTAATTGTCTGTAGTGTTTGAGTGTGTGAATGTAAGAGTGTATTGATGTTTCCCAGTTATGGGTTGCAGCTGGAAGGATGCTGTGTAAAACATACTGGATAAGTTGGCAGTTCATTCCACTGTGGCGACCCCTGATTAATAAAGGGACTGAGCCGAAGGAAAATGAATAAATGAATGAATGAATGAATGAATGAATAATAATAATAATATTAATGTTATTGTAAGGAAGATAATTAAGTTAATTAACCAATATTGGATGGGTGTTGGCCTGATTGGGTAGCTTTACATAGACATAGCAAAATTAAGACGTGTTTAAAATGATTTAATAAACGTATGACATCATTTTTTTGTGAACTTAAATCTTTTTTAAAGCCCGTGCACACAGAGACGTTTTTTGCTCGCGTTTTCCGTCGACATTTAACGCATCGTGACTAAATAAAGAAGCCAATGTGATCGTGCACACCAACGCACAAAACGGCAGGCGCAAAAGCATCATTTTTAAAGAAACGCCTCATGTTCGTTTTTTTGTTTAAACGCGCCGCGTCAAAACCTTCTTCACCAATCAGATTGGCACTTTTGTTCACGTGCACAGAGCTGCTGACGTTACAGTAAACAGCACTTGTTGGCGCTCAACTGCAAAACTGTCAATGCGAGCACACATTGAAGAAGATGCCCAGAGGCGATATTATGAACGTGGAGCTGCTTAATGCACTGGTGAACAACAATCATTTCTTCATCGCTAGAGCTGGAGCTGCTACTTGAACCATCCATAACAACAAGCATGTCAACGTTGTGTCTTCTTCTGTGTTACAAGCGGGTGTCAGAAGCTTAAAGTTGTGTTGCGCTATGTAACGTCAAGGAGTGACTTTGCATACTCTTCTGCTCGACGCCTGTGAAAATGGCTTGGGTTTGAATCCGGAAAAACATCTTGAAAAATGCTGACGATAAACACCAACGAAAAGCGTCCCGGTGTGTACGAGTCTCAAGGCCTAAAATTTTGTTTTAGATTATAAGACATTTTAAGACTTTAAGACACCCTGATTAAAAAGTATTTAAAGCATCATAAATGTGTCAACAAGTTTTATTTCTGTAATCAATATTTTCTTTCAGGTTTATTGAATAATACAACTGACTTAATATAACTATTAACAATTGACATTTGAACATTGACATTATCCCCCCACAAAATATAATTAAATAATTAGAAAATAGTCCAACATATTTTCCAACTGAAACAGAAATGTACAAATTTAAATTAACTTTGATCTGTTAATAAACTTCAGTTTATAGTAATACAATTAAACAATATTGTATCTAAATATTTTCATTCATTCATTTTCTTTTCGGCTTAGTCCCTTTATTAATCTGGAGTCGCCACGGCGGAATGAACCACCAACTTATCCAGCATATGTTTTGCGCAGCGGATGTCCTTCCAGCTGCAACCCATCACCGGGAAACATCCATACACTCTTGTTCACACACATACACTACGGACAATTTAGCTTATCCAATTCACCTATAGCGCATGTGTTTGAACTTGTGGGGGAAACCGGAGCATCCGGAGGAAACCCATGCCAACATGGGGAGAACATGCAAACTCCACACAGAAATGCCAACTGACCCAGCTGGGACGCAAACCAGCGACATTCTTGCTGTGATGCGACAGTGCTAACCACATTTTAAAACAAACAACAAAATAAAAACCAGGAACATGAACAAATAAGATATATTAATTATATTTCTATTTAATTAAATATATTAATATATTAAATAAAATTTGGACCTGCGTCAGAAATAAAATAAAAAGTACTAAATGTTGGTGGTTAAATTATATTTGGACCTGCTGGAGTCTCAATTATTACATTAAGTAAAAAAATATCAGTTAAATAAACAGAATTACATCATTATGCATGGTAAGGAAAATTTTCAAGTACATCCAAAAAGGATTGCCTGAATCACCTGTGTGAGTTTCTGATGCTCAGAGGAAGCGAGGAGCGAGGTGTTGACATCTGAAAGTTTTGTGAAGATGGAGAATATTTGACAGACACTGAATGCCTCCTGGGCACTGTCTCAACTGGAGACCTCCTGAACACCTCCACCTCTGACCTGCAGCTCTTCACCTCCATCACTGACAACAAAACACATCCAGGCAAGGTTATTACAGAGGTGCATCTGTAAATTAGTTTTGATACAATTTTTAAATTTTCTGTAAATTTCAGTTTAGTTTTAGTTTGTTTCATTAAGTATTTTGTAAGTTATTGCAATACTCAACAATAACATCGCATATTTTTACAGTATCATGCAGACCTGCACTGTAAAAAATATCTGTAAATTGACAGTTGTCCGTATTTTGTGATTCATGCTTTTTTTCACTTTTTTATGCTTTCGAGTGGCATTATGGGACCTTGATCTTTCCGCCAAAAGATTTTGATGTTGACTTTAATTGACATTTTTACAAATTTATTTCACTATATATTATTTCCTATACATTATATTTTTTTAAACTACTAAAATGTCCATAAAAGTTACTTTGTTAAACTGTAGAGTTGTATTTTCGACATCAAAAGTGGACAGAGCAGAGATCAACATCCCATAATGCAATTCACAATCGCAAATAAACAGAAAACACGTGTGAATTACAAAATATAGAATCCTGATATTCCATGACTTGGAATAATAAAAGCTCATCATCATTTTATTCTGGTTAGTTTTCAGTGACTGTTGTTGTTTTTTTGTTTTTTATTTATTGTGATTATTTGTTTTATTTTAGTTAACGAAAATGTTTTTGATCAATAGTTTTAGTCTTAGTTGACTAAAAGTAACCTTGATTCGAAATTAATCATATGTCCAAACAACATATGTTTTCCTAAATGAGCAATTCCATGTAAATGTCAACCTTGTCATGAAAAAAATTAGGTTTTTACCAAAATAATCAATTCAGGCTCATTCTGAATACGTATCCTTATATAAATTTCTGGAGAGCGCCAAATATGTCCCAGGAGCTACGTTTTTTTACGTTTTTGTTTTCACAAATCCACCAGTGGCTGCTGTGTACGCTTTTTGAGATCTGAAAATTCTCTCGCCATTTGAGTGGCATTTGCGCCTGCTGTTCTCGCGTAAATCACCGATGTCGACCGATCGACTGACTGATCGACTGACCCACCCTCCTCCTTCCCTAAACCCAACCAATAGTGTTTTCAAAAGCACAATTGACCAGCGAACACCGACTTCCCTAAACTCAACTGACTGTGTTTTCAAAAGCAATCCAGAAAGAGAAAAGCCCTCTGGAACCGCTCTTCGACAGACTCGAACCCTGTCATCGCGATCAACTTCACTCTGTGTCTCAAATCCTTCAACGTACTCGACTAGTCACTAGGCAAACTGGTAACAGCGTGAAAGCCGCCCATACAAAGGTAAGCTGTCAGGTGGTAAATGTGAAAAGGAACGGCGTCATGGCGCATCGAAGCATTCATTTTAAAGACAAAATGCAGCCATACATACTTCTGGCTACATATTTCGAGATCTCCAGAAATGTATATAGGGCTACGTTTTCAGAATGAGCCTGTGCTGAAAATAGTGAAACCCTTTCTAAGTTTTTTTTTTGTGTGTAGGCTTGTATTTTGCAGTTCTGTAAAAATACTTAAAATGTCTCTGTCAAACAATTATATCTGATTCACCAAAGTCACACAAGTGGCAATTTTACATCTGTCACATACATAACGGAGAGTAGGGGTGTAACGGATCACGGTTGATCCGCGATTCGTACGGATCACAACCCACGGTTCGGAACACACGTGGCCCGCGGATTAATACATATAATAGATTAATCCTAAATTTGTAACGATCACAGAGAGATCGCCTCTCGCGTCATTCAAACCACATGTATTAGTGGTGTAACAGATCACAAATCTCACGTTCGGATCACACTATAGATTTTGTGTCATGGATCGGACCATTTAAAAGCCACTGATGTGTATGGTAAAGATTAAAATCACCTTCATATGCATTTAACGACGCTCAAAAATAAATGTTGTAGGCACCAATTACATTATAACCAATAGGTGACGACAACCAGCCATTAAAAATATGCCACTGAATAATTCTTCAAAAATGACACGTATAGTAATAAAACATGAAGTTTTATGAGAGAATAACTGAATCATTTACTGAAAATGAGACTAAACATAAATATGGGTTGTACAAATTATAATGTTAGATTTCTACATAGTGTTATCAGCAACAGTAGTATTTTCTATATTCAGTGAATTTTTCACACTACTGAATATTTTACAATTCATTTGATTCAGCTGATTATTTCTTCATATTTTATGAAACCAAAAGTTTCTTGCAGTGCTGTTTTTGTAATAAATAGAAACCAAATTACATTTGTCTCCTCCTCTTTTTGGCTGATCCAAAAAATGGTCTGATCCATGACTAAAACAACCATAATGTAATCCAAACCGTGAGATTTGTGATCCGTTACACCACTAACAGAGACATCCATAACGAAGCTTTTTCCTCATAAATGCAAAAATGTAAAATAAAATCTATCTTTTTTTTTCTAGTGAACAGCTCTTATCTCTTTGATTAGCATTATTTTTTTTGGATTGTGCCGTTTAATTCACAGAATTTCTACAAAGTATCCTGTATACTGTTAACTCGCAGACTTTTTTCCATAATGCATGTTTATTTCTCTCATTTACAATATAATTTTTTTTACAGATTGATATTTTTATGATCCCATCAATCTGTTGTGAGTTGTTTTGAAAAATAAACAAATGCTTCAATATAATGTTACTTTCTCTGTGAATTTATGTTTGAGTTTTTACTGCAATTGTCACATCCATAACACTGAAACTGCTCAAACGCAAACAAAATTTCCTTTCCCGAAATAGAACCTGATTTTCTGCCAAGAACAGAATGAAAACAATGACGTGTGCCAGAAGTGTGTAATGCGAGTCACACCTTTCGCAATGGTTTTGTTATGAATCTTTTCTTTGGCGTTTCTCGAGGAGACTGTTGACTAGACGCTGATGTTGACTGAGTTAACTTGTGAACCAGGAAACTGTCACTGAAACTCAACCGTTCAGCAAACAACAAACTAATACTCGTCAACACTCCTCCACAGGTCTGTTTGCTCACGGGTACATGAGCAATCGAACAACTACATGTTTAAATATCTATGCATTAGATGAAAGGTTAGACACTGCTGGCAAAAACACATTATACATTAACCTGTCAATTATTTTGTCATTAAACATATGTCGATATTCTATAATTCAATATATCGTGATATTAAATACATGTTAAATACAGTAAATAATGATTTTTTATCGAAACTTTTACAGTGCTTTTTGGGAATATTGCTGTATTTGCAAAACTTAAAAGGTTCAAACTTTTACATGTTCCCAAACGTCAATTTAATGACAGCTACAAAAGCATTTATTAATCTTAGGAGATGTTAAGTAATGTAATGCCAAATAATGCATTAAAAAATGCAAGAATGCACATTATGCGCGACTTAAGTATACAATTTATGAAAACAAATTTTGTCACTGAAAACCGTCCTCTGGTGTGACACTAACAAATACACTGACTGTTATTGATTGTGTTTTATATATTTAATGCCAAAGTCAGTTTAAAACTTAAACAAAGTTACACAAGTCAAGTGCTTTTGTAAGCAGTACAACTGTATGTACAACTTTTATGCAACATAAAATAAAAATAAATAATAAATCAAGCAATTTATTAAGTAATTAAATTGGGGTGAACACACCTTATTCTTTTGCATTGCGATAGCTAAATAAAACCATATAAATTGAGTAAGTTCAACTTAAATTTTTTGTTTAAATTTAGCCCAAATAAATTAAGCAAGTTCAACCTAATTTGATAGTTTAAATTCAGTTCATATAAATTGAGTAAGTTCAACTTAATTTGTTCTTTTAAAATAAGCCCAAATAAATGTATTAAATTTAACTTAATTTGTTTGTTTAAATTTAGTTCACATAAATTTAATACATTTAATTAATTTGTTTGTTTATATTCAGCCCATACACTGTAGAAAAAAATATGCTGGGTTCCACACAATTGCTTTATGTTGTCTCAACTCAAATCTATTAAGTTAACTTAATTGTTTTTACAAATGTAAGCGGATTAAAAATAAAACAATTAAGTTCCCCCCCCCCCAAAAAAAAAAAAAAAAACTTAAGAATTGTTTCAACTCAATTTAAATAAGTAGTTTGAACAAGCAGCAAATATCTTTTTTTTTTTGAGTGTATAAATGGCTTGCAACCATTTACCTTAAAAAATTGAGTACTGATATGTGACATTTTCAGTGATATGCTAATTTTTAATCTTCAACTTATTAAAAGCTTTAATTAGTTGAAGGACTGAAGCCCCATGAAGTGTGAGTTATATCCAAACACACGTCCTATTATGTGCCCCATATGGTGATGCAGACGTCTCCAAAACCCGACAGGTGGACAAATCTAAACTTGTTTTTACTAAACAAACATAAATATAATAATAACATTATATAAATGCAAATTGTCATGAATAAACTGAAAAAAGTAACTAAAGCTAATTTACTAAAACTTAATTTAATTTAAATTTAGTGAGTTAGCATACTATTTTTTTGCATTAAAATAACTAAAAAAAAGACCACATAAATTAAGTTCAACATAATTTGTTAAAATTCAGCCCTTATAAATTAGGTTTGATTAATTTGTTTGTTTAAATTCAGCCCTTATAAATTAAATTCGATGAACTTGTTTGTCTAAATTCAGCCCAAATAAATTGACTAAGTTCAACTTCGTTTGTTTGTTTATAGTCAGCCCATGTAAACTGAGTAAGTTTGATTAATTTGTTTAAATTTAGCCCTTATAAACAAAGTTCAACATAATTTGTTTGTTTAAATTCAGTTCATATAAATTTAATAAGTTTAATTAATTTGTTTGTTTATATTTAGCCCATACTGAAAAAAATCATTCAGAGATGATTCCTTGGATTTACTCAATATTTTTACGTTAAGTGGCTGTAAACAATTTATTTGGGCTGAATTTAAACAAACAAATTAAGTAGAATTTTATTAAACTTAATTTGTTTGTTTAAATTCAACACAAATAAATTGTTTGCAACAGTTTTGCAGACATCATTTTTTTCAGTATACACTGTAATAAAGCTGGGTTCCACACAATTGCTTCATGTTGTTCCAACTCAAATCTATAAAGTTAGCTTAATTGTTTTGAAAATAAAACAATTAAATTGCCCCCACAAAAAAAACTTAAGAATTGTGTTGTTTCAACTTTTTAAATGTGTATAAATGGCTTGCAACCTCTCACCTTAAAAAACTTGAGTAAACATGTTCAGCGATATGCTAATTTTGAATTTTCATATATTTTTCATTTATTTTATTTATTTTTTACTTTTTTGGAACCATTATAAAATTACACTAAAAACATTTCGGCATAATTGTTGCAAGCAATTTATATGGGGCTGAATTTAAACAAACCAATTAAATTTTGTTCAACTTAATTTGTTTGTTTAAATTCAGCCCAAATAAATTGTTTAGTAAATCCAAGGAATCATCTTTGAATCATTTTGTCAGTGATAGGTTTGTTGTCCTTTGGCACCCCTATTTATTGAAAAAGTCTGACAAGTCACGGAGAAAAAAAAGGATATCATATAAAATAAATAGTATTTTATGAAGATAAGTGTCCAACAAGTAAAAAAAGAATAATCGCTCTCGCACCATTTGTATATTATTACTTATAGACTATATAATGTATATTATTATATAGAGATGTTTTCTTTATTTTTGCTCTGTCAAACCACTGGATATTTCTTACAGTAAATCATTCAGTAAAACAAAAAAAAAATGACAGTAAAAAAATATGGTAAAGTTAATGACCCTTTATATTTTCTCAAACATCAGACTTCAAACTACATAAATATCCCTATTTTATTCTACAAAAAAGCATCTTTATTGTCTATTTTTCATGCAAACAAACAATTTCAAAATCAGGTAACAAAAAATCCTTGCAGTTCTTAATATAATCAAGCAACTGGGATAGTAACTATTAGTAAACTTTTTATACCCTATTCTCCTGCAGCTCAAACACTATCAGGCACTTCCTGTCAAATTAAAAGCTGATGTCATTCTTAAACCAATAGAGCTGTATTGTGCAAGGCTGCGGGCTCTACTTACATCAAAACACAAAGACGGAAACCACACACACCACATTTTCATGCTCAGAGAGAAAAGAGCATTTGTGGGTTTCTATTAAACGTGCATCAGAAAAACCACTAGACTGAATATCAGTACAACTTCAAACCAAACACAATGAGAGTCAGAGTGGTGCGCAAACAGGCTGGACAGAAATGAAAGTAAACACACGGCGACATGCACCTGCGTCTGACAGCTCCGCAAATAAAGCTCTTGTTTATTCTGCTTTGAACTGTTGTTTTGTCACCTAAAGCCATGTTTCCAAAGAATAGTGTTGATATTCTGAGCACATGAAGTCTGTGTATTAATAACAACATAGTGTAATATACTGTAGCAAATGATGAAAACAACTGACTTGGGTCAACAAACAAATATATATATTGTACGTCCTGTGGTTTTGCTTATTTTGGTTTCTATATTGCAGTGTTTTTTTTTCAGTTTCCTAATTTCTTTTGTTTGCAGATTGCTGCCGCCTGATTCTAATCTGCGCAGCTAATTTCTGAGCTATATATACTGGCTGCAGCCGACCAGAAGCCAAGAGAGAGGGTAGACGACACGTCTCACTTGAGCTGCTCCAGTCCCAGACAAGGGGCTTGTGACTCATGTGCTAATTTATTTATTTTTTGTTATAATGTGAATTAATTTATGACGGTATGAGTAATGTATGGGGTGACCTTTTTATTTTAAAACCTTTTTCTCCTGTTTTGGTGGGTAGGCAGGGAGAAAGGAAGCAAGTTGCATTTTTCTTTCTTTTGGGAATGTTTATTTTATTAGGGAAGTTAGTTTGTCTTTAAATTAGTTATTGGATTGTTTTGTTATCCTGAGGTATTATTTTTGTTTTGTATTATGTTCTTTAATATTTTCGATGCATATTATTTTCTTCTGATACCCAAAATAAACCAACGATTGCCTGATGGTAATCAGAAAATTGATTAAGAATGTGTTGTCTGATGATTTCTTTGTCTGGAGGCAGTACTCTCACCTCTTTCTTCATTTGTTCATTCCTATTTATTTTGTTTTACCCCTAGATTTTTGTAGGAATGTGACAATATATATAGGCGAATTACTGGTTTGTAAACATTCACCATGCGCGCGCATTGAGGTTGCAGAAAAAAAACCGTGAGCGCTAGCATTTACAGCGAGGGAATGACATCTGTTGCGGTACAGAGTTTGTTGTTGTATTAGAGATAAGTTATATTGATTACATATTATTTACATAATGCTTTCAGCGTATTATAACAGCTTGTCACCTAGTGATAAGCACAAATATTCTGCAAAATTAACGTTAAAGTGGGCGGCATTCATCTGACAGGTCCATTTGCAATAGCACCCTCCCCATGGATATTGGATAAGACGAAATGGCCAAGCAACCAGCCCGAAATATACAAATATCTCATTGAAACTCCAAGGGATTTTACAAGAGAGAAGTTAAAGGCCTACAAGTGTTTGGATGCCAACAATTCTGTTCTGTGTGGTCATGTGCAAGAAATAATGTTGCATGATTACCAGATTCTTAACTTTGTAGTGCTAAAAACCGAGGAATTAAGTTAACTTGTTAGTATTTTTTACCAATTTAAGTGGATTGAACATGAAACAAATAAGTTGTCTCCCAAAAACTTAAGAATTGTGTTGTTTCAGCTCATTGAAAGCAAGTAGTTTAAGCAAACAGCAAACATTTGAGTGTGAAGAAATGAGCTGGCTAGTTTGTTATTTGCCTAAAGGCTACAGTTTTTAATTTAAAACGAGTTTTAACAGATTCCCAATAGTCTTCTTTAGATGATGGAAGTCTTTTTTCATATTTCCTTGTTAAAAAAAAAAGTAAATTTAAAATTGTAATCTCATTACATTATTTATAAAACCTTAATAACGTAAAGCACATTTGTAAATAAAACATTTTGTAAACATAAAATAGTTTGGTTAGCACTCTGACAAAAATGTAGGAAATAGTTTTGTTGCAACAAGCTAAATTTAGTGCTTAAAATGTCTCTAAAATGCAGTATTTGGACCTCATAATTCAATAGAAAATGAGGCGAATGACTGTAAAAATGTCCACTTTTTGAGAAAAAAGAACCACCTATATTAATAGGCTGGCTACGGGCATGAATGTTATTATACATTTTACTTTTCATTTGTTTGAGGAAATCTTCACAATTCTCATATATAATACACAACTATTATATGAGTAATATTATAATTATAGTTATATAATAATAAAATGTAATAACAAAATATATTAAAGTTATCATATAATAATTATTAATATTATTACAAGACTTACACAAACATTATACTGAATTATTTTCTTTAAAATAATGGCACACATTTAGTCATTTAACCCAGTTTTATGTTTTCTTTTTATAGATTTAATGACGCTGTTTTACAAGTAAGGCTCAACCAAGCTGAACAGATCGAGCTGTAAAGTTAAAAGTCAAAACATTAATTATGTATACAAATTAATTTATCAAGGAAAAGGTACCAAGGTATTCCCAAGCAACCTGAGGTACAATGTATAAACACCATAATAGTGTGAATCAGTTCAAATGGATCACAGTTTGACACTTAAATTACAGCCCTTAAGTATCACACTATAAGTCAAAGTATTGTTTTACCATAGCTTTACTATAGCGTATCGTGTAGGCTAGTCGAAAAACAAAAACATTGAAGCAACGTTGTAAACGAACACTAAAAATACCACAATTCAGATCATAAATCTAGAACTACTACGATTAACCGTTTAGTTTCCGATCTAGTACGTTTGTTGACACGTAACCAGTGAAGTTTACCACAGTTTAACATTTTATAACTGTGCCGTGTGTACAAAAGCTGGACTCACCTTCACGTCAACCGTCCACTCGTGTGCTGTTGTTGTTGTTGTTGTCGTCTGGTATCGGTATAAAGTGACACAGGGAAAAGCTGAAGTGTTTGTGAGATGTTTCATCAGTCCATCCGGCATGAGTAACATCTCCTCCTCACTACACTCGAGTTTCGCGTAGGCGGAGCTCGTGAACGCGCAGGTGCAGGAAATACAGGTAAAGTTCGCGCCTACAGGTGAGCAATGTTGCTAGAGGGGATACAGCTGCGGCCGGAAGTTATCGAGAACTATTTATTAAATTGTATTTTGTTAACAGGGTTCCCATTCTTTCACAAACAGCAAATTCAAGGGCATTTTAAAGCATCATTACCTTCAAATCAAGCACCTTTGTTATTCACACCACCAGCATAGGCTATGTGGTGCCATGATAGTCCCTGCTGTACCTGACGTTTCACTTACACTTAATATTTAAGAGGTCAAATGGCAATTATGATGTTTTGAATGCGTCATTTTCACAAATTTAGACCTATTAAAACAGTTGTCGTCCAGGCACGTATAGGCAGCCTGGTCAAAATGTTTTTTTTTTCTCAAAAAGTGAACCTTTTTGCAGAACACCTCATTTTCTATTTAATTATGAGATTTATATACTGCATTTTAGCGACATTTTAAGCACAAATTTCAGCTGATTTAGTTTGCTTTTTGATGTACCAACAATATTTCCCAAATATTTACAATAAAGAAATATGAAATAAATACTTATTTTTAAAATACAAATGTATTACATCATATATCATTAGAAATAATAGGAATCTGTTAAAATTTTAAATTAAAACCTGCAGCCTATTGTCATTTATTAGGTAAATAACAAACTGGCCAGCACATTCAACTTTCCTCAGTCACAATTTGGGTATTTGAATGATTATAATTCACACATAATAGTAATAATAATAATAATAATAATAATAATAATGTAGAGCTTGATGGTTTTTCTAGCCTCTTTTTAAAAAAAGTACATTTGAAAATTCATGGATAACAACAATAGCCAAATTAGTATTCAAATTATTTTAATACGGGACGCTTTTGGCGCTTCACACCTTTTTATTGGTCATTTTTTGTCTTCAAGAATAAGGTCCAAGATTTAGAATAAAAGTTTCTTGTCAAATATTTTCTCAACACAGTAGCAAAAGATGACGTCACTTACATCAGATTGTATGTTTTCTTGCACAGCTGGGTGTTAGACTCATGAAGAACAACTGTTAGCATTGGGCAAAACTGATGAGCTGAAGTCACACCGAAGCGACAGCCAACGGAGGATTGCGCTTGGTCTTAAAGCCTATTCAATGAATTATTTTCACTATTTATGATGACATAGCAGTAAAAATAAGACAAATGAGCTCATGATTGGGACAAATTCTGGACCTTTGTCAGTAAGGGGTGGGTCTTTCGAACCCCCCGTACCCTCCCTGGCTAAAAGCTTGTGTTCAATCTTTTTTCTGTGTGTGTAAAATGTGCAGTTCTTGTACAATTAGGAGTTTATCCTTTTTGTTCATTCTGTTATTGACAGAAACACAATTGTTGAAATAACATCATAAACAATTTTCATTTCAAATGTAATTCAAGCACTTTCAAGCACCTGTTTGTTTTTATGGAGGCCTACTTTCCAGCCCTTGAATCCATGTCTGAAATTCAAGTACTTTCAAATACTTTTAATTTATATATAATGTCAAATATTTCATTAGCGCCTACCTCCACCCCAACCCTAAACCTACCCATTACTAATGTAAAACAGTAATTATAACGAGGATTATTTATTAAATTACTCAGTCAATTGTACTTTATTAATGCTGCTGCAAGGCTTTTAACAGGTACCAAGAAACATGACCACATTACACCAGTTTTACGCTCTTTGCACTGGCTGCCTGTGCACTATCGAGTCACTTTTAAAATGCTTCTCTTGGTTTTAAATCTTTAAATGGCCCGGCACCTTCTTATTTGTCAGACATGTTAATTGAGCATCAGCCTGGTTGGTCTCTTCGGTTATCTATCCAGAGACTGTTATGCATCCCTGAGTCAAGGCTGAAATGCAGAGGTGACTGTGCCTTCGCAGTAGCTTGTCCTAGGTTGTGGAATGCTCTGCCCCTCTGTATTAGATCTGTTTCATCCCTGTCTGTTTTTAAATCTAGGTTGAAAATGTACCTTTGATTTGGCATTTTATCAGTGAGAATTGTCTGTTTTAGCTATAATTTTATATATATATATAATTGTTTTTTTCTCTCTGATATGTACTGTGCAGCACATTGATCAACCTCTGGTTGTGTTAAATAGTGCTATATAAATAAAATTGACATTGACATTGACATTAGCACCAACCCCCAACCCTAAACCTACACATCACTAACGTTAAAACACTATTTATTCATTTTCTTTCGACTTAGTGCCTTTATTAATCAGAACAAATGAACCACCAACTTATCCAGCATGTTTTACACAGTGGATGCCCTTCCAGCCGCAACCCAACTCTGGGAAACACCCATACACTACAGCCAATTTAGTTGATTCAATTCACCTATATCGCATGTGTTTGAACTGTGGGGGAAACCGGAGCACCTGGAGTAAACCCACACCAACACGAGGAGAACATGCAAACTCCACACAGAAATGCCAACTGGCTCAGGTGGGACTTGAACCAGCGAACTTCTTGCTGTGAGGCGACAGTGCTGCTAACCATTGAGCCACCCTAAACAGTAATTATAGCGAGAATTATTATTAAATTACTTAGTCAATTGTAATTTATTAGCATCTACCTCCACCCCAACCCTAATCCTACCCCTCACTAATGTAAAACAGTAATTATACCGAGGATTGTTTATTACTCAGTCAATTGTATTTTATTAACGCCAGCCCCTACCCCTCACAGTAATGTAAAAACAACAATTATTGTTGTACAGTAATTGTATTAATGTCATAATATAAATAATTATCATCAACTTTCTTGACAAAATAACAGAGACAAATCTCGCTATAGGCTTTGTTCATCATTTTTTCACTCAAATAAACATTAAAATAGCAAAGACTACTGCAACTTCATTCATTCATTCATTTTCTTTTCGGCTTAGTCCCTTTATTAATCCGGGGTCGCCACAGCGGAATGAACCGCCAACTTATCCAGCACGTTTTTACACAGCGGATGCCCTTCCAGCCGCAACCCATCTCTGGAAAACATCCACACACACTCATTGACACTCATACACTACGGACAATTTAGCCCACCCAATTCACCTGTACCGCATGTCTTTGGACTGTGGGGGAAACCGGAGCACCCAGAGGAAACCCACACGAACACAGGGAGAACATGCAAACTCCACACAGACATGCCAACTGACCCAGCCAAGGCTCGAACCAGCGACCTTCTTGGTGTGAGGCGACAGCACTACCTACTGCGCCACTGCGTCGCCACTACTGCAACTTGTTTCATGCCAATTTTGAAGAAATAGCTCAGTTCTGTCATCATTCACACATCTGTATCCAAGAAACACAAAAGATAGTTTGAAAAATGTCCATACAAAGCCAAGTTGGTAGGATCCAGGGTTGGTTTTTGATGTAATTGACCTTTACTGTCTTTACTGTATGGATAAAAGGTTTCCCAGTGATGTGTTGTGGCTGGAAGGGCATCCGCTGCGTAAAACATATGCTGGATAAGTTGGCGGTTCATTCCGCTGTGGCGACCCCTGATTAATAAAGGGACTAAGCCGAAAAGAAAATGAATGAATTTTTTTTAAACAGAATATAAGCCTATAATCCTACAGGTTTAAAATGACATGAGGACGACTATTACACGTAATGACCTCTTTATCCAAATGCATATAAGATGGGAGCTTAAAAAATATTCCAGTGACAACCTGCTCAAAATTAGAGGTCAGCTACACCATGAAAAGATAAATGACTGGAAATTACATTATCAAAGTCATATTTCCTGCTTATTAAAGCAACAAAGGGAATGTTTCATGTTCACAATATGTTAATGTTGCAAAACAGGCTTCAAGATTTCAGAACAGGATTTCCTGCAGTTACAGAGGTAAGGATTACCTTCCTTACTTCAGCCTCACCTGAGGCATCTGGAATTACCACATAGCTATATTAAGAAAATCAACTCATGTATAATCAGCAGTCAAGTGTGTATTCAAATCTGAATAAATTAACATTGATATACATTTTTTTTCCTGCTAAGAAGCAAATGCTCTTAAAATGTGTGGCTAATACCAAATAAACAGTTTTAATAATCGCAGTAGTACATGTTATTTTGTTGGAAACCATGCAACATTTTTTCTCAATAATCACTTTCAACAGTGGTGATAATCATGACTGATCATGTGACACTGAAGACTGAAGTAATGATGCTTAAAATTCAGCATCGCAGGAATAAACTACATTTTGATGAATATATTCAAACAGAAAGTTACTTAAAACTGAACTGTTTTACTGTGTTTGACATCAAACCTTTAAAATAATCATTATCGCTGTGCATCGATACACTTTAACACTATAAGAGCAACATTTTAAACGTTAAACATTTGCTTTGATTGTAATTTACTTAAAAAAAAAAAGAAAACTGACTGGTGTGAAGACCTTATTTAAAAGAATCCAAAACTTACAATAAGCAGCTAAAGAAAAATTTAATCTCAAGAACACTGAATTAATGGATTCAGGTCCATAGACGAACATCTATTTAAAAAAAATTGCATATTTAGTAAAGAATAAAAAGGACTTTTTTTTTTTTCAACTGATTTAAGACCTTCAAAATGCATTTATATTATACAGGTTTGATAAAATAATACATAAAAATCATAAATATGTATATATAACGTTTTTGGTAATAAAAAAAAAAACAAAGTTAGTTTTGGCATTGTTTTTTGTTTTTGTTATTCTGGAGACAGTACTTTAATACTTTAGTACTTTACCATATCTAAACGCACATTAGGTAAATAATTGTACTAATTAAACATGAATATGTATGCTTAAAGATGAACCACTAAAAATGATAAATGAATTTTTTTTTTAAATTTCTTTTCACAATAGTTTGAAGGAATTTTGGTCTTGCTCGCACAAGTTTTTTCAGCTCTGCACACACATTTTCAATAGGATTGAGCTCAGGGCTTTGTGATGGCCACTCCAAAACATTCAAGCTGTTGTCCTTAAAGCACATTTCAACTAATTAGGCAGTATGCTTAGGGTCATGGTCTGTTTGAAAGACCCATTTGTGGCCAAGTTTTAATATCCTGGCTGATGTCTTGAGATGTTTCTTCAGTATTTCTACATTATGTTCTTTCTTCATGACGCCATCTATGCTGTGAAGTGGACCAGTCCCTTCTGCAGCAAAACAGCCATACAACATGATGCTGCCGCTCCCATACTTCACATTTGGGATGGTGTTCCTAGGCTTGTAAGCTTTCCCCTTTGTCCTCCAAATGTAACACTGGTCATTATGGCCAAACAGTTCAATCCTAGTTCCATCAGACCACAGGACATGGTCTAACTTACCAGGAGACATGTCCTGTCATCTGATGGAACTAAGATTGAACTGTTTGGCCATAATGACCAGTGTTACATTTGGAGGACAACAGCCAGGAAATTAAAACTTGGCCATAAATGGGTCTTCCAAACAGACCATGACCCTAAGCATACTGCCAAATTAGTTAAAATGTGCTTTAAGGACAACAGAGTGAATGTTTTGGAGTGGCCATCACAAAGCCATGAGCTCAATCCTATAGAAAATTTGTGGGCAGATTTTAAAAAGCTTGTGCGAGCAAGACAGCCAACAAATCGGACTCAGTTACACCAATTCTGTCAGGAGGAATGGGCCAAAATTCCTTCAAACTATTGTGAGAAGCTTGTGGAAAATATTTCATAAACTTGGCTTGTTTTGAGAAATTACTAATTATAACATTAAATAAAACAGTCACAATTAGTTTACCCAAAACTGAAAATTCTGTCATTGTTTACTCACCCTTTCTTTCTTGTATTGAACACAAAAGATGACATATTGAAGGAAGCTGAACCCCTGTAACCATTGACTTCCATAGAATCTGTTTTCCTACTATGGAAGTCAATGGTTACATATTTCAGCTTTCTTCAAAATAGTTTCTTTCTCCTGTTGAACACAGAAGATATTTTGAAGAAAGCTGCAAACGTATCTTCCACTGTATTTTCCTACATGTAAGTTTTCAAAATACCTTCTTTAGAGTTCAACAGAAGAAAGAAACTCTGAACGGTTTACACCCGAGGTGAGTAAATATTAATTTTTGGATGAACTATCCCTTTAAGACCCCTATCATTTTTCTCTCATTATTGAAAAGATCCTGACTAGCCATCCCATGCATCATAGGGATTAATCTTAACTCTAATACGAAACACCTTTACAACCCACAGACTCTCCGGGACACACAGAATGACGATAAAGCAGCGTGTGTGTATATGTCATATATGATGTTTTTAATTGAAATCAAATCCAACAGTTTGGTGGCGGGGGGAATGTTCAGCAGTCTGTGATTGTGCTTGGGGTTTGTGTGGCGGCTGGAAACCGGTAGTGTACAGCAGGAAACCCCCACAGCTCCACTACCACATTCGGACACATTCACTAAATAAAACGAGGAGCCCAAAAAATAAAACAGCCTGATTTCCGGATGACGAAGAAAGAACAATCAAAGATGCAGATATTAGAGCGAATCCATCCTGACCTGATACAGGTTACAAACAATGCTTTATTATTATTTGTTTTGTTTTTCTTATGATACAGGGCAGGTTTTTTTAAATCTCAATTAAGTGCACGGGTCAGATATTCAGCAGGCCTTTAATACTAGCTGTTATTTAATTTATTGCAGTGAGGGGTTTATTAGACACCCTTGCTTCTTTCTTCAGCATGTGGAAACCACGCGTGGAGCAAAACTAAAGTTTGTGAGGGGGGAACGAAAAAAGAAGTATGTGTATAAAAGGCACGCCAGGGTCAATCCCAAACCAAGCAAACAGACAGAGAAGCCTTCATACACACACGAACACGCAGAAACGATACATTCCAGCATGCATACCGAAGGGAAACGCTTCACTATGCACACGACGCACACAAACACAGCAATGCCCAAACCTTAACCAATGACGGAGGGGATGAGGGATGTAGTTTGGGTCAGTACTGGAGCTGTGTGTGTGTGGGTCTCGCTCTCTCAAACATGCGCACAAAACACGCACACCTACCCAATCGCGCAACAACAAACACACACACAGATTTGGAGGCTGCAGATGAGCTCATTTCTGGTTCTTCAGCTGATTGGAGAGCCAGTCCAGGCCTTCGTAGAGCCCGTCTCCACTGGTGGCGCAGGTGGCCTGGATGTACCAGTTACGGTGACGGAGCGCATGGAGACCCAGTTTATCTGTAATCTCAGCTGCGTTCATGGCGTTGGGAAGGTCCTGTGATGGACAGGAGACAAAACATAAATCAGAGATTGAGAGACAAGCACACGATATGTGCATCAAGTAAAATGCCATTTACAATTTCAATCATTTTCCTTTGGCTTAGTCCCTTTATTCATCAGGGGTCACCACAGCGGAATGAACCGCCAACTTATCTAGCACATGTTTTACACAGCGAATGCCCTTCCAGCTGCAACCCAGTACTGGGAAACACCCATTCACACACATACAATACGGCCAATTTAGTTTACTCAATTCACCTATAGCGCATGTTTTCGGACTGTGGGGGAAATCAGAGCATCCAGAGGAAACCCACGCCAACACAGGGAGAACATGCACAGAAACACCAACTGACCCAGGCGGGGATCAAACCAGCGACCTTCTTGCTGTCAGGCAACAGTGCTTACCACTGAGCCAGTGTCACTCTCCATTTACAAGATATTTCATGCAATTCTGAGTGTGCCTCACAGGTGAGTGGGCTTGACAAACCACCTGTAAAAAAAATACACTCTTTCATCTCTCTGACACTTTAATCGATACTGGAACCAGTTTTTGCACCAGACACTTTCTTACAATCACTATCACTGTAAACTAATATTATTATGAACAAACTATTAAAAGCATTTCAGTCCCATTTGGTAATACATAGATAAAAAGCTCTTTTGAGGTCTATATAGGACTGCTTGTGATTTCCTTTCTAACCTCCTTAATTCTTATTGGAAAACTGCTTTAAATCAATGCACTTTTAATTTTTATACTTTTACTTCTTGTCTTTTAAGTTCTATACACAAGCTCTTTAAGTTCTTTAACATTAGTAGCCGATATGACACAAACAAGACATTGAAAGATGGAAAAACGGATAGAAAGATGGAAATACAGATAGAAAAACATAGATGTAAATACGGATAGAAAGATGGAAAGACAAAGATGGAAAGATATACAGAAAGATGGAAAGACGGATGGAAAAAGAAATATGGAAAGACATGGAAAGATATATAGAAAGATGGAAAGACGGATAGAAAGATGGAAATACAGATAGAAAAACATAGAAAGATGTAAATACAGATAGAAAGATGGAAAGACAAAGTTGAAAAGATGGATAGAAGGATATAGAAACATGGAAAGACATGGAAAGATATACAGAAAGATGTAAAGATGGATAGAAAAAGAAAGATGGAAAGACATGGAAAGATATACAGAAAGATGGAAAGATTGATAGAAAAAGAAAGATGGAAAGACATGGAAAGATATACAGAAAGATAGAAAGACGAATAGAAAAAGAAAGATGGAAAGACATGGAAAGATATATAGAAAGATGGATGGAAAGACGAATAGAAATATGGAAAGATGAATAGAAAGATGGAAAAGACATGGAAAGATATACAGAAATATGGATAGATGGATAGAAAAAGACAGAAAGATAGAAAGACAAATAGAAAGATGGAAAGACAAATAGAAAGATGGAAATACATATAGAAAGATAAAAATACGGATAGAAAGATGGATAGACGAATAGAAAGACAGATAGAAAGATGGAAAGACAGATAGAAAGATATATAGAAAGATGGATAGAAAGACATGGAAAGATGGAAAGACATGGAAAGATTTATAGAAAGATGGATAGAAAAATGAAAAGACATGGAAAGACATATGGAAAGATGGAAAAACGGATAGAAAGATGGAAATACAGATAGAAAAACAGAAAGATGTAAATACAGATAGAAAGATGGAAAGACAAAGATGAAAAGACGGATAGAACGATATAAAAACATGGAAAGACATGGAAAGATATACAGAAAGATGGAAAGATGGATAGAAAAAGAAAGATGGAAAGACATGGAAAGACATACAGAAAGATGGATAGAAAAAGAAAGATGGAAAGACATGGAAAGATATACAGAAAGATGGAAAGATGGAAAGACATGGAAAGATATATAGAAAGATGGAAAGATGGATGGAAAGACGAATAGAAATATGGAAAGACGAGTAGAAAGACGGATAGAAAGATGGAAAGATGAATAGAAAGACAGATGGAAAGATGGAAAAGACATGGAAAGACATACAGAAATATGGAAAGATGGATAGAAAAAGACAGAAAGATAGAAAGACAAATAGAAAGATGGAAATACATATAGAAAGATAGAAATACGGATAGAAAGATGGATAGATGAATAGAAAGACAGATAGAGGCGGAAAGACAATAGAAAGATATATAGAAACATGGATAGAAAGATAGAAAGACATGGAAAGATGGAAAGACATGGAAAGATTTATAGAAAGATGGATAGAAAAATGAAAAGACATGAAAAGACATGGAAAGATGGAAAGACATGGAAAGATATATAGAAAGATGGAAAGACATGGAAAGATATATAGAAAGATGGAAAGACGGGTAAAGATAGACAGACAGGCGGAAGGATAGATAGATAGAGAATGAAAACAATTAAATATAAAGATAATTCAAACTGTATTACCAACTATACACTGTAAAAAATGCTGGGTTCCACACAATTGATTCGTGTTGGGACAACATGAATGAAATAAGTTAACTTAGTTTTTACAAATTTAAGTGGATTGAACATAAAACAATTAAGTTGTCCAGAAAAAAGCAAGAATTGTGTTGTTTCATCTCATTTAAATAAATAATTTGAACAAACAACTTTATTTTTTGAATGATTAAAAAAAATTAAAGAATGAAAACAACTTACTGATGAGGTCACGCATAATTTGTACCAAAGCACTGTTTGACTGCATGACCTGTTGACTTTTGATGTCAATGACACAAGAGTATGGGTAGAATTTACTTCTCCCTTTCAATGTTGATAATAATCTCAAAACTTATGACTTCGCATAAAACCCTGAGTAGCTGCTTTTATTATTAGCATGTAGTATTGTTTTGCAAAATCTCCAATAACTCAAATAAGTGATGCTCACCTGTTTGTTTGCAAAAACGAGAAGTACAGCATCACGCAACTCGTCTTCTGCTAACATTCTCGTCAACTCCTCCCTGGCTTCGTTTACTCGTTCCCTGTCATTACTATCCACTACGAAGATCAAACCTAAAGAAAAAAGACAGGAAAATCATTACATAAATAAACCCTAAATATGATTCTTTAATGGTAAAAATCTCAGGCAATATTCCATCAGTGCTTCAAAAAACACATTAATTAAGTGATTCTTGGCTGTCGTACCTTGAGTGTTCTGGAAATAGTGCCTCCAAAGTGGTCTGATTTTGTCTTGGCCACCAACATCCCAAACCGTGAAACTGATATTCTTATACTCTACCGTCTCTACATTAAAACCTACAGGAACAGAAAAACAAAAAAATGCAAACTTAGCAATGTGGACAAAAGAGTTTTGTGCAAACCAAGGTCAAACTGCGAGATAACCAGCCTGACAGAGAGCGTTTCAGGATAACAAACGCTGCGAGAATCAAAAAACAGATGTGATAACAGATGCCGTCTTTAGCCGTACCGATAGTGGGAATGGTGGTAACTATTTCTCCCAGCTTGAGTTTATACAGGATGGTGGTTTTACCGGCAGCGTCGAGACCCACCATGAGAATTCTCATCTCCTTCTTCCCGAATAAACCCTTAAACAGGTTCGCAAAGACATTCCCCATGCTTCACACTGCAAAAAAAAACACATTTCAAAGATTAAAACTACATTACACAGAACATAAAATACAGACATTTCTGATGTTTTATTTTAATTCACGAGAGTATTTCATTCTGGGTTACAAAACAAAATATTACACAAAATTAGGCATGGGCTGGTAAAAGATTCTGATGGCAAGATAACGTGATGTTTTTATCCAAGGTTTTCAGGGTATTGTGATAGCTTCTCTAAAATATATTCTTTTTAAAATGCCTGGGTCAAAAACAAAAACTTTTTCCCCCTTTGAACACAATAAATTTTATTTTGAGAAACTTTGAAATATTTTGGAGCAGTAAACATGTCAGGCTAAATAATTAAAATGAATCGTTGACTTCTGCTGTCTTCATTAGCTTCAAAAACACAGATTTCTTTCAACTTGAAAAGGCGTGTTTGGAGATATTTTCTGCTGGAGATACCGCTGTCCTAAAAACCTGAAAACAAAGTTTTAAAACCTTGACTTTTCCAAACCTTGAAAACAATTATCGTCCCATGCCTACACAACATACTAACCATCATAAATGTTCATAAACATGTAGAGGATGAAAAATCTGTCTTAAATTATATGAAATCAGATACAGCTTTTTGTGTTTAAATGAATCAAAATATACAAAGGCAAACACCAATATCTGTCTTGGAAACTAGAATAAATACTGAAGTATATAGACTTCAAACCAATGCAAATTATTTTCAATAACACTTGAAAATATATATACAAAACGTCACTTGAATGACTAAAAACTTCTAAAATTTTAAAGATACTCAAATTTAGTGTTAATCAATCTGTGAAAAAGGACAAAAATCATCAAATGTGATTGAAACCAAACTGGTACAAACTGACAGGCCGCCAATATTCCATCTAAAGATTAATTAAATTACTATACGATTTAAAAATAGAAAATCACTGTATTTGTTTTTTTACATAAACTTGCCATAAAACCATGGACAGAGTGTACAGCTAATTAGCTTTATCTTGGAATCTAACCACGAACAATTTAAGATGTTTTACAGACAGGATTTAAAATACTAATACATGATGTCTGAGGCATATTAGATGTTGTTTTAAACAAAACAGATTTGAAAAGGCGTGTTTGGAGATCTTTTCTGCTGGAGATACTGTTGTCCTGAAAAACTTAAAACAAAACATAAAACTAAACTTACATATACCGTAGACACAGTATAGCAGAACATTTTGGTGGTTTTAAAATCTTGACTTTTCCAAACTGCGGTATACCTTAAAAACAATTATCGTCCCATGCCTACACAACATACTAACCATCATAAATGTTCATAAACATGTAGAGGATTGAAAATTTGTCTGATGTCGTATGAAATCAGATACAGCTTTTTGTGTGTTTGAATGAATCAAAGTATTCAAAGTAAACACCAATATCTGTCTTGGAAACTAGAATAAACACTGAAGTATTTAGGCTTCAGACCAATGCAGATTATTTTCAATAACACTTGAAAATATATATAACTATAACGTCATTTGAATGACTAAAAACTGCTAAAATTTTAAAGATGCTCAAATTTTGAGTTAATAAATCTGTAAAAGATGGCAAAAATCATCAAATGTGTTTGAAACAGCGGCTGAAATGAACTGACAGGCCGTCCATATTTCATCTAAAGCTTAATTAAACTATTATACGATTTAAGAACAGAAATGACTGTAACGTTATTTGTTTTTTTACATAAACTTGCTATAAAACCATGGACAGAGTGTACAGCTAATTAGCTTTATCTGGAATTCTGAACACGAACAATTTAAGATGTTTTACCAACAGAATTTAAAATACTACTATATAATATCCGAGCCCTATAAGATGTTGTTTTAAACAAAACTGATTTTACAGAAAAATCATCTTTAGCAGATTAGCCGACTAGCTACATACAAGATAAGAACAGCCTGCTGGACCTTCGGATGACGTTTTTTGCTGTTTCTACACGGGTTACAAAATGACTCAAAAGATTAAATTAAAACTCAATAAGTGAGGATGCTTATCATGAAGGCTATTTTATAGAAATCACCTCTAAACCGGGACTTCTTGGGTTTTCTGTCTCCACCGCTTTAGCGCACCGCTGTCACTGCAAATGGCGTAAGTCGCAACTCAACACACCGGCTTGAAAGTCCCCGCCCACTACATAAAGCCACCCAATGAGGAAAGCGGAACAATCCTTAATCCCGCCTTAAGCAAGTAAGATCGAATCAGAATGAGGATTTGGATTTGGGAAATGAGGAAGTAAGAACTTCCGATTTATTGTAGTGACTGACTGTACACGCCTTAGTTTACATTTCACAGCACTGCAAGAGCGCTTTTCTTCATGCATACAATGCATTTATATATTTTCTATAAAATCACTAAGTGTTTATACACATGTACACATAAGTATAATGTTTAAACCTGCATAGCAAAGCTATCAGTACAACAAATTTACAACATTCCTGTACATTTGCATTACAATATGACACCTTAGGATTGCTTAATCAACCAAAATTGCTGCAATTCAATCAAATACATGTTCTGTGAGCATCAAAATGAATGGAATGAGATGTATAAAAATGGATCTATTTTCGCTAGAGTGCCACTGTTGAGCAGGTATCTGATAGATCATCATATTCCTGCAGCTCTAGTTTTCCATCTCTGATCCTCCAATCCCAGCTGGGACTGCCGTCTGGAGCAGGAACACATTGCAGCCACATGCCCGACTCGTGCACTTCTGTGTCTGGAGACACCAGCCGACCATCCAGGGTGGCCAAACTAAAGGTCCTTAAGGAGATCTGTGAGAGTAATACAAGCAGCTTTGAGTACACATGAAATCAAAACTAAACAAACTGGTTTTGTTAGCTCACATTGCTAGTTTTGTGTTGAACAAATCATCCGTGCATGTCATTAAGAAAAACTAAATGGTTTGACCTTGTAACCTAAAATTAAACTCTGAAAATGCACTTGCTGTTTGTTTTCAGTTAAATTCTCAGATAAGGTCTGTCTGAGGTATTGGGTGTGGCTAACATAACCACCCCCTCCAGCTGTCAGTTTTGACAACAAACAGAAATGGAGAGGAGGAGGAGTCTGTTAGGTTGTAATAACTCTCCCCAAACCCTTTTCCTGATCTTTCTGAATGAAATGCCTACTTTGCTACATCCAATCAGCTCGTAGAAGAAAAAACAAGCCACGCCCACTATTTTCTTATTTAAAATTGAGTTTCTCAAGGGACTGCAGCACAATACAAAAAAAAAAAATATCCCAAACACACTGCTAATGTAATGAAATCATATTTGGACAGAAAAACAGCTGATGAAACAAAGACAGTCATGAAATTGCCTCCACAGAGTCCAGACCTGAACATTATAGTATACAGTATGTAAGATACATGTTATGTATGTACATAATTTCCGAAAAGACTCTACAAATTCCTTTTGATTCCAAAAGTAATTGACCCTTCGCTAAGCTCCGCCCTCCTTAGTTTCTGTTGCTAAAGCCTGGTTTATACTTCTGCGTCAAGTGATCGGCATGACCCACGGCGCATGCAACGCACGTAGCTGTGCATTCATACTTCTGCGCGCTGTTTCTGTTGCTCTGCAATAACACTTCTGAAACGCTAGTGGGCAGTGAGGTGTTTATGTTCCTCTGTGTCGAGTTTCTTCGCCGGTGTATTGTTTTTTCTGAACGCTTTTTTGATGTACAAGTGGTTCAAACTCGCTCATTTTGAGGCAGGAACCGGTGGACGTGCAACAACTTTAACCATGAGGTAAACACAAAACAAAACTTTCCATCCGGAGCTCCTTCACAGGACTCCACACTTCACACGCTCCATCGGGCTCTCGGTCCTGCCCACACTCGTCAGTGTTACCAAGCCGACCATTCACAGAGCTTGCGCTACGCGTCTTTGCGACGTGTAGTTAAATTTTTTGAGAGCTGCGCGTCAGCGGCGCCGACGGCCACGGCGAGGGCTATGCGTCCACGCGTAGGCCACGCCGTAGCATACGCGTGCGCTTGACGCAGAAGTATAAATCAGCCTTAAGCCTGTCAAGCTTTCGTGCCTGGCACGGCTATTCCAATATGTATGCGCTGGTGTCAGACATTGCCAGGGATATAATTAGTCATTTTTGGCGAACAGGTGAGATATCTGAGAAAGCCAGACAAATAAGGACTGCAGTATGCATTACAGGGGTATAATCACCACATAATAGGCAACCGATTAGAAAATAATTTAATCAAAATTGAAGCTAGGTTAGCCTAGCCGCCTCATACGCTGACCATTCAACAGCTTAGTTCACAGCAGGAGAGGTGAAATGTAAAAATAATCTAATAATAACTAATTAAACCGTAATTTCTCTATTTTAGCCAAAAAGCCTGATAGACAATTGTTGTGCAATGAAATATAGCATTACTAACCGACGAGGAAACACGCATGGACAGTGCTTCTACATAATCCCTTCATAGAAAGAGCAGCCAGAAAAGGGAAATTGATGGATTTGTGCTGAATATTAGCATCATTGATCCATAACAATGTGCAGTATTGATTAATTGATTGATTAATTTTATTTGACAATTTTAACAAAAATATACGAACAAGTCCAATTAGACTAATTCATACATATTTAAAAACTGTCGAGGATAAAATACACAAAAAAGCCACAGGTTTATTTCCATTGTGGTCCTCGATATTCTTAAAAATGATCAAGCAAATCATAAATGGAGTGCAAACATCATCAGCTCAGCAACTCGGCACAACTAAATCCTCAACTTCAACTGTAAAACAACCACTTTTTAATTTTTTAACTTTTTAATTTCCCTTCTAAAAACACTCTCAATTTGAATCTCTTTAAAAATCGTAGGTAAAACATTCCAAGCAACAGAGCTAGTACACAAAAAATAATTTCTGCCTGATTCATTCTTAAATCTATAAGGATAAATATCCCTATTACTCGCTCTTGTAGAATGACAGTGTACCTCACTAACAAAAACATCATAATAATTAAGAAAATATTTTGGGACCATTTTCTTTAAAATCTTAAACACCATCACTAATTTTAAAAATGTTACCCTTTTATCAACTTTTAAAAAATTACTTTGACTATAATGTTCATTATTTAAATGTGTCAGTGGAGGTACTTTCAAAACAAGTCTACACAACTTATTTTGGGCCGTCTGCAATTTATGTTTCATTTTATTAGAACTACCACTGTACCAAAAAGCTGCAGCATAGTCCAAGTATGTTCCCTATAACTGTCAGTATGTTTGTGTGCTCTTTATAACGTTTCTATTCCAATTTGCAGTGGAATAAATGAATAAATTGAAAAGCAAATCAAAGTGTAAATAGCAGAAGTGAACAAATAGATTTTCCCTACCAGCAAATATTAATCCGACACCACATATAAAAGCAGACACTAACCTGCTATAATGTCGTCACCAATGAATAAATCTCCCAAAGACGGATGAAAACATCGGTGAACTGTAGTTCTGACATGGACATGAGGGTTATATAAATTACTAAAAAACAGCTGCGGGTGAAGTATATTGATCGCAAGTGCTCAGATTGTGATCACACTTTGTTCTGTTGATATGTAATTTCAAAGGTTCGTAGCTTGAAACAGATGAAAATATGATTGCTATTAGTATGACTACTACTGCGAGGGCTTAAACAGAGCAGTGTTCATAATATCAAGCGAAAAAAAAGGAAAAAGACAGCTGGGAAACACAACCTGCTTTGTATTTTTGTAGGAAACACAGTTTAGATCTTTTTAGGGTAAGAGGTGTGTGAGTTATTGCCGTCTATCACTGAATGTGTCAGGAATATCGAAAATAAAACCAACTTAACTTTGCTCTTTTACCGCCCCTGATTGCTTGATCCATGCTGGCATTTCTCCCCTTGGGTCCCCCCTTGGGGACCAAACTTAGGATACCGGGTATCAGATTTGCACAATCCATATGCACAACGATTTGGCTTGTTTCCCCTCGCTCAAAAGCTTGACAGACCTCCTGCGCATAGCTACGGTTGCTAAGCCACGATTGGTGTGTGGCGGTTTTTGGGTGTGGCTTAGCGAAGGGTCAATTTTGTTTTGAATAATATGTACATTTCCCATATTTTCTGTTTGTATTTTAAAGGGTATAGTTCACCCAAATGTAATGACCTTGCATTTGCTCCATACCTTTTCGATAGATAGATTTGTGCAAAAGTCTTCTGGTCAAGCGTACGCGTATGGTCCGGCGCAGCCTTCGCACGGTCGCAAACCCCTCACTGTGGCTGACGCTGACGTGCACCTCTCAGAAAATGTAACTACATGCCGCAATGATCCATAGCACAAGCTCTGTGATTGGTCGGCTTAGTAGCGCTGATGAGTGTGGGTGGGGTGAGAGTCGTGCGAACCTGTTGGAGTAAGTGTTTTCAAGTGTCGAATCCTGTGAAGGAGCTCCAGATGGAAACTTTTGTTTTGTTTACCATATGATTAAAGTTGTTGCACGTTCGCCGGTTCCCGCCTCTGAATGAGCGAGTTTTAGCTACTTGTACATTAAGGTAGCGTTCAGAAAAAGAAAAAAAGAAAAAACAGCGAAGAAACTCAACACAGAGGAACATAAAATCCTCACTGCCAGCTAGTGTTTCTGAAGTGTTACTGCAGAGCAACACAAACAGCATGCAGAAGTATAAATGCACGGCAATGCACAAGGCAACCGGAATGGGTCACGCCGATTACTCAATGCAGAAGTATAAACCAGCCTTTAGCCTGCCAAAGCTGGTGGTGGCCTAAGACTTTAACTTTTAACACAGTACTATACTTTAAAGACAAAAATCCCACCTGTTCACTGATTCCCACAGCGATGTGTCCAATTTTGACCTGTGGCCTCTCTCTGATCTTTAAACTCTCTCCACTTACATCTTCCACCCATATATCCACGCCAAGACCTGCATACACACAAACCAACATACAAACATAACTAAACAGCCACAATAGCTGTGTACAACCGCACTGTAGGATCTTTACCTTCAAAGTAGCAAGAAGGCGTCTGATTGGTTGACACTGACCAATCCACATTGAAGCTTTGACCATCTGTGGTGCTGCAGGAGGAGAAAACCCCCGAGCTTAAATCATCAGAGTCCTATAAAAAGAGAAAATGAAATTAGACCCAACTTAAATTGAAACTGAAATTTTTTTTACATAAGTGGAAATGTGTTTATGTATTTGGACACATTGAAAATGAACTGATCAGTAAGGAAACCTTCACTTATTCCCAGCTGTATTCTTTGAAAATGTGTATGTCTTTTTTTCATCTATTGCTATTGTTATTTATTTTATTATTTAAAGGTTCAAACACCCTGAAGTACTTTTTTGAGATTTTAACAGATTTGTGTGTGTTGAGCATTAGTTTAGACAATGTTAGCACCTGTCAGCTTTAATTGTGGGGAAAACTGGATAATATGGAGCTTTTGTCAGCTAATTTCATCTTCTGGATTTAAAATAATTATTGGGGCTGGATCAAAATCAGTGACGTAGCGCAAATCTGCTAGTGGAGTGATGACGTGTCGGTTTCTCATTAATATTTTAAGAGTTTTCTTATCCTATGAGAAGACCCTGTTTCTTAATTATTCATGAGAGCACGAGCTTTCCGAAGGCAAGGCAGACCTGCCAAGCTGTGAGACCTAATGACTGAGTGAGACGCGTCCGCGCATGGCAAGCAGTATTTAGCCGTTCATGATCGGTCGTAACGTTATATGTTTGTTTCAATGATTCACAGGGTTTATTGCATGTTTTTCCCTGTGATGCTGGCAGGGCCGATACAGCAAAGCTGTTGGTTTGCAGCAAGCATTTTTGTCGGGAGAGCTGTACAAGAACTGGAGGACGGCAGACTTTGTCTTTTATCAGTTGTGTTCGTTACCATTCAGACACATCGCCTATATCCGTGCTGCTGTGTTCGCCTATTTTTAAATCCTCCAGATTACGGGCAGTGCTAATGGTTAGAATAGACAGGGCAAGAGACCTGCTGCACTGCTATGAACTGTGTCTGCATTCAGACTCAGGGATTCAGGAGGAGAGAAGTCCCCCTCATTTATAGTGTTTACATGGTTATCTTTATAATGATATAACAAATTGTGGTTATGCGTATATGAAACTACGAATAACAAATGTAGCAGGGCATTAAATTACTGTTTATTTCTTTGCATTTTAACTTTGTAAACTATAAAATCATGGGTCTTCACATGGTTTGTGTCTCATTTTGTGAGCCAACTGACAACAGTTGTTTGCTCCCCTCTTTCTCCCCCTGCTCTGCTGGCCACGCCAGCTCCTCCCTCTGCTCGCAGAGCTCCACGCCCATTATGAAGCATTTATTGAAAAAATTCGGGAGGTAGACTTAAACCAAAAGAGGGGGATTTCATGGCCCTTTAAACTACTGCTGGTTTTATGGAATGTCTAGTTATTTGTTTGTAAAAGGCTTTAAAGTAGATCTTTTATGCAAAAATCACTTTTATAAAGGGTTTAAACACAGTTTAACAGTCTGTAAATATAACCAGCCTCTAATGGTAGCAATTAATTAATCCTATTTTTTTTATAATCACACTTAATAAACACAGTCTGCAGAAATACTTTGATTGACATTCTCCCTTTGTCTGTGTCATTAGAGGGGGAAAGCCCCACCCATTAGTGACCATCTCCTCCTGATTAGCATAAACAGCCCTGAGTGAGAAGCAGCCGTCCGCCATGAGAGTTTTCACCTGCTGAAGATATTAGCCCTTTTTACACATACAGACCTCTGATGGAAAATTACCGACAATTTTCCGTAAAGGTCTGTATGTGTGAACAGGCCCTTTTTGAAAATACCGGTAAAATCGTTCCGGCAATTTTCCGGAAAGATAAGTTGTAACATTACTGGTAATTTGCCAGAATGCTGCTCTGTGTGAACGCAGAAGGAAAATTGCCGGACAGATCGTGTTCACAATTAGAACGTGCTGATGTAAGATGTCTACTCCAGCCAATTAGAACACTCAGGGCGTACTCACACTATGCTATCCGAACCGTGCCCAGGCCCGTTTCCCGGATTGTTTGAGAAGTGTGAGTGTTCTGAATCGGGCTCAGGCACGGTTCAGTTGGCCGGCCCTGGCCCGGTTGGAAGAGCTGTGCCAGAGCGCGGTTCACTTGGGGTTTGGCTCGGTACGCTTGTAGTGTGAGTGCAAAACAAGCCTGAGCCCGAAACTGAAGACGAGACGTGACTTTTAAGGGACTGTTTCATATGGATTTATTAATCATTCTTATTGTTCAATGAACGCAAACTGTCGTAACGCAAACGCAAACCTCCTAATTCCTGCAGCATGAGGACTTTATGGTTGTTTATGAGCGTCAAAAGTGGCTGATCTGTTCAGCAAAATATTTGACTGCGTATCACCACATCCCAAACGACTAAAACAATATTCAAGAATTCACACTTAGCTGACGATTGATTATAAGCAAGTTTGGCAAGCTTTCCCGGGAGAGAGCCCTGAGCTCAAAAGGTCCTTGAGCCCTGGGCTCCCTCCCGTTTGCAGGGCGAGAGGGGAGCTTTGAGCTCAGGTGTATGTTTACAAATACAAGCGCAGCAATTTAGAGCTCATTTCTGGTTAATGATGTCAGAATTTACCAGTATTTTGGAATGGATGTGTCTTTTCCGGAAAAATTCTGAACGTCCTTGCCTGTGTGAACAGCGCTTTATTGAATTAACCGGTAAAGTCGTTCCGGAAATTTTCCGGATATTTACTGGCATCACTGTGTGAAAGGGGCTAATGTCAGCGACTAAGAGGATTATAAATGTGGAGTTTTATGATGCACAAATAAACACTGCCTTCTTCTGAGACACTTTCAGTCTTTCACAGAGGTAACGTTAGTCCTGTTTTGAATCTGTCGTTATGCTGACACATAGGCATTTGTAGCTCCGCCCTCTTTTGAAAAGAGCACAATGTTATTTGAATTTAAAGCGACAGTCACTAAAACAGGACAATTGAGATCAAAGCCTAAAAGAGTCAGTTTCTAAGAGTTATAAAACATTATTTGTGTGGTGTTTTGAGCTAAAACTTCACATACACACTTTTGGCACATCAGAGACTTATTTGACATCTTGTAAAAAGGAGCATTAGAGGTCCCCTTTAATGTATAAAAAAGATAATTTAAAACAATGTCTTGCTATGGCACATTAACCATCATAAAGCACAGTGTTTTGTCCGCATGTTTACCTCCTCTGAGAGATCTTGCTCAGAGTCGCAGCAGCTGGTGTGAGTCAGAGATCGCGGTTCAGGAGACTCGTGTAAACTTGTGTCTTTTTGTTCTGTGGAGAACAAAAGAAAACTCATCAATAATGCAAAATGCTCATCAGTATCGGCACATCTGAGCTACTCTGTATTGTGTTTGAGACACAGATATGCTTCAGGTGTTTATTTAAATCACAAGCACAATATTTGTGAACGAAATGAAACTATTAAGGGGGCGGTGCGGTGGCACAATGGGTAGCGCTGTCGGCTCACAGCAAAAAGGTCGCTGGTTCGAGCCCCGGCTGGGTCAGTTGTCATTTCTATGTGGAGTTTGCATGTTCTCCCAGTGTTGGCGTGGGTTTCCTCCGGGTGCTGCGGTTTCCCCCACAGTCCAAACACATGTGCTTTAGGTGAATTGGGTAAGCTAAATTGTCCATAGTGTATGTGTGCGAATGAGAGTGGATGGGTGTTTCCCAGTGATGGGTTGGAGCTGGAAGGCCATCCACTGTGTAAAACATGTGCTGGATAAGTTGGCGGTTCATTCCACTGTGGTGACCCCTGATTAATAAAGGGACTAAGGCGAAAAGAAAATGAATGAATAAATGATATTATTAGGAACTTATTCAAGCACCTGAACCTAAACATACACTTTCCCTCATGCTTAAAATCATATTATTGAACAGTAAAGTAATGCAAAAAAGATGCGAGATTAAGCAATTCGGCCGGTAATGGTGGCAAATCACAAACGTAGTGCCAAACACTGTTTTATAGCAAGTCTATTACACAAAAAAAACACGAGACTGCTAAAGCAAAGACACAAAGCTAAAACAGGAAGACAATCAGAAATAAATAAAAGAAAATAAATGACTCCTACTACTAATACAACTGCTACTAATGATAATAAAAAAAAAATATTAATTACTTGATAAAACAAATTACAGTTAAATTACAGTTAAAATGTAATAAAATTTTATACAAACAATATAAATTATATAACACTTAAAAGATCCTAATAAAGTTTCACGGTTTTTACACTTTTTGTTGTAAACTTTTTGTAATTTAGTGAGTAGTAAAAAGTACCAATACAGCACTAAAATGTACTCATTTAGCATAAGTATTCATTTCTAAAACTACCTAGTAAATTTTAAGTACAATTCTTTTGAAAACTACTAAATTACAGTAAATATGAATACTTATTAGTGCTATAAAAAGATTAATCACGATTAATCGCATCCAAAATAAAAACTTGTATTTACATAAAATACATATGTATACTGTGCATATTTTTGTGTATTATTTTATACATATCTACAATTGAAGTCAGAATTATTAGCCCCCCTGTTTATTTTTTCCCCTAATTTCTGTTTAACAGAGAAGATTTTCTCAACACATTTCTAAACATAATAGTTTTAATAACTCATCTCTAATAACTGATTTATTTTGTCTTTGCCGTGATGACAGTAAATAATATTTGACTAGATATTTTTCAAGACACTTCTATACAGCTTAAAGTGACATTTAAAGGCTTAACTAGGTTAATTAGGTTAACTAGGCAGGTTAGGGTAATTAGGCAAGTTATTGTATAATGAGGGTTTGTTCTGTAGACTATCAAAAAAATATAGCTTAAAGGGGCTAATAATATTGACCTTAAAATGGTTAAAAAAAAATTTAAAACTGCTTTTATTCTAGCAAAAATAAAACAAATAAAACTTTCTCCAGAAGAAAAAATATTATCAGACATACTGTGAAAATGTCCTTGCTCTGTTAAACATCATTTGGAAAATATTTAAAAAAGAAAAAATATATATATTTATACAGTTGAAGTCAAAATTATTAGCCCTCCTGTGAATTTTCTTTTTCTTTTTCAAATATTTTCCCAAATGATGTATTTCATATTATATATTTTTTCTTCTGGAGAAAGTCTTATTTGTTTTATTTCAGCTAGAATAAAAGCAGTTTAATTTCTTTTAAAACCCTCAATATTATTAGCTCCCTAAAGCAATTTTTTTCAACTATATACAGAACAAACCACTGTTATACAATGACTTGCCTAAGGGGAAAGAAATATACAGGGGGGCTAATAATTCTGACTTCAACTGTATATACACACACATACATGTATATATTTGAAAAAATAATAATTTGCATTATAAATTAAATATTTATATCTAAAATAAATTATATCTGAATATAAATATGTAATTTATGTTTTGTATATACACAATATTTATACACGGTGAGTACACAGCACGTCATGCCAAGCACGATGTGATCGTGGATTAACATCTATGTTGATCCTGGAACAATGTTTTTGTTTGAAAATGTAATCCATACCTATTCCCGACCCCTGAACCCAACCATAACTGTAAATGATTCCCAAAATCAGAAGTGCATAACCCTAACCGTAAGCCTAAACTTAACATAAACTGTAAACATTTCCCTTAATTCTGATCGGCTGATTGGAATGTTGTTCCAGCATCAACATAGATGTTAACCCAGGAACATGTCCTACTTGGTGAAATCAGGTTGGTGGAGTAACTTAACACACAGATCATGTGAAAACAAACTTTAAATTTAGATACGATCAATCGTTTGACAGCATTAGTATTTACAATTCATTACTCTGCTGGGTTCCACACAATGGATTTGTGTTGGGACAACATGAAGGAATTAAGTTAACTTATTAGTTTTTACAAATTTAAATAGATTGAACCTGAATCAATTAAGTTGTCACAAAAAAAAAAAACCTCAAGAATTGTGTTGTTTCAGCTCATTTTAAATAAGTACTTTGAATACTGTAGCACATAGACTCACCACTCCTCCTCAACATGAGCGACTCTTCAGACTCAGAGTAGCTGTCTTCGCTCTGCAGCTGAGCATCTTTGGGCCGATAAAGTGTCTGGAGCTGTAAAAACGGCTCCCATTCCTGCGCCCGATCACTTCCCAGCTCTCGAAGACTCTCCAGATCACTCTGCACCTCTTCATCATCCGCAAAGCTTCGCACATCTCCATCCCAGCTCTCCGATTCCTCCAAAAGACTCCTGTCGTATCCTCCAAACACAACTCTCTTCTCCGTCAAACACTCTGCCACCCTGATAGTTTCATCTTCATGTGTTTCTTCGGCAGATTTAACAGATAATAAATCATTCTGCCGTTCATTGTTTTCCTCCTCGCCCCAGAATCTGTCCATCCAGCGGCTCATCTGGTCTTTTTCGGGATTGTTCATGTCTGGATCTTCATCCCAATCGGTTTCCTCGGACTCTGAATCATCCTCATTGGCTGCGTTTTGTCTCCAAGTGCTCACCCAGTGGATTGTGGGAGCTGAAAGGTCTTCTGGGATGCTTTGAGGGCTCGATCCTGGATTTTGTGTGGACGGATCTGGATAACTCTCGATTGCTGGTGCTGAATGTAGATTGGATGATGCTTCAGGATCTGAAAGCCGACATACTAAATAAAGAGTACAATGAAGAGTTTAATGTGCATTACTGTTAAAGGGATAGTTCACCTAAAATGACAGTTCTCTCATTATTTACTCACTTGTTTCAAACTTTTATGAGTTTTTATTATGTTTAGAAATGTGTTGAAAAAATCTCTCCTTTAAACAGCACTTAGAAAATATCTGAAACGGCTAATAATTTAGTCTTTAACTGTTTATTAATACAAAAAATCTGATTTCAATGCATTTTTTGAGTCTTTCATAAACATTATTGACCCCATTATAAACCCCAAAAACAATTGCTTCCGATTTTAGTCATGCACAAACATTTGGTAAGCCTCACAAACCTGCTCTGAGTGCTGTAATGCTCTTCTGCAGCAGCTCTGATGCTGAATCTCTCTCTGTCGGCTCCTTCACCAGTCCTGCTTTGATGACATCGCAGGTCAAAGGGTCACAGTCAGCCGGGATCTCCCACAGAGGAGGAGGTTCACTCACGATCTGACAATCACAACACATTTCAGCAGTTACAAGTGTTTTTGTTTCTGAAAATATTTCAATGATCTTAAACATTTATACAGTTGAAGACTAAATTATTTATTATTAATTAATTATTATTTTAAAATGTGCTGTTTAACAGAGCAAGAAAATATATATCAGCATTTCCTATATTATATATTTTTCTTCTGGAATTTATTTTAGTTTCACTGAAATAAAAACATTTTTAAAAAACACTGAAATAATTAAAATTCTTTTTCATATATTTCCCAAGTGTTAAAATAAAAATAAAAAATAAAAGTAAAATAAAAGTTTATTTTTAAACATTTAATCATTCATTCATTCTCTTTTCGGCTTAGTTCCTTTATTAATCTGGGGTCGCCACAGCGGAATGAACCGCCAATTTATCCAGCACATGTTTTACGCAGCGGATGCCCGTCCAGCTGCAACCCATCACTGGGAAACACCCATACACACTCAATCACACACATACACTATGGACAATTTAGCTTACCCAAATCACCTATACCACATGTCTTTGGACTGTGGAGGAAACCGGAGCACCCGGTGGAAACCCACGCGAACACGGGGAGAACATACAAACTCCACACAGAAATGCCAACTGACCCAGCCGAGGCTGGAACCAGTGACCTTCTTGCTGTGAGGCGATTGTGCTACCCACCACTTCACCCTATTTTTTTTAAACATTAAACGTTTTTAACTCATTTCTAATAACTGATTTCTTTTATCTTTGCCATGATGGCAGCACACCCACCGTCTGCATGCTCACTTCACCTTCAGACAGAGCGGGTGAGGATAGTAGCGGGTCCAGGGCTGGTGTCCACTGAGCATGTGCATTAACATACAGCAGCTGCTCCACACGTCAGCTTTAGCGGAGCGAGGGTCTCCACGGGCCACCTCTGGGGCATATGAGACTCTGTGCCACGCAGAAGATTCCCTGCACACACAATATATATAAAGCGGTCATGATATGGATTGATTCAATTAGGGATGCACAAAGAGTAACTTCCCATATTGGTCAATTGTATACTGTACAGAACTCCCCAATTTTTTTTCTGCTTTAAATAAATTGCACAGAACAAAGATTAGACTCATTTTAGTGTGTGAATTATACATTGACGATCAGGAGGTCAACTTTTTCGGTAGTAGTTTGGTAATACCATGCGTAATACATGCTTCAGTGAATCAAATTTATGAATGTATTTAAATTACATCTAATTTATTAATAATATTAGGGGGGTCAAATGTATATTTATATTATACATTTTTAAGTACTATTATTTAAGTAAGCTGATATTGAAGAAAGCTATTTTTACTATTAAAGGGTTGACCCCCCCATACATCTTGTTTTGATGTGCTTCAGGGGGGATCAAGCGTTAACTAGGGGGGTCAATCCCCCCCAAACCCCCCTGTAATTCGCACCCTGACTCATTTAATATTCAATTGTCCAACATTTTAATACAGACACAAGTTATGGTAAAAAAAACTATACTCAAAATTTTTACCTTACAGTATTGCTTTTAACATTTAATTTTATTTGACATATACATTAACATATATATGAATTAATATTAATAATAATAATCATTTAAGTAAATAAATGTATGCATGTCATTTTTGTTTATTATTATTTATTGTTTATTTGTTTGTTTACTTTTATTTATTTATTTATTTTTTTTTACATTTATTTATTTATTTATCATTCATTTATTGATTTGTTTTTATTTATTTACTTTTATTTATTTGTTTATTTTATATACACACACATATATACATATACATATATATATATATATAGTAGGTGGGCATAGATAATTTTTTTTTTAAATCTAGATTAATCTCACTGTAATCTTGAAATTAATCTAGATTAATCTAGATTAAAATGGTTCATTTGAATTCTGCCGAAGGCATTCAGAATATGTGTGCTACCCAAATAATAAGTCTTTGAGAACGGGTTTCTCAAACCAGGTGACGCATTAGAGCAGGGGCTCATCTCCGGTTTCCAAAATGCATCACAAACTGCTTGAGAAACTGTGTTACTATGATAATTGGTGATGAAAATAAATGATGTTCAATAAGATGTACTCGTGTTTACTAACTGTTTATTCAGTTAAACATGAATGTTGCACTGTAGGCCTACATAAGCTCCAAACAGCGATTTTTGATTACCTTAATCCGACAAAAGTCATAACTTAACTAAACAGAAATGGAATTAAGTATAAAAAATATTAAGAGGAAATATATTTGTTGACAGCGCTTTACCAAATAAGAGGGGGGGGGGGGGGGGGGGGCATTACCTGATGGATCATTTGTAACATTTCTAAACTACACAATGGTGGTGGTGTGGAGAGACTCCACTCATGATTGTGAAGCGCTTTGGGTGTATGGCCATACACAATAAATGCGCTATATAAATACACATTACATTATATTACATTACATATTTCCGAAAGATGACCATGTCACAGTTTAGCAAAATTAATTCACGCCTCCTCCTGAAGTGACGTGCGATGCGCCTTTGCCGTTTGCAATGCCACTCTTAAAACATTGTTTTTCAGCCGTAGCCGCGCTTCATTCTTGAACTCTATAGTTTGTCTAAAGTGATGTATACAAACTATATAGTATACTATGAGCAGGGATACAGTCAGCCAGCACAGTCGTAGCTCCATAGTCAAATGCGACATTTTGTGTCTGACGGTTTGTTTACTTGCGGGAGTTCTATTGGCATTTTCCCGCACGTGAATTCTGACCAATCGATAAGCAGTTTAGGAAATATGTTTAACAACATCTGGCCAATGAGTGATGTGGGTTTTGTCAGATGACTGCATTTTGGTTCTTTTTAACTGGTTCGGACTCACTGTGGTGTGAAAACGACCCAAAGACGGCAGAAAATGCTACAATGTACCATTTGTTGCCCTTGGTCTGGACCAAATGAACCGAACAACAGATGTGAAAGCACCCTTAGTGCGGCATTTGACACCATTGACCACAATATCCTCATAGACCGCTTAAATTCTACAGGTGTCCAGGGACAGGCACTACAATGGTTTAGGTCATACTTAGCTGATCGTTACCAGTTTGTGAATATTAATGGACAGATTTCACAAGTCAGGCCAGTAAAGTACGGGGTCCCGGAAGGATCAGTTTTAGGCCCTTTGCTTTTTACAATATACATGCTACTCCTGGGAGACATTATTAGAAGACATGGGATCAACTTTCACTGCTATGAAGATGATACTCAATTATATATTTCAACTAAACCTGATGAGGTGTCTGAACTGTCTAAGCTAACTGAGTGTATTAAAGATGTTAAAGACTGGATGACCAACAATTTTCTTCTCTTAAACTCAGACAAAACAGAATTATTACTTATTGGTCCGTACACAGCAGATCTCACAACTCAACCTGCAGTTAGTGGGATACAAAGTTAGCGTTAGCTCTACTATAAAAGATCTGGGTGTCATATTAGACAGCAATTTAACTTTTGAAAATCATATATCCCATGTCACAAAAACTGCCCTCTTTCATCTAAGAAATATCGCTAATTTATGAAGTATGCTATCCATATCAGATGCAGAAAAGCTAGTCCATGCTTTCATGACTTCTAGGCTGGATTACTGTAATGCTCTGTTTGCTGGCTGCCCAGCATCCTCTATTAACAAACTTCAGCTAGTACAAAATGCAGCTGCTAGAGTTCTTACCAGGTCTAGAAAATATGATCATATCACCCCAATTTTATCCTCCTTACACTGGCTGCCTGTTAAGTTTCGTATTGATTTTAAAATGTTACGTCTTACCTATAAAGCTTTAAATAACCTAGCTTCTGTTAATCTAACCAACCACCTGTCTCGCTACAATCCAACCCGCTCTTTAAGATCTCAAAATTTAGGGCTTCTGGTAGTATCTAGAATAGCAAAGTCGAGTAAAGGAGGTCGAGCCTTCTCATTGATGGCTCCTGAACTCTGGAATAGCCTTCCTGATAATGTCCGAGGTTCAGACAGTCTTGGAATTCAAAACTAGATTGAAGACCTATCTTTTTAGCAAAGTATACACTCAATGCATCACATAGCGGCATGATGCATGAATGTGCTCCACGCATCTTGTTTAAATATACTATGAACAGCAGCTACGCTAATTATTCTCTTTATTCTCTATTTCCACCTGGGGATACACATCCCGAGGCCCCCAGAGATTAGGCAGCGCCACTGATGCGATCCAAGACCTGTAAAGAGATGATCCCAAGGTTTCCACAATCCCGGACCAGGCCGTATCCTGAGCAGCTGCTGTGGTGATCATGGAGGAGTGGAACGTATGCGTCTATTCCTGTGACACTCCAGGGACAGACAAGTCTTCGCTGAGGTCCAGCGTTCTCCAGCCTCCGGAGCCTATACTGCAGCTTTGCACAAGACGTTTGGCCATAGGAGAAATGGTCGTGCCCAACTGAGCCTGGTTTCTCTCGAGGTTTTTATCCTTTACTTTCGTCAATTGGTGAATTTATTTCCTCGCCGCTGTTGCCACTGGCTTGCATGGTTCGGGACTTGTAGAGCTGCTCATCAATGGAATACTCTTCAGTGTTTGTACTCTCAGCAGTGAATATTAAAACACACTGAACTGAACTGAATTCAACTCACTGAACTGACACTTTCAATTCACTATAATCTTCTATGTAAAGCTGCTTTGACACAATCCACACTGTAAAAGCGCAAAACGAGTAAAGATGAATTGAATTTAATAAAAAATAAAATTGATAATAAATATTATTTTAATAATTGATAATAAACAAGTGCTAATTTTGGTCACTATAATCATGATATGAATGTTTTATACCATTGCATCTCTAATAGACATGCATGCTGGTGTGTGTGTTTGTGTGTGTGTGTGTGTGTGTGTTGTCACCTCTAAAAGTTTTGGTGCTGTATCCGCCATGATTGAGTGTCTCAGAGAGCCCGAAATCACACAGAAAACACTGTCGGCCATCTTCAGACAGCAGCACGTTGTCCACTGCATACATCAAATCAACACATTATTAACATTAGATTTCTGTGATAAACATCCAGCATAATGAGTACCGATCTGACCTTTGACATCGAGGTGAGCGACGCGTCTACTGTGCAGGTGTTGAAGAGCCTGCAGGACCTGGCAGTGATAATACAGAGCCAGATCTTCAGACAGACGAGCCTTCAGCCGCAGGAGCTGAGCTAAAGAGCCTGCGCACACACACACACACACACACACACACACACACACACACACACACACACACACACACACACACACACACACTTCATTATTATCAATATAAATATAAAAACAAGAGGCAGCACAGTGGCTCAGTGGTCAGCACTATCGTCTCACAACAAGAAGGTCGCTGGTTTGAGTCCCGTCTGGGTCAGTTGGCATTTTTGTGTGGAGTTTGCATGTTCTCCCCGTGTTGGCGTGGGTTTTCTCAGGGTGCTCCGGTTTCCCCCACAGTCCAAACACATGCGTTGAAGGGGAATTGGATAAACTAAAGTGGCTGTAATGTATGAGTGTGAATGAGTGTGTATGGGTGTTTCCCAGTACTGGGTTGCAGCTGGAAGGGTATCCGCTGTGTAAATCATATCAGTTCATTCCACTGTGGCGACCCCTGATGAATAAGACACTAAGCTGAATGAAAATAAATGAATGAATGAATGGATGAAAGAATATATATAAGGCATGTATATTTTGTAAATATAGTTTGATCTCAGTGTAAAAAAAAAAGTATTATATGCATTTATTATATTATACAAGTTTAAACATTCAACTGTGTCAATTTATTTATTTTTCATGAATTATATGTTAAATTAAAATGTATTTTATGTATAATAAAGCAGAATTTGGTTTGAATTTCCATTTTGTTTTTTTCATAAATTTTATTTCGAATTAAAATGTATTTAATTTATGCATAAAATTAAAGAATTTGATATGAATTTCCTATTTCTATATACATCTTATAATTTTTTATTAAAGAAACATTTATGATCATAATATATATATATATATATATATATATATATATATATATATTGTTAATTATATTAAATGAATTAATGCATTATATAAACAAACATAATTAACTGTGAAATTGTTTATTTTTTATAAAGTTTATTTTAAATTAAAATGCATTTAATTTATGCATAAAACAGTAGAATTTGGTTTAAAATTTCTATTTTATATACGATCTTATACATTTTTATTAAAGAAACATTTATGATTCATTTATTCATTCATTTTCTTTTCGGCTTAGTCTCTTTATAAGTGCCTTAATATATTTCCCTAATCAGGGGTCGCCACAGCGGAATGAACCGACAACTTATACAGCATATGTTTTACGCAGCGGATGCCCTTCCAGCAGCAACCCAACAGCAGGAAACACCCATACACTCTTGCATTCACACACATACACTATGGCCAGTTTAGCTTATCCAATTCACCTATAGCAAGTGTGTTTGGACTGCGAGGGAAACGGGAGCACCCGGAGAAAACCCACGCCAACACGGGGAGAACATGCAAACTCCACACAGAAATGCCAACTAACCCAACTGGGACTCAAACCTTAGACCTTTGTGCTAACATTTATTATTATATTTATATATATATATATATATATATATATATATATATATATATATATATATATATATATATATATATATATATAAATTATTATATAAATTCTTGCATTATATAAATACACTTACAAAACACTTACACTTACAATTTCTTTATTATTTATGAATTTTATTTTAAATCAAAATGCATTTAATTTATGCGTAAAATAGCAGTTTGGTTTTAACTTCCTATTTTTATATACATAATATACATTTTTAAAATATATATCATGTAAATTGATTATACAAAAATGTATAAAATGCATATATATACATTCCAATTCACATGCGCTATAGGTGAATTGGATAAACTAAATTGTCTGTAGTGTATGAGTGTGTGAATGAGTGTGTATGGGTGTTTCCCAGTACTGGGTTGCGGCTGGAGGGGCATGCACTGCGTACAACATATGCTGGAATAGTTGGCGGTTCATTCCGCTGTGGCAACCACTGATAAATAAGGGACTAAGCCGAAGGAAAATTAATAAATTAATGAATTTTTTTAGCTTGGGTGTATTAAATTCAACTGCTAAGGTCAATATTATTAGCCCCTTTAGAAATTAGTTATTAAATCTAGTTGAAAATAAATCTGCTTCCTGTTTTTTTTAATATAATTTCACAGGAAGCCTAATGAGAATGTTTGTTCAAATGAATGTGTTAATATTTTCATTTGACTCTCATAGTTATAGTCAGCTTGTTTCATAGACTCGCCTCTCTTGAGGTCCATGAAGAGGATGATGTTGTGTCCCTCGCGCACCACACCGAACAGCTGCAGGACACGAGGAGACTCCATCCTGCTCCACGTCTCCACCTCCTGCCACCCAAAACTACAGACGGGGATCTGAACAGCAGGACAGCAAATTAATTAATCAGCCGTTTTCATCCAGATCCAACAGAACTTTGAGCCACTAAAAAAACATGCAAATGAGGATGCAGAAAGATGGATATTGACCCTCTTGGCGGCACATGTGAAGCCGGTTTGTTTGTCCCGGACGCTGAAGACGTCTCCATATGAGCCGTTCTGAATGTGCCGAAGAAATGAATATTCACAACCCTCTCGATATTCAGAGTTCTTCACCTGGAGGAACTGAGAAATGAGGCACTGCATTTAAAATTAAGTATGTACATTCAGGATAACATTACTATTATACCGTCAGTGTATCGCTTACTTGCTGACTCAGTTTAATTCATAATAAATCATTTAAACATGCATATTAATAATATTATATATTTTTAAAATGTGTTTGATAAAATTTATATAAATTATAATATATTATAAATGAATATATAAAATATTATATAATAAATATAATATAATTCATTAAATTTTCTTTTCGGCTTAGTCTTAATCTGGGGTCGCCACATCGGAATGAACCATCAACTTATCCAGCACATGCTTTACGCAGCGGATGCCCTTCCAGCTGCAACCCCTCACTAGGAAATATCCATACACAATCATTCACACATACACTATGGACAATTTAGCTTATCCAATTCATCTGTACCACGTCTTTGGACTTGTGGGGGAAACCGGAGCACTCGGAGGAAACCCACGCGAACGCGGAGAGAACATGCAAACTCCATACAGAAATGCCAACTGACCCAGCCGAAGCTCAAACCAGCGACCTTCTTGCTGTGAGGAGTTTGCATGTTCTCCCCTTGTTGGCGTGGGTTTTCTCCGGGTGCTCCGGTTTCCCCCACAAGTCCAAAAGAACATGTGGTACAGGTGAATTGGGTAAGCTAAATTGTCCGTAGTGTATGTGTGTGAATGAGTGTGTATGGGTTGCAGCTGGAAGGCGCTGCGTAAAAATATATGCTGGATAAGTTGGCGGTTCATTCCACTGTGGCGACCCCTGATTAATAAAGGGACTAAGCTGAAAAGAAAATGAATGCATAATATAATAATATATAATATAATATAATAAAAATATATATAATATAATATGCAATTACAATCTTTAAAAAAACATTTTGTGTGAATGCAAAATTCCTTTTTAAGGAATAATAAATAAATAAAATATATAAATACATATTTTTAATTAATTAAAAATGTATAATATATGTATAAAAATGTGTCCATATATTTTAAAAATGTCAATTGTATGGGTTGTCTGAATAAAATATAAAACATTAAAACTAATATCAATTTAAAGACATTAATGTAGGACTTATAGCAAGCTTTAAACAACAAAATGTTATAAAAAATGAAACAATGTGTAAATGACCGTAAACAATTAACACACACCTGCTTTGGATGAAACAGGAACCCCTCGTTTACATTCATTTTCTTCATATCTTTCTCCTGCGTCTCTTCTTTAATCATATCACATAAAAAATCTGAGAAATGCTGACGGTCTGTCTGAGTCACGACACCCCAAAGTTCACCCGACTCCGAATCACTCTCCGTGTCCCTGCAGACGTCTTTAACTGTGCCAAATTCATCACAGCAGTCAAAACAACCAGACAAAAACACTTCAGCACATCCGTCTGGGTATTTATTATCACAGATCAACTCTACAGTGCAGCCATCTGAATCTGAGCTGCTAGGTTTTGTGTCTGTGTTGCAGGAAAAGTCGCTGTAATTTGATGAAGCTGAACCCCATTCTGCTTGGGTTAGACTGTAATGCAGGTCAGTTTCTGTACTGTCCACTTTCTGATCCCATTCGGTGTAAATACAAGTCGAATCAAAGTTGAATTCATCCAAGAAAGAGCCTGCGGTCGCCTCTATACTGTTACCCGACAGGTTTCCTGAGACGTACAAATCACAGTCTGAGTCTTCAGATGAGCAGCTCTTGCAGACACAATCAGAGTTGTTGTTTATATGAATATTATTCGATAATAGAGTATTATTGGTGTCCATCGTGCAAAGAGACGAGTTACAACCTTTAATACTTTCAGCATAAATATACGCAATGTCGGAGCTTGGATCCATGGTGTCAGATTTCGAGCTGCGAGACTCAAATGCTGAAAAAAAGTCGACGTTCAGTTTGCGGAGAAATAAACGTGAGATATCAGCATCTTCCCAGAGATCTGGAGTAACCTGCTGAGGTCTGGATAAACGCTCTGCTATTATGTGGTCTAAAATGACTGTTTGGCAGTCTTTTCTACGCGTCTCGTTTTTTTTCCTCATGTCTTTATTTTTCATTCTGTGCTTCCTGTGGCGTTTTCTGAAGCTGCAAACGGTTGCTTTGTTCTCAGTCTCACTTGAAGTGAAGGATGAATCTGACCTAAGAATTAATATTGTAGACAAAAAATGCTGTTAAACAAATGCATCTATTAACTGGTAAAAAAAAAATTCTACAGTGTTTTTATTGATGTCAGACAATAAACATATACAGTTTATAACTGTTTCTTTTTTTCAGGTAACCCTCCCAACCCACAACAATTCAATTGTTGCACCCACATACATTTAAGTTCTACTAGAAAAAATATCAATAAATAAACGAACAAATGCATACAAAATAAATGAATGAATGAAACGAACGAATGAACAAACATATAGATAAATAAATAAACAAATAAACAAACAAAAGAATAGACAATAAATAAATAAATAAATAAACAAACGGAAAAAAATAATACATAAAAATAAATAAATAAATAAACAAATAAATAAAATAAATGATTAGATAAATAAAATAAATAAATAAACAAACAACTGAACAAACAAACAAAAGAATAGATAATAAATAAATAAATAAATAAACAGAAAAAATAATACATAAAAATAAATAAATAAATGAATAGATAAATAAAATAAATAAACAAACAAATGGACAAAGGAATAGATAATAAATAAATAAATAAAAAATGGAAAACATAATAATACATAAAAAAACAAACAAGAATAGATAATTAATTACTTAATTAATTGATTAATTAATTAATCGATTAATTAATTAAATGAATTGACAAAAGAATAGATAATAAAAAATAAAAAAACAGATAAATAAAAAAAATACAAGAAAATTAATAAATGAATGAAATAATGAGACAAATAAAACAAATAAATAAAAAGAGTGAACAAATAAATAAAAAAACAATACATTTTTAAAAATAAATAAACAAACAAACGATTGAATAAACAAATTAACTAATAAATAAATAAATAAATAAATAAATAAATAAACTGAAAAATAAAAAATAATACATAAAAATACAATAAAATAAATAAATAAATAACCAAATGGACAAAACAACAATTAGATAAAAAATAAATAAATAAATAAATGGAAAAAATAATAACACATAAAAATAAATAAACAAACAAACAAATAAATTGATGAATAAAATAAATAAATAAACAAATGGACAAAAGAATATATAATAAATAAATGAATAAATAAATAAACAAACGAAAAAAATACATAAAACTAAATAAATAAATAAACAAATAAACAAATAAATGGAAAACATAAAAATAAAAAAATAAAAATAAAATAAATAAAATAAATAAAGAGATAAATAAAATAAATAAATAAACGAATTGACAAAAGAATAGACAATAAACAAATAAATAAATAAACAGATAAATAAAAAATAATACATACAAATTAATAAATAAATGAACGAATGAACAATAGATAAATAAAAATAAAACAATACAAAGTTTTTAAATAAATAAACAAACAAACGAATGAATAAACAAATGAACGAATAAATAATTAAACTGAAAAATAAAAAATAATACATAAAAATAAATAAATAAATGAATAGATAAATAAAATAAATAAATAAATAACCAAATGGACAAAAGAATAGATAATAAATAAATAAATAAATAAATAAATAAATAAATAAATAAATAAATAAACAAAAAATTAAAAAATAATACATAAAAATAAATAAATAAATGAATAGATACATAAAATAAATAAATAAATAAATAACCAAATGGACAAAAGAATAGATAATAAATAAATAAATAAATAAATAAATGGACAAAAGAATAGATAACAAATAAATAAATGAATAAATAAAATAATAAACCAACGGAAAAATAATGCATAAAACTAAATAAATAATAAAATAATTAAATAGATAAATAAATAAACAAATAAATGAAAAAAATAATAATACATAAAAAAATAAATAAATAAATAAACAAATAAATGGAAAAAATAATAATACATAAAAAGAAAAAATTTATAAAGAAATAAATGAAAAAAATAACAATACATAAAAACAAAAAAATTAATAAATAGATAAATAAAATAAAAAAATAAATAAACGAATTGACAAAAGAATAGATAATAAATAAATAAATAAATAAATACATTTTAATAAATGAACAAATTAATAGACAAATAAAATAAATAAATAAAAAGAGTGAATAAATAAATAGATAAATAAAAATAAAACAATAAAAAATTTAAATAAATAAACGAAAAAACGAATGAATAAACAAATAAATTAATAAATAAACTGAAAAATAAAACATAAAAATAAATAAATAAATGTATAGATAAACAAATGGACAAAAGAATAGATAATAAAGAAATAAAGAAAAAAAGAAAGAAATAAAGAAATAAAAAATAATATATAAACTTAAATAAATAAATAAATCAACAAATGAATAGACAAATAAAACAAATAAATAAAAAGAATACACAAATAAATAGATAAATTAAAATAAAACAAACATTTTTTTAAATAAATAAATAACGAACAGTCAAAGGAATGGACAAAAGAATAAATAAATAAATAAATAAATAAATAAATAAATAAATAAATAAATAAATAAATGAATAAATAAATAAATGAATGAACAAATGAATAAATAAATAAAAATAATTAAATAAAATAACAAATGAATAAATAAAAATAAATAAATGAATAAATAAAAATAAATAAATAAATAAATGAATGAACAAATGAATAAATAAATAAAAATAATTAAATAAATTAACAAATGAATAAATAAAAATAAATAAATAAATACATGAATGAATGAATGAATGAATGAATTAATTAATTAATTAATAAAAATAATACTAAATTCTTAAAAAAAGAAAAATAATATTAAATAAATTTTAATTATTTAAATAATTTTAATGATATTTCTTAATGTTTCCCAGTGATGGGTTGCAGCTGGAAGGGCATCTGCTGTGTAAAAATATATGGTGAATAAGTTGGTGGTTCATTCCGCTGTGGTGACCCCAGATTAGTATAGACACGCATATGTGCAACACATTAAATGCGTTCAGAACAGCCATAATATGAGAGCAAACGCTCGTGTTCATGATTAATGTACATTTATGATTATATTCACTTATTTGATTATATACCATTATTTACAATAATATTCCCTCAACTGTTACCATTTTAAGGCAACTCCATGGCACTAAATAAGTTGCTGCATGCATGAATTAAATGATGAAGAATGATGAAGATCCTGCACTTGCTTTGATCCTTACCGCAAATTATTTAAAACTTTAAAAATGCGCCATAGAGTTGCTTTAAAATGGTAACAGTTGATGCAAATTATTGTAAATAATGATCACATACATGAACATAATCATGAATGTACATTAATCAGGAGCACGAGCGTTTGCTCTCATATTATGGCTGTTCTGAACGCCTTTAATGTGTTGCACGAATGAGCGTCTGCAGTTATTCTCTCCCTGTTCGCAAGGCCGGTGTCCTGACATTTGCCAGATATTAATAGTAATACTACTACTACACTACTACTAATAATAATTAATACATAAATAAATTAATTAAAGCAAAAAAATAAGTTGTGATCACAACATATTAAGTTTTTGTTATGTCGTGATCACGAGAAAACAACTTTTTTGTTATGTCGAGATCACGAGATAATTACGTGATCACGACAAAACAAGAGAGAAAAAATATTTTAATGCATGGCCTCTTAGGACTTCCGTAGTACAGCCTCTTATAATATATCATATTTTTTTCTAAGCTCATGCAGTGTAAAAGGTCCATTTTAACCTTCCAGCTAAAAGCATCGCAAAGTAAATCACATTTTTCGTACTTTGATTAAAACATAAGGATTATGGTATAATATCAAACAGGCCTCAGGTTCTACAGCATGTATGCATGTAATGTGTCCGATACACCAAGTATCGAATGTGAATCGCAAACCTGTTGCTGGTGCATGAATGAATGCTGTCGTCTTCTATACTTGTAAATGCTGATGCTTGACATTGCTTGCCTGAAAGTACATGTAAACATATCCATTTTAACACATCATGCCGTTCAAATCAATCTCTAAATAGTAGACTTTCTCTCCCTAAAAAAATGTGGTACTGACTAAAACTTAAAACTGTTAGTTATTAAATATTACTATATTGTATAATTAATATATAAATGATTAATTTGTACAATAAAAAAGCTGTGGGATTTACTAAAATAAATTGATATTAAATTTCAGTTTTTTCACTCTACCCTCTGGCTGAAGCTCCTCCAGGACTCTTGGCTGAAGATCGGGCTCTTCTGGACACTCTGCACCTGCCGCTGACGTCCCTTCATCCAGATAAGCCAGAGCGGGCACTTCTGTAAGCCTGCTGGAGTCAGACATGCTCGGTATGGCCATCCCTCTGTGCTTTTAAAAAATACAAAAATAAACAAAACTTGAGGTCAGTTTTTGCCATTATTCTTATACTTATATACTTATATTTTAAGAGACATTTTTTATACTTTAAAGGTTTCCAATTTTGTTTTGGCATATCCTACAATCAGCTTAAATTCATAAACACTTCAATCGCGCCGACTAGTAATTAGTAGGCTAATTAATTCAATTATTAGTGTTTAAAGTACACATAAAACCAAAACTAACCATATTGATTTTGTTCGCTCACATTATGGTGAACAATTCATCTGTGCATATCATTAAGAAAAAAAATGGTTTGCTCTTGTAATCTTTAACTGAAATCTGAAAATGTTCTCGGTTAAATTCTCAGATTATATCTGTCTGAGGTATTGGGTGGGGTTAACATACTTAACCACGCCCCTCCAGCTGTCAGTTTTGACAACAAACAGTAATGGTGAGCAGGAGGAGTCTATTAGGTTGTAAAAACTCTTCCCAAATCCTTTTCCCGATCTTTCTGAATGAACTGCCTACTTTGCTACATTCAATCAGCACGCAGTAGAAAAAAACAAGCCACGCCCACTGTTTTCTCATTTAATATTCAGTTTCTCAAGGAACTGCGTCATAATACAAAAAAAAAAAAAAACAGTTGCAGCTTTCGGTTTATCCAGACTTTAAGTGCGGCAACATTGACCCAAGTTCGATTCCCTGCTCAATGTCCTTTACTAACTTACTTACTTCCAGGGCCATTTATATTAACGTTGATATTTAGCCGCACCATATTGGTAATTCGTGACATCTAATTCACTGACAGAACATGCAAACTCCACACAGAAATGCCAACTGGGACTCAAACCAACGACCTTCTTGCTGTGAGGCGACAGTGCTACCCACTCCGCCACCATGTCGCTGGCTCAAGGTCCTTTGGCGATCCTATTTTACTCTCTCGTTCCTCACACTTTTCTGCCTCAACTCTACTGTCCTATTGACTTTATTCTTCAATGCGGAAATGTGCGATTGTTTTAGAGAGGTGCCCAAACCCGGTCCTGGAGGGCCGGTGTCCTGCATAGTTTAGCTCCAACTTCCTTCAACACACCTGCCTGGAAGTTTCTAGTATACCTAGAAAGAGCTTGATTAGCTGGTTCAAGTTTGTTTAATTGGGGTTGGAACTCAAATATGTAAGACACCGGCCCTCCAGAACAGAGTTTGGGCACCTCTGTTTTAGAACTTTCGATTCTGATATGGGAGAAATGACTGGGAATAATAAACGGCAAAAAATGGTCAAACCACTTGCTCTACAAACACATGTGTTCATGACTATACATAAAAAGTAGAATAATATACTAGGAAAATGTCAGGTTGCAACATCAAGCAGCATAATGAGCTAGTTTTAACGTCTATAAATCAATGGAAGTGAATGAGACCGGAAGATTTGAGCCAAAAATATTTCAAAGACAGGCAGCGGCCACTCGTTTGTCAAGAATAAGGTCAATATAATAAAGGTGAAATTCCTCCCTGCTGAAAAATCCATCTTAAACCAGCCTAAGCTGGTTGGCTGGTTTTAGCTGGTCAACCAGCCTGGTTTTAGAGGGGTTTTGGCCATTTTCAGGCTGGTTTGCAGCCATTTCCAGCCTGGTCTTAGCTGGTCAGGCTGGAAAATGACCAGCTTAAACCAGCTAAAACCAGCTTGACCAGCCTGGTTTAAGCTGGACGTAGGTGGTTTTGGCTGGTCAAGCTGGTTTGGTCAACTCCCAGCCTGACCAGCTAAGACTAGGCTGGAAATGACTGGAAACCAGCCTGGAAATGGCCAAAACCCCTCTAAAACCAGGCTGGTCGACCAGCTAAAACCAGCCAACCATCTTAGGCTGGTTTAAGCTGGATTTTTCAGCAGGGCAAGGTGAATTACTAAGAACTCGTTTTGGCACCTCAGAATAAATTAGAATGTTTGAAAAGTTTTTTGATTACCGTAATCAAAGTTTTACAAATATTGTGGGTGATGTAACAATTGCAAACCAGTTTACTTTGTGGTTATAGGGTTAAACTAAAAAACTGTTGTGGTTTTGTAGTAAAACCATGGCAAATTTTGTAAGGGCGGCCATTTGTAAACTGCACGTGCGAGACTTCCGGTGCAAGCCTATCTATGGTTATTTATAATTTAATATAATAACATAATATTTTGAAACATGTAGCATTAATATTAATAACGCTGGTATCTATCAGACATATTGTGTTACCGTTTCATTATTTAGTATCCTAGCGAGCAATGAAATAACCGGAAGCCGCTCGCACATAACAAATAACATAACTTACTTCCGCGTTGCCGAATAGCGTAGATACAACAGTGTGTCGGGTCGTGTGTCGATTGGAGAGCGTGCTTATTTATAGCAGTGACATTTTGGCACGTTTGACGGACACTGCAATGTCTCTCGCTTCCCTTCAGCTGTCCTGCTCCCGCCTTTACACTTTCTCACAGCGGATCATTTACCAGAGGCCAACATTCCCAACATTTTCCTCAGTCTCTTTACCTTCTCCGCTTTGAACTTTGATTTCTGCTTTATTTTCGCTGTAGTAAATCTTTCAGACTGCTATCAGACTAGTTAATATAATCATACCTTCATTATGTACACTATTCACACCTCTATTATCAGCACACAGACATGAATTCTTGTGAACAGGATAGTTATGCAATTATTGACATCGCCATTAAAACGTTAGAGAAAGGCTTAAAGGGATAGTTCACCCTAAAATTGAAAATTCTGTCATCATTTACTTAGCCTTCGCTTGTTTCAATTCTCCGAGTTTCTCATTTCTGTTGAACACTAAAGAAGATATTTTGAAATATGTTGGAAACCATTGACTTTTATAGTATTTGTTTTTCCTATTATGGATGGTTGCATGTCTTCAGCTTTCGTCTAAACATCAGAAATAAACTTATAAAGGTTTAGAGCCACTAAATATTGAGTAAATTAAGACTAAATTTGTATTTTTGGGTGAACTACCCCTGTAAGTGCGAAATTAATCTTTCATTTAGCAAATTCTGAACTGTTTGATTTTACATATATTTATTTTACACATATTTTACGTTAATTATGTTCCATTGTTGATTCATGGAACAAAATACAGCACTCAAATACAATAAAAATACAGTTTTGAAGATAATTAATGTGTCTTTAGCAGCAATTTAGCATATTCTCAATTCTGAAGAATCATTGAAAGACTACAGAGCTGACAAAAACTCAGCATTGCATAACAAATAAATTATATTTTCAAACATTAAAACTGATTTTGTTTGCTTTCTGATAAAATGCAGATTTATTTTAGTCAAACAATTGCACTCACGAGATGTTTTTTAAAGATATATAACAATAATAATAATTTAAAAAATCATTAGCCCCCAAAACTTTAAACAGTACCCACCCATACATGAATAGTATTCACCCATGCATGTATTTTTACTGTAGTTTTCCATTTCCACAACCACACTCATCTTAATTCATCTTCCAGCAGTGTAGTGAAGTTCCGGTCAGCTGCTCTGACACTCAAAATGTCAACATACCACATAAAACAGCCAAGAGAAGGTTGTAGAAACCTGCTAACTTTCTCCAAAGCGATCTTGTTTTCTTCCTGGAGTCAAACGCAGTTGGAGGATGAAGATATTTTAAGCTCTTGTGCGTCTTCAGGCGAATGCGAACTGTGTTTTAGCCGGTGTGAGAGAGACCACTGTGAAACATGACTCCATCACGCAACAGCCTTTTGGAAAATCTGTGTCAGGCTCTCTGATTGGCTGATAGGCTTTCTTAGAGGCCAATTTTTAAGTTTACTTTTTAAATTTCTTATTTATATTGAGTTTATTGTTGAATAATCTTCTGAGATCTTTGGTTCTCCAACACTTGTGAAAATGAATTAGCATTGATGAGATGGATCTGCTAGTAACCATAGAAACCAAAGCAAGTTTATCAAAACAGTCTGAGGAGACACCAGTGAGTCAACACGCATCTGCTTTAAAAGGATTTAATTTAATTTTTTTTTTCACTTGGTATTATTAACCAGAACAAACAAATCCACCTCAAAAAATAAAATAAAATTAATCAAGTTCACTGCATCACAGATAATCAGCCAGATTCATGTGCTCATCTGGTAAGTTTAATCTGACATTAAAAAATTATAATAATTGAGAATGACATTTAAATCTAAATAGAAACCTTTAACTTAATATAACTAATATAATATGCTAATCTAGAGAAACAAGGAAATGATTCTATTTAGCGGAGATAAAGGGATAGTCCAGCCTAAAAAAATACCAATCATGTAAAATCATGTGAATTTACTTGCATTCAAAAATCAACAACAAAACTATAAAATACTTAAGTGATTAGTTGACTTAAGTTAAAGCGAGTAAACCCTTTGCTTTTATTGCAATTAGTTGACTTTAGCTTGAAAAATGTGAGTAAACCCTCACTTTAAGTAAAGTCAACTAATTGTTAGAAAAGCAAAAGGTTTACTCGTTTTAAGTCAACTGATCGCTTTTAAAGCAACAGGTTTACTCACTTAAGTAAAGCCAACTAATCATTTTAAAAGCAATGGGTTTACTCATTTTAAGTCAACTGAATGCTTTTAAAAGCAGCAGGTTTACTCACTTAAAGTCAACTAATCACTTTAAAAGCAATGGGTTTACTCACTTAAGTAAAGTTAACTAATCACTTTAAAAGCAATGGGTTTACTCACTTAAGTAAAGTTAACTAATCACTTTAAAAGCAATGGGTTTACTCACTTAAGTAAAGTTAACTAATCACTTTAAAAGCAATGGGTTTACTCACTTAAGTAAAGTTAACTAATCACTTTAAAAGCAATGGGTTTACTCACTTAAGTAAAGTTAACTAATCACTTTAAAAGCAATGGGTTTACTCACTTAAGTAAAGTCAACTAATCACTTTAAAAGCAATGGGTTTACTCACTTAAGTAAAGTTAACTAATCACTTTAAAAGCAATGGGTTTACTCACTTAAGTAAAGTTAACTAATCACTTTAAAAGCAATGGGTTTACTCACTTAAGTAAAGTTAACTAATCACTTTAAAAGCAATGGGTTTACTCACTTAAGTAAAGTCAACTAATCACTTTAAAAGCAATGGGTTTACTCACTTAAGTAAAGTCAACTAAACACTTTAAAAGCAATGGGTTTACTCACTTAAGTAAAGTTAACTAAACACTTTAAAAGCAATGGGTTTACTCACTTAAGTAAAGTTAACTAAACACTTTAAAAGCAATGGGTTTACTCACTTAAGTAAAGTCAACTAAACACTTTAAAAGCAGAGGATTTTTAAAGTCAACTAATCGCTTTACTTAAGTGAGTAAACCCATTGCTTTTAAAGTTATTAGATGACTTTGCTTAAATGAGTACTCACTTAAGATAAGTGATTAGTTGACTTTAAAATCAATGGGCTTACTCACTTTACTCACTAATTAAAGTGATTAGTTGACTTGTGAGTAAATCCATTGCTTTTAAAGAGATTAGTTGACTTAAGTGAGTAAGCCCATTGACTTTAAAGTCAACTAATCACTTAACTTAAGTGAGTACACATTTAAGCAAAGTCATCTAATAACTTTAAAAGCAATGGGTTTACTCACTTAAGTAAAGCGATTAGTTGACTTAAAAAATCCTCTGCTTTTAAAGTGTTTAGTTGACTTTACTTAAGTGAGTAAACCCATTGCTCTTAATCAACTTAAATGATTAAGTTAAGTGATTAGTTGACTTTAAAAATCAATGCGTTTACTCACTTAAGTAAAGCGATTAGTTGACTTTAAGTAAGTAAACCCATTGATTTAAAATGATTAGTTAACTTTACTTAAGCGAGTAAACCCATTGCTTTTAAAATGATTAGTTGGCTTTACTTAAGTGAGTAAACCCATTGCTCTTAATCAACTTAAATGATTAAGTTAAGTGATTAGTTGACTTTAAAAATCAATCGGTTTACTCACTTAAGTAAAGCGATTAGTTGACTTTAAGTAAGTAAACCCATTGCTTTTAAAGTGATTAGTTGACTTTACTTTTAAAGCAATGGGTTTACTCACTTAAGTCAACTAATCACTTTAAAAGACGAGTAAACTCGTTGCTTTAAAAGTAAAATCAACTAATAGCTTTAAAATCAATGGGTTTACTCACTTAAGTAAAGCGATTAGTTGACTTTAAGTAAGTAAACCCATTGCTTTTAAAGTGATTAGTTAACTTTGCTTAAGTGAGTAAACCCATTGCTTTTAAAATGATTAGTTGGCTTTACTTAAGCGAGTAAACCCATTGCTCTTAATCAACTTAAATGATTAAGTTAAGTGATTAGTTGACTTTAAAAATCAATGGGTTTACTCACTTAAGTAAAGCGATTAGTTGACTTTAAGTAAGTAAACCCATTGCTTTTAAAGTGATTAGTTAACTTCGCTTAAGTGAGTAAACCCATTGCTTTTAAAGTGATTAGTTGACTTTACTTTTAAAGCAATGGGTTAACTCACTTAAGTCAACTAATCACTTTAAAAGACGAGTAAACTCGTTGCTTTAAAAGTAAAATCAACTAATAGCTTTAAAAGCAACGGGTTTACTCACTTAAGCAAAGTTAACTAATCACTTTAAAAGCAATGAGCTTACTTTTAATGTAAAGTCAACTAATCTATTTTTAAAGCAATGGGTTTACTCACTAAGTTAAGTCAACTAATTGCTTAAAAAGAAGGGATTTAACTCACTTAAGTAAAGTCAACCAATAACTTTAAAAGCAAGGAAAAGAAGAAAGAAACTCTTGAGTGCGAGTAAATAGGACTGTTTTCTTTTTTGGTTGAACTGTCTCCAAGTCAAATACAGAATTAAATGTTTGTTCATCTATTCCTGTCAGAGCTACAATTCTGGAACAAATTTGACCTGGAAGCCGCTTTTGTGTTTGATGCCTTGGATTGTAGATTTTCTGCTTTATTTTTAAAAACCGCAATCAATCATGGCATTATTTGCTCTTAGATCATTGGTTCACTGTGTTTTAATCAGCATCATAAATACAAATACATGAAAATCATCATCTTACGAACACACGATTGACTCCAGATGTCATTACCGTAGTCATTTAGCCTAGAATTATAATTTCTAATGTCTTGAGGACCTACAATATTGCTAAAAATAAAATCACTTTCACATTCACTCCGGATAACTGGAAAACTTGCAGCTTTTCATGTGTGTATTAACACTCAACAATGTGCCCTTGCTTTGTAGTCAGTTTCATTGATTATAAAAGTCTCTCAGTGTGTGTCCTGCTTAATCATAAAGCCTGGTATTACAAAGAGATAGATGATGCACAGTCCCTTTTCCAAAGCAGGCACCTGAAAAATAACTACGCTTTATGCTTGTGCGCGCGTGTGTGTGTGTGTGTGTGTGTGTGTGTGTGTGTGTGTGTGTGTGTGTGTGTGTGTGTGTGTGTGTGTGTGTGTGTGTGTGTGTGTGAGATATTTTTTATGGATGGATTGTGGTTCAGTGTCAGTCTATTTTTTTTTTCAGTTAGAGAGAATTATTCCACCACGTGGATGTGGATGATTTAGTGCAACCTTGGACTTTTGGGTCACATTTGTATCCCATTGGACAGCAGTGCTTCATGTCTTTACAGCACACGGCCTATAGAGAGAAAGAGAAACAAGTTAAAAGTCTGCATATGTTAGAGAGGTCATCTATCTAAATTCACTTTAAGAATTAATGTAAAACCCCATAAACACTATTTAAGCATAATAATAAAAAAAAACTGAATAAATAAATAATAATAATAATAATAAAATAAAAACTTTAAAAATGTAAAAATTAAATTTGAAACTATTAAATTTTTTAAACAAATAGACAAATTAATTTCAATAACAAAAAAAATCTAATACACAAAGTTAATTTGTAAACAAAAATGGAAAATAAAATAAAATTCTAAAGAAATAAGAGGATTTATTAATGAAGTATATTAAAATTATATATAAAAGTAAACAAATAAAATGTTAATTTCAGCAAAATAAAGGAATAAAACTAAATAGTAAACAAGTCATCTCATAATTTCAGTAAACACTTTTTATGTAATAATTTAGGTTCAAAACATTTATTAGTAATAAAAAAAAATACACTTAAAAACTGTAATTAAGGGCAACACAGTGGCTCAGTGGTTAGCACTGTCACATCACAGCAAGAAGGCCGCTGGTTCGAGTCCCAGCCAGGGGTGCGTTTCCCAAAACCAACATTAGCCAACTAAGGTCGCAAGTTTCGTCGTTACAAACATAGTTCGTTGATTTGCCGTTTCCCAAATCCATCGCTCCAACGAACATTCGCAAACTGAGTCGCAAACTTGAGCACTTGAAACGACACCTCTGGAGCTGTAGTAAAAAGCATAGTTCCTGGCTGTATTCTATTCCCACTTATCCCCCCTATGCCCTATTCATTTAGAACATTCTAACATTCAAAGTTGGAATTATTAAAAATAAAAAAAGCATTAAGGTAATCTCTCTTAGGTGTAATTTGCTTTCAAAGTATTTTTACAGTTCAGTTTTAGCGATCTTCATGTTTACAATTGTGCTCCCTTCGCAGTGCACTTTGAAAACATTGATATCATTTTGAACACAGCCTCATGGCGAAAGCTATAGGTATATTTAAAAGCGGAAATTATGTTACAGTACGTCTCCAAAGCTTGTGAAAATAAAAAGCATAGCATACGTTAATTATTTTATTTTATAGTGGGTTATTTATTAAGTTTCTCTGCTGTATATGACATGGGTCTGTTGGTTAGAACTTTCTGCTGTGGTTTGCATGTGTCAAATTGTAATTTTAAAAAATAAATAAATAAACAATATCCTAAATAATAATAATGATAATATTAATAATAATAATAATAATCATCATCATCATTAATATTATTATTAAAGTAAATATATTTATAATAAATCGCCTCATTATTTATTTATTTTATTTATTTATATGATTTATATATGATATTAGAATAGTGTTAGCTTTTGTAAGTGATTTTATGTTTTAGAATAGAATATGTAATGTTCAACTTCTCAAATTAGTAAAGCAAACACTGGCCCTATATGTCAAAGCGAGTGCATGTTTTTACCAAAACTAATATTGGATTTTATTTTAAATGCGTGTTTGTGTAAAACAATATAATTTGCACAAAGAAATGATGGGGTTGTTCTCTAAAGAAGTTACTCCACCCTGTTTAGAGCATAATTATGGGCGTTTTACGTTATAACTAACGTGGTTCAAGCGATATGGATCTGCGACAGAGAAACTACAGGTTTGGGAAACACTCGTCGCTACATCGTTCTTTTGCCAAACGATGCATCGCACTATGATAGTTCAGCCGCGAGTTACGTTGTTGTTTGGGAAACGCACCCCAGGTCAGTTGGCATTTCTGTGTGGGGTTTGCATGTTCTCCCTGTGTTGGTTTGAGTTTCCTTCGGGTGCTCTGGTTTCCCTCACAGTCCAAAGACATGCGCTATCGGTGAATTGAATAAACTAAATTGGCCGTAGTGTATGTGTGAATGAGTGTGTATGAGTGTTTCCCAGTACTGGGTTGCAGCTGGAAGGGCATCTGCTGTGTAAAACGTATACTGGATAAGGTTCATTCCCTGTGGCGACCCCTGATGAATAAAGGGACTAAGCCGAAGGAAAATTCATGAATGAACTGTAATTAAGAACCACGAATTAAACAAATATAATTTTCCGATATTATAGAATAAATAAATAATCACAAGATTTCATTATAAGCCAAACATTTACACATCTGTTAATTAAAAAACCTTAGCTTAGCTAAAAAAAGTATTGTTTTGAATCGGAAAACAGACATTAATGGGTCAGTTAGAATATGGTTCCCAGAAGTTTTGTAACTGTGTTCAATAGAGGAAAAAATATTTTGTCACATATTTTGATAGGAAGTGTTGAATTATTTAATAAAATTTAAGAAACATTTTTAAGGTATACAAAACAGTACCACATGATTTAATAACCTTTTTTTATTGGTTTATACCGTAGCTATTTAGATTTTTATTGATTGATTAATTAATTTTTTCACTAATTAATTTTTTTCATTCATTTATTCATTCATTCATTCATTTATCTATTAATTTATTCATCCATTCATTTATTTATCCATTCATTTATCGATCATTTCATTTATTCAGTCATTTATCCATTCATTTATCCATTATTTATCCATTCATCCATTCATTTATTTATCCATTCATTTACTTATCCATTCATTTACTTATCCATTCATTTATTTATCCATTCATTCATTTATCTATTCATTTATTTATCCATTCATTCATCCATTCATTTATTCATCCATTCATTTATCCATTAGTTTATTCATCCATTCATTTATCCATGCGTTTACCCATTCATTTATTCATCTATTCATTTATTCATTTATCCATTCATTTATTCATTTATCCATTCATTTATCCATTCATTTATTTATTCATTCATTTATTTATTCTTTTATTTATCCATTCATTTATTTATTCATCCGTTCATTCATTTATCCATTCATTTATTCATCCATTCATTTATTCATATTTATCCATTCATTTATTCGTTTATTTATCCTTTCATTTATTCATTTATTTATTCATTCATTTATCCATTCATTCATTTATCCATTAATTTATTTAACCATTCACTTATTTATCCATTCACTTATTTATCCATTCATTAATTTATCCATTCATTTATTTATTCATTCATTTATTTATTCTTTTATTTATCCATTCATTTATTTATTCATCCATCCATTCATTTATTCATCCATTCATTTATTCATATTTATCCATTCATTTATTCGTTTATTTATCCTTTCATTTATTCATTTATTTATTCATTCATTTATCCATTCATTCATTCATCCATTAATTTATTTATTTATCCATTCATTTATTTATCCATTCATTCATTCATTTATTGATCCATTCATTTAATTATCCATTGATTCATTCATTCATTCATCCATTCATTCATTTATTTATTCATTTATTCATCCATTCATTTATTTATCTATTCATCTATTCATTTATCCATTTATTCATTCATTCATCCATTCATTTATCCATTCATTTATTCATTTATTTATCCATTCATTTATTCATTCATTCATTTATTCATTCATTTATTTATCATTAATTTATTCATTTATTCATTCATTCATTTGCTTGTGTTTTATTTTATGATGTTTTTCTGCATTGTTAACTTTTGAAAAAGCTCAATAAAAATATATAATAAATTATTAGATTACCAATGTATAAGTTAATATAAGAATGTAAAATAAATAAATAAAAAGAAAATAAATGAAAGCTGTACCTGTGTATAAGGACAGCAGGCCCACGTGGAGTCTGCTAATCTGCAGCAGCTCTGTGTGTGTGCGCAGCGAGTGGAGGTGTCGCACTGAATCTCCGGTGTCTGAACTGCAGTCAGAGAAACACTGTGAACAGCAGATGACTTCACACACGTCCCGAACTCCAGATTACAACGGTAGCCCTGCGGACAGCAGTGCTCATGATCCTCACAGCACACGGCCTGCACAAAACACATTCAATTACTGTACTTTATTTGGAACGACTAATACTAATTAAAGCAACACAGCATCCAAATGACCACAAAGAGACCAATATGTTTCACTGTACAAACAATGTGCAGATAAATACAATTGATGAATATCTGTTACAGGACATTATTAAAACACTCAAGTCACTTAGCATGTTTCTTACACATCTGCAAACGTATTATGGTAGGTTTAGAGGAGTCAAAGACTTGTATACGGCACATTTAAATCTTATAACTGATCATAAATCATATAAAGCACGATTAAAAAAAAAACCCCAAATTTACCTTGACTAGAGGGCAGCATCCCCACTGTCCTGTGGGTAAAATACAGCAGGTGGAGCCAGACGCGCAGCTTGTGCTGGAGTCACACTTCACATCTTCATGTCCGAGCAGCTCGTCTAAACTCTTCCAGACTCTGGCTGGTTTTTTCGTGAACCAGGGGATCTGATGAACGCCTTTGATGCAGGAGGTTTTCTCCTCATTACAGGTGTAGCCACTGGGACAGCAGTGATCTCCATCCCTACAGCACACCGCCTTAGAAAAAGAGGAAAATACATTATTTATTTTAATACAATTATTTTTTTATAAAGACATACAAAAAGAATGACTAAAGTAAAAGGAACAAAAATCTAACTATAAAACAAATTAAAATTGAATATAATACTATATATATATATATATAGGTGGTTCGCTGGTTCGAGCCTCGGCTGGGTCAGTTGGCATCTCTGTGTGGAGTTTGCATGTTTTTCCTGCATTCGTGTGGGTTTCCTCTGGGTGCTCCGGTTTCCCCCACAGTTCAAAGACATGTGGTATAGGTGAATTGGGTAAGCTAAAATTGTCTGTAGTGTATGTGTGTGAATGGGTGTGTATGGATGTTTCCCAGTGATGGGTTGCGAATGGAAGGGCATCTGCTGCGTAAAACATATGCTGGATAAGTTGGCGGTTCATTCCACTGTGACGACCCCTGATTAATAAAGGGACTAAGCTGAAAAGAAAATGAATGAATGAATGAATATATATATATATTCATATATAATTTTGTATCAAGTTGTAAGCAAAATATACAACTTGTAAGTTATAGTTCGAATTAATAGTTTAAACTGGTTTTTATTTTTATATTTTTCTAACAAATTTTACATTTAAGTTTGGAATTTTTTATTAGTTTTTCTATTAGCTTAGTCTTATTTTTAAAATCAAGTAATTTTATTCAATATATTTATGACAAAAATAAAACTAAGTGACAAAGTGATAAAATCAATTACAAACTAATTAAATCAATAAAAAAACGATTTAATAATAATAATAATAATAATAAAAAACAACAATAAAATTTAAAGTAACACTATTTTAATGGTCCATTTGAGTATTAGTAGACTGTCTGCTTAATATCTGCAAAATATACACTGCTGTAAAGTTGATTTACAGCAGTCATTCATGATTTACTCACAGTCATTTAAGGCTCATGTGACGTTTACATTAAGGTAAATACTTTTACTTATAGAGAAATATATCCAAGAACATGTTTTATAGTCAGATATAGACATATTCTGTTCCTTTCCCAATTCCAAAGTAAAGTGTATTGTTTGATATGGATTGTACAATTGTACTTTTTGTCAAGCCACAGGTTTTTACCAAAATAGTGAAACCCTTTTTAAGTTTTTTTTGGTGAAAGCTTGTATTTTACAGTACTATAAAAATACTCAAACGTCTGTCAATGTTTTCAAACAATTATATTTGATTTACTAAACTCACACAAGAGCCAATTTTACATGTCACATCCATAATGGAAAGCGGTCACATCCATAATCAAGCTTTGCCTTCATAAACGCAAAAAATCTTCTATTTCCAATCTTCTATTGTCCAATGTTGGTGAGCCTGTGTGAATTGTAGCCTCAGTTTCCTGTGCTTAACGTAGTTTGTGCATTCAGAGATGCTCTTCTGCAGACCTCAGTTGTAACGAGTGGTTATTTGAGTTACTGTTGCCTTTCTATCAGCTGGAACCAGTCCGGCCATTCTCCTCTGACCTCTGGCATCAACAAGGCATTTGCGCCCACAGAACTGCCGCTCACTGGATATTTTCTCTTTCTCTGACCATTCTCTGTAAACCCTAGAGATGGTTGTGCGTGAAAATCCGAGTAGATCAGTAGTTTCTGAAATACTCAGACCAGCTCGTCTGGCACCAACAACCATGCCACGTTCAAAGTCAGTTAAATCACCTTTCTTCCCCATTCTGATGCCCTGTTTGAACTGCAGCAGATCGTCTTGACCATGTCTACATGCATTGACTTGCTGCCATATGATCGGCTGATTACAAATTTGCGTGGACAGGTGTACCTAATAAAGTGGCCGGTCAGTGTAGTTTCTCCGTGACTTTATGTTTTACGTTTTTATTGCAAATGTCACATCCACAATGCTGGAATTGCTCATACTTTTATTTTTGACATTTCTATAACTCATCCTCTTGTCTTACCTTTGGCAGTGGACAGCAGCCCCACTTGCCGATGCGGTTGATGAAGCAGCAGGTGTCATCTCTGGGGCAGCTGGTCTGAGCGTCACACATGTGTCTGTCCTCGACTCGCTGGGTTTCTCTCAGCGCAGGCTCCTTCCTGAACCACGGCATGTTAGGAAGTCCAGAACGCACACAGCTACTCTGAGACAAATCACATGTGTATCCCTGTGGACAGCAGTGCTCCTGATCCGCACAGCACACGGCCTGAAACACAGCACATCATCATCATATATTACATATACAATTCATTAAAGAAATAACTCAACAAAGAATAGAGTGGAGAAACTATGACGTCACCTTGTAGGCTAATCGGCTGCTAGCATAAAACTGCTTCCCTCAATAAAAATCTCCATAGGATTTTCCCATAGGGTTTTCGAAAATTGCAAATAATAAGCTCGGTGTTCAAACACAGTTCCGGATCGGAGCATCCCTAGGGCAAGTGTGTGTGTACATACATGTGTGTGCTATAAACTTTGTTTACCTGTGGAATTGGACAGCAGGCCCAGGAGCCGGAGGTCAGTTTACAGCAGGTGGTCCCGGTTGGACACAGAGAAGTTTCGTCACAGTTTTGGTTCTGTGATGGCACAGACACTGTGGGGATCTTCTTCACCAATGGCACAGAAAAACGCAGACCCGAATCACTGACACTTTCACAGGTTTCAGCAGCCAGATTACACACTGAGCCATGGGGACAACAGTGGACATGGTCCTCACAACACACTGCCTAGAGATTCAAAGAGATATTTTTATTCATTAAATATTATAAACATTATAGAACATTCATACAGTGCTCAGCATATACAAGTACACCTCTCACAAATCTCTCTTTTAAATTCATATTTTTAATAGGAAGCTATACAATATTATTTTTGTGCATATACATTAGATTAGTCAGTATTGAAGCCAAATCTGGAGCTGATCTAACAAAATAACTTACAATAATGGTCCAAAAACTAGTACAGCCACATGTCTATGTTATAGAAAAATATTAAATACAAAAAAAAATAATAATATTAATAAATAAATAAAAAATAAAAAAGTGGAAAAATCAAGAGAAAAAAAAAGAAGTAAAAATTTAGTTGAAATTTTGTAGGTTGTAATTCATTGAATTTAATTGTATTTTCTTTCTATTTCTAAAAAAGTTTGGTGACTAAAATATTATTTTAATAAATATATCGGTTTAATAAATCTGTTTTGTTTAAATGCACCAAAATACATTGCCTATATTCACTAAGAAATGGATAAAAATATTCATTTTTAAAATGGGGTGTACTCGATTATGCTGAGCACTGTACTTTAAAAATACACACTGCAAGATTAAACTAATTTAATACCTAATCTTTCATTTTACATTAAAAAAAAAGTATATACTTAAATAAATAAGTAAAATATAATGCAAACCATAAATAAAAGATCCAGTAAATTAATAAATACACAATAAATTATTATTTAATGATTTAAATCTTTAGTAATCTAATATTTTATGTAACAAAATCACTTACATAAAGTAAAAGCAGCATAAAAATGAATAAGTACTGAATAAATATCAAATAATTAAAATATCTATTAACAATTTAATTAATAAAAAGAATCACATTTAATAAACTGAATTTAATAACTAATATGAATAATAAAACAGTAAGTGATCTATAACACAAATAAATATTATATATTTTTTTATTAAAAATAAATAGAAATCCAACAATAAATACATAAAATAATCAGGAATATAAAATAAAATGTAAAACATTACATAAATAAATATAAAACCATATTACATTTATCAATACCATTCTTTCCACCTTAGTCCTCAGATTTTAAAATGAAACTTCAAATGACAAGTACCAGATAAGGTCAGCACTCAATTTAAATTGAGTTTATTTATTTTAAATGAATTTATTTATTTGATATATAACAGTTTTTTAATTAATTACTTAATTAAAAATGTCCTCTTCTCTGTTTCTGATGCATAAAACTTTAAATCAAGACTTAAGCCGCGGTCACACTGCACTTTTCTCTCCATAGACTTCCATTCAGCTTCCGGAAATGCAAGTTCGTGCGACAAGTTTCGCAGTTCGATGAGTTGGAAAGTTTTATATATACAGTATACATATATACATACTGTGGCATTAAACCTAGTAAGAAATAAATGAATATATAAGCAGCAAGAGTTAAAGAATCATTACACTTGATGGGAGGTTTGTGGCCGAAATGTGTTTTTTCTTTTCTCCTGTGATTCATTTAATACAATATTGACTGCGGACCTTCTTTGGTACTTATCATTTGAAGAATTCTGGGTCACAGCACCAATCTGATCTGGAAGATGGCGGTGATTTACATTTGATCAAAAGAAAATGGGTTTACTTCAGGCAGTGGGCAGCAGCCCCAGTCTCCAGATGAGAGTTTGCAGCAGGTGGATTCTCCAGGACAAGACGAGCTTTCATCACATCTCTTATTAGAAGGAGGAGCGATGGGTTTGGTGGACACCTTCTCCATCCAGGGCACAGACACCGAGAGCTCTGCGGGGTCATCACAGGAGCTGGCAGCAACATTACACACCGTTCCTTCTGGACAACAGTGAATGTGATCCTCACAACACACTGCCTGCAGATGAACACACACAGACTGCGATAATAACGGCTCATTTTGAGGAGCTTTCGTATTCAGCTTAATTTTTATAAAGGAGTTTAATTTATTTGTTTAATTTATTTAATTTATTGCATGTGTACTGCGTCTAAGACAAATGTGCTGTTTGAGTCAAAGATAAATTTCCTGAAAAAGACAATACAAGTACAACTCATCTCAGCTCAAAAGGAATCATTTAAATCTAGTTGGTTTTTGTTTAAGAAAAACAAAAGTCAGACAGGCTTATCAGCAGGCCGACAATGTAAGCTGAGAAAATATCATATACTATTCCTTCCTTCCATGCTAATGAAGGACTACTGGGACATTCCAAGCACAGGAGGAGTCCTCCTGATGTGACGGAGATCCTCACAGATCCAATACACATCTCTGCCATTTGTCTTACAGTAACCATGTGCTTTTCACCATACACAATTCATCTGCTCGTTGTATTCTTTCATATAACTTTATCATGTTTGGTGTCATTTGACAGTTTAGGACTTCAGCGTTGTTGTGATGATCCCAATAGAGATATTGATGTATTTCAATATATAATCCATTTACTATTGTTGCGTCATGGCCTGAAAAGAATACTGTATGTTAGTGAACATCTCCCCCTACATTATCTCCTCAACTTTGCTTTCATGTTCAACTGTTTTCGATTATTGGTTCAGAATAGCAGCGAAAGCTTTAATCGTTACAACATACAGCGGAGCATTTTGTGTAAGACACTGTAGGGTTTTATTGTGAGGAAACAACTGGCAAGATGTACATAATTCCACTTCTTAAAGGGTCATTAAACCCCCTTTTTTCAGTTCAAGTCTACCTTAAAATATATATATATTTTTTTAAATGCTCAGAGAAGGGTATGGAGCTCTGCGAGCAGAGGGAGGAGTGGGTATGGCCGGCAGAGAAAGGGAAAAAGAGGGCAGCGAACAACAGTCGTCAGTCGGCTCACAAAATGAGACACAACCCGTGAGGAGACCCATGATTTTATAGTTTACAAAGTTAAAATGCAAAGAAATAAACCATAAGTAATTTAATATCCTGCTACATGTTATTCGAAATTTTATATAAACAGAACCACAATTTGTTATATCATTATAAAGATAATCGTGTTTATATAAACTCTATAAATGACTTCTCTTCTCCTGAATCTGAAGGCAGACACAGTGGACAGCAGTGTAGCAGGTCTGTTGCCCTGTCTATTCCAACTATAAGCCCTGCCGGTTATCCGGATGATTTTAAACATGGGCGAACACAGCAGCACGGATATAGGCGATGTGTCTGAATGGTAATAAACTCAACTGATAAACCAACAGCTTTGCTGTATCGGGCCTGACAGCATCGCGGGGAAAAACATGCAACAAACCTTGTGAATCATGGAAACAAACGCATACAACCCATGCCGTGCACAGATCCGTCTCATCCAGTCATTGGGTCTCTCAGCTTGGCAGGTCTGCCTTGCCTTCGGAAAGCACATGCTCTCATGAATAATTAAGAAGCAGGGTCTTCTCATAGGATAAGAAATCTCAGCTATGAATAATAATGAGAAATCGACGCGTCATCACTCCACTAGCAGATTCACGCTACTTCACCAATTTTGATCCTGCCCCAAAAATTAGTTTAAACCCGGAAGATGAAATTAGCTGACAAAAGTTCAAAATGATCCAGTTTTCCCCACAATTAAAGCTAACAGGTGCTAATGTTGTCTTAACTAATGCTCAACACACACAAATCTGTTAAAATCGAAAAAAAAAAAAAAAAGAAAGAAAAAAAAAGTACTCCAGGGTGTCCTAAACCTTTAAATGCTCACTTGCAACAAATGAAACAGTTGGACACAAAACATGATTGACCAATTAGAGTCAAATATTTCAGAGAGCAGATAAAAATAAAAAATATAAAAATAAAAGTTTTATTATTCAATAAATACTATATTTACTATTTACTATACCGCCAGGTATAAAAGATACAAGGCCACAATTGATGTTTGAAATTAATACCTTTGGTAAAGGACAGCAAGCCCAGGAGCCTTCTGGTGTTTTACAGCAGGTGGTGCCGCTAGAACACGCCACGGTTTCATTACAGGGAACTACTTCTTCTGCAAACACACAGAGAGAAAGAGAAAAATATTAGCTGAGTTTCCATCCACCGCTGTTATTACATTTTCTAACTTTGCACAAAAAAAATCTGATACAAACCTGTACATGTGAATACATTTTTTTTTTACAACAGTTTTTAACATATACTGAGAATAAAAAAAGAATAAACAGGGGAAAATGGGGGAAACAATAGAAAAAAAGAAAAAGGAAAACAGAAACAAATAAAAAGTGTCACATTGCAAATGCAAACTCCACACAGAAATGCCAACTGACACAGCAGGGACTTGAACCAGCAACCTTCTTGCTGTGAACCACTGAGCCAACATGCCACACCTCAAATAAATAAACTAAATTAAAATATATACTTCTTTTATACAAAAAAAGAAATAATTAATAAAAAGTCAAATATAAATGTAAGGCGACACGGTGGCTCAGTAGTTAGCAGAGTCGCCTTACAGCAAGAATGTTGCTGGTTTGAGCTCAGGCAGGGTCAGTTGGCATTTCAGTGTGTAGTTTGCATCTTGGCATGAGTTTCCTCCGGGTGCCTTGATCTCCCCCACAGTCCAAACACATGCGCTATAGGGGAATTGAAGAAACTAAATTGGCCGTAGTGTGTGTGTATGGGTGTTTCCCAGTGTTGGTAAAGGGCACCCGCTGCGTAAAACATATGCTGGATAAGTTGCCGGTTCATTCCACTGTAGTGACCCCTGATTAATAAAGGGACTAAGCCGAAAAGAAAATGAAAATATAAATGTAATAAATTAATATGTTTTTACAATAATAATATAATAAATGATATATATAACGCATAAATAAATATTTCTGTATTTTACAGATTTTCAAATCAACATCTCGGGCATGCTGTAAGCCAGATTATCACAATAAAACGTTTATTTTTGGTAATAAACAGCCTTATTTAATGCGGTTATAAACCCCACTGCAATTACAACAATTTGAATATTCTTAATAGGGATTCAAAAATTAAATATTAACTTATTCACTGTACAAGTGCCCATGGTAATGTCATGCAAAGTAGATCCTTTAAAGCATCTCTGTATATACATTCAAAATCACTCACTTTCAAATGGTGCAACATATTTCATATTGCTACATTCATTCATTCATTTTCTTTTCGGCTTAGTCCCTTTATTAATCAGGGGTCGCCACAGCGGAATGAACTGCCAACTTATTCAGCATATGTTTTACGCAGCGGATGCCCTTCCAGCATCATAGAGAATCATATTGCTACAAGTGAACAATATTTTTTCACTAAAATCCCTTTAATTGCAGATAAATAAAACACACTGACTGTACCTTTAGGTTTCAGGAGAGTGACAGCTGGGATCTTAGTGGCCATTTCTGTGACTCCATTGGCTGACAAACACGTTCTATGAATGAGGTCACAGGTCGTGCCCTCTGGACAGCAGTGCTTTTGATCAGAACAACACACAGCCTGCAGGAAAAACACATTTGCGGCTGTCAATTGAAGCGGGGAAAATAAGTATTGAGCACGTCATGTTTTTTCCTGGGAAAAATATTTCTGAAGGAGCGGTTAACAAGGAATTAAACCAGATTTTGGTAAAAACACAAACAACACAAACATAAAAATAAAACACAAAAATCTGAAAAATGAGTTGTGTGTAATGACAATCAAATAACACAAGGAGAAAGTGCTGAACTACTGAAATGTATTAAACACTTTAGATAAAAGGCCTTTTTGCTAATGGCAGCTTAAAGATGCCTCTCATATGGAGAATTAAGTCACACGCATTGCTCAGGTGTGAGTTTTTCACAGACTTCAACAGAGTGTAAAAATCTTGATGGTTCTGTGCTTATTGTCTTTTTCTATTAGATTCAAGTGAGGTGATTGGGTGAACCACTCGAGCAGCTTTATTTTCTTTCTCTGAAAGCATTTGAGAGTTTCCTTGGCTGTGTTTTAGATCATTGTCTTGCTGAAATGTCCACCCTGGTTTCATCTTCATCCTCCTGCTAATGTAGATGTTGGACTGAAGCAGCTGATATTCATTTACACTGAGGAAGGCCAGAGGGTTGCTGAAGAATTACTGAGAGATTTCAGCTGCTGTCTGAGCTTTTACTGCCTTTCCACACCTCCCTTTCTTCATGTGTTCAATAATTTTTCCCTGCATTTCATTTTATTACCCATAACTTAAGTTTTCTTTGCATATATGTACTTATTTGGTCGTTACCAACATCTGTTGAAAATTTCAACTTAACAGCACTTTTATAAATATGTTTCCTGAGAAAAATGGTGACGTGTTCAACACTTATTTTCCCCGCTGTACATAGAAATTTCATAAAATACAACACTACTATGTAATTATATAAACACGTAGACACATCATGTAGACAATCATGTAGACACACGTGATGCACCTTTGGCATCGGGCAGCATCCATAACTACCGGTCTCTAGTAAACAGCATGTTGTATCTTCTGGACACTTGGAAATCTTATCTGGACAGATCACTGCCAATGCAAACACACACATGCACACACACACACATACTGAGGTGTCAGTTTCAACTAAGACACTTCATGAATAACGAAGAGAAATAAATAATATATAAATAGTGTATATACAAAATAAAGTCTTACCTTCTTTAATATTGCTGACCTCTGCAGGCAGATTGACTGCAATGATATTAGTACAAGAATAAAAACGCTAATCAACAGCATGATTGAAAAGGACAAGCTAAAATATCATAAAAATTCATGAAAAAAAAGAAAATTCCTTCAGGTCATTTAAATGGACTTTAATACCTTTATACGCCCCATTGAGCAAAACACTCTGTGCATGTGCAGAATGTTTAGTAAATTAATAAATGACTTAAACGAGCTCTTTGTCCTCAATATGAACCTGTTATTGTTACAGCATGGATGAATTTATGAGATAAGTATAATAGAAGCTTCAGCTTGTAGTAATGTTTTCAGATGTGAAAAAAATCCCAATTATCATTTGAATGTTATTATTTTTTTTATTATTTTGCCAAATCATCACCTTGGAATTATAAGGTTCTATCTGCTTTCTGAATGATTTTGAGATATTGAGCTTAAAAGTTTTTGCATTCCATAAAGCAAACAGTATGTGTGTACTATTTGTTTTTTAAATAAAGTCTTAAAATGTAAACAACTTATAAAAAAACCATCCCATAAATGTAAATATGTTGTCATTTAATATTGACATATTCTTAACTCAATTTTCACAAAAAAGGTCAGATAGAACCTTATAATTCTAAGATGAGGAAATGTCAAACATGATTAGTGGTGAATGTCCAAAACTAGTATGTTTTTATTATTGTGCAAATTAGCCTTAACGTAATCAAAAGTAACAATACTGGCATCCAAAATGGCACACTATGCACTTACACACTCATCAGTATAGTATATGTATGTAGTGTCGTCCCAAATGGAAAACTAACGTTTTTTAACAAAGCAGAAATTCAAACCGTTTCCCTGATGAAGTTTGCCAGATTAGTGAAATAAATGACCAAACTACCAAATAAAACCTGCCATGAGTATAACCACATTTATCATCGGGAGGCGGTATAATCACTCACGTAGGAGAAAGCTCCACGAGCAAAGCTACGACCATTGAGTGCGTCAAGTGTCCAACATTACACACTTATTTTTATCAGTTGAATAAGTGCAGCATCCAGGTATTTAAAGTGCACTTATTCTTTTTAGGATAAAACTAATATTTCAGTGTGAACGCACTATATACAGTTGTAGTCAGAATTATTAGCCCCCCTGAATTATTAGCCCCCTGTTTATTTCTGTTTAACAGAGAGAAGATTTTCTCAGCACATTTTTAAACATAATAGTTTTAATAACTCATTTCTAATAACTGATTTTTTTTTATCTTTGCAATGATGACAGTAAATAATATTTTACTAGATATTTTTCAAGATACTTCTAAACAGCTTAAAGTGACATTTAAAGGCTTAACTAGGTTAATTAGGTTAGGCAGGTTAGGGTAATTAGGCAAGTTATTGTGTAATAATGGTTTGTTCTGTAGACAATCGAAAAAAATATAACTTAAAGGGGCTAATAATAATGACCTTAAAATTGTTTTTAAAAAATTAAAAACTGCTTTTATTCCAGCCGAAATAAAACATATAAGACTTTCTCCAGAAGAAAAAATATTATCAGACATACTGTGAAAATTTCCCTGCTCTGTTAAACATCGTTTGGGAGATATATATATATATATATATATATATATATATATATATATATATATATATTCATTCATTCATTCATTCATTTTCTTGTCGGCTTTGTCCCTTGCGGGGTCGCCACAGCGGAATGAACCACCAACTTATCCAGCATGATTTTACGCAGCGGATGCCCTTCCAGCCGCAACCCATCTCTGGGAACTTCCACACACACACATTCACACTCATACACTATGGACAATTTAGCTTACCCAATTCACCTGTACCGCATGTCTTTGGACTGTGGGGGAAACCGGAGCACCCGGAGGAAACCCACGCGAACGCAGGGAGAACATGCAAACTCCACACAGAAACGCCAACTGACCCAGCCCAGCCGAGGTTCGAACCTGCGACCCAGCGACGTTCTTGCTGTGAGGCAACAGCACTACCTACTGCGCCACTGCGTTGCCCTTTATATATATATATATATATAAATATATATATATATATATATATATATATATATATATATATATATATATATATATATATATATATATATATATATATATATATATATATATATATATATATATATACCATTTAAATTATAAAATGGCGTAGAATAGCGCATAAGTATGCGATTTGGGATGCATCTAATAAAAGAGTCACACACACACACACACACACACACACACACACAAACATACGCGCGCACACGCGCCACCCACCCAGCCGCACACACGCCTGCCCACACACATGCACGCCCGCCCGCACACCTGCCCGCACGCACACACAATGGTTTCCACAAAAATATTTACCAATACAACCTTGGAACATGGAACAAGAAATGTGTTCACAATTTAAAACATATTGCAATAGAAACTATTAATAATCTATATGTAGTGTTTAGTATCAATTTCAACTTTACAGTACTTTAGATTAAATAAATCACCCTCTTTCAGCTTATTCTCGGATTTATCAGGGCTCACCACAGAGGAATGAACCGCCAATTACTCTGGCAATTGTTTTACGCAGTAGATGCCCTTCCAACCGCAACCCAGCACTGAAAGCTCACTAATCCATGAAACCACAGTGATGGGAAACACCCACACACTTTCATTCACACACACTACAGCCAATTTAGTTTATCCAATTCACCTATACCACATTTGTTTAGACCAGGGATGCCCAAACTAGGGCCCGCGGGCCAAAGTTGGCCCACAGTAACGTTTGATTTGGCCCGCCAACCCATCTGAGAAGAGAGGAAAAATGATGGGGATGGTTTAGAGACTGTCATTTAAAATCTAATGTAACCTTGTTTGTTTATTTTATTGTTAAATGTTAACTGAAATTAAATGTTTCAATTATATGGTGTAAATTAATCAGATTTAGTTTAAATGTACATACCGTCACGCGACGCATACAAGGACAAATCAAGGCAAAGGCAAATTCTGGTTGACTAGTGTATTCATCATTGAACTCCACTGTGTTATAATTGTGATTGTTTATGTTTTTATTGCAATAAGTTATCATTTAAAATGTTATACTGCATTAGTTAATATGATTTAAAGTAATGTTTTCTATTTAATTTGAAGTCTTCTGAAATAAGGAAATTACCCATGACAACTTTAATGTAATATACAGTAGCTTGGTATATTTACCTTCGGCCCACGGCTCTTGATGATATTCGGCTTTTGGCCCTTTATACAAAAAAGTTTGGGCACCCCTGGTTTAGACTCTGGGGGAACCAGTGCTAGTCACCATGCTGCCAGTTTTGGTGGATATAAGAGACAATTTTGCATATTACCACTTCACAGGCATAATATTAACCATAGTGCAACACACACCTGCGTTTTTCTCGAATGGCTCCCTGCGACGGGCAGCAAATTTCCTCAAGAAAGGGGACGGGCCGTACGTGGACGACACACACATTGAATGCTCGAGGTCACATGTGGTTCCTTGAGGACAGCAGTGTTTTCTATCATCACAGCACACGGCCTGAACACACACAGGAGAAGAAAGAAGAGTGTAAACATTACTGTATACATGAAACAACACTCCAGGACATAAATACGGTCAAAAAAAGTGCTTTACATTTTTCATAGGACAGCAGCCCCAGCCCCCATCAGGCATCTCACAGCAGGTGGTGTCATCAGGACATTCAGACTCCCCATCCGGACAAACTACCGCTTGCTAGGAATTATAAGAAGAGAAATTCACTTCAGTGCTTTATATTTACTCAAGGCTTGTCTGGGTGTGTGCAAATTTGTGTATGCAGTGTATTAGGTGGTTTACAAGGACAGCTATTTATATAATAACATGGTTATGACCTAGGTATTACAACATTGAGGTGGTTTATGAGGACGTCTTGTGTCATTGCGATTCAAAACACTTAAAAATCATACACAATGGAGTCTTTTGACATTTAAAATCTCCCACGGGTTTCCTGTGATGGTTGGATCTCGGGTTAGGGCCATAACAGCAGCGATATAAAATACATGACGCATATAGAAAGTCCTCATACACCACCAAAACCAATGAGTAGGTGTGAGTGTGTGTTACCAGCTTGGCCTCGACTTTTTCCACCCAGTCTAAAACATGCGTCTTATTCACACACTTGGAATGTTCCAGGTCGCACAGAGTTCCCTGATAACAGCAGTGCAAGTGATCGGAGCAGCATTCAGCCTGCAAACACACACATTTGAGGCAAGACAAGAGGCTTTTCAGAGATATACACACATGCGGTTTAGTGAAAGAAATATCTGATCACTTTTTAAAGGGATAGTTTATTTTAAAAAAAAATGTTTGTATGTTTATACATCTATTAGACGTTTTTTTTAATCAAAACAAATGCTTGCGTAATATGAAGAAATGTTTCTTGAGAAGAAAATCAGCACATTACAATGATTTCTGGAGGATCATGTGACAGTAATGATGCTGAAAATGTTACTTTGTGTCAATAAAGTCCATCAGATATATTAATATTGAAAAAAAAAAGTCATTTTAAGCTGTAATATTTCACAGAACGAATACTGTATTAATGATAATATAAATCCATCCCTGCTGCATATACAGTGCTCAGCATAATTGAGTATACCCCCTTAAGAAAATCAATATTTGTATCCATTTCTCAGTGAATATAGACAATACATTTTGGGGCTTTTAAACAAAACAGATTTATTAAACAGTTTTATCTATTAAAATCAGAGTTTGGTCACCGAACATCTTTAGGAATAGAAATATAATACATTTAAAGATGTAGTATGCAAGTTTGACACCCAGTGGTTGAACAAGGTGTTGCAAAACACACATGGAAGTGCAAGTTGCCAGATTGACGACACAAACAGCAGTGTGCCTGACTATCGAGTCTAAAGGCTTGTCAGAATCAGAATCAGAATCAGAAAGAGCTTTATTGCCAGGTATGTTCACACATACGAGGAATTTGTTTTCGTGACAGAGCTTCTACAGTGCAACAGAATTACAGACAGGACTAAAAAACAGATAATAAATATATTTTAAACAGTGAATGCAAATATACAAATTGACAAGTGTATGTACAGCTATATTACTATATACACAACACAATATTTAAGGCTTGTTCTAAATAAAAGCAATGGCACGCAATACAAGAAACATTTTCCATATTAAAAGGAGTTTCGTCCTAAGCTTTACCTAAATTTTTTATTTTAGAAACGGCTTCTATTTCTTGCAGTTGAACAACAGGGCAAACTGACCACCTCAGGTACACCTCATTTTTCCCACTTATTCGGTGGTAAATGCTAATAATGTGAGTTAGAATGGCATTTTATGTGACATTTATTGCCATACTATCACCACAGATCTGGAAAATAAAATAAACAGTGTAAAATTGAACTTCAGAACTGTGACTCAGTGCAAGCCAACACATGTCAGTGATTCAGCATCTACATTTAATAATGTTAAAGAGGGTTAATATGTATTAATTAGATAATAAACCTTACCGTTTCGTTGTAGTGCAGTGAGTTCACTATTCTGTGCTTCTGAATGGCTCTATTTAAATTTCTGTCACGTTTCGTCTGGTGCAAACAGCCAAATTGCTTATCACTGCAAATCTCGTCATGCAGCGTGTTGTTAGGACACGGGGGTTACAATGTAACCTGCTCACCTAATGTTTACGTTGGTAATATTTATATTATTTGCTAATTAATAACCACCTCATGTGGAACTCTGAATCGGTGTCTCATTTCCGAGTTTGCTACACTCGAGGTCGCGTTTCACGGATGCACCCTTTGAGAGCCTTCCTGAATGAATGAATGAAATATGCTGTTTTCCACCAATGCAGCCCGGGGTGCTGAAATATAATTGGCTAAACTGGCATTAGGTGGGTAAAAGAACCAAAACAAAGACAGCTGTTCCGGCACGTAACACACATTTACAAAGCAGAATATCTGACTTCAGCATTGTTTTTCAGATAAACAAGAATGCTCACTTAGCATCATGGGTGTTGCTAAGCCTATTTTAGGGAGGCTGTAGCCCCCCTATATGTCTACTCAGCCCCCCTAAAACTTTTCCGATTAGCTCATAAACTGTAGACTAAATTATCGCCTCAGTCCCCTTTAAATTTGATATGAAGACGGCGGCAGAATTCGGCTCCTCCCTGACTTTCGTTTTTCATTTGATCAGCAAACCACAGCTGTGCAGAGCGAGAACAAGGTGTGTGTTTATCGATAAATTGTTATAAGATATACTTATTCGCAGTTCTTTACTATAGATACACTTGTGTCACTTGTACCCCAATGTCATATAGGAGCAATCGGGTTTCCAATACACTGTTACACCTCAGTGCTCAACTCATAATCATAATATTTTTATTTCAAAATGACCTACCATAATAAAACACATTACAGTGCATGTGGCATTATCGATACCAATGTCATGCACAGAAAGAATTAAACACAGGGACAGAACCACTTAGTGAATATACTCATTTAAACTGTTAGAGTCACTAGCTATGTTTCCATCCAAAAATGCGAATGAACTTTATGCGCAAAACTTTATTGCATAAAAGATGTGCGAATAATGCAGCGTTTCCATCCAACGAGTCAAAGCGAACAAACTCGTCACTTCCTGATTAACTGGCGCCAAATATCAACAGTAAAAACTGAATTTGCTGCGTTAGGAGAAGCTGCGTCAATCTTTTCTTCATCTAAAAAATGACTTGCGCCTGAGAAGGCAATCCTGACACGCATTGAACGCGCGGTGGCGTTTGGAGGTGTCAGACGTGGAGCACAGACGCTCTTGATTCTAGATGTCATTAATAATATAATCACACTAATACTGAAACAGTAAGGCGTATTAGAATGACCAAAACAACATTTCAGATGTTTTACAGTGTGCTCAGCCTGCTGGTTTGTCCATTTACACACATTTTTATCATCACATGATCTCTTACAACAAAATCACATGACTTTTTTTAATGCGCACACTGGAATTTGTGCGGTAAAAGTGTTTCCATCGTTGTTTATGCACATCTTTTCTTATTGAATAAAAAGTTTATCCTACTTAGTTATGCGCATATGTTTTTTTATGCGCTTTTTCAAAATTTATGCGCATCATGGCGTTTCCATCAACCGGTTTTTTATGCGCATCTCCGAAATGCGCATAAAAATAGGTGGATGGAAACATAGCAGAGATAGAAACATAATGTGTTGTCTTGTAATAAAAATATTTCCTATTTTAATATTATGATTCAGGTCGTGAAATATGTGAATTAGCCTGTAAGTTTAAAAAATATATATATTTATATTTCTACCATTTAATGGAAACAAAAAACAAAATTGTACTTCAACATATAAAGTGGTTTTTACTACAGTTAACAAGTTTGTTGAGCCTATTTGGCTCATTCAGAACTCAAATGACTATGCATGTCTATACAATACAGTGGAATACTGCTAGTTTAGCATACAACCCGACCATATTAGTCCAACATTTTTATGTTTACTACTATTAAATTATTATTTATAAATGTATTAGGCTATATATATATATATATATATATATATATATATATATATATATATATATATATATATATATATATATATATATATAATATAAGGAGCTGAGCCCCCCTAAAATGAAAATCCTAAAAATCCCCCGTTTCTTAAATATCTGAAATTGTATTTTTATGCTTTAAAGAGTCAAAAACGTACATACAGCACCTTTAAGTTCAAATAGGTTATTGCTAAATAAATCCAAACTACAAAATGTAAATTAAATTTTATATTTTTTATGTTTTTCTTGATTTTTCCTGCTTATTATTAAAATATTATTCAATCTTTTTCCTTAATATGTAATTTGGGTGTACCCATTTTTGTACCGTTATTAAGTTTTTTGTTTGATAAGCTCCAGATTTGGCTTTGCTACAGACGAATCTAATGTACAGTTGAAGTCAGAATTATTAGCCCCCCTTTGAATTTTTTTTATTTTCTAAAGAAAAGGAGCAAGGAAATTTTCACAGTATGTCTGATAATATTTTTTCTTCTGAAGAAAGTCTTATTTGTTTTATTTCGGTTAGAATAAAAGCCGTTATTAAATTTTTAAACCCCATTTTAAGGTCAAAATTATTAGCCCCTTTAAGCTAATTTTTTTCGATTGTCTACAGAACAAACCATCGTTATACAATAACTTGCCTAATTACCCTAACCTGCCTAGTTAACCTAGTTAAGCCTTTAAATGTCACTTTAAGCTGTATAGAAGTATCTTGAATAATATCTAGTAAAATATTATTTACTGTCATCATGGCAAAGATAAAACAAATCAATTATTAGAAATGAGTTATTAAAACTATTATGTTTAGAAATGTGTTGAAAAAAAATCTTCTCTCCGTTAAACAGAAATTGGAGAAAAAAATAAACAGGGATCTAATAATTCAGGGGGGCTAATAATTCTGACTTCAACTGTATATGCACAAATATAATATTGTAAATAATCTTATAGAAAATAATAATTTAAAAGAGAGATCTGTGAGGAATGTACTCATTTATGCTGAGCACTGTATTGTGTTTAAAATAATTAAAAAAGGATAAAAATTTCACAAGAAAGCCAATAATTTGTCTTCAACTGTATATAAAAAATATTTGTCATTCGTAACTCTCAAACACACTGATAAAACTGACAGACTGTCTTACATGAGGAAGTGGGCAGCAGCCGTATCCTCCTGATGGTGTTAGACAGCAGGTGTTTCCATCTTCACACATCCCTCCATCGGGACAGATCAGAGCAGTGCATGCATTCACACACACGCATAATAAGGCTATGAAAGCTGCACGCACCTGAAAAACAAGAAGTAGGTGTGAACCGAACATTGTGTAATTTTGTGTTTACTGTTTTTAAGATGACTGATCGTTTTCAAAGCAACCACAAACAACACATCCGCCAAGCGGTGAGAAACTTCAGAAGTTAGAAACTGGGATTTCAAAAACTTTAGATATTAATATAATTAAATCTATGATGAATAAAAATCCCCAATGCAGCTCCAACATGATAAACAAAACTATTGAATATATATTTGTTGCACTTTATATTTGACATGAATATAAAAAGTCAATTTTTAGCAGATTACCTTGGGCTAAAAAACGAGAAGCATTTTGTTGTTGTTGTTTTGTTTTTTGTTGTGAAATAATATACACAAAATAAAATAATTTACATCCAAAATAAAAGTTTGTTTTGACATAATTTAAGTGTGTGTACTGCGTATATTTGTTATGAGTATATAAATACACACAGGCATGCAAATATTTGGAAAAATGTTTATTTATATCTAGATATAAAATAAAAATGTATATGATACAAATTATATATACAATTTAAATAGCTCTGTGTATATACAATTTAAATGTCATTTATATATATATATATATATATACACACACACACACATTTAATTTTTTATGTGTGTGATTGTAAAAGGCTTTATTTACGTGTGCAAAAACTAATTAAAATATTGTGACAAAAATATTCATTTATTCATTCATTCATTTTCTTTTCGGCTTAGTCCCTTTATTAATCTGGGGTCGCCACAGCGGAATTAATCGCCAATTTATCCGGCATATGTTTTACGCAGCGGATGTCCTTCCAAATGTAACCCATCACTGGGAAACATCCATACACACTCATACACTATGGATAATTTTGTTTACCCAATTGACCTATAATGCATGTGTTTGGACTGTGTGGGAAACCGGAGCACCCAGAGGAAACCCACGCCAACACGGGGAGAACATGCAAATTCCACACAGAAACGCCAACTGACCCAGCCGAGGCTCGAACCAGTGACCTTCTTGCTGTGAGGCGATCGTGCTACCCACTGCGCCACCGTGACACCCATGTGACAAAACTATTTAAAAAAATAAAAAGTAACTGTGATTGTTACATATATAATATACAAATTATATATACACAATTTAAATATCTATGTAACAAAATTGTTTTGTATAGTTTTGCTTCTATGTATGTTTGTGTATCACATCATGTCAAACACTTTTATTTTGGATATGATTAATGTTTGTCCACAACTAATAAATAAAATTAAATGCATACACACACACACACACACACACACACACACACACACACACACACACACACACACACACACACACACACACACACACACACATATATATATATATATATAAACTGATTAATTAAAAATATTGTGGCAAAAATATAAACGATAAAAAATATAATTCAGACTGTTTGGTAGAACATAATGGCAACTGAGACTTCCTTAAAAACCAAGAGTTCCTTAAAAACCCACATTTCTCAATATGTCAATATTATTGAGCAATGCAACAATGACAAACAAGTTACTGAATGTCTCATGACATTTCTGGATCATTCCAGGTAGATCTACAAGTCCTTTTGCAGACTTTAGACACATAAAGAAATAAATATAGATATATAGTGCTCAGCATATGAGTACACCTCTCACAAATCTCTCTTTTAAATTCATAGTTTTAATTGGAAGCTATACAATATTATATTGGTGCATATACATTAATTAGTCAGTACTGAAGTCAAATCTGGAGCCTATCTAACAAAATAACTTACAATAACGCTCCAAAAACTAGTACACCCAAATTTATGTTAAAGAAAAATATTAAATACAAATCTTTAAAAAAAAAAAAAAGAGAAAAAAAAAATCAAGAGAAGCAAAAAAAAAAAAAAAAAATGAAAAATTTAGTTAAAAGGTTGTAATTTTTTTTTGCAATATTTTGCTTGAATTTAATTGTATTATCTTTCAATTTCTAAATATGTTTGGTGACTAAAATATTATTTTAATAAATATATCGGTTTAATAAATCTGTTTTGTTTAAATGCACCATAATACATTGCCTATATTCACTGAGAAATGGATACAAATATTCAACTTCAAAATGGGGTGTACTCAATTATGCTGAGCACTGTATGTATATATATTTATTTTCTTTTCGGCTTAGTCCCTTTATTAATCCGGGGTCGCCACAGTGGAATGAACCGCCAACTTATCCAGCACATGTTTTACACAGCGGATGCCCTTCCAGCTGCAACCCATCTCTGGGAATATATATATATATATATATATATATATATATATATATATATATATATATATATATATATATATATAAACACACACACACACACACACACACACACACACACACACACACACACACACACACACACACACACAGTTGAAGTCAGAATTATTATTTTTTTCAGCACATTTCTAAACATAAGTTTTAATAACTAATTTCTAATAACTGATTTATTTTATCTTTGTCATGATGACAATAAATATACAAAATATTTGACTAGATATTTTTCAAGACACTTCTATACAGCTTAAAGTGACATTTAAAGGCTTAACTAGGTTAATTAGGTTAACTAGGCAGGTTAGGGTAATTAGGCAAGTTATTGTATAACGACGGTTTGTTCTGTAGACTGTCGAAAAAAGATATAGCTTAAAGAGGCTAATACTTTTGACCCTAAAATGGTTTTTAAAAAAATTTAAAACTGCTTTCATTTTAGCCGAAATAAAACAAATAAGACTTTCTCCAGAAGAAAAAATATTATTAGACATACTGTGAACATGTCCTTGCTCTGTTAATCATTTGAGAAATATTTATTAAAAAAAAAAAAATCAAAAGGGGGCGAATAATTCTGATTTCAACTGTGTGTGTGTGTGTGTGTGTGTGTGTGTGTGTGTGTGTGTGTGTGTGTGTGTGTGTGTGTGTGTGTGTGTGTGTGTGTATATATATATATATATATATATATATATATATATATATATATATATATATATATATATATATATATATATATATATATATATATATATACACATACTGCAACAAAGTGAGTGCATTAAGAAAGTTACTACAAACTACTCACCATTGTGTGATTGTTGACCAACAAAAATAATGAGCTTCAAATTTTCACATGAAAACCCATGAACGACTTTCTTGTGCTGTAACAAAACATTAAAATACATTATTAAATGCAGAACATCCATACAGGCGTGTGTATTAACAAATGTCATTTTTCTAATGAGGTCAGATATCAGAAATTCAGTTTGTTTATTATAATATTTATGATGTATGACCCATATAAGCTAAACATAAAATGCTGAAATGTCTTCATACAAGTAATAGAAGAATACATTTAATAAACACAGATCTATCTGTTAATTACTTATGGCATCATTGTATTAATTACTGTGACTACCCTAAAAATACCACAGATGAATTATGAAATTTTTGGAACATCTTTTTAATTTTAACTTCTAAATTTAACTTCTGCATTTATCAATTCCAACTTAACATTTCAGGTTTAACATTTAAACAAACCACATAAACAACACAACCAAAAATAATACCGAAATAAACTCGCCATTAAAACAAAACAAACAACATTCTTAATAAAATAAATAAAAACACAATAATTAAACTTAAAAAAATCAGCCGCATATTTCAAAATGTTTGTGAAGTTAGTTTATAAATTACTAATGTTTACTGATTATAAGATAATCTCACCTCAGTTCATATTAAACAAGCACTGTTTGAATAAATAAAATAACTTATAATCATTTTCTGCCATCGGTTAACTTTACCGAAAATATTGGATTTATTTTAATTCAGAAAAACTCTCAAACGAATACCCATCAGTGACTTCAGATCTAGAAACGCTTCAGAATATGTTAATTTAGCAGTAAGTAGAGTTTTAAACCTGTTTTTGAGAGGCATTAGGTATATTTCCGTTCATGGCTGATTATAATCGCATCACTTGAAACTGCAGCTGAAATGTAACGTTGTTGTTCGTTATTGTTTCCGACGGAAGCGCGTGAGTTCTACCGGAATAAACCCTCAAAATAGATTAGTGTTATTGAAAAACTAAACTACATTAGGTTAAAGACAATAAACTGTGTTACCTCACCGTATTTTAACAAAGTCGGTAAAGAAATCCGTGTAAAACAGTGTGCTGTAAAGTGAATGTCCGTTTTCTGCTGAGTTTATTTGTCTGTCAGGTTAACACGTGACCCTGAGCAAGTCATATGACACCCCAGCAGCACAAACAGAAAGCTCATGCAGTCTACAATAATAAATAAAAACTGTTATACCTGTTATATTATGCAAACGATAATTGCATTGAAAGGTAAAAACTAAAGAGATAATAATAATAATAATAATAATAATAATAATAATAATATTAATAAATCGTAAACAAATTAAAACTAAACAAAATATTATTTATAATGAGTGTTTAACTTAAACATTTAAAATGCAAAATTACTAAATATTAAAATAAATAAATAAATAAGTATAGAAACCGTATTTATAATAGTAATTAGAAATTAGTAATAGTATATTTTAATTAATAATAGTAATTATAAACTAACAAGCAACTCTTAGGACAGCCAAAAAAAATTACAATAAAATAGAAAAACATTTCTAATGTGTATTTAACATTATATCACAAATGTAAACAAATGTCAGAAAACCTAATATTAAAATATAATATTATATTATATTATATTATAAAAATAACTTTTGAATTCTTGTAAATTAATTAATTATAAGTTATAAATATAAAATATAAACAACAACAACAACAATAATAATAATAATAATCATCATCATCAAAATCATAATAATAATAAATCGTAAACAAATTAAAACTGAACGAACTAATATTTATAATGACTATTTGACTTAAATATATTCAAAATGCAAAATTACTAATTATTAAAAAAAACTATAATTATAGAAACCGTATTTATAATAGCAATTATAAATTAGTAATAGTAATTATAATTAGTAATAGTAATTATAAACAAATAATTAACCTTCAGGAAATCCAAAAAATAACAATAAAACAGAAAAACATTTATATTGAGTATATAATATTATATCACAAATGTTTACAAATGTCAGAAAATCTAAATTAATAGATAATATAATATTATATAATAATAATAATAATAATAATAATAATATAATATAATATTAAACAAATAGCAACGCATGTAATATTTGTATAATGTGACAATACTTTTGATTAATTATAAGTTGTAAATATAAAATATAAACAATACTATTACTACTACTATTAACAATAATAACTGATCGTAAACAAATTAAAACTGAACAACATAATATTTATAATGACTGTTTAACTTAAATATTGGAAATACAAAATTACTAAATATTAAAAGAATAATAATAATTATTATAGAAACCGTATTTATAATAGCATTTATAAACAAACAAGCAACTCTTAGGACATCCAAAAAGCAACAATAAAAAAGAAAAACATTTCTAATGTGTATTATTGTATTACAAATGTTAACAAATGTCAGAAAATCATAAATGATTTAACCGAGTACTTAAAAAGCAATATTAACAGAATAATAATCAAATTCTAACTGATGTAATATTTGCAAAATATGACAATATTTTTAATTAAATATAAGTTCGAAATATAATATAATAATAATATAATATAAATATAATAATGATAATATTAATAATAATGATGATGACGATAATAATAATAAAAATAATAATAATAAATCTTAAACAAATTGAAATTGTACAAAATAATATGTATAATCACTATTTGAAATGCAAAATTACTAAATATAAATAAATAATTATTAAATATATTATAAATAGTAGTTATAAACAAACAAACAAACCGTAGGACATCCAAAACATAAGAATGAAATAGAACAATATTTCTAATATGTATATGAGTTTATTACAAATATTAATATTAAATTGTAAATAAATAAATTGGGTAATAAAAAAGAGTACTAAGAGAATATTAAAGATATGTAATATTTGTAAAATGTTACAATATTTTAAATTAATTATATTGTAAATAACTGCACATTATGAACAAGCAACAATAATAATATACTTATAATATTATATAATTAATAATTTAAAAATTATAAATACGACTAAATTAAAACTACCTGAATAAATTATATTAACACAAATAATACAAAATAAATAATAAAAATAAATAATAAAATCAACAGGGTTTCAGCACTTTGCTCTTGAACCCCTATTAAATGATCATTTTATAATTTATTAATTAATATAACATAATGAATTGAATGAGCTATGTATGTGAATGAGTGTGCATGGGTGTTTCCCAGTACTGGGTTGCAGCTGGAAGGGCATCTGCTGTGTAAAACATATGCTGGAAAAGTTGGCGGTTCATACCGCTTAATAAAGGGACTAAGCTGAAGGAAAATGAATGATTAATATAACATAACGGTAAATTAGAAAAGGTATCCGCTGATTGTACAGATCAGCGGAGGTCTGTCATCTCATACAGTAGGTGTCAGTAATGCGCTGTTTGCGCCTGCGCACCGCGGCCAGAAGAAAGACAAGTTGTGTTGTTGTCATCACGAAGAGGTTTTCATGTCTAAACATGTCGTGTTCAGCTTTAAGTTGTAAAAATCGACCCTCACCAGGGACTGGCATAAGTTTTCATCGGTCGGTTAGTCATAATACATTTAATAATGCTGTCAAAACTCTATATTTGTGTTTAGATCAATCGCGTGCAGCTCTTATGTGATAATAATATGAATGTCTTGTCTTGTAATGCATCATGTTCGTAACGTGCTATCTATTTTTCCTAACAACACGTAGTAATGTATTAAATGGCGGATTCATTGGGTTAACTAGCTAATCGTTCACCTATTTTTCTGTCAAATACAAAACTATTCATTGGATTTCATTTCAATTTTATTTGTATAGCGCTTTTTACAATAATTATTGTTTCAAAAGGTGCACATTATTGCATTACAGTCAAATTTAAAATCAAATATAAGTTATTATACATAAACATATTTAATCTGAAGTTTTATAGCCTATAGGTGATGTCTGTGTGTACATGTTTAATAAAGTGTATTACTTTTCTTGTATATTAACGTCTTAAATTACAGATCAAATGCAAAACTCTTCATTGTAAATCATTTGTATTTCATTAATTCTACTTTTCAATTCAAGTTTATTTGTATAGCGCTTTCTTTACAATAATTATTGTTTCAAAACGGTGCACATTATTGCATCAAGCAAGTCAAAGTTACAATCAAATACAAGTTATTATACATATAAACAGAGTTAACCTGCAGTTTTATAGAATATAGGTGATGTCTGTGTGTACATGTATATTAACGTCTTAAATTGCAGGTTATAACTAGATAATAGTTCATCTATTTTTCTGTCAAATGCAAAACTCTTCATTGTAAATCATTTGTATTTCATTAATTCTACTTTTTGAGGATTAATTTTATTATTGAACAACAACCATGTTCTCAATGAACCCAAAAAACTCATTAAAATCAAAGCTGAATATTTTTGGAAGTAGTTTTTAGTTTGTTTTTAGTTTGAGCTATTTTAGGAGGATATCTGTGTGTGCAGGGGACTATTACTGTGCAGAATTATTAGGCAACTTAACAAAAAACAAATATATACCCATTTTAATTATTTATTTTCACCAGTGAAACCAATATAACATCTCAACATTCCCAAATATACATTTCTGACATTCAAAAACAAAACAAAAACAAATCAGTGACCACTATAGCCACCTTTCTTTGCAAGGACACTCAAAAGCCTGCCATCCATGGATTCTGTCAGTGTTTTGATCTGTTCACCATCAACATTGCGTGCAGCAGCAACCACAGCCTCCCAGACACTGTTCAGAGAGGTGTACTGTTTTCCCTCCTTGTAAATCTCACATTTGATGATGGACCACAGGTTCTCTATGGGGTTCAGTTCAGGTGAACAAGGAGGCCATGTCATTAGTTTTTCTTCTTTTAGACCCTTTCTTGCCAGCCACGCTGTGGAGTACTTGGACGCGTGTGATGGAGCATTGTACTGCATGAAAATCATGTTTTTCTTGAAGGATGCAGACTTCTTCCTGTACCACTGCTTGATGGTGTCTTCCAGAAACTGGCAGTAGGACTGGGAGTTGAGCTGGACTCCATCCTCAACCCGAAAAGCCCCCACAAGCTCATCTTTGATGATACCAGCCCAAACCAGTACTCCACCTCCACCTTGCTGGCATCTGAGTCGGGCTGGAGCTCTCTGCCCTTTACCAATCCAGCCAAGGGCCCATCAAGACTCACTCTCATTTCATCAGTCCATAAAACCTTAGAAAAATCAGTCTTGAGATATTTCTTGGCCCAGTCTTGACGTTTCAGCTTGTGTGTCTTGTTCAGTGGTGGTTGTTTTTCAGCCTTTCTTACCTTGGCCATGTCTCTGAGTATTGCACACCTTGTGCTTTTGGGCACTCCAGTGATGTTGCAGCTCTGAAATATGACAAAACTGCTGGCAAGTGGCATCTTGGCAGCTGCACGCTTGACTTTTCTCAGTTCATGGTTCAGTTCTCAGTTTATTTTGCACCTTGGTTTTTGGTTTGGTTTTTCCACACGCTTCTTGCGACCCTGTTGACTATTTTGAATGAAACGCTTGATTGTTCGATGATCACGCTTCAGAAGCTTGGCAATTTTAAGAGTGCTGCATCCCTCTGCAAGATATCTCACTATTTTTGACTTTTCGGAGCCTGTCAAGTCCTTCTTTTGACCCATTTTGCCAAAGGAAAGGAAGTTGCCTAATATATATGCACACCTGATATAGGGTGTTGATGTCATTAGACCACACCCCTTCTCATTACAGAGATGCACATCACCTAATATGCTTAATTGGTAGTAGGCTTTCGAGCCTATACAGCTTGGAGTAAGACAACATGCATAAAGAGGATGATGTGGTCAAAATACTCATTTGCCTAATAATTCTGCACTCCCTGTAGATGAAGTCTATGTGTACATGTTTAATGAAGTGTATTACTTTTCTTATATATTTAATGACTTCTTCAATATAACATGAGCTTTTTTTACCATTAAAAAACAATAACAAATGTCTCTAACTGCTTCATTTCCCCTCAGCTTCCCATTAGATGATAAGGACCGGCTGCAGAAATGGCTGCTGAATCTCAGGCGGGATAATTTCCAGCCGTCTCCATCTGCGCGCATATGTTCGCAACACTTCGAAGACAGCTGCTTCTTCACGAACAATCACGGGAAACTGTGCCTTTCCAAAAGCGCCGTCCCTACCTTATTTTACTACCCCATTTCTTTTCGCTCGTGGGGTAAATACTGGTCACAACGCATGGTTGTTAGTGAGGATGAGAAATCTGGTGATGGTTCTAGGGGCACTTTACATGCTGTAGAGTCTACAGATGACCACCATAAACCGGGACCCACAGCAGCTTGTTTTGAGACTCCACAAACCCTGCTTAAAACTGAGCCCAGGAGCAGGTTTGTGGAGGTGGATGTTATTTTGAAGGAGTCTATAAAAGAAGAAGATGATGATGATGATGATATTGGATTAGATACGTCGGACACTAATGTGAGCTCAGTGAATCACCCCAGTGAGGTTTGTGTGGTCGCAGTTCGACAGGATCACTGCTATTATTCCAGTTCTTCAAACATAGATGAGACGAACGCAGCAGGGAATCGGGAGCGAGAATCGGCGGAGATGCTGAGGCACAAACTGCACGTGGTCCTGGGAAAGATTAAAGTCTTCAGGAAAACCATGAAGATCAAGAACCAAATGATCAGACGCCTGAAGAGCAGAGTGCTTTTGCTGAAGGCCAATGTGAAAACCGAAAGATTGCAGAGAGAGAAAATGCAAGTTACATTGAGCAAGTTGTACGTATACGCAATACATATATATATACAGTGGGGGGAAAATAAGTACTGAACTCGTCATGATTTTCCTGGGAATAATATTTCTGGAATTAAACCAGATTTTGGTAAAAACCCAAACAATACAAACATAAATAAAACTAAACAAAAAACGTGTAATAAGAATGAAATGACACAAGGAGAAAGTGCTGAACTACTGAAACTTATTTAATACTATATATAAAAGGCTTCTTTGGTGATGGCAGCTGAAAGACGCCTCTCATGTGGAGAATGAAGTCACATGCAGTGCTCAGGTGTGAGTTTTCCACAGAATTCAACAGTGTAAAAATCTTGATGGTTCTGTTTGTCTCGTGAATCAAATCTGAGCTTTAATTTGTATTTTCAATTGGATTCGCATCAGGTGATTGGCTGGGCCATTCTACAGCTTGATTTTCTTTCTCTGAAGGCATTTGAGAGTTTCCTCGGCTATGTTTTAAATCATTGTCTTGCTGAAATGTCCACCATGGTTTCATCTTCATCCTCCTGCTAATGTAGATGTTGGACTGAAGCAGCTGATATTCATTTACACTGAGAAAGGGCAGAGGGTTGCTGAAGAGAGATTTCAGCTGCAGTCTGGGCTTTCACAGCCTTTCTACACCTCGCTTTCTTCATGTGTTCAATACTTTTTCCCTGCGTCATTTCATTTTATTACTCATAACTTTATTTGTAAACTAATCAGATTTCTTTTTTTTTTCATATATGAATGTTACCAACATCCAGGGAAAACTTCAAGTCAGCGGCACCTTTAGAAATGTTTTCTGAGAAAAATGGTGACGAGTTCAATACTTATTTTCCCTGCTGTATAATTTTCTGACCTTTTTTTTTTATATGTATACAGTTGAAGGCAAAACGGTTCAAACTGAAGTTTTAGTTCTTTTAAAGATATTTCTCAAGTGCTGTTTTTTAACATATTTTAAACATAATAGTTTGAATAACTAATGTATTTGCTAAAGTGCAATTTAAAGGCTTAACTAGGTTAAATAGGCAAGTTTGATCATTTCTATAATAGAAATAGTAATCATAAACAAACAAACCATAAAAAATAAAGTAATATATTCTACTCTAATATGAATATATAACTAAGTCACAAATATTTTTTGTTTTAAGATTTTTTAAGCACGTTTTTAAACAATAGTTTAAATAACTAATTTCTTTGCCATTATGACAGAGTATAATATTTTACTGGATATTTTGCAAGGTAGTATTCAGCTTAAAGTGCAATTTAAAGGCTTCACTAGGTTTATTAGGCAAGTGATTTGACAACAATTTGGTGGTTTGTTCTGTAGCCAATCAGAAAAAAAAATTCTTAAGGGGGCTAAAAATATTGACCTTAAAATAAATTATATTTTATTTTCATTATTATTATTAATAATAATAATTAAAATAATAATAATAAAACCTGTCAAACTGTGTGTGCAAATTTCACACGCAAAAAACATGTTATATTTATTTAAAGGACTTTCTTTGTTCTGTTGAACACAAAATTTGGGCACAATAAATTTTTTTGTGTGTCACTTTAACAAAGAATAATTGTTATTATTAATTGTTATACTGTTATTCTCCACAAAAAAAAGCACTGTTCATTACATTTTTATCTCTTTTCATCTGTGCTTTATTTTATTTTGGTGTGTGTGTATGTATATATATATATTTCTGTTTAACGGAGAGAAGATTTTTTCAACATTTCTAAACATAATAGTTTTAATAACTCATCTCTAATCACCGATTTATTTTATCTTTGTCATGATGACAGTAAATAATATTTGACTAGATATTTTTCAAGACACTTCTATACAGCTTAAAGTGACATTTAAAGGCTTAACTAGGTTAATTAGGTTAACTAGGCAGGTTAGGGTAATTAGGCAAGTTATTGTATATTGATGGTTTGTTCTGTAGACTATCACAACAAAAATTAGCTTAAAGGGAATAATAATTTTGTCCCTAAAATGGTTTTTAAAAAATTCATAACTGCTCTTATTTAGCCGAAATAAAACAAATAAGACTTTCTCCAGAAGAAAAAATATTATCAGACATACTGTGAAAATTTCCTTGCTCTGTTAAACATCAAAAGAAAAAACAATTCAAAGGGGGGGCTAATAATTCTGACTTCAACTGTGTGTGTGTGTGTGTATATATATATATATATATATATATATATATATATATATATATATATATATATATATAAAATTTTGTTTATTATTATTTGTTTTGTATAATTTTGTAAATTTTATGCAGATGCACTCCAGTAAAAAAAATATCCCTATCAATTAAAATTATGAATTCTTGTAAAATTATATTCATATCGCTATATATATATATATATATATATATATATATATATATATATATATATATATATATATATATATATATATATATTGCATAAAAAACAAAATATTGGGCTTTGGGTGTATGGCCATACACAGTAAATGTGCTATATAAATTAGGCAAAACATTTTAAATAAAGTCAAGGTGCACACATTACGTGTAAAACATTTCGGATGACTCTTCTGACTGTCATTTTCCTCTCTGGCATCCACACCACAAATGCTAATAATGAGATTCATCAAACTTCTCTGCGATACGCAATATTTAATTTGATTTCAGTTTATATTTATTATATTTTAGTTTCAGCAAAGTGTTTTTATGTAAATTAATCAGTTTAAATGCTGAACATGTCCAATTCAGTTTACAAAAGTGATTTTCTTTACATGGACTACATAAAAACAGACATTAATCTTGAAAATGATTGTCACCCTTGGTGTCTTCACAGGCAGAAAGATCTAGATTGTCGACTCCAGCCTAAACCAAAGAGTCCAGACCTGTGAAGAAAAACAACTAACAAAACTAATTTAAACTGGACTCCATAGAGCTGAATAGTCTCAGATGAGGAGATGATGCTGTTTGCTCTGCCAGTCTTTTCCATTTGGTGGTTCTTGCTGAGGAAATTACATTTACGTTCTGTAAGCACCTAAAATGGTTGGGAAAAGATTTTAGGCCCTTCATTGTTTGACGAAATGAAACATGCTGCAGTTTTGTTGATTAATTTGTGCATTGTATGCTGCTTATGCTCTACATCCACTTTTATATTGCACAGTTAGTCGTTTTCATAATAAATATTTGACATCTTGATGTTTTTCATCATTTATAATCAGTATTTAAAAAAGTTGTTGTGTTTCTTGTTTTGTGAAAGAGTTGAGATGGTTTTGCTAGCAATATATGTGAACATGCATTACAAATGCACAAGTTTATATTAAAATAATAGTATCTCAAGAAACACTGTGTTTTATCAAAGTCTAATAGATGTGAAAACAGACGTCTCGGCTAAATAAATCATCAAATAAACAGGAATGAATTACAACGTGAAATTTGTCTGTTTGATTATTATTTTTAGACATCTGTTAGATTTCCACTGAAAGCCCAAATTAAGCTTTGTTTAGCCAAGACGTCTGTGTTTGGATGTCTATTAGATAAGACACAATAGTGGGTGGTATAAACAAAATATTGTTTTACTTTGAAAATGTGCTTTTAAAAGTTTGCAATTTCAGGCTTCCAACATTTCGTAAATTAATAATATTAATAATTAATCGTAAAAAAAATTAACAAAATAATATTTATAATGAATAATTGAAATGCAAATATTACAACATATTTAAATAAAACAATAATAATAGAAATAATAATAATTATAAACAAAAGAAAACAAACCATAAGACATTAAAAATAAAAAATAAAATTATACTCTAATGTGAATATATCACTATACTGTAAAAAAGGTGCTGCATTCAATTATTTTAGTTGAATCAAATGAACTTTTCTAGTCATCTCAACGGGCATCAATTAAACTGACTAAACAGGTCATGTTAAACTTTGTACAAATTACAATGCAAATAAAACCTGATTAACTTGTTAAATTAAGTTAAAGTAACATGAAAACATTTGCTGTCATGACTTTTTGTTATATCGTTGTTTACAGTGCATTTCACAAACAGAAAATTATAAATAAATTACCTGAGTAATAAAAAAAGCCATAAAAAATACTAAGAGAATATTAAACCTATAATAACATTTGTAATATTTGTAAAACGTGACAATATTTTTAATTAATTAATTAGAAGTTGTATAATTCATTAAAATGATAATAATTATAACTATGTTAATATAATAATACGTTATAAACTAGTAATGATAATAATAAGCAACAATTACATTATAATTACTACAAAATTAAAAATCTACCAGGAAAAGAAGTTTGCAATTTCAGGCTTCCAGCACAGTGTAAATGAACTGGTAAAAGGCATAAAGAAGGTTTTTAGTTCATTAATTGGGGCAATTTAATCACCCCAAATGTCAGCAAATGTAATGAATAAAATGCAGCAGTTGGTCATTTCCTAATTCATCCTATCTTACATGAACAATACACCTTTAATTAAAACACATGGAAAACTCTTTAATAAAAGAGTTTATTTCTGCAGAACATGAGGTAATTCTGCTGCGAACAAAAGAAAAAACATGAAAAAAGTCTCTATTTTACCTTCGAGTAAAACCGACAGTGGAAAACTGAAGATTCACAGGTTTTGTAAAGAACTTTCCTCCGTTTCTGCTTTACCGTTTTCGTCCTGTATTTGGTTTGTTGTCGTCAGATGAGCATGTTTGGATCTTTTCCCCCTAAAAACAGTGGTCTCCTCTCCGTTCTCTCCTTCTTCTTGCTCCAGTCGTCCTCTCTTCACAAAGTGCTGAATCCTGGATTCCAGACTCTCACAGCGTGGCCGACTCAAGAGAGGCTGGTACTTCTTCTGTCGGGACCCTTCCATGAGCCAGCACTGCAGAACCGGCATCTCTAAAAACACAAAAACAATACTTTTATCGTTGTGTATGGTTCAAATTGACTGCCCTTTCATTATGTTTGGGGTTATTTGTGCCCCATTGACTTCCATTATAAATGACACTTTTTGATTGCAAAGCCATGACAGCATATAATCATGCATTATTGATTGGTGGTGTTTTTCCCTGTTGGGAAGAGGTAAAATGTGTCATGTTTACTGTTGATCATCAGTTGGCAGCATTAACCCTTTAGATAGGCCTCTTTTAGATTCTTTCTGTTGTCTATCCCAGTTGTAAGAGCAACAAATAATAACTTGACTTCTAGTTGATCATTTGGAAAAGTGGCAGAAGGTCGATTTTTCCCATGAATCATCTGTTGAGATGCATCCCAATCATCACAAATACTGCAGAAGACCTACTGGAACCCGCATGGACCCAAGATTCTCACAGAAATCAGTCAAGTTTGGTGAAGGAAAAATCATGGTTTGGGGTTACATGAAGTATGGGGAGAGATCTGCAGAGTGGATGGCAACATCAACAGCCTGAGGAATTAAGACATTTGTGCTGCCCATTGCATAACAAACCACAGGAGAGGGCAAATTCTTCTGCAGGATAGCGCTCCTTCTCATACTTTAGCCTCCACATCAAAGTTCCTGAAAGCAAAGAAGGTCAAGGTGCTCCAAAATTGGCCAGTCCAGTCACCAGAGATGAACATTATTGAGCATGTCTGGGGTAAGATGAAGGAGAAGGCATTGAAGATGAATCCAAAGAATCTTGATGAACTCTGGGAGTCCTGCAAGAACGCTTTCTTTGCCATTCCAGATGACTTTATTAATAAGTGATTTGAGTCATTGCAGAGATGTGTGGATGCAGTCCTCCAAGCTCATGATGGAGTCAGACACAATATTCATATTTCTTCACTGCACCATGATTTTATATTCTATACTGGACATTATTTCTGTTAAGTGATGTGGTGGAAATTCATTTTATTCATCTTATATTCATTTATATACTCATTTATATACATTATAAAGGTCTGTTCTTTTATTCTTTCACGGATGTACTGTTTACGTTAGACCAAGTGTGACCACTTTAACATCTGTTTATCACCAGACAAGATCTGGATAAGTACATGGTGATTTAACAAACTATATGTTTGGATGAGATGTAAGACTGAAATGTAGATGGTCAAAAATGAAGTCTGAGTGCTGATGTAACTGTGATTCATCCTGTATGTCACTGATGACTTTGTGGGCATTTCAAACTAGATAAAAAGAGAACGCACTCTGTTTTCGGCGTCTCTCACTCTGCAGAAACTGTTGTTGACGTATGATCGCGTGACCTTCTTTGCAAAGAATAAAACCTTAAAAGACACTTTGGTTAAGAATTTGTTGTCTTTACCACTGAGAGAGCGTCCTTAAAGAAAATTGCCACTACAGTGACAAGACTTTTGTCCAAACACAGTCAGACCTTACTGTCCTAATTAAATAATTAAAAATCAAGGCATGATCATGTTTTATTTTGTTAAAATAAGCATAATCTAGAGGCCTTTGCCTTTCATATAAGCCACTTCTGATACCAAATCTTCAACTAGAAGTCAAGTTATTATTTGTTGTTCCTAAAACTTGGACAGGCAAAAAGACTTTTGTCAGACAGTATAGGAAAAACAAATACTATGGAAGTCAATGGTTAAAGGTTTTCAGCATTCTTCAAAACATCTTTCTTTGTGTTCAACAGAAGAAAGAAACTCAAACAGGTCTGAAACAAGTGAAGATTGAGTAAATGATGACCGAATTAAAATGTTTGGGTGAACGGTCCCTTTAACACATGAACAGCAGACCGTGTGTGTTGGGATTTCATTGGTTTTTAAGCTCTGGATGGAGCGTGAACACACACCTGTGCTTGTGTTTTGAAGGCCCTGGATCATGCCGAGCAGAATTTGGGTTTTCACTGCATTCTGGACCCAGTGTTGGTGAAAAGTGTTCAGGATGTGGATTTCCTCTTCTGTTTCATTCCTCCAGTTCACACTCTCGAAGTGGCAATCGTACAAGACCAGAGGATAGTCCACCGCCATACTGTAAAACACATGCGCTCATGAAAAATACACTTCCTAAAGCCCTGTCAGATGTTACTGACTGTTTTTAAAGGAGACCTATTTTGCTCCTTTATACAATATGTAACACAAGATGCCTAGTGTGAGAGATTTTTGAAGTTTCAGCTCAAAATACCCCACAAATACCCCTAAATTCACACACTGCCACACAACTGTTTAATCCCATATTAAAAGTGATTTTTGCATAATAGGTTTAAAGAATATTTTTAGCTGAAATTGTAGTTCTGGTGATTCAGAAAATAGTAGGGGGTTACCAAGTCAAGTCAACGGCAACCAACGAAAATACATAAACAAACATGCAGGCAAAACCAAAAATATCTGTGTTATGACTACCAGCGATCTACAATCCCTGTCATTCACCCGAACTACACCTCACTGAAGTGAACTACATATCCCATCATGCACTTCACTCCCACACCACTTACCAGATCACCCCTTAATCGTGCACACACAGCTGAAGCGGTTCAAAACTAATGATATGGACTATATACACACCTCACACACATATCTCGGCTGAGTCTTGTTTCCCTATAGTGAGCAGTTCAAAGCATTATCCTTCTCTTGCCTTACCGTGTTATAGACCCTGTGTTTGTTGTACTGTTAATGTAAGTTTTGCCGCCTGCCTCGACCTTTCCCCTGTGACCACTACTACTCTTTGGATTATCTGTATGCTTCCATTTGTTCCTGTTTTTACACATTGCCGGCCTGACTTCTCTTAAGTAAAGCTGCAATTTACTAAAATGAGTGAGCTATACCTTTACCAGGGTTTCTGCAGGTTTCACCGAGTTAAATTTAAGACTTTAAGACATTTTAAGACCATTATGAATGAAATTGTAGACTCATAAAGGGCTAAAGGCGAAGGAATTTTTCAAATGGCCCAGATGAAAAAGATTTTTATTTGCTCTATCAAAAAAAAATATCATTTTATACATTTAATACAATAATAAATTAATAATGAAAAATTTTTTTTTTTATTTTATTTCTTGGAAAATATTTAAATATTGCGTAAAAACAAGCAAGCTCTACTCGTATCCATACACTTTTTTCCAACATAAACTTTCTTTAAAATAAAACAAATGAACAAATGTTTTTAAAAGTTTAAAAACTTTAATAAACTAAATCTCAGCAGTGTCCTCAGCAGTAAATACATGGAGTACTTTTAAACAAATGTTACTGTAAGGAAAATAATCAAACCATTATGATAAATAGAGTTAAAAATTACCTTTTCAAATTAAAAGTTTAAAGTTGTATTGAGATAGATTGTTGGTGATTGTATGGGCTTTGGCCAGTTTTGGTAGCACTACATGAACAAAGGAAAATTAAGACCTGTTTACCCCTTTGACTGCCGCTCTACCAAATGGTTGACCATGTTTTGACTGTTTTAAATAATGACTGTTAAAGTAATTTAAAGACTGACTGCTTTAAATAATGGTTTACACACACACACACAGCTTTGTTGGTTTACAAAAAATAAAAATAAAAAAAATCTAACAAACATGATCCTGTTGCGCTTCTACACTTGATTTTGGTTTTATTGTAAAAAAAACAACAACAAGAAAACATGTTAAATGAGAATCTGAAAGATTTTATTTCATACTTCAGAAAATAAAGATTTAGTAAACAAAAATGTTTTATTTTGATTGTTTTTTTTTTTAAATAAACTGGTCTTACACTTCATATTTTCAGATTTTTCATTGTATATGTATCAATTCCGGTACTTTTTCCATAAACCGACATATCAACATTTTGTAGAGGCTGATATTTTAGGAATTATGGGATGTGTTGAAAAAAAATGCATTGAGTGTGTTAACTAGATATGGGGATGGTTAGGAGGCCATGATGGACAAAGGCCAGGATGCTGGGGTTGAACCCCTACTCTTTTTCGAAGGACATCCTGGGATTTTTAATGACCACAGAGAGTCAGGACCTCGGTTTAACGTCTCATCCGAAAGACGGCGCTCACTGAGCAGTATAGAGTCCCCGTCACTATACTGGGGCATTAGGACCCACACAGACCGCAGGTTGGGCACCCAGGTTCTGGCAGCAACCTAGCTTTCCCATGTGGTCTCCCATCCAGGTACTGCCCGGGTGCAGCCCTGCTTAGCTTCAGTGGGCGACCATGTGAGAGTTGCAGAGAGCCAGCTGCCGGCTGCAGATTTAAGACTTACAACATAATGGCCCAGTTTCACAAACAGGGCTTATCTTAAGCCAGGACTAGACCTTAGTTAAATTAGGCTATTTAAGCCACATTTATAAAAACTGCCTTAGAAAAATACATCTCACTGCAAGTTATTTTCAGTTGAGACAGCTCAAACATGCAATTTAATCCATGACTAGCCTTAAACCTTGTTTGTGAAACCAGGTGAATATTTCAGTAAATTTAAGACTTTTTAAGGCTTAAAATTTGGATTTTGAGATTTAAGACATTAAGACCCTGCAGAATCCCCGCTTTAAGATGCTCGTGGCTGTTGACTCTTATTTTATGAAAGACCAAATTTCAACTAATAAGTCCTCAGAATTCGCTCTTGAATCAAAAATAACCCCCACCTGTACTGAGGTTTCCTTGGGTTTTTCTCCACATCCAGCAGTTGATCAATGATTTCAGGAGCTTCCAGCTTCTGTCCGATAAGCAGCAGCAATGCCATCATGCAGCGAACCTGGAAAAGCAGTGATGGAATGCAAACACTAATCATTTCATCTTGTACAGGAAGTCATAATGGAGGACTATTAGCACGGTGTATAATTTTATTCCATTCTTCCATGGTGCGTCGTGTCACATGTAATGTTGAACAATAGGACCATGGAAAGCTTTTAAAGTCTGTGTGAACTGGAAGTTTCTGCAGACTTTTATTTAGGTATGAGACAGAGAGAAAGAGGGAAAGTATTGTATTTGTACAGTTGTGTATTGTATTGTAATTTCTTATCCTTTTAATCCTTATATAAATACTTTTTTCTTTCTTATTTGCAAGTATATATATTCATCAGAATCTTAATTGTGTGTTTTGGTCTTTCCTGTATGTATATATGCATTATATAATCACTTTATGATTTTATTTTTTGTTTATGTAATTTGCAATGCTTTGGCAATACTTGACAAGTCATGCTAATGAAGCTCTTTTAAACTGAATTGAATTGAGTGAGAGAGATTTTAGGTTTATTGTTATCAGCTTCTCTGTACCTTTATAAATATCACTTTTCTATAATCAAAAATAGTTTTAACAATAAAAGATATAAACAGCGATAAATAACACATAAAACAAAACACATGCATAAGATACAAATCTAAAACAGTTTTAATTTATGTATTTATTTATTTAGCTTAATGCCATATCAGCAGCATTGGCTATATCAGGGATGGGCAAACTTGATCCTGGAGGGCCGGTGTCCCTGCAGACTTTTGCTTCAACCCTAATCAAACACACCTGCCGGCAGCTTTCTAGTGATCTTGAAGACACTGATTAGTGTGTTCAGGTGTGTTTGACTAGTTTTGGAGCAAAAGTCTGCAGGGACACCGGCCCTCCAGGACCAAGTTTGCCCATCCCTGGGCTATATTCATGGCAAAAAATATACTAAATACACAATATATAATTATAACAGACAGTTTCTTAACAGACACACATTGTAATAAAAAACAACAACATACAAATAGCAACAATACTGAAAGAGTCATATACAATCTTTTAGTTTGATTAAAGTTAAATATTCTAAAAATGCTCCAGAAGGTACCTTTTCAAACATTTCACTTAATATATTTCCAGAATAAAAACGTTCTCTAATATCATTTAAAAATACACATTCTGTTAAAATATGTTTTATCGTCCAAATATTCTTACACAAGTCACAAATAGGTTTGTAAGAAATAAACACATACAAACAAGTCTAAAACAATTCCTATGGCTCCTAATAATACACTCATGTCATATAAAGTGAAACACTCATTGGGCTCTATTTTAACAATCTAGGCGCAAAGTCTAAAGCGCATGGCGCAAAAGCATTAAGGGCATGTCCGAATCCACTTTTGCTATTTTACGAATGGAAAAATATGGTTTACACCCTTGCGCATGGTCTAACAGGGTTGTGCTTATTCTCTTAATGAGTTCTGGGTGAGTTTTGAGCATAAATTGCTTTAAACCAATCAGAGTCTCATCTCCAATTCCCTTTAAGAGTCAGTTGCATCACGCCATGGCGCATTTGCTATTTACCTGGCGGATTTTGTAAGTGGAAAAACTGAACACTTCATTAGCGAGAAAACAGTTAAACAGGACATCTGCCGAAGGATAAAGAACGAGCCTCTTCCATTCGGCCTCTTTACTTTACTTTTACTCTTTACTTTACTCCTTTACTTTTGTGGTTTGTCTTCCCCTTTCAGTAAATAGGAGTGTGTTAGTCTTGAGTGTCCGATTCTGCATCTCGTATGTACAACCTGGTCATGTCTATCTTCAAAATGGTAATTATTTCTTTCATTTACAAATGGATTCACTTCATACAATTTATATTTTTACATTCATCCCATTCCATTTGCTATTTCTCATTAATATACGGAATTAAAACAGGTTTCACATCAGACGCAGGAATTTTACATTCTGTTATTTCCAACTGTAAGGCTTCCTTAGCTGCTTTATCGGCATGTTCATTTTCAATGAATCCCATATGACCAGGTATCCAGCAGAAAACAATATCAAAGTCTTTTTCCTTTAAAAGGTCCACTTTTTCTATTATACTAAAGATCATAGGAAGATCAGTTTTCATAGATTCAAGTGCTTCAGTTTTGATTGATGATGATGATGATGCATTTCCAACTGAAACTGAATGTTGAGTAGGGGGCGGGGTTTTATTTTTTGCTCTCCTCTCGTTTTTACTTGCAGCAAACTAATGACTGGAGGGGCGTGGCTAAGCACATCTCAGCCAAGCCGTCAAACTGACATCATCAGTGAAACTTGTCATTTCAGAGCAGAAGCAAATGATCAGATTTTTATTTCAGTGGACTTACTTGCACAAATTTAATTGCCGAGTGCACTAGAAAATTAAACATTGTAAATTTTGATTTCAAACAAGGCCAAAATACTGCAGCGTTTATCAAGTATTCATCCAATGTTTGTTTACACTCATGTTTCGGTAAATCAGTTTCGCCTGGAAACTTCATCTTGCATCACCTTTAATTGATTAGACCTGGGCTGCCCAAACTTGGTCCTGGAGGGCTGGTGTCCTGCATACTTTAGTTCCAACCCCAATTAAACACACCTGAACCAGCTAATCAAGTATACTAGAAAGCTCCAGGCAGGTGTGTTGAAGGAAGTTGGAGCTAAACTATGCAGGACACCGGCCTTCCAGGATCGAGTTTGGACACCCCTGGATTAGACGGTAACATGCAAGCATTTTTTGCATTGACATGAGAACTATTTCAGCTAATATTTTAATAATATTGTACAATCTGAACCCAGCATTAGCTCATTATAAAGCTCATTTATAGCATTTTATATTCATTCATTCAATTTATCAGGGATCGCCACAGCGGAATAGACCGATAACTATTCCAGCATATGTTTTGCGCAGCGGATGCTCTTCCAGCAGTACTGGGAAACACCCATACACTCTCACATTCACACACTACGGCCAATGATGTTTACCCAATTCACCTATAGCGCATGTGTTTGGACTGTGGGTGAAACCAGAGCACCCGGTGAGGAAACCCACACCAACACGGGGAGAACATGCAAACTCCACACAGAAATGCCAACTGGTCCAGCTGGGACTCACACCAGCGACCTTCTTGCTGTGAGACGACAGTGCTAACCACTGAACCACCGTGCCGCCCACATTATATACCATATATCATTTATATCAAGTCATCCATTGGAGCTTGCCAAGATGCATTGGTATATACATTAGTATATCCATTATAAGCATTGGTACTAAAGGCCTGCAGTGTGTGATGGTTCCATTACCTGGTGATAGAGGAAAGCAAGACCTTTGACCTGGAAGACAAAGAGCTGGTGCGGGTCATTGTGGCCGCTGGGGTGGAGCTGAGCTGGCTGGACACTGGCAGACAAGATGGTTCTCTGAAACTGCAGGACTCCATTACCGACATCCATCTTACAGAGGTTCCTAAAATCATGCGTCCCCTCATACCTGCAGCAGCAGAAAAAGAGAGGTCATTTGGTCTTTATTTTATTTTAAGGGATAGTTAATCCAAAAATGAAAATGTACAGTTCATTTACTCTCCCTCAGGCCATTGAAGATGCAGATGGACTTTTTCTTCAGTAAAACATTAAAGATTTTTGGCTGATTCATAGAATGCAAGTCAATGGTCACCAATTTTTCAGATAAGAAATAAACACATACAAACAAGTCTAAAACAATTCCTATGGCTCCTAATAATACACTCATGTCATATAAAGTGAAACACTCAGTGGGCTCTATTTTAACAATCTAGGCGCAAAGTCTAAAGCGAATGGCGCAAAAGCATTAAGGGCATGTCCGAATCCACTTTTGCTATTTTATGGACGGAAAAATATGGTTTACGCCGTGGCGCATGGTCTAACAGGGTTGTGTTTATTCTCTTAATGAGTTATGGGTGTGTTTTGAGCATAACGTGCGTTAAACCAATCAGAGTCTCATCTCCAATTCCCTTTAAGAGTCAGTTGCATCACGCCATGGTGCATTTGCTATTTACCTGGCAGATTTTGTAAGCGGAAAAACTGAACACTTCATTAGTGAGAAAACAGTGAAACAGAGCATCTGCAGCGCGAGGATAAAGAACGAGCCTCCTCCATTCAGCCTCTTTACTTTCTCTTTACTTTTACTCCTTACTCCTGTGGGAATATAAATTTATATAATCTAGTTTCAAGTGAACAATAATCTACATATAACTGAAAAGTTATATTCTTTGGTTTTAATTACATCATTTTATTAACAGCCCAGCCATGTGGGACATTTAACCATTGCCTTTCTGACTACCGGCTGAGCCAAAGTGATGCAAATGCTACGGGCAGGCTTTTAATGACTCTGCCTTTGTCTTCGGGTGATGCTTTCATGATAAAAAAACCCTTTTGTTGATGAACTTCTGTGGTCAGTAGCTGGGCAAGTTTCTAACACCTATATGCTGGTTATCTTGCTGAATTCAATACCTAATATGCATGCTTTGTTTAGCCATCTCCCCTCCTCCTAAGAAGACATTATAGACAGGACATCTTTGTCTCAAATCAGACTTGTGATAAACCTCGCAGACTGCAGACCTCCAATAGGCTCCTGCAGACACATGGACTTCTTGAAGACGCTGTATGCTGTATTAACCAACAAGTGTCAATAAAGAAATTCTGCTTGTTTTGAATCTCCTGGACTAGGTTCTCTTCTCTATCCATCATTTATTTTTTACAATACTCCTTTACTTTCGTGGATAAGGAAACGGTGTTGTACGCACTCCACTGAAGACATCCATTATTAGCCCAGTGGTCCTCAACCGGACCGCATCAATAGGTAATGGGCCGCACAAGAAATCATTAAATAATTTCCGTTTTATTTATTATCGGAGTCTAAACGATCATTTATTTTGAAAAGTCTTTTATTTTGAAAAATGACTGTATTCTCTCGCTTACATCCCGGTCACTTGAGCACCCAAGTGTAACCCACAAGCAGCAAAATGAGTATGAAACAGACGTCTTTTTGGAAGTTTCTTTGCTAAAGGGAAAATGCCCAGAGAAGGACTCACGAACTACCAAGGAATGGATTCGCAACCCATTTGTCAACAAATCAGGTGACAAAAATCAACAAATCCATGGCTGTGCAAGAAGATCAACTGATGGAGATCCCAAATGATGGCCGCCTTTTAGGGGTCGTTCGCATATCGCGTCTTTTCTAAAGTTCGCACAAGTTCGTTGTTTCCAATGGAAGTGCGCGACTTGCGCCTTCCAGACCAGAAGCGCACTGCGAGTCATGTGACAAGAATTGACCGATCAGCTTCAGCTTGTACGGAATATTCACATTTCGGTTGACTAATTATATCTCAGACAAACACAGAACACCCAAACACTCCGGTGCTTTGTCATTTTCTCCATAAATAAAACTTGTATGAAAGTAACAGCTATGTTTTGTCACCTTGTCATCATCTGAGAAAACTGTTAATGGACAATCTACAAAACACTGCCCCGCATCATCCTCCCCCCCACTTATACCTAGGGTTGTCATGATACTGGAATTCGGTACCAATTGCTACTGAAATTTTAAAAACGTCCATTTCCCGCTAACATTTGAGCGATGCTGAGCGCGTTCTTAAACACCGCTGATTTGCCATGGTGTTCACCTGCTCAACAGAAATGACTGTGATTGGCATCAGTTCACCAAACTCCCCGCTGTTTACTGAGCATAAGCATACAGATACAGGGACACTGAAGCATTTTAAAGCCACGATTCTTCAGCGAGTTGCTTGTATGTCAGCTTGTAGACAAACCAGATGATCGACATGACTTTAAAACATTGCAGTGTCCCTGTATCTGTGGTTACACTCAGTAAACAGCGGTGAATTTGGTGAACTGATGATCTTCACAGCCAATCACAGTCATTTGTGTTGAGCACGTGAACACAATGGCAAATCAGCGATGTTTAAGAATGTGCTCAACAAGCCTCAAACGTCAGCGAGAAAATGAACGTTTTTAAAACTTCAGTGTCGAGTGGTACCGAATTCCAGTATTTTGACAACCCTACCTACACCTTAGATTGAGTACTGTACAAAATTTTAAGTCCCTATGAAATGAAAATAATATCAGAATGTTTTAAGTACATCTATAAGCTAGTGTGCTCCAAAACAGTGACAAAATTCACATCTAGAAGACATAAACCTGATATAACCATCCAAAGCTTGTAGTTTGTCACTTCCACCTAAATGGATCAACAATTTTTGACATAATCTCATATTTCAATTTCTTGACCAATCAAATGCTCTCTAGTATCTGACATGCTCCGCCCCCTTCAAGACGCTTCTCATTGGACTTTCATTTTTTAATCCACTTGAGCTCAACCACTCACTGGCAGAGCTGTGATAAAAACAAAACACTACTGGCTGTTTTTAAAAATGGGAGGAGCTACTATGTCTCGACCTTTCAGTTGAAATAACGTCAAACATCGAATAAAAATGCCCTTTTGTTGACCTCCACTGACCGTTTCGCAGCCTCTGCCATGAGCTCCACATCCAGATCTCCTCGGGGAAAGTAGTATCTGTATGTCCTGGACTGGCAGTCAAAGCGTGCGCTGAATCCGCTCTCTACAGGGGACCATTGCAGGATTCGGATGTCCTGAGGCAGGACTCGGTTGAGGATCTTCACATAAGGTAGCTCATCTGCCGAAGTCTTGCCTTTGACATCAACATCAGTCGGGACAGTCACACCTAAACCCCCTCCATACTGGGTGGAGCGCAGGTCGATCGATATAACCTAGAGAACAGAGAGAGAAAAAAATAATAGTAATAATTTATTTATTTATTTTTATTTTTTTAAATCAAAACATCAAAGGACTATCAAAGGCTTGCCGATTAGACCTAGTGCTGGCAATTTGTAACATTTGTCATTTTGTTAGAAGCGTTTTTATTATTATTAAATTATTATTATTAATTGTTTAACTTTTTTTCATCTGTATGCAGTTATTATCTGACAATACATACTTATGCATCTAATGTACTTAATTTGGTATTTATGCATTTCTATATTTATTTTTCTTGTTTTGTTAATTGATAATGAACAAGGGGCTAGGGAATAGGATTAAGAATCCACAATATATAACTGCTTATCTCTCTCAATATTTAATTCGTTTTGTCATACAAAAGACCAATAAAAAGATTAAATTAAAATTCAATATATATAATATTTACAAAATAAACTTAAAATGGTCCTAAATAAATGTTATCCAACGATGGAAGACATTTAAATTATTTGCTTTTGGATGGAACCTGGAAAAGGTAATAAGGAAATAATGACGTTAAAATATATATAAATGCATAAACAATTACATAAACCCCTACACAAAAACAGCAACAACAACAACAATAAAATGAAAACTCATTATTAAACTGGCATTTGTTAATGCTAATTATTATTAATAGATTTCCACATTTCATGTTATGTTTGTAGTTGTTATAATCTAATGTTTAATTATTATGGTGTCCAATTAATTTATTATTTAATTTATTTCTGAAAGTAATAGTTACGAGAAAATGTATTTGTATTTATTTAATAATATTTACAAAATAATAGCATCAACAATTCAAACAACACTCTTAATACTTTATAACAATCTTATGTTTTATATATATATATATATATATATATATATATACACACACACACATATATACACACACACACATATACATATATATATATATATATATATATATATATATATATATATATATATATATATATATATAAATATATATATATTTATATATATATATATATATATATATATATATATATATATATATATATATACACACACACCGTTGAAGTCTGAATTATTCGCCCCCCTTTGAATTTGTTTTCTTTTTTAAATAATTTCCAAATTATGTTTAACAGAGCAAGGACATTTTCACAGTATGTCTGATAATATTTTTTCTTCTGGAAAAAGTCTTATTTGTTTTATTTCAGCTACAATAAAAGCAGTTTTTAATTTTTTAAACACCAAAATTAAAGGTCAAAATTATTAGCCTCTTTAAGCTAAAATTTTTTCTGATAGTCTACAGAACAAACCATCGTTATACAATAACTTGCCTAATTACCCTAACCTGCCTAGTTAACCTAATTAACCTAGTTAAGCCTTTAAATGTCACTTTAAGCTGTATAGAAGTGTCTTGAAAAATATCTAGTCAAATATTATTTACTGTCATCATGGCAAAGATAAAATAAATCAGTTATTAGAAATGAGTTATTAAAACTATTGTTTAGAAATGTGTTGAACAAATCCTCTCTTCGTTAAACCATAATTGGGGAAAAAAATAAACAGGGTGGCTAATAATTTAGGGGGGCTAATAATTCTGACTTCAACTGTACATGATATATATGATATTTTCAATTTACAAAAATATGGATTTGGTTGGATACCAACAAGAAAAATTAATTTTAATGACAGAAATCCATGAATTTACAAAATATGAAAACAACTACTTGGATCACAAAAAGGCTGCATAAAGTATTAAAAATTGACAATTAATATATTATTAAAATATCCTTAACTCTTTCTGATTTTTAATTATAATGTAATAATGTGCATCTTTCCTTTTGTAAAGTTGCTTTGGAATGATAATTATTGTGTAAAGCACTTTACAAATAAACTTACATTTTAATTTAAAAATTCATGTTAAACGTTTAGTTGTTACAGTTTAATGACTGTTTTTGTGTCAAAATTAAATAAATATACAAAATAAATACAAAAACACAATTCACAATTCATTAAATGCAGATGGCAGCACCTGAGAGAAAGCGCTGACTCCTTTATCAGTGCGCCCGCAGCGGTGATAGCAGGACGTCTGCCTGTCCTGGATCAGTTTGGTCTTCAGCAGAGCCTCGAACAGCCGTGCTTCAACAGTGTTATCAGTGTTTTCCTGCACAGCGAAGCCCTGGTACTGCCAGCCCAGATACGCCAGACGCAGAGCCACGTGTCTGCGCGGGTGAGCCGAGAAGTCGAAGGGTTTTTCAGCTCTTAGCTTCTTCTGTCTGCACCCACTCTCAGATGATGGAGTTTTCTCCTCCGTCTCTGCTCTCAGCTGAGCTTTTAGTCTCTCCAGCTCCTCCTCCAGAGCCTTCACTCGAACCCGCAGCACTTCTGATGACATCACAGCAAACTCCTGAAAAAACACAGGGATAGTTCACTCAGAAAATCAAAAAAATCCTTCTTGTGCTTTTATTTCTTTGAGTTTCTTTCTTCTGCTGAACACAAAAGGAGATATTTTGAAAAATGCTCCTCCTCCAGAGCCTTCACTCGAACCCGCAGCACTTCTGATGACATCACAGTAGACTCGCTTCTGACAAACACAGGGATAGTTCACTCAGAAAATCATAATGGCCTCATTATTTACTCTCCTTCCTGTGCTTTTATTTCTTTGAGTTTCTTTCTTCTGCTGAACACAAAAGGAGATATTTTGAAAAATGCTCCTCCTCCAGAGCCTTCACTCGAACCCGGAGCACTTCTGATAACATTAAACTCGCTTCTGAAGAACACAGGGATAGTCCGCTCAAAAAAAATCTAACTCTCCTTCCTTCCTGAGGTTTTAAAGATTTAGGAGTTTCTTACTTCTGTGGAACACAAAGGAAGATATTTTGAAGAATGCTTGTTGCTGGGAACCAATATATGGGTCCTAAATCACATATTTATGCTCTATGCTACGCTATTTCCTAGTATAAATTTAATAAGCAGGCTGCGAATTATACATTGATGAACGGGGAGTAGATTTTTCTTCAATTTTACTTTGTTATTTCAACTATATCTGATTTATTCATTAAAATTAATTAGGTTTTCAGTGTTTTAATGCATATTGAGTGACCTACAGTAACCTCTGATTCTGCTATTTCAGCAGCCGTGTGATTCTCAAAGACAACTTATATATATGTATACATATAAAACAAATGGTGACAAATTTGCATTCCTGCCCTAATATGGATGACCATGAAAGATTTCATGTATTTTACTGTTTAACTTCCATGTGTAAGCACTGGGGTCTATTAAAATGCAAACTATGCATCTAATTTTACTTTACTTTTAGGTAAAATGTCACACAAACACCTATATTGTAGTCTTGTAAACACTTATGGTGTCTATTGGTGCTCTGCATCTGCTAGTTTCAGACTGCTAAATGAGTATTGTCTTGGATTAGACTTGCATTTACAATTGTATGAACCATAATAAGGGTGAAATGTATGTTAAAATGAATGAATGTAATATTAATGTAATAAATGTATATTTTAATTAATAATAGTACTATTTAAGATACAGATCAGAGTGTTCTGTTTAGGACAACACTAACACTTTACGGTGGAGTGAATAAGTGCATAGTGTGTCACCTGAGATGCAACTATTGACTTCCATAGAAAGAGCTGAATTTCTATAGAAGTCAATGGGTTCCAGCAACCAGCCTCTTTCAAAATATCTTCTTTTGTGTTCAACAGAAGAAAAAAAAAGGCAAACTGTTTTTTTAAACAAGTGAAAGGGAGAGTAAATGATGACTATTTTCATTTCTGGGTGAACTGGAAGAGATTATGCACAGTTTTGTTTTGTTTTTACACTTTTGACCGAATATTGGATGTAACTGATAAATGCACATATAATATATTTATCAATTTTTTTATGCAATGTATCATCACTATTTAATGATTTTTATTTTTCATATTGCTTTTCCAAACGTAATATAAAAATATAATTTGTAAAAAAAAAAAAAATTAAATGCTTTAATACTTTAATCATTATATAAAATACTTTCCATTGCTGTAAATTAAGGAATATTGTTATAATAATAATTTTATTGCTACTCATATCATCGTTATTAACAGTAATAAAATTATATATATATACATATACAATTTATTTATTTACTTAACAACATACTTAGTTTACATTTCAGTTTGCACATAATATAGCTTACTGTACATACAATATGGACAATAGGCCATTTCAATGTAGTCATGTCATTGGCCCATGAACATTTCCTGCTTGTTATCAAACTATTTTATAACTGTAGCAAGAGGCAATTCAATCATAACTTAAGGTTAAAACAGCTATCATTACAATATTTATAAATATGTGGCTCTTTTTTAATTCTCGAAAGTTATAGAAGTAAAAAATGTAAAGCAGGAAATACGTCGGGAACTTTGTTATTGTTTAAATCCCTCAAAATGGTCTATAGCCATATACATATCTATATCTGTACATATATCTTTACATTCTCCATTTACTTGTTATTTTTAAATTCCTGTCACTCGTGTCATCATCGTGTTGCTCTGTCGAAGCTTCTGTCAAGAAAACAAATTCCTCATATGTGTAAAGATACCTGGCAATAAATCTCTTTCTGATTCTGAACTGATATGTAATATTAAATTAAAATACATTATAATAAATATATACTCAATTGTAAACCTTAAGAAACCTGCATTGTCACTTCAGTTACTATTACAATGCATAAAATTTAATTTAAATATAATATTACTGCACTGGCTTGCATGGTTCGGGATCTGTAGAGCTGCGCATCGATGGATTTGCTCTTCAGTGTTTGGACTCTCAGTAGTGCTTATTAACCCACACTGAACTGAGCTAAACTGAACTGAACCTAAACTCTGAAAACTGAACTGACACTGTTTCAATTCACTATAATCTTCCATGTGAAGCTGCTTTGACACAATCTACATTGTATAAGCGCTATACAAATAAAGATGAATTGAATTGAATTGAATTAATTTTTAAAAAAATGATTTATTTACTTTGAAGAAATCTAACCAAATACCAGCACTATAAACAAGTTTTTTTGTTATTGTAAGTGTAGATTTTTGAAGTATGCTTTACTAAAAAATACTGTTTTAGAAACTTATTTGTTACATTGAAAACAAAACAGTAAAGACACATATTCTTATAGATTCTTAGGTGAAGTAGAATATTTAATTAAAATACTTAGTATAATTGATAATAACCACTGTCTTTCTTTTTATGAAATATGATTAGATCTTTCATATATCTTGATTTATTCTTGTATCTTGGTTTATTCTATTGAATTTGTGTAATGTATTCTTCATGATGTTATAATGTTTCTAAAAAGTTTTGAAACATAAATAAATACAATTTCTCTTATATCACATTAGGAGCGTGTACATACACAGTATATGAAGGCTATTCTTATTCTTCTTACAATAAACAGAGATTTGTTTAATAATTCACAGTGAGCTTCGCATATAATAAGTGTATAATAGTATTATTTAATGTATGCTGTTCTCAAACAATTGTTGATGAGAACTGGATTATACTATATATATTTATATATACATATATTGATCTCCACGTGTTTGCTGCTTATCAAACTTTCTAAGCGTCTAATCGTTTCACCAAATATACTGTCTACATAACTACAAACATATTTATATAAGACAATACTCACGTCCTTTCTGAAGCTTGGTGAAAAGAGCGAAATAACAAATTCTGAACAGCAACTTTTAAACGCCACACACCATGGTACACTGGCTTCGGGCTTCCGTAAAGCCACATGTCAGAATAAAAGTCCCGTTTAAAAGTGACCTACGTTCGCTAAATAAATCAGTGCTTTAACTGATTTACTCAAAAAAAGACTGAATATCTTGATATTATTGGCTTATAAAATAGTAATAAAATTAAACCACATTTTTAATTCAATAAAAATATTAATAAAAAGTGTTTTTTTTTTAAATAATAATAATAACAAGACCAATAATATTAAAAATAACAATTATTATTTCAATTACCATTATCTCTATTATTATTTAAAAAATAGTAATAAAATAGTAAATATAAAGTAGGTTATTATTATTATTATTATTATTATTATCATTACAAATAACATTCATTCATTCATTTTCTTTTCAGCTCAGTCCCTTTATTAATCTGGGGTCGCCACAGCGGAATGAACCGCCAACTTATCCAGCACAGGATTTTACGCAGCGGAGGCCTTCCAGCTGCATCTCTGGGAAACATCCATACACACTCATTCACACTCATACACTACGGACAATTTAGCTTACCCAATTCACCTGTACCGCATGTCTTTGGACTCTGGGGGAAACCGGAGCACCCGGAGGAAACCCACGCGAACGCAGGGAGAACATGCAAACTCCACACAAACGCCAACTGACCCAGCCAAGGCTCGAACCAGCTACCTTCTTGCTGTGAAGCGGCAGCACTACCTACTGCGCCACCGCGATTTTTCCCAGATATGGGTTGCGGCTGGAAGGGCATCCGCTGCGTAAAAACATGTGCTGGATAAGTTGGCGGTTCATTCCGTTGTGGCGAGCCTGGATTAATAAAGGGACTAAGCCGCAAAAAAAATGAATGAATTAATTATTATTATTAATGTTGTTGTTATTATTATTATTATATTGAGAATGTTATGCTTTGCTTTTACAATTAAATTATTATTATTGATATTATTATTGCTTTATATTCTATTTATGAAATACAACCTCTTTGTTATACAATTAGTACTAATAATTTCGATAATTTTCAGTTTTGTGAATTTCTTTTTCTTTTTTTCTGAAGTTGCTGTTGCTTTATATAATAACACAACCGTGCATTACACAACCCACTTGATCTGGAAAGATAATAACCAACAATAACCCTCTTTTGCATGTGACATTTTCTATTTCCTCATAATTTTCCTTCCTAATAATACTCATTTAAACACAGCCCTAACCTTTATCATACATGTATTATAATAGAAATCATGTGATAAACACAGCCAAGATTCCCCGAGTTTTCTTGCAATCTGCAACCCTATTGGCTAAAGCTCCTCAGAGGCCCTTCAGACTGTCTCGTGATTGGTCGCCTGCTCCTCCATTGGCACGCATTGCTTCCTGCTCACGCGACGCAAATCAATAGTAGAAAAAGTTCAAAGTTTTTTGTTTACCGACATCTGGAACGCCGATGCCGCTGACGTCACAGAGCTCAAAATGATACATTGTATCCGCTGCGCTCTGATCGCGCTTCTGTTTATGACACTGCTGCATTCGGTCTGCGGCGACTTTCAGACTCTCGCGCATCTCCGAGCCAAAGCGAGCGATAAAAGTCAGTCGCGAGCCGTGCTGGATCTGCTCCGGAGGCTGCTTGGGAACCGGGCGCGGGAGTTCATCGTGTCGGTCAACAGGACTCTGTCTGCGGACGGGCTGGACGTGTGCGAGCTTCGCTCGGCGAAGAACAACAAGGTCGTGGCGGTGGGCAGCACGGGGGTCGCGGTGGCCACCGGGATATACAACTATCTGAAGTACTTCTGCAACTGCCATGTGTCCTGGGCTGGAGATCAGCTCAATCTGCCTAGACCCCTGCCTGCGCTCACCGGCGTCCTGCGCATCAGCACACCGCACAGGTACAGCTACAACCAATCATACGCCGCTTTTGATTGATTGACGTTGAGTGACATTAGATATGATTATTAGAGTCAGTCAAGACTAAATCTACATTTTAATATTCATTCATTCACTCATTTTCTATTCGGCTTAGTTCCTTTATTAATCAGGGGTCGCCACAGCGGAATGAACCACCAATTCATCCAGCATATGTTTTACGCAGCGGATGCCCTTCCAGCTGCAACCCATCACATCAGTGTATGGGAAACACCCATGCACTTTCATTCACACTCATACAGTACTGACAATTTAGCTTACCCAATTCACCTATAGCGCATGTATTTGGACTGTGGCGGAAACCGGAGCACCCGGAAGAAACCCCCACCAACACAGGGAGAACATGCAAACTCCACACAGAAATGCCAACTGACCCAGTCGAGGCTTGAACCAGAGACCTTCTTGCTGTGAGGCAACACTGCGCCACCGCACCGCCCCTACATTTTATTATTTCATAGATTATTATTGTATAACTAATTAAAGTTAAGGCATCTCTGGAGGACGTTTTAAACCATACGTGCTCTTAATATTTACATAATCATCCCTTATTCTCACATTTGTTAGGGTCCATCTATTAGTCCTATGACGGAACATAGCATAGGTGAAGGTTAAATGCGTGTAAGACTTTTTAGCACATGTGAAAAGAAATATTTTTATTTGTTAAAATTTATTTTAATTTGTTTCCAACTCCGAATTTTAATCCCAATTCCAATTTATAATAATTTAAATTTAGATTCATCTAATTCAAGCTGATCACATTGTAGGTTGTGATTAGGTCTAATTTAGATTGATTAACCTAATAAATCCTTATTTTTAGTTAATGGTTCATTGTTTACCCGAAGTCGCTTAGAGTCAGTATGCTGGCCAGTTACATCTGCTCACGGACACATCCTCGCCAGTTCTGGTTCTAAGATAGAAGATAAGCTAATTTCCTTTAAGTAATAATAGGCCGCCCCATGCTTACTCATACTTTAAAGAAAATTTGATTTTGCCCCTAGATTATATCATACTAAGTCAGTGATTGTCAGAAATCAACAGGCCACTCCATCCATTGAGTATGAATGTATGACTTATCCTGGTCACAGGCTGCGGAAACATCAGCCTAAACAATCTACTAGATTTAATTGATTTCAGGAGATATTAGAGTTAAACAAGAATCTTACATTTATTTAAATTTAATTAAAGATTTTCCATTCCAATTCACATAATTAAACAAAATAAACCAATCAAGGTTGTACAACATCAATTACTCAAAGATACATTTAAGAGTTAGAGATTAATACCTGACCATGTAGAAATACGTTGCAGCAAATAAGTCCTGATGCAGAGCTCAGAGACTCATACACTGCAACGGGGTATCTTGGCTACAGAATCCCACAGACACTTCTGCACCTTTTGCCTAAACACCATAAAGTCAAGACAATAAAAGCTTCACCAAGAACCTTGCCTGGTCATGAGTTGATGTGAAGACCATTTTCCCTGGAGTGGAGCATCTGGCAAAGCTCTTATCAAAGTCAAAACCCAAACTAACTGATTTAAGGGAGATTGTAAAATATTACAGTGAAATTAGGATCACTTTACCAATCACACAGAGACATTTAAAATGACACCAAACATCAGTATAGAGCCACAAGATACACCATATTAAAAACTTAGACATTCTGTGTGACGCTGCTCTGGAGGAGAAGGTAAAGTCCAGGGCAAAGAGTGGGACTCAGGATGCATGGAGACAGCCTGAACAACTGGTTTCCTAGCTGATCTTCTTCTCAGATTAAAAAGTTGATTGTTTTAGTGCCTGACCATTCTCATGGTCTTGTCTCGTGTGGAGTTCCATAACAGTTCTTAGGGTTTATTATTATGGAGTGATATAGCCATCCCTACACATTTAATATATTAATACATTTAAATTCTTAAGTCTGTCGTAGATTAATAGCTTTTGATATTTCAAGCTAATGCACAGCTGGCAATGCACTTGGAATTTACATACTTATCACTTTATTCTCATGGTAGTTTTCATTTGCATGAATTTTAATTATTAAATCTTTCATAGATTAATAACTTTCAATTTAATACTAAGAGAATGTCTCAGAATTTCTATTTGATGATACTGTTTAATTCAATGTTACTTGCCATTTATTGTGAAATCAACTCACAACCTCTGCATGCCCGGTAATCTTAGTGATTAAAATGAACTGTTTTATGTGTTTTGTTCAGATTTACCAGCATAATTTTAACCTAACAAAGAAATCCTCCATGTCTTTTCTGTTTCACATAGTTTTTATACATTTCTGCAGGCATCTCTTCACTCTGAGCAGTTGTTTAATGTCTATTTCAGAGTTCTCATCTAGATTCAGGACAGCCCCCACTGTGTTGTGTGAAAAAAACGCAGCATTGTTGATACTTCTCTCCGCCATTGTTCATGCTAACTCTATGTAGTAGCCGAACCTTACTTTTGTTTCTTGTTTGTCTTGTTAGTTCCGCATGAGCGGCTCTTTACTGTGTCACTCTCAGAGACGGTGGCGGACACTGAATTCCTCTCAGTGTGAAAATTACATTATTAATGCGGTCAAACACAAAACAATAAATAATGTTTAGTGCCAAATTCATCACAAGTAGGAGAAGGCAAATGGTGCAAAATCTGTAGAGAACACTGTCGTGGTAAATTCAGTTATCGCTGTGTTTGTTTATAGGTTCAGGTACTATCAGAATGTGTGTACCGCCAGTTATTCCTCTGTGTGGTGGGATTGGCCAAGATGGCAAAGGGAGATCGATTGGATGGCACTGAATGGCATCAATCTTCCTCTGGCATTCACTGGACAGGAGGTGCTTTGGCAAGAGGTGAGAGTTAGAGGTCTAAATTGTCACGATACATTGTGATATCAATACTTTATGCCAACGATACGATATTTGTCGATACTTCAAAACAATTCTGATACAATTCGATTCAGTAGAATATCGATCGCCATCAATCAGTGTTGAGGAAAGTTACTTTTAAAAGTAATGCTTTACGATATTGAGTTACTCCCCAAAGAAGTAACTAGTTGCGTTACTTAATTACTTGTTATGGTAAGTAATGCATTACGTTACTTTTGCGTTGACTATATATATATTGTGTTTTATGTTTATCAGATTTGTTCCTGTTGTACTGTAGGTTTACCTGTCTCTCGGTTTAAACCAGACTGAGTTGGATCGCTTCTTCTCAGGTCCTGCTTTTCTGGCGTGGAACCGAATGGGAAACCTGTTTCAGTGGGGAGGACCACTTCCTCAGTCTTGGCATGTCAAACAGCTCTACCTTCAGGTACAGAGATGTTCTTTATAACCTGCAAATTAAATAATAATAATAATCTATAACATCTGAGCCAGAATACAGGTGCTAGGTGGCAAAAACTGAAGCATATCTCTCTGCATCACCTTTTGCTTACGAAGTGTAAAAATGTGCTTGTGTATAGTCATATTACAAAAGTTGTACCTTTTATTTCTTTAGTTTAAAATCTTGGACCGCATGAGATCTTTTGGGATGATACCTGTATTGCCTGCATTCTCAGGAATCGTACCTGAAGGTATTACCAGGTAACACTGCTCAAATGTGTCTTTCTTCTCTTTATTATAATTGCAGATTTCATGCATGAAATTCAAAGTAGTAAAAGTGGTAGTAGTGCTAGTAGTAGCAGTAGCAGTGGTAGTAGTAGTAGTAGTGGCAGTAGAAGTAGTAGTAGTAGCAGCAGTAGTAGTAGTAGTAGTAGAATTAGTAGTGGTAGTAGCAGCAGTAGTAATAGTGGCAGTCGTAGTAGTAGCAGCAATAGTAGTAGAAGTAGCAGTAGCAGCAGTGGTAGTAGTAGTGGCAGTAGTAGCAGTAGTAGTAGTAGCAGTAGCAGCAGTAGCAGCAGTAGTAGCAGTTGTAGTAAAATTAGTAGTGGCAGTAGTAGTAGTAGTTGTAGTAGTAGAAGAATTAGTAGTCGTAGTAGCAGTAGTAATAGTAGCAGTAGTTGTAGTAGTAGCAGTAGTAGCAGCAGTAGTAGTAGCAGCAGTAGTAGTAGCAGTAGTAGTAGTAGTAGTAGAATTAGTAGTGGTAGTAGCAGTAGTAGTAGTAGTAGTAGCAGCAGTAGTAAAATTAGTAGTGGTAGTAGCAGCAGTAGTAATAGTAGCAGCAGCAGTAGTAGTAGCAGTAGCAGCAGTGGTAGTAGTAGTAGTAGTAGTAGTAGTAGTAGCAGTAGCAGTAGTAGCAGTAGCAGCAGTAGTAGTAGTAGCAGTAGCAGCAGTAGTAGTAGTAGCATTAGCAGCAGTAGTAGTAGTAGCAGTAGCAGCAGTAGTAGTAAAATTAGTAGTGGTAGTAGCAGTAGTAGCAGCAGTAGTAGTAGTAGTAGCAGCAGCAGCAGCAGTAGTAGTAGACTACTAGTAGTAGTAGTAGTAGTAGTAGTAGTAGCAGCAGTAGCAGTAGTAGTAGAATTAGTAGTAGTAGTAGCCGTAGCAGTAGTAGTAGAATTAGTAGTAGCAGTAGTAGTAGAATTAGTAGTAGTAGTAGTAGTAGTAGTAGTAGTAGTAATAGTAGTTGTTGTTGTTGTTGTTGTGAGTGAAAACAGAAGTAATCACATCTAACATTGTCCTCTAGGTTGTTTCCCCAAGCGAATGTAACCAAGTTGACCCCCTGGAGCCATTTTAACTGTACCTACTCCTGCGCCTACGTGCTGAACCCACGCGACCCGCTCTTCCAGCGAATAGGAGCGCTCTTTCTGACCCAGGTCATCGAGGAGTTTGGAACTGACCATATTTATAACACAGACACATTTAATGAGATGCCTCCAGCCTCTTCAGACCCCACATACCTGGCCTCTATCAGCCGTTCCATCTTTAATACCATGACTTCAGGTAACAATCCATTTCTTTTTTTTTTGTGCATCATGAAGATGCTGGTGCCAGCAATAAAGTGCTATTGTGCTGTCGCTCATTTTCCTTTGGCGTGTCAGATTGCATTTGCTCTAGTTTTTTAAAAGCCTCAATTGACCTGTTTATTTTCTGGGGCACATTTGGGATTCCCTGCATGGGCGATGATTTGAAGCATGGCACCCTCACAACTGCTCACAGATGCGTTGGTGTCTGATTCTCTCCTTTTTACTCTCTCTTTCTCTCTGGCAGTGGATCCTCAAGCAATTTGGCTGATGCAGGGCTGGCTATTTATCAGTGACCCTTCGTTCTGGAAAGCGGATCAGGTCAAGGCTTTGTTACACGGTGTCCCCCTGGGGCGCATGATTGTCCTGGATCTATTTGCTGAATCTATGCCTGTCTACTCTTCCACAAACTCCTTCTACGGCCAGCCGTTTATCTGGTGCATGCTGCACAACTTCGGAGGGAATAGTGGTCTCTTTGGAACAGTGGACAGCATTAACTCTGGTCCCTTCAATGCCGTCCGTTTCCCAAATTCAACCCTAGTGGGTTTGGGAATGACTCCCGAAGGCATCGAACAGAATCCAGTCATTTATGAACTTATGAGTGAGTTGGCCTGGCGCAAAGATCCAGTCAACCTTTTTAAGTGGGTTTCGCTTTATGCCTTGCGGCGCTATGGTAGCATGGATGAAAATCTGTCGTTGGCCTGGCAGCTCTTGTTTCGTAGCGTGTACAACTGCACTCTTCCCAAATACAAGAACCACAACCGAAGTCCACTGGTGCATCGGCCATCCCTGCACATGCAAACGGACATTTGGTATGATCCTGCGGACTTTTACAGGGCATGGAAGCTTCTGTTTGAGACCGCTCCTGGATTAGTGACTCTTGAAACCTTCCGGTACGATCTTGTGGATGTGACGCGACAAGCTCTTCAGCTTCTTACAACAGAATTCTACAAGGAAATCAAAAGTGCTTTCCAGGTAAACACAAACAGTATTTGATATTGATGAACTAGTGAAACATCCTACTACATTAGGTATTGAAAATTCAAGGGCCTTTTACACTGGGCATGTTTGCCTGATTCTGAAATACCAACGTCTCATTTGCACTGTAGAGTACAGTTCAGTACTGTAATATTCAGCACTGGTTTCCCCGATCAGGCTTGTGTTTCCACTGCCAGCGGTACCCTTACTTGGTAGGCATGGTGATGGTTCTCTGTAAATTAAGAGCTTTCAGTAGCGAGCCTTGCTCAACCTATTTGGTACCGTACTGTTGTGCTAGGTACCAAAGGGTCCCAAAAAAGCAGGAATCGCTGCAGCTCGGAGACCTCCATGTGGGAGGGATTACACTGCAAGTAGGTTGGGTTTAGGGTTGGAGTAGGTATAGTAGACATTAATCATACACAACAGGTTACTGTGAGGCTGGGTTTAGGGTTGGGGTAGGTGTATTAGACATTAATCAAACACAACAGGTTACTGTGAGGTTGGGTTTAGGGTTGGGGTAGGTGTAGTAGACATTAATAAAACACAACAGGTTACTGTGAGGTTGGGTTTAGGGTTGGGGTAGGTGTTGTAGACATTAATCAAACACAACAGGTTACTGTGAGGTTGGGTTTAGGGTTGGGGTAGGTGTATTAGACATTAATCAAACACAACAGGTTACTGTGAGGTTGGGTTTAGGGTTGGGGTAGGTGTAGTAGACATTAATAAAACACAACAGGTTACTGTGAGGTTGGGTTTAGGGTTGGGGTAGGTGTAGACATTCATAAAGCACAATAGGTTGGACTCTGTGTTATGTACAAGACATTAAATAAATGAAAATTCCAGGAGGTTTGTACAGCCCACTTGGTGCTGAAGTCCCACCTATTTGGACGGCCTCCGTTTATACCAAGGTCTCAAACTCAAGGGCCGCAGCTCTGCACAGTTTAGCTTTCACCACCTCCAACTCACACCTGCTTCTAGTAGTCTTGAACACCTTGATTAGTTGGATCAGCTGTGTTTGATTAGGGTTGGAGTAAAACTGTGCAGAGCTGTAGCCCTCTAGGAATCGAGTTTGAGACCTGTGGTTTATACCCTTCCCCAAAAAAGTGTTATGGTTTGCTATTTTTGTATTTTGCACACATTGGAAACTGAAATAAATGTGTACCGTATGGTACTGTACCAAAAGTACCGCTCAGTGAAACCGAGCCATTAATTTGTGCCCAGTGTGGCACGCAAAAGGAAAGTAATTAAAGCCTGCTCACAAAATTTGACAAAAAAGCTGAATATTGACCATCCACATGAACAATTTATAACTTCTTTGAAACTGCCCCCTTTAGGCTTTGTTTATTTTGGTGACTGTCGCTTTAAATTCAAATGAGATTGTGCTCTTTTTCACAATAGGGCGGAGCTACAAATGCCTATGTGTCAGCATATTGGCAGATTCAAAAACAAGACTAACGTCCTACTCTAATGAGGGAGAGATCATCACTAATGGGGGAGCGTTTTCCCTCTGATGACACGTACAGAGTCTGAATGTCAATCAAAATGTTTCTGCAGACACAGACAGTTTTTATCAAGTGTGGTTAAGAAAAATAAATAAAATTAATACATTTTTATCAATCATAAGCTGATGATATTCACAGACTGTTGCCACACAACTGTGTTTAAACCCATAAAAATAGATTTTTGCATAATAGGCCCCTTTAAGGATTCTGAGTGCCTAAAAATAAAGTTTTTAATGTTCATTTATTTTTTTGATTTTCCAGACCCAAAAGCTTTCTGACCTCCTAACGGCTGGTGGGGTGCTCGTCTACGATCTCTTACCTGAGCTGGACCGGATCCTTTCCAGCAACGAGCACTTCCTGTTGGGGGCGTGGCTTCAGCAAGCTCAGTCTCAGGGTGTGGATGAGCATGAGGCACACCTGTATGACATCAATGCACGGAATCAGATCACGCTTTGGGGACCCGATGGGGAAATCCTAGACTACGCCAGCAAAGAGTGGGCTGGTCTAGTGGAGGACTATTACTTGCAGCGCTGGGGCCTGTTTGTTAACACTTTGGTGGAGTGTCTGGACAGAGGAAGACCCTTCAAACAGGACGTCTTCAACCAGGCTGTGTTCCAGGTTGAAAAAGGCTTCGTCTTCAATCAGAGGAAATATCCGACTAAGCCACTAGGGGACACATATGACATTGCGCGACGGATCTTCCTCAAATACTACCCATATGCACTGAAAAAGACTGAAATAAAGAAGACTTTATGAGATTGAGACATAAAAATGTTTATCAATAGCTGATTGATGCCATTGATAAACAGAAGCTTGCATTTTATTTATCTTATCAACTTCCTTTGACCCATTGATTAAAGACTTTTTAAGTAGAAACGTCTAAATTGTTTATTTATACACTACCTGACAAAAGTCTTGTCGTCGATCCCAGAGAAACAAATAATAACTTGACTTCTAGTTGATCATTTGGAAAAGTGGCAGAAGGTAGATATTTCCCATGAATCATCTGTTGAGCTGCATCTTAATCATCACAAATACTGCAGAAGACCTACTGGAACCTGCATGGAGCCAAGATTCTGACAGAAATCAGTCAAGTCTGGAAAGGAAAAATCATGGTTTGGGGTTACATTCAGTATGGGGGAGTGCGAGAGATCTGCAGAGTGGATGGCAACATCAACAGCCTGAGGTATCAAGGCTGATAAATTTGTGCTGCCTGTTACATTACAAACCACAGGAGAGGGCAAATTCTTCAGCAGGATAGTGGTGCTCCTTATCAACCTCCACATCAAAGTTCCTGAAAGCAAAAAAGGTGTTCAGGGATTGGCCAGCTCAGTCACCAGAGGTGAACATTATTGAGCATGTCTGGGGTAAGATGACAGAGGAGGCATTGAAGATGAATCCAAAGACTCTTGATGAACTCTGGGAGTCCTGCAAGAACGCTTTCTTCGTCATTCCAGATGACTTTATTAATAAGTGATTTGAGTCATTGCAGAGATGTATGGATGCAGTCCTCCAAGCTCATGGGAGTCAGACACAATATTCATTCTTACTCCACTGTAGCATGACTTTATATTCTATACTGGACATTATTTCTGATAAGTGACAAGACTTTTGTCTAAGCAAAGTCAGACCTTACTGTCCTAATGAAATAATTAAAAATCAAGGCATGATCATATTTTATTTTGGTCAAATAACCGTAATCTTGAGGTCTTTGCCTTTCATATAAGCCACTTCTGATACCAAATCATCAACCAGAAGTCAAGTTATTATTTGTTGTTCCTAAAACTTGGATAGGCGACAAGACTTATGTCAGGTAGGGTATTGGATATTGCTGCATTATTATGAATGTGTTTTTAAAAACCACAGTGCCACTGAGAATGTCAGCAAAGCAGCTACCAATTGAGTGTTGAATATTTAGGAATGATTGAAATGATTTGTCTGATCTAGTATGCTTGATTAAACAATGCTTTTAGTACACTTTGCATTTTCTTTGAGGAGGCGAAAGCGTTCAGTAGCATTTACATAAAATAAACTTGCAGAAAGTTACTCATTTGTGTGTCCTCCTCGAGTACTGTTCTGATAGTTTTGTGTATTCCCATAACATTTTTGCCTGTTTAGTTTTGTTTTTCCACTGTTATATTATTGAATTTTCTTCTTTTTCTGCTGACATTTTCAAGTTTCTACTGATATTTCAAGTTCGTGTCAATATGCTGTATATATTTAATCTATTTTTCTCTCTAAAGAGTCTGTGAAATGAGGTAACATGTTTACAAACAAAACGTGAAGACACTGTAAGTTTGCCACTTTGTGATATTAAAAGAAACTGGGTCACCTCCTCCTCCCCCTCAGACCTGACAGACACAACTCTTCTAGTCGGCCTACAGAAGGTGGCTAGCTAACATTGTTGTTGTTTTCTGTGTCACAGGCTTAGAAATTATCCCGTCACTGAAAAAAGTATCATTTGCTCCTGTAGTTAATTCGTATTAGGAGCTTGCCGTGGATCTTGTTTAGACAGACTTTCAATCTGTTAGTAATTTCAGTCAACAAGCACAAAATTGAAATCGCTAAGAACTTGTGTTGTAGAAATTGCTGAAAGTGAAAAATTATTTTTGTATTTGTTTGGCAAATAAAAGCTGTACTTTTCATACTGGTAGCGTGCTACAAATACTTTTTATTTTACCTTTTTATTCATTCATTCATTCATTTTCTTCCGCTCTTCTGGGGCCGGCTCACGAGGGCAGCAGTCTCAGGAGAGAACCCCAGACTTTCCTCTCCCCAGACACTTCCCCTAGCTCCTCCGTGGGGATCCCGAGGCGTTCCTCGAGAGAGTCCTGTTGGGACATGCCTGGAACACCTTATTAGGTAGGCGTCCAGGAGGCATCCGAAGCAGATGCCCGAGCCACCTCAGCTGAGATCTCTCGATGTGGAGGAGCAGCGGCTCTACTTCGAGCTCCCCCTTGGTGAAAGAGCTCCTCCCCCCATCTATAAGGGTGCACCTTGCCACTCTGCGAAAGAAACTCATTTCGGCTACTTGTATCCGTGATCTTGTCCTTTCGGACATGACCCAAAGCTCATGACCATAGGTGAGAGTAGGAACGTAGATTGACCAGTTCTTTACCACAACGGACCGGTACATCGACCAAATTACTGCTGTTGCTGCACTGATTCACCTGTCAATCTCACGCTCCAGCCTTCCCTCACTCATGAACAAAACCCCTTGAACTCCACCTGTGGTAAGGACTTTCCTCCAACTTGGAGATTTACCTTTTTAGATTCACCCAAAACTGAAAATTTAGTCATCTTTCACATATCTTGTGTCAAACCTGTTTGAGTTTCTATCGTCTGTTAAACACAAATGAAGATATATTAAAGTAGGTTAAATACCTGTAAACCTTGAGTACCATAGTATTTGCCTTTTTTACTATGGAAGTCAGGTTTTCAGCTTTCTTCAAAATATCGTCTTTCATGCTCAGAATTAAAACATAAAGATCTGGAACTACTTGAATTAAATTGGTTAGTTGGTCGACCAGCCTGGTTTTAGAGGGGGTTTGGCCATTTCCAGCCTGGTCTTAGCTGGTCAGGCTGGGAGTTGACCAGCTAAAACCAGCTTGACCAGCCAAAACCAGCTATGTCCAGTTTAAACCAGGCTGGTCAAACTGGTTTTAGCTGGTTTAAGCTGGGCATTTTAAGCTGGCCGGTTTAAGCTGGCCAAATGGCTGGAAACCAGCCTGGAAATGGGTAAAACCCCTCTAAAACCAGGCTGGTCGACCAACTAAAACCAGCCAACCAGCTTAGGCTGGTTTAAGCTGTTTTTTTCAGCAGGGATATCAAATGATAAGATGCAATCATTTCATATTTTGGTAACAAACCAAGTATGTCCTATATTAGTTCATTTTTTAAACTACATTTCCCATGATTCTTAGGACAGGAACTGTTAAAATCAGTCAGGTTTTAGTTTTCTTCAAAATATGGTCTTTTGTGCTCAACAGAATCCAAACATAAAGGTTTGTAACTACTTGAGGGTGACTAAATAGTGAGTAAATTGGCATTTTTAAGTAAACCATCTCTTTAATTATATCAAGTACATAAATAATTATGTACAACACAGTAAGCTTATGTAAAGTTAAAAAGCTAACTCATCTACAAAACAACACATGAAGCAAAAAATAAATAAATTTTACACTTCGAAAAACATCAAATGATAAGATGCAATCTTTTCATATTTTGGAAACCAAGTATCTCCTATATTAGTTCATTTTTTAAACTACATTTCCCATGATGCTTTAGGACAGGAACTTTAAACACAAAAAGAAGATATCTTGATGTACGTTGGAAACCTGTAAGCCTTGAATACCATAGTATTTGTTTTTCCTACTATGGAGGTCAGCATTTCATTCATTCATTCATTTTCTTTTCGGCTTAGTCCCTTTATTAATCCGGGGTCGCCACAGCGGAATGAACTGCCAACTTATCCAGCATGTGTTCTACGCAACGGATGCCCTTCCAGCCGCAACCCATCTTTGGGAAACATTTACACACACTCATTCACACTCATACTCTACGGACAATTTAGCCTACCCAATTCACCTGTACCGAATGTCTTTGGACTGTGGGGGAAACCGGAGCACCCAGAGGAAACCCACGCGAACACAGGGAGAACGTTCAGCATTTCAACTTAATTAATTAAACAATTAAAGAGAATTAAAACAGAAAGGTTTGGAACTACTTGAGGGCGGGTAAATATGAGTACATTTTCATTTTTAGGTGAACCATCCCTTTAATTATGTCTAGTACATAAACAATTGTACAAAGTTAGCCTATGTAAAGTTCAAAAGCTAAAACAACACATGAAGCAAAATAATTACATTTAACACATCGAAGGCGCTCTTTTTTTCAATAATCTAACTAAAATCAAATGATAAGATGCAAACTTTTCATATTTGGTCACGTAAACCAAGTGCGTCTTATATTAGTTCGTTTTTTTTTTTTTTTACTACATTTCCCATGATGCATTACGACAGGAACTCCGGCTGTCAGCCAATCCGCAGCCAGTATTCCAACACATGGCCGTCCAGGTCAACAGTTCGCTCTGCTGAGTAAAAAATGTGTGTTATTTTTTACTCATTATGACGAAGACTGGCAGTAAACAGTTGTTTTCTGCAACATTTGTCCGCATTTAACAGTTCTCAACATCCTAAAACGACAGAATACACTAAGGTAGGTTTTGCTGAAGTATGCTTGTGTGTTGTTCCGGATCAGCTGTGTTGTTTTGCACTAATCTGGAAGCATTCATGTATAAATATAAGAGGTCAGCTACTTTTATTGCCAGTAGGTACTGTAAATTATTAAATTATTCAATACTGAGCTGTCTAACGTGTCTGCATTTGTGTGTGATTAAAATCTCTTTTCTATTTGGGTCTAAATGTTATTGTTATTGTTAAGTTGTATTGAATGTTAATTAGAAAGCAACAATTTTACTCTGTTAATTATTAGATTCCTTTACAACGATATTCAGTCAAAATGTATTGAATTATATTTCTATTATTTTTGTAGATCAGCATTCAGTTATTGTTCCTAAATGTATAGTTACAGAGTAAGGTAGAAATATATACATCCATAGGAATCTGTTATTATTAAGATTAGGGCTGCACAATATATCATTTTAGCATTGATATCGCAATGTGTGCATCTGCAATAGTCACATCGCAGGATATGTAATATTGGGATTACATTTGAGCAAGAGCTATAATTTCGAAAACATGACATTTGTGGAGTTTAACCATAATAAAAGTTTATCGTCTGCATGTGCTTTTAAAAACTGTAATTTAAAACCTTTGCATTCAGGCAGAACTTGTACATTTTGTAAGTTAAATAAAGATTTATTTGAACTATTTACAATGTATATTAAAATATATACATAAAATATATAAAAAACACAAGTGTAAACTATGAAATAAATAATAATAATTATCATAAAGAAGGTTTCTATATACATAAATGTTAAAAACTACTGTGCAAAATCCAGTAGAAAATGAATAATGTGCAAAACTGTAACAGCATATATGTGCAGTAGTTGAATATATGTGCAGTAGTTGAATAGTTTTATGCAAGATTATATAGTGGTTTTACATATGATTATTCAAATTTAAGTTAAATTTTATTAATATCGAAATATATATTGGAGAAAAACAAAATATCGCAATGTCATATTTTTACAGTATCGTGCAGCCCTAATAAACAGTTTTTGGTATTGTCTTCATTTTTTTTGTTTTAATTGTCAGTGTTTTTTGTTTTTATAAATATGATGGTATATGTTTTCCTTTTTTTTTTTATTTACATTGTAGCATATTAGATTAGATGTGATTTTTGTATTTGAAATCTGTTCAAATAACATAGACATATATTATTAGAAATATATATAGTTTACTATTTTATAGTTTTAGTTTTTATTAAATATATTTACCCTAGTATGCTCTGACATATACCATTACCCTTTACAATTCTATTACAATATACACTCACCGGCCACTTTTATTAGGTACACCTTACTAGTACCGTTTTGGGCCCCCTTTTATCTTCAGAAATGCTTTAATACGTCATGGCATAGATTCAACAAGGTACTGGAAATATTCCTTAGAGATTTTGGTCGATATTGACATGATAGCATCACACAGTGGCTGCAGATTTGTGTCGGCTGTACATCCATGATACGAATCTCCCATTCCACCACATCCCAAAGGTGCTCTATTGGATTGAGATCTGGTGAAAGTGGAGGCCATTTGAGTACAGTGAACTCAAGACTGATCAGACCAGGCAACATTTATTCCAATCTTCTATTGTCCAATTTTGGTGAGCCTGTGTGAATTGTAGCCTCAGTTTCCTGTTCTTAGCTGACAGGAGTGGCACCGGGTGTGGTCTTCTGCTGCTGTAGCCCATCTGCCTCAAGGTTGGACGTTTTGTGCATTCAGAGATGCTCTTCTGCAGACCTCGGTTGTAACGAGTGCTTATTTGAGTTACTGTTGCCTTTCTATCAGCTGGAACCGGTCTGGCCATTCTCCTCTAACCTCTGGCATCAACAAGGCATTTGCGCCCACAGAACTGCCGCTCACTGGATATTTTCTCTTTTTCAGACCATTCTCTGTAAACCCTGGAGATGGTTGTGTGTGAAAATGCCAGTAGATCAGCAGTTTCTGAAATACTCAGACCAGCCCGTCTGACACCAACAATCATGCTACATTCAAAGTCACTTAAATCACCTTTCTTCCCCATTCTGATGCTCGGTTTAAACTGCAGCAGATCGTCTTAACCATGTCTACATGCCTAAATGCATTTAATTTCTGCCATGTGATTGGCTTATTAGAAATCTGCGTTAACGAGCAGTTAGACAGGTGTACCTAATAAAGTGGCCGGTTAGTGTATTTTTAAAACGCAATATGTGCATAATACATCATTACATATTCATAATGACATATTTAGTTGCATATATTCAACTGCCAGCATTCATACATGTATATTGCATTCACAATACACATTTTAAATGCTCACTCTAATGCACACGTGTTATTTTGTGCAATTCAATCTTTCAGCATCTCAAACCAGACCCGTCAGCTGTCAATCATGTCCATGTTCAGCACTGGTATCCTGGTCCTCACATCCCCGTTACACATTCTCCCTCTCCGCATTGCGCCTGTCCTCACGTCAGCCGCTCAGGTAGGCTTATGACGACATCAAGTTTTCTTGTTGAGATTCATTTTTATCACGGTATTATCATGATATTGACCTAAGCTGCAGAAGTTTACTTTAACAGCTATAATAACACAAATACTTAGTGCATTGCTTTATTGTAAATATATATATATATATATATATATATATATATATATATATATATATATATATATATATATATATATATATATATATATATATATATATATATTCAGTGTAAACAAATGTTTCAACCACAATAACCTGCCACAAAGTACAATAGGCCAAACGGTACATTAGTAAACATTAGTTAATGGATTAAAATCATCAGTGAGAAAAAGACAGATTTATTAAAGTTACTATGTTTATATTAGTGAAAACTAAATTTGACTAGTTATAAACTCCATTTAAACTGGACCTTTTATCCAACTTTTTTTTTACAAGATGTAAAATAAGTCTCCGATGTCCCTAGAGTATATCAATTTTCAGCTCAAAATAGCACACAAATAATGTTTTATAACTCTTTGAAACGACCTCTTTTAGGCTTTGAGGCTAATTGTGCCATTTTGGTGACTGTCGCTTTAAATTCAAATGAGATTTTTTTCACGACAGAGCTACAAGCCTAATGGCAGTCGGCTGCTTCTCACTCAGGGCTGTTTATGCTAACGAGGGAGAGATGTTCACTAATGGGCGGGGCTTTCCCTCTCTGATGACACATACAAAGGGAGGATGTCAATCAAAGTGTTTCTGCACACTGTTTTAATCAAGTCTGATTATAAACAATAGCATTATTACATTTTTACCATTAGAAGCTGGTTATATTCACATATTAAAAGGGATTTTTGCATAATAGGTGCCTTTTATTTAAAGGATTATGACTTTAAACAAGACTATAATTTTTACGTGCAATTATACGTTATCAAAGAAATTAATTTCACCTGAGATTAATAAAAGCTTTTGTAGTTTACATTGTAAGTTTAGTTCAATTGTCTGATGTTAACTAAAATTGGAGACTTATTGCACAGTGTTAACGTTCAGCAGCCCTATAAATAGTCACAAAGTTTTCAATCAATGTTTCAGCATGTGATAGGCCAGATTAACATGTGAAAATGTTCATGCTTGAACTATTAAGCTAATTAACTAATTAAGTTTCTGAATCATTTTGGCAGTTATGAACAACACTGCTAGCCGGCAGCTAGCTCTCTGCGACTCTCACATGGTCGCGCACTAAAGCTAAGCAGTGCCTGGATGGGAGACCACATGGGAAAGCTAGTTTGCTGCTGGAAGTGGTGTTAGTGAGGCCAGCAGGGCCCGCTCAACCTGCAGTCTGTGTGGGTCCCAATGCCCCAGTATAGTGAAGGGGACTCTATATGCTCAGTGAGCACCGTCTTTTGGATGAGATGTTAAACCGAGGTCCTGACTCTCTGTGGTCCTTAAAAATCCCAGGATGTCCTTCGAAAAAGAGTAGGGGTTTAACCCCTGCCACATTTTCCCACTGGCCTCTGTCCATTATGACCTCCTAACCATGTATATATTATACTATACTATAATATAACTATATTATAATTGGCTTATAATATAGAAAAGCACAATATAAATGTAAGGAATTATTATTATTATTAAATATGACCTAAATATTCTCAAACAACACTCTAAAACAGGGCTGCCCAAACTCGGTCCTGAAGGTCCGGTGTCCTACAGATTTTAGCTCCAACGTCCAGTGTCGGATTTAGGCATGGGCAATATGAGGGAATCGCCCAGGGTGACATTTTGCTAAAAAAGTAAAAATCATCTGTGCCCCAGTAAGCTTTGAGATATGCAATTTACTTTATGCAAATGTATTAATTTAGAGTGGTAATCCCAGAATAAAGACGTTAGGGGCTATTCACATTTGGCGTCTTTTGCACGTGCAAGTTTGATATTCTCTATGTGCAACCGAAACAACGCTGGTGAAAGCAAACTGACGCATGTGCGCAGAAAACCATCCCTGCGCACATCACACTCGCTGCTCCTGTTCTTGTTTACATGCACCCTGATAATATATGCGCCACTCGTGCAATGTGAAACCAGAGTAAAGGCCTTTTCTGTTACTTTTATGACACGAGGTGTCGACACGCAGCGAGTTTTGCAAGTTGACAAAAGCTTATAATATGATGATGATCTTATTTTTACTAAGCATGGCTATGAAACAGAAAGGAGTGAGGGAGGTAAGACTTAATAAAATTAATTCTCGTCCATGAGTCAGATCTAAGATGAATAGATAATTCTAAAAAACATATATTTTTTGTACTCTATAGAATTGTCATTATTAATATTCAAGCAAAATGTTTCTTAAGTGATCTTAGCATATCACTCTAGTTTTGTCTTTACATTGTTTTCCAGTTACATTTAGGATTGTTTTCTGCTATTTATTTAGAATAGTCATTGTAAAATAATAATATTAATAATAAATTTCATTCATTCATTCATTTTATTTTCGGCTTAGTCCGTTTATTAATCTGGGATCGCCACAGCGGATTGAACCACCAACTTATCACACCTGGGCTACCTAATCAAGCTCTTACTAGGCTTTCTAGAAACATCCCTGCAGGTGTGTTGAGGCAAGTTGGAGCTAAAATCTGCAGGACACTGGCCCTCCAGGACTGAGTTTGGGCACACCTGCTCTAAAAGTCTCAATAGATATTCACTGTATGTTGAAGTGCTTGTGTTATCAATATTGTGCATGTTCATTATCACGATATACTGATTTATTAAATATGGCTGTATGTCTACATTCAGGTGGTGGAGCGCACACTTTACGTCCATCTACACCCCGGCCTGAATCTAGGTACTGGTGGACAAGTGCGCCCCGTCTACATCCCGCCTGTGGTGGATCTCTGCACGCTCATCTCCCGCCTTTACAGCAATGCGGCTGACATTTGTGGACACCTCGACGTCCGAGTCCTGCTCACTAACATCCGCGGCCAATCAGCAGCATCAAGCGCAGCCAATGGCCCATTTCCAGCCCCACAAACACTGTCCCACTCACCGGAAGTAGTGCTGACCGACTTCCCCATCCCGGATTCAGGCCAGTCCTCACTGATCACCCAGTGCTTGCAGAAATACGCCGGTCATTGCTACGTTTGCACCCCGGGTCTCTCGTCTGTGCTTTTACACCCACAAATAAAAGAGGTGGTCGGAGTTGAAGAAGACGAGGACAGAGGAGCACAGATGAAGCCCTTGGAGACGTTCAGTGATGTGGTGGTTGGCGGGACGTTTGATCGCCTACATGGAGCCCATAAAACCCTGCTGAATATTTCCTGTCTGATGGCCAACAGACGCTTCATCATTGGTGTGTGTGACCAGGAGCTGCTCAAAAGTAAGTCCAAACCTTGTAGAAAGACTTAAAAGTATAGTTCAACCAAAAATTGAAATTGACTTCAGGAGTTTGGTCTCATTTTAGAGATAAACAGTTGAGTTTTACCATTTTTGAATTCATTCAGATGATCATCGGGTCTAGCTTAGCATAGATCATTGAATCAAATTAGACCATTAGCATCTCGCTCAAAAATGACCAAAGACATTTGATAACTTTCCTATTTAAATCTTGACACTTCTGTAGTTGTATCGACTTGGAAAACGAAAAGTTGCTATTTTCTTGGTGGATATGGCTATATGGTAATAATATATGAGAATATATGGTATAATCAAGGTAATAATACCTTGGCTGCAGCAGGCTGCACAGACAATGGCTGCAGCAGGCCCAATGATATTATGCAAAATAATCACCAGCTATGTAAGAGCACTGCATAATATCAGTCATTTTTATCATATTAAAATGCATGCATTACAATAAGCGCAAGGTGCAAATTACAGGGGGGTTGGGGGATGGGGGCGGAGGGTCTGAACCCCCCCTCTAATTAACGCTTGATCCCCCCTGAAGGAAATCAAAACCAGATGTATTGTTGGGGGGGTGGGGGGTGGGGGGGGTTGGGGGCTGCTCTGATATGCATCTTAAATAATTTAAATAATTAAAATATTAAAATGTAAATATACTTTTGACCACCCAATAATGGTTCATACCATTTTTAATGCATAATCGCACCAATCAGTCTATGCGAGAAGTCAGAGACTGCAGATCAAGAGGGCCATGAGACTTTGTAAGTGTCCACAAGACAATTTTCCTGTAAAATAGGTGTTTGTATCTACATACATATTAAAAGTGAAGTAGCTAAATTAAATTAAATAACTTAAATAGTCAATTGGAGGTGACTGTAGGTCAGAATACACTAAATATACCTCAGAACACTGAAAACTTAAATAGGTTTGTCTCAGCAGGGTGTTTTTTAACACCTCTAGTTTGGAAAAAGTCAGGAAAGTGGGCGTGTCTAGCTCTGTTTAGGTGGGAGTGTCGGGGGAGGGAAAGAGGGAAGGATATGCAAATATGGGAGTTTCCGTTTGGGCACGCAGACGCAGGGGAGAAAGAGAGTGACTGTTTACATGGACATCAGTAATCGAATTGTTTGCCAAATTATTAATTTGTCGGCTTTAATTGCAGTTTGGCACTTTCACTTTCATTTAGGAACATTTCCTGCATGTCGCCTTGACAAATGAGATATTGAACGTGAGGAACTGCTGGAAGAGTGGAGTTTTAATGGTATGTTTGATACCGCACGGCGAATGAGAGAAAAAAATCCTACGCATTTCTCGGTAACTTAGATGCACTCGGTAGGTAGCGTCAGAAAGCCGTGTGTGTGTAGACTATCCTGTCACAAAATGCGGTGAAAATCCTGCACGACGGGAATAGTTTAAGGTGTTTGCATGTTTACATTCAGAGAGCAGCATTTACAGCGGATCTTTCAGTCTATAATATTGTAGTGATATCAACATACTGTAAACTTAGTAACTAAATCATTTTGACAATAGTATGTCTTTAAACACTGAAAGAGCACTGCTGACGATAGGAAGTAACTTTGCCATCTGAATGAACAAACAAGGGCACTGATCGCACACTTACCAAATCTGTAGATACAGGACAGTCACACTGGAACTGTGTCTCTTTTTTTTTTTTAAAAGGAGACGAGCGGCAAATCCGGATTTCATCATTTCCAGATGCGAAAAGCTCTCGGGTAAAAAATGTTCCTTACAAATGCATTTCTGTCGCGTGTACTGTAATCCACATGTGAGTCCAGCAGCGCTCTCATAACGGGGAAATGAAAACAAAACCTTCGTTGCAGCACATTAATAAACGCAGCACACTAATAAATGCAACACTGACGACCCATGTCTCCAAATTCTCATTCTTTCACTTGTTTTGGCAACACAACGTGGCGTCTCTCTGTCGTCTGAACACTGTAACCGTTAAAACAGTCTCCAAAGCTATCATGCATATTAATGAAGTTGCGCCGCATACACAATAGAGCGCGCCGATTGGTTTGAACGAAGTCTTTCTCATGAATTAATGCCGCACCCTCAGAGACGTCACGATGTACCCGCAGGTACAGACAGCCACTCTCCGGCTGGATTTACACCTAAGTATCTCATGGCCGTGACGCAGCTTCAAAAATTCGTTTCAACCCGAAGAACGAATTTGCTCAAAATAATGCAAAAACAACCAATTTTCACTTTTTTGTGCAATATATGTGTCCTAATAGTGTTTATAGCAGCGTGGGACACATATATGACTGTCAACAGCTCAAAACATGTGTTTTGGTGTTTTGTGACCCTTTAATATATTAGATGTAGTTTAAATAAATACATCACTTTCATTCACTAAACCATGTATTACTAAAACTAACACAAATTTACGGAAAAGGTTGCCCCCCGATCGCCAATGTATAATTCGCACGCTGGATTAACGTGAGAAAGATGCGAAAAATGGATGCCAAGGGGGTGAAATGGAGGCTTGCCTCTGGCGATTATGTTTTGGTTGCACCGGCGACTACAGCCAAATCTGAGGTGTGAAAAAAAGTTTGCATACACACATTTGAATAATGTCGAGCTGTAAACGGGTTCAGGCTTTTAAAAATCTGTCAATCAAAATGTCAGGCTTGGGCTTTTAATGCTTGATTACAGCTCTATAGTACCTAGCCAAATCAGCCTAAAATATAGCAACTTTCATTTTTCATCTGTCTACAGTGCATGATGTTACAGCAAAAGAGTCAAGCTTTAAATAGGAAAATAATTAAAACTCTTTAGAATTTTTTTCGAGCGAGATGCTAATGGTCTAATCCGATTCAATTATTTATGCTAAGCTATGCTAAAAGTGCTCGCGCTAGGCCCGGAAATCGGTTAAATGGTAAAACTCAACTGGTTAACTCTTATTTACACGTAGTTCTTCTTATAAACAATGTATCTGTGCACTTCATTCATTCATTCATTTTCTTTTCGGCTTAGTCCTTTTATTAATCTGGGGTCACCACAGCGGAATGAACCGCCAACTTATCCAGCATATGTTTTAAGCAGCAGATGCCCTTCCAGCTGCAACTCATCACTGGGAAACACCCATACACTCTCGTTTACATACATACACTACGGACAATTTAGCTTACCCAATTTACCTACAGTTGCAATCAGAATTATTAAACCCCCTTTGAATTTTGTTTTCTTTTTTAAATATTTCCCATATGATGTTTAACAGAGCAAGGAAATTTTCATAGTATTTCCTATAATATTTTTTCTTCTGGAGAAAGTCTAATTTGTTTTATTTCGGCTAAAATAAAAGCAATTTTTATTTTTTTTAAAAACATTTTAAGGTCAAAATCATTAGCCCTTTTAAGCTATATTTGTTTTCAATGGTCTACAGAACAAACCATCGTTATACAATAACTTGCCTATTTACCCTGACCTGCCTGGTTAACCTAATTAACCTAGTTAAGCCTTTAAATGTCACTTTAAGCTGTATAGAAGTGTCTTGAAAAATATCTAGTCAAATATTATGTACTGTCATCAATGCAAAGATAAAATAAATCAGTCATTAGAAATGAGTTATTAAAACTATTATGATTAGAAATGTGTTGAAAACATCTTCTCTCCGTTAAACAGAAATTGGGGAAAAAATAAACAGGGGGGCTAATAATTCAGGGGGTTTAATAATTCTGATCGCAACTGTATAGTGCATGTCTTTGGACTTGTGGGGGAAAACCGGAGCACACGGAGGAAACCCACGCTAACACAGGGAGAACATGCAAACACAGAAATTGCCAACCGACCCAGCCAAGGTTCGAACCTGTTACCTTCTTGCTGTGAAGCGACAGCGCTACCCACTGCACCGCCGTGCACTTCATTATTTTGTAAAAATGTATTTGCCCTCAGAATCTTTAATCAAACACCATAACTTTTCCTCCCCCTCGAAACGACTTTCTTCACTACCTATTCACATGGAATTCCTTTAGTGCGGGAATGTCAGGCCATCTCGTTTCTTCTCTGAATTCATCCAGTCTTCAATCGTCCTTCATTTTGCTAGCAACGCCCATCTTCCAATGATCCAATCAGCTCCCAAAGAATGAAATCATGCACAGCCCTACATTTTTTTTTTTCATTTCAGCACCATGTTAAGTGGATGTACATCACAATAGTGGAAAGAAGCACAATCTTTAACTTCCATTTCATGGTGACTTTAACCACTGAAATATCTAAAGAGATAATCGTTAGAACCACCAAGATAATCGGGACCTAGAATAGTCTGAACGAGAGAAACCATCTCAAAATAAGCCTGATTATCTTGTGGTGTGTGGCTCAGGCATAGATAAATATATATATATATAGTTATAACTGATTTCTTTTATCTTTGCCATGATGACAGCACATAATATTTGACTAGATATTTATCAAGACACTAGTATTCAGCTTAAAGTGACATTTAAAGACTTAACTAGGGTAATTAGGCAAGTTAGGGCAATTAGGCAAGTCATTGTATAACAGTGGTTTGTTCTGTAGACAATGGAATATAAATATTGCTTAAGGGGGCTAATAATATTGACCTTAAAATGGTTTACAAAAAATTAAAAGCTGCTATTATTCTAGCCGAAATAAAACAAATAAGACTTTTTCCAGAAGAAAAAATATTACAGGAAATACTGTGAAAAATTCCTTGCTGTCAAACATAATTTGGGAAATAATTGAAAAAGAAAAGAAAAATCACAGGGGGGTGAATAATTTTGACTTCAGCTGTACATTACAAAAATCTTTACTGTCTTCCTTTCTGTGCAGATAAAGTGCTGAAGGAGCTGATCGAGCCGTATGATCAGCGTGTGGAGAAGCTCCAGGACTTTTTGAATGACGTGAAACCATCGCTGAAGTATGAAATCGTTTCTCTGTCTGACCCCTTCGGCCCCTCCATAACCGAGCCTGAGCTGCAGTGCATTGTGGTCAGCGAGGAGACGAGGAAAGGCGGTGAAGCGGTCAACAAGAGGCGTGTGCAAAACGTGAGAACGTTATTGGTTATCTAGTGCCTATATTAAACCTTTTATCACTGCAGTCGTGATATACAGTAGCTTAAAATAGATTTAGACACTTGAACATATCTGAACTGTGGCCACTGTGTTGCCTATTTAGAAAATTAAACGTGTATTATGTGGTTCAAAAATGTTTAGGGGGAAAGAATTTAATACTTCTATTCATCAAATACTGTAAAAAATTGACAGTAAATATACACTCACGGGCCACTTTATTAGGTACAACTGCTCGTTAACGCAAATTTCTAATCAGCCAATCACATGGCAGCAGCTCAATGCATTTAGGCATGTAGACATGGTCAAGACGATCTGCTGCAGTTCAAAGCGAGCATCAGAATGAGGAAGAAAGGTGATTTAAGTGACCTTGAACGTGTGGCCAGACTGGTTCCAGCTGATAGAAAGGCAACAGTAACTCAAATAACCACTCGTCACAACCGATGAATGCAGAAGAGCATCTCTGAAAGCACAGCAAGTCCAACCTTGAGGCGGATGGGCTACAGCAGCAGAAGACCACATGTGTGCCACTCCTGTCAGCTAAGAACAGGAAACTGAGGCTACAATTCACACAGGCTCACCAACATTGAACAATAGAAGATTGGAAAAACGTTGATGAGTCTCGATTTCTGCTGCGACATTCGGATGGTAGAGTCAGAATTTGGCATTAACAATATTAACGCATGGATCCATCCTGCCTTGTATCCACTGTTCTGGCTGCTGGTGGTGGTGACTCTGTACAATACATTATATTGTTTATTTATGAAAGTCTTTGCTTTGAATGGTTAATGTGTATTTAATTCACTGCTCAAATGTTTCATCTTCAGAAAGAACGTCACTGTGTTGTTTCTGGGGTAATCGCAGTACATGTGGACTTTGCTTTTGTCCTGCTTTCAGGAGTTTTAGGTTATTGATTTGTCAGTGTTTTGTGTGCAGGGATTGGCTGAGCTGGTCCTGTATGAGATTCCGCTGCTGAAAGATGCTCATCGGGCAGACATTGAGGAGGAGAAGATCAGTTCATCCAGCCTGAGGACCAGACTGCTGGGAACACTGCTCAAACCTCCGTCTGTATGAACATCTGCTCACTCCTCCATTCATTCGTTCATATACTTATTCATTCATTCATGCAATACTTTATTATTTATTAATCTTTTTTATTCTTAATCTTACTTATTCATTCATTCATGTTTTTTAATTCATTCATTCATGCAATTTATTCATTCATTCATGTTTTTTTAATTCATTCATTCATGCAATAATTTATTAATTCATTCATGCAATAATTTATTCATTCATTCATTCATTCATGTTTTTTTAATTCATTCATTCATGCAATTCATTCATTCATTCATGTTTTTTAATTCATTCATTCATGCAATTTATTCATTCATTCATGTTTTTTTAATTTATTCATTCATGCAATAATTTATTCATTCATTCATTCATGTTTTTAATTTATTCATGCAATAGTTTATTCATTCATTTATCTTTTTTATTCATTCATTCATGCAATAATTTATTAATTCATTCATGCAATAATTCATTCATTCATTCATGTTTTTTTAATTCATTCATTCATGCAATTTATTCATTCATTCATGTTTTTAATTCATTCATTCATGCAATTTATTCATTCATTCATGTTTTTTCAATTTATTCATTAATGCAATAATTTATTCATTCATTCATTCATTCATGTTTTTAATTCATTCATGCAATAGTTTATTCATTCATTTATCTTTTTTTATTCATTCATTCATGCAATAATTTATTCATTCATCTTCTTGGATTTTTTATTCATGCTTTTATTCAGTCATAGACTTGTTAATTTGTTCATTCCCCTTCATTCCTGTATTTATTCATGCATTAATTTATTAATAGATTTATTCACACATTCATTCATTCATACACACAATCATGCATTCATAAACCCATGCATGCATTCACCCACTCACTCATTAATTTATTAATGGATTTATTCACACATTCATTCAATCATACAGACACCCAATCATGCATTCATAAACTCATTCATGTGTTCATTTATTCACCCACTTCCTAAGTTCTTCCAGCATTTATTAATGCATTCATTCATTCACTCATGTGTTTTTAAATACATTAATTCCTGCATTTGTTCATTCATGCATTCATTCATACATACTCTTATTAATTTGTTCACTCACTTATTCCTGCATTTATTCATTCATTTCTGCATTTATTTGTTCATTCATTCATGTATTAATTTATTCATACATGCACTGATTCATTTGTTCATGCATCCATTTACTCACTACTTCACAAACCCATTCATTCATTCATATATAGTAAATTAAACTTGAATAAACTGCTTTGGTACATAACTAAGCAAGTTATGTGTAGTTAAAACAATACCTAAACAATACTTCATCTTTATTAAACAATGTATTACTGAGCACATCTTTAAATATATAGAAAATTCACAGTTTCTATGAGATTTGCAATCTGTGGCGATTTATAGCAATGTGTTTGAGTATTTTGTCTTATTCTCATAAACCTACTGATAAACATTCCTTCCATTAATGTATTGTTTGCTGGTTAAGAGTGACGGTACATTCTGCCTCCTCCATATCACTGGGGCTCCAGACATTCATTTCAACAGTCATGGCATTGTGATGGACTAATTTAATGAAGCACATTCTGACGGTCATCTCTATCGAGACTATATTATATTCATATTCACCAATGTTTAAAGGTTTTTGATTGGTAGGATTTTTGTAATGTTTTAAAAGGAGTCTCAAGTGCTTAGCAAGGCTATATTTATTTGGACAAATCACAGTAATATGGAAAAATTAATAATATTAAAATTGAAAATAAAAGTTTTAAATGTATGTTAGGTATCATTATATAATGCCATTTTATAGTCTTCAGTGTCGTACGATCCTTTTGAAATAATAATAATGATAATTTGATGCTCTATGTTTGTGGAAACTGTGATATAATTTTGGCATTCATGATAAATAGTGAACAGCATTTATTTAATATTAAAATATTTATTCATTCATTTATTTTCCATAGGCTTAGTCTCTATTTCAGAGGTCGCCACAGCGGAATGAACCAGCAACTATTCCGGCACATGTTTTACGCAGTGGATGCCCTTCCAGCCGCAACCCAGTACTGGAAAACACCCATACACACTCATTCACACACTCACACACACACTATTGACAATTTAATTTATTCAATTCACCTATAGCGCATGTGTTTGGACTGTGGGGGAAACCGGAGCACCTGGCGGAAACCCACGCCAACATGGGGAGAACATGCAAACTCCACACAGAAATGCCAACTGACCCAGCTGGGACTCGAACCAGCAACCTTCTTGCTGTGAGGTGACAGTGCTAACCGCTGAGCAACCGTGCCACCAAATATATAGACATATATACCTTATAAACGTCTGCTAAAATAATTCTGGAGAGTGACTGGATTGGCATGCCCAGATCCCAAAAGAGGTTTCTAAAGGTAAAGACTTCCCTGTTTCCTGCAGCTGAAGGTAAAGCCTGTGTTGTTGTTGTGGTGTTTCAGCCAGAGCCGGATCTTCCTCTGTGTCCGTATGTGATCGGCCTGACGGGCGGCAGTGGCTCCGGGAAAAGCTCCATCGCTCGTAGGCTGGAGGATCTGGGCGCTGAGAAGATTGACTGCGATCTGCTCGGACACGAGGCCTACCTGCCGGATACATCGGCATATCACAGGGTCATCCAAGAGTTCGGCACAGGTGTGGACAAGATACAAGTCAAGACAAGTTTATTGATCCTGTAGGGAGATTGTAGCTTACAAGACATATTAGACATTCACATTAGGCATATATACAGTTGAAGTCAGAATTATTAGCCCCCCTGTATATTTTTTTCCCCAATTTCTGTTTAACAGAGAGAAGATTCTTTTCAACACATTTCTAATCATAGTAGTTTTAATAACTCATTTCAAATAATTATCTTTGCCATGATGACAGCACATAATATTTTACTAGATATCTTTCAAGACACTTCTATACAGCTTAAAGTGACATTTAAAGGTTTAACTAGGCTAATAAGGTTAAAGTTAGGGTAATTAGGCAAGTTATTGTATAACAGTTTTCTGTAGACTATCGAGAATAAATATTTCTTAAGGCGACTAATAATATTGACCTTAAAATGGTTTTAAAAATATTAAAAACTGCTTTTATTCTAGCCGAAATAAAACAAATAAGACTTTCTCCAGAAGAAAAAATATTATCAGACATACTGTGAAAATTTCCTTGCTCTGTTAAACATCATTTGGGAAATATAAAGAAAAAAAAAAAAAGAAAAAAAAATATATATATATGTATATGTGTGTGTGTGTGTGTGTGTGTTTTAAATATGCTTAAGTAAATCTAATAAAATTTCCAATATACAGAAAACAGGGTTCATTTCTTTGAGTATATCTGAGCATTGGTGAAAGTATGCTGCACTTTGTCAATAAATGAGGATTTTAAGTTGAATTGATTCCCAGCATGCTTTAAGTCAGACTGTGTAGGGAGAATAAATGTTGAAACAGTAGTTAATTCATTCATTCATTTTCTTTCGGCTTAATCCCTTAATTTATCGGGGATCGCCACAGCGGAATGAACCGCCAACTTATCCAGAGTATGTTTTACACAGAGGATGCCCTTGCAGTTGCGACCCAGTACTGGGAAACACCCATACATACTCATTCACAATTAAGTTCATCCAATTTACCTATAGCGCATGTGTTTGGACTGTAGGGAAAACCGCAGCACCCAGAGAAAACCCACGCCAACACGAGGAGAACATGCAAATCTACACAGAAATGCCAACTGACCCAGCAGAGGCTCGAACCAGCGACCTTCTTGCTGTGAGGCGAACGTGCTACCCACTGCGCCACCGTGCAGCCAGTGTTATTTTAGTATAAGTAATATACAATTTTAGTTTTAAAAACGTGTACTAGTCATTTTCCTTTTTTATTTTAGTCAATTTTAATAACTTATGTTAACTTATGTCAATTTTTGTTATTTTTATTTGTTTATTTATTGTTCATTTTTGGTTTAGTATTTCAGTTTTACTTATTTTAGGACATCGAGTAAAATTTATCGAAAATAAAAAAAAAACTGTTTGAAATATGTTAATTATTATAAATGATTAAAAAAATTTGAACTTTTTAAAATCTGGAGAATTTTTTATGCTTTAAATTTAATTCAATCTGAAGAAAGTCAACATTTAAACTACTAACTACATTTAATAATATTAAAATATTAAATAATATTTAATAGGCGACACGGTGGTTAGCACTGTTGCTTCACAGCAAGAAGGTCGCTTGTTCGATTCCTGGCTGGGTCAGTTGGCATTTCTGTGTAGAGTTTGCATGTTCTCCCCGTGTTGGCGTGGGTTTCCTCCGGGTGCTCCGGTTTCACCCACAGTTCAAACACATGCGCTATAGGTGAATTGGGTAAGCTAAATTGGCCATAGTGTGTGTGTGTGTGTGTGTGTGTGAATGCAAGTGTATGGATGTTTCCCAATACTGAGTTGCACCTGGAAGGGCATCCGCTGAGTAAAACATATGCTGGAATAGTTGGCGGTTCATTCCGCTGTGTCTACCCATGATGAATAAAGGGACTAAGCCGAAGGAAAATGAATGAATGATAATATATAATAATAATATTCAAGCAATGTACGGAACTTACTACTAACATTTGTTTTTAGTTGTGTTTCTCTCAGGGGAAAGTGAGAAATCTCATTTAATCAGGACTTGTATTTGTTTGTCGTCAGATATTCTCAATGAGGATAAGAGCATTAACAGAAGAGTGCTGGGCAGAAAAGTCTTTGGTAACCAGGTAATTGAACTCAGCAGATGATGAACATAACTGCATTCAGGACTGTTGCGTTCACACTTTGTGTATTTTCCAGGAGCGTCTGAAAGCTCTGACTGATATCGTGTGGCCTGAGATCGCTCGGCTAGTCAAGAAAAGAATCGATCAAGCTAAACAACAAGGTGAAGCACTTTTCCTCTCATGATCTGCTTGGTTCATTTGTGCTGTGAGTGTAAATGCTGTTGTTGTCTGCAGGGAAGTGTGTTTGTGTTGTGGACGCGGCTGTGCTGCTGGAGGCCGGATGGACACACTTGGTTCATGAGGTTTGGGTCGCAACTATCCCAGAGGAAGAGGTACTGTAGATTGTGTATATTAAATTGTATTTATAGATGCAGTCTGTCACTTTTTTGTTAGAAATTATCCAAAATCAACAATATAATCAGCCTGTTATAAGCTTATGTTTTCTGATTTGAGTGTTATTGGTAGGCACAATACTGTGAAAACACTGCAATATAGCTTTTTTCTTAGAGAAATGCTATCTTCATAGCTCTAAAATGCCAATATTTGAAATTTGGAAAGAAAGACTATGAGAATTTTCCATAGTTTTATGTATGTACTGTGGTGTGAATAAGTGTTTGCCCCCTTACTGCTTTATTTATTTATTTTGCATGTTTGTCACACTGTTTTGAATGTACAAGCTAATTTAAATATTAGTAAAATATATCTCAAGTAAACACACATCATACAGTTTTTAAATGAAGGTTTTAATTTTTGAGGGAAAACAAGATTCAAAACTACATAGTCCTGTGTGAAAAAGTGTTTGCTCCCTAAACTGGTTGGGCCACCCTCAGGAGCAACAACTGCTTTTGATTAGTTTCAATGAGTTTGTTACAGCGCTGTGGAGGAATTTTGGCCCACTCGTTTTTGCAGAATTGTTGTAATTGGAGGGTTTTTGAGTATGAACTGCTTTTTTCAGGTCATGCCACAGCATTTCAATTGGATTCAGGTCAGGACTTTGACTGGGCCACTCCAAAGTCTTCGTTTTGTTTTTCTTCAGCCATTCTGAAGTGACTTGCTAGTGAGGTTTGGATCGTTGTCCTGCTGCAGAACCCAAGTTCGCTTCAGCTTGAGGTCACTAACAGATGGCCGGATGTTCTCTTTCAGGACATTTTGGTACACAGCAGAATTCATGGTTCTATTAGCACCGCAAGTCTTCCAGGTCCTGAAGTAGCAAAACAGTATTTTCCCAAAAGTTTTGAAGATCATCAATATGTTTTCTGGCAAACTTGAGATGGGTCTTTATGTTCTTTAAGGGAAAACAAGATACAAAACTACATAGCCCTGTGTGAAAACGTGTTTGCTCTCTAAACCTAATAACTGGTTTGGACACCCTTAGGAGCAACAACTGCAATCAAGTGTTTTTGATAACTTGCAATGAGTCTGTTAAAGCGCTGTGGAGGAATGTTTGCAGAATTGTTATAATTCAGCCACATTGGAGGGTTTTTGAGCATGAACTGCCTTTTAAGGTCATGCCACAGCATCTCAATTGGATTCAGGTCAGGACTTTGACTAGGCCACTCCAAAGTCTTCGTTTTGTTTTTCTTCAGCCATTCTGAAGTGACTTGCTAGTGAGGTTTGGATCGTTGTCCTGCTGCAGAACCCAAGTTCGCTTCAGCTTGAGGTCACTAACAGATGGCCGGATGTTCTCTTTCAGGACATTTTGGTACACAGCAGAATTCATGGTTCTATTAGCACCGCAAGTTTTTCAGGTCCTGAAGTAGCAAAACATTATTTTCCAAAAAGTTTTGAAGATCATCAATAGGTTTTCTGGCAAAACTGAGATGGGCCTTTATGTTCTTCATGCTCAACAGTAGTTTTTGTCCTGGAACTCTGCCATGCAAACCATTTTTATCCAGTCTCTTTTTTTATGGGGAAGTCATGAACACTCACCCTAACTGAGGCCTGCAGTTCTTTGGATATTGTTTTGGGGTCTTTTTTGACCTCTTGCATGAGAGTTGTTTCTGCGCTCTGTGTAATTGTGGTCGGCCGGCCACTCCTGGTTCTCAACTGTTTCATATTATTGCCATTTGTAGATAATGATTCTCACTGTGGTTCGATGCCATCCCAAAGCTTTAAAAATGGCTTTATAAACTTTTCCAGACTGGTGGATCTCAATTATTTGAGATCACTTTTGCTGAGTACACAGGGCTAAGTAGTTTTGCATTATGTTTTCTTTTAATAATAAAAACCTTAATTTTAAAAACTGCATGATGTGTTTACTTATGTTACCATTGACTAAGATTTTAATTAGTTTGATGGTCTGAGACATTATATGCTGTGTTCACACCAGACGCGGAAGAAGCGTCAAGCGCGAGTGATTTACATGTTAAGTCAACGCAAAGGCGCAAATAGACATCCTGCGGAGCGATACGCACGAATGGCGCAAATTGTGCGATGCGAATGGCACAGCGAAAATGGAGCGTTTTGCGCGAATCGCTCGAGTTCAAAAATCTGAACTTCAGCGGACATTCGCGCCACATTGACCAATCAGGAGCTTGCTCTTGTGGGGGCATGATTATGACGTAGCGCCTGTTATTGGTGTCCTGGGGGAAATCCTCCAGCCGACACCGACAACATTTCATCAAACTGGGCTCGGCTCAGTCAGAAGCACCGCTGAAAGCCTCCGTCATCCAGGTGAAGTTTCTGGAGGAGTTTATGAGCTCACAGAGCTGGGTGCACCTCTGAAAGGATCTAGTGGACTCAGACACGGCTCCAAACGTATCGACGCTGTTTTTCAGCCTTCATAAAAGCACATAAACACTGTTATTTTCTCAATAAAATTCATGTTTGCCATTTAGCAACGAAGCTAGTCACCGGGCAGACAGAAGCCCTGCCCATCACGCGAATCCGCGTCTGTTGTGAAGTGAATTTGACGCGCGAATGAAGCGAGTAAACTCAAATGTTCACGCATCTATTTACGCACGAATAACGTGATTTATCCGCTCGTTCCGCATCTGGTGTGAACACAGCATTAAAGTGTGACAAACATGCAAAAAAAAAAAAAGAAATCTGTAAGGGGCACCACTTCACACCACTGTATATCTTATTATTCATCAGAAATCTGGTCACTCTACTGTTTGTTGCAGTGTTTTTTAAAGGGATAGTTCACCCAAAAAATTAAATTTGCTCATTTTCCATTTGTTTCAAACCTGTTTGAGTTTCTTTCTGCCATTGAATACAAAGAGAGGTATGGCTGTTTCTCAATATGCACTCTTCAGCGATCTTGCGTCTTCGTGTTCTCGTGTAGCGTCATCATCAACCACAAAAGTTCAGTTCCAAAACTCAAGACTGCAAGAGCGGAGGACGCATAAAAGTTCCCGGATGCGTTCTTTGTATTGAGAATGCACTGATGCAGACATGAGCACTGAACTCGCTCTAGAAGTCCCAGAAGTCATTGCGGCTGAACAAAAGAGGTGGGAAGCGCAGCATTTTATATAGATTTATTATTAAAGTTCAGAGATAAAACTTATTTATCTCAGGAGTTTTTCCTAAAAGAGACTGAAAGTAAACACATCAAGGGTGTTCATTTACTGAAATTCATATTAAAATCTGTTTTATTTGTAGTATATTTGTAAGGTTTTTGTGCATGTTTTATTTAAATATATATATATACACTACAAATAAAACAGATTTTCAGCAAATCAAAAAATTATTTAAAAAACAAAAATGATCAAAAACAAAAAATTATTTAAACATTACTGGATTCATACAACGATATATATATATAAAAAAGGAAAAATCGTTGTATGAATCCAGTAATGTTGAAAGGGCACCTAGGTTACCACTTTTTCCAGATTTAATATAAGTCTTTTGTGTCTCTAGAATGTGTCTGTAAAGTTTCATCTCAAAACACCCATCAGATTATTTATTATACCTTTTATAAGTTTCTATTTTGTAGCATTTATCATCAGCTAGCGGTTTTTGTGTACTGCGCCTTTAAGGCTAGTCCTTCACGCCCACCATTTCCACGTGCCTGGCAGCAGCTACCTCGGCTGCGTCAGACAAGAGACAAACACGAAGGATTAAGATCTCACGTAACGTTTATGTGGAAAACTACAGTAAGACCTTTACCAATGATTATTTGATGCATGTTGTGGAGTTGCAAGGATGAGTCACACACAATGTCGTTACAAAGTTCACGCACACACACACACAGCGCTGACAGGGACACACACACACAGCACGCGTTTAGCTTTGCACTGTTTTTGCATGCATATGTGACAGGATATACAGGTTAATATCCACTGCTGTATGGATATCTGTTATGTTAATGTACAAAATAAACCTGATTTAACGTCCACAAACCAGGATTGAAGCGTCTTCTTTTATAATTGTTCTGACACGGGGCTGTGGTGATGAAGTAAAGCTGAAGTAAATCGCTGTAATTTATTACAAACATGCACTGTTTTAAAAGATTTTAAACTTGTCAAACTCACTCTTGATCACATTTGATGATGATTGATGATCCTAGCAAACTGAACAGACCTTTTATTTACGGTTGCTTAGTTTGCGCACGTCCTGGTCCAGTGTCTGGTTGATATGATTATACACGTTACTACGGAGACATGTTAATAAGCAGCTGTCAATCAATTGGGTGGGCGGGGGGACCGCACTCCTACGTCAAGTTGCGGTCGGTCTGAAAACCGCTCCAATTGGTCCACCGTTTTTATGTTGTTAAATTGAAAAAAATGGACTGGGTGTGTTTATATCACCCCAATATGATGGTCTACACACTATACCTACACATATGTCAGTCCAAACAGCTTGAAAAGAAGATTTTTCACTATAGGTGCCCTTTAAATAATTTTTTGTTAAAAATACATGAAGGTCATGTGACCATCAGGAAGAATGCAGCATCTCATTTCTCACAGGATGCGGCCTCCTGAGTTCGTTCCTCCGAGGTGACTTGGCAAGGCTGGTATTCACAAGAATGCAAGTCTGTTTTCTGCATACTTGGAATTGAGAAACAGCCATATACTAAAAAAACACCATTGACTTCTATAGGACTTTTATTTGTTCAAACTATGGCTGTTTTTTCCACCATTCTTCAGAATATCTTTGCGTTCAATAGAGAAAGAAACCCATACATGTTTAGCAGATCTTGAGTGCGAGTGAACAGTGAGGAAATTTAAATGTTTGGGTGAACGGTCCCTTTAAGGCAATTTATATGCAAGTTTGTGATTCAATTGATATTTTTATTAATAAAAATCAGATATTGACCAATCAGCATCTAGAATTAAAACCATCCCTTTAATAAAATCAATATAAGAATATTCCATGTGTGTCTCAGGCAGTGAAGCGTATAGTTCAGCGTGACAATGTGAAGGAGGAAGACGCCGTTAGGAGACTGAAGAGTCAGTGGCCGAATGCTAAGCTGATCGGACATGCTAATGTAGTGCTGTGCACACTGTGGGAACCAGAGGTCACTCAGAAACAGGTACACAACACGCAATGTGTGATTCGCATTTATACACTCAAACACACACAGCTGATCAGGACTGCATGTTTTCCCACAGGTATTAAAAGCCTGGAGTCTCTTACAGCAGAGGATTCAGAAGAGACAAGAAACAAGATCTTCACTCTGACAGCGCAAAACCAAAAGCAGATCTCGACAGAATTTACAGAAATATTTTAAATCAACTGTCTTCCTTAGTTGAGCATTTCATGTGCATCTTTTTAAAATATAATTTCTTGCATAAAACTTTAGCATATGAGCCAGTATATGTACTTGTTTAGGCTTTTCTAAAGCTGTGAGATAGAGAACGCCTCGAGCACTTTTATTACACCTGCAATATACGGTTTATCATTTATTCATGTGCCTATATAGTTGGTTTATATTCGGTTGTCATCTTGACGTTTCATTTTCTCATGTTTTTTTTTTTTCAGCAGATTTACAAATTGAGATTCTGAAAGCAGATGGTTATTAATAAATACTGTGCCTCTTGTAGACAAATGAATTGATTAACCTATTGAGAAGTAAATGGCATTTTTAGGCTAATTTAAGACCTTTTTGTTTGATGCAACAGTGAATCGACTACATATTACTACAAATATTATGTAGCTATTAAAAATTAAACTTTTACTTTGATTTTAATAAAATTTTAATACATTTATGCTTCATATTTTCATGCATATACAACTTTTAAATGGCTTTCTTGGCATTTTAAGTTACTAGAAATCACACATCACTGGGTTATGTAGAAAAACCTACATTTACTCATGGGGTTTTTTCCCTAGCAGATTTACAAACTCCGATTCTGAAAGCAGACGGTTATTAATAAATACTGTGCCTCTTGTAGCCTATAGTTGTCAAATAAATGGCAATTTTATGCCAATTTAAGAGATGATTTGATACAACTTGTGAAAATTACTGGCTACACATTATGTACCTATTAAAAATAAAACTATTACTTTGATTTTAATACATTTATTCTTCATATTTACATGCATATACAACTTTAAAAGGTCTTTCTTGGTATTTTTACCACACATCCCTGGGTTATGTAGAAAAACATGCATTTTCTTTTGTTTTGATTCTTCCTCAGTGGATTTACAAACTCAGATTCTGAAAGCAGATGGTTATTAATAAATACTGTGCCTCTTGTAGACCAAAATGTACTTATTAACCTATTGAGATCAAATAAATAGCAATTTTAGGCTAATTTAAGACATTTTTGTTTGATGAAATTGTGATTATACTTGCCAGAAATATTTTGTAGCTAATAAAAATTCAACTATTAATTTGATTTTAATAAAACTGTAATGCTTCCTATTTTCATGCATATACAACTTTAAAATGTTTTTTTTTTGGTATTTTTACTTGCCAGAAATCACACATCACTGGGTTATGTAGGAAAACTGTATTCAAACTTGCATTTTCTTTCATATTTTTTTTTCCCCTCAGTGGATTTACAAACTCAGATTCTGAAAGCAGATGGTTATTAATAAATACTGTGCCACTGTGTCAAATAAATAGCAATTTTAGGCTAATTTAAGAGATGATTTAATGCAAATTGTGAAAATTACTGGCTACACATTATGTACCTATTAAAAATAAAACTATTACTTTTATTTTTAATACATTTATTCTTCATATTTACATGCATATACAACTTCACTGCAAAAAAGCTTTTCTTAGTTAGATTTTTTTGTCTTGTTTCTAGTCCAAATATCTAAAAATTCTTAAAATCAAGAAGAATTTTCTAGACAAGCAAAACATGTCTTGTTTTAAGAAATAATATGCCAAAATAAAGAGAGTTTTTCCTTAAAACAAGCAAAATAATCTGCCAATGGGGTAGGCAAAATAATCTTATGTCAAAAGGGAAAAACAAGATTATTTTGCTTCCCCCATTGGCAGAATATTTTGCTTGTTTTAAGGAAAAACTGACTTAATATTGGCATATTATTTCTGAAAACAAGACATTATATTTTCCTTGCCAAGAAAATGTTTCTTGATATAAGAATGCTTAGATATTTGGACTAGAAACAAGACAAAAAATCTAAGTAAAAAAAGCATTTTTTGCAGTGTTTAAAATGTCTGTCTTGGTATTTTAAGTTACTAGAAATCATACATCCCCGAGTTATGTAGAAAAACTTACATTATATTTTTTTCCTAGCAGATGAATAAACACTGTGCCACTTATAGACCAAAATTAATTGATTAATCTATAGATGTCTAATAAATGGCAATTTTAGGCTAATTTAAGAGATGATTTTTGATGCAACTTGTGAAAAATATTGGCTACACATTATGTAGCTATTAAAAATAAAACTATTACTTTGATTTTAATACATTTATTCTTCATATTTTCACGCATATACAACTTTTAAATGTCTTTCTTGGCATTTTAAGTTACTAGAAATCACACATCACTGGGTTATGTAGAAAAACCTACATTTACTCATAGGTTTTTTTTTCCCTAGCAGATTTACAAACTCAGATACTGAAAGCAGACGGTTAATAAATACTGTGCCTTTTGGTGACTAAGATGAATTGATTAATCTATAGATGTCAAATAAATGGTCATTTTAGGCTAATTTAAGACATGATTTTGATGCAACTTGTGAAAAATACTGGCTACACATCATGTAGCTATTAAAAATAAAACTATTACTTTGATTTTAATTCATATATTCTTCATATTTACGTGCATATACAATTTTACTATTTCATTCTTGGTATTTTTAGTTACAAGTAATCACACATCACTGAGTTATGAAGAAAAACTGTGTTCAAACTTGCATTTTCTTTCATGTTTTTTTTTCCTCAGTGGATTTACAAACTCAGATTCAGAAAGCAGATGGTTATTAATAAACACTGCCTCTTGTAGACCAATATTAATTAACTTATAGAGATCAAATAAAAATGGCAACTTTAGTCAAATTTAAGAGATGATTTTTGATGCAACCGTGAAAAATACTGGCTGAATAAACTTTGATAGATTAATATTTTATATTTACATGCATATACAACTTTAAAATTTCAGTCTTGGTATTTTAAGTTACTAGAAATCACATCCCTGGGTTATGTAGAGAAACAGTATTGAAACTTACATTTTCTTAAGTGTTTTTTCCCTAGCAGATTTACAAATTGAGATTCTGAAAGCAGATGGTTCTTAATAAATACTGTGCCTCTAGTGGACTAGAATGAATTGACTAACCTCAAATAAATACCAATTTTAGGCTAATTTAAGACATTTTTGTTTGATATAGTAGTGATTATATTTGCTACAAATATTATGTAGATACTGAAAATAAAACTTTGATTTTAATATAACGTTAATACATTTATGCTTCATATTTACATGCATATACAACTTTAAAATGTCTGTCTTGATATTTTAAGTTACTAGAAATCATTCATCCCTGGGTTATGTAGAAAAACAGTATGGAAACTTGCATTTTCTTTCATGTTTTTTTTTTTTCCTCAGTGGATTTACAAACTCAGATTCTGAAAGCAGACCAAATAACCTATAGGGATCAAATAAATGGCAATTTTAGGCTAATTTAAGACATTTTTGTTTGATATAACATTGAAAACACTTCCTATACATTATGTAGCTATTAAAAATAAAACTATTACAATGATTTTAATACATTTATTCTTCATATTTACATGCATATACAATTTTTTAATTTCTCTTGTTATTTTAACTTACTAGAAATAACACATTTTACCCCAAGTTATGTGGAAAATATATATTTAAATGCAAGTAAATGTCTAAAAGTGATAAAAAATTTTGTATTACTGCAGCTTCCAGTGACTTTAAAATAGTTTGAAAGTGTTTTTCTTTCAGCATATTTGCACAAGTTTCCTAGCGTTATATTTGCCGATTCTCGTGCTTCACATCACAGGTTTCGTTTTTTCACTGTGAGTCGTGCCGAACACAGAGCCTGGCCCAAACTGTTGGACGCGCAGCATTTGTAGATCCCAGAATCCCCAGGCTGTACATGGGTGAGTGTGAGCGTGAAAGTACCGTTCGCTTCATAATTCATCTGAACGCGGCCGTTCTTCTCCATTGGCACGTCATCACACAGCCAAACCACTTCAGGGTCAGGATATCCTGCAAACAAAGGGATTTTAGTGAATTATTGTCCAAAACTATCCTAAGGTCATACAGGATCATTTTTATACTTTAGTCTGCTACTGGCACTATACATACAGGCAAAACAAAATTAATACCTGTGGCTCCTGATGATACATTATGAAGTGAATCAATCGCTCTATAAAGGAATAGTTATTGTAATTGGAAGAAAATTTATTTATCTATTTTAAAAGGTCCCATGAAGGGCTTTGAAATGTGTATTTTTATTCAATGTTTGATGCCATTCATTCATTCATTCATTCTTCTTCAGCTTAGTCAGCCTATTTTAGAGGTCAGTGCTAACCACTGAGCCACCGCCCTGCCCTCTTTGACGTAATGTCAACTTGCCATATTACCACAGGTAATATCTCTTGCCTGTTTGCTTTTTTTTAAATTCTCCAAGTGCTTGTATCCTTTCACTTGCATTAAACAAATCAGAGTTTTAGTTAATGTTCTGATCAAGAAAAAAAACAGCACATTAGAATTTTTGGGTGGACTATTTCTGTGCAGCCTGACATGTACATGCTTTGAGAAGCGTTGTGTACAGTGCTGGAAAGAGTACTGAAAAATCCTACTCAAGTAAAAGCACCATTACTTGCCCAAAAATGTAGTGCAAGTAGGGTAAGAGTATCTGTTGTAAATATTACTCAAAGTACAAGTAAAAAGTAGCCCTTTTAAAGTAGTGAGTAATACACTAAAAATCTGGTGCTCTACATGCAGGCCCGGATTAAGAATTCAAAGGCCCCTGGGCACGATGTCTTGTAGGCCCCCTACCTGGCCGCACCCCTATAGTTGAATTAAAAAATAATATTTTTTAACATAAAATGAATCTATAATGTATTGTCCACATTTTTTAAAATAAATATGTACAGTACATATTTCTAGTCTACAAAGATTTAACTTATTTTTAAAGCATTTAAAGCACACTTTGGAAAAAAAAATACTAATACAACTAGTGAAAATTAATGGATTTTAATATGCTTGTTCAAGTTCAATGAAGCAATACTAAAAATGTATATTTAATAGTATTTTTAATGTATAACTTCTACAAACTTATAATGCATTTGATTTGGATATAACACCTCTCCAATCCAGTTCTATAAATTTGAGTCCTCCATAATACACACACTTATTAATGATTCCTACTTGTCTTCCTCGTGATGAAGAGTAGGCAAAATCTGATGTGTAGTGGGGGGAAAAAGAAGAACGTGTTCATCAGACGCTGAGAATCACTCATCTAGTTTATTTTAACGAGGTGCGCTATTTGCTCTTTGCCTATATAGTCACTCCAAAATTACTCCCCTCGCAGGGGCCCCAAGTGCGCACGGGCCCCTGGGCCTGTGCCCATAATGCCCATTGGTTAATCCGACCCTGTCTACATGCATTACAGAATGTTTACACATTCCTGCACAAACTGCATTTAGTGATCTTTCTTTATTTTTTTGATCCAACCTTTCTTCCGTTGTTTTTTTGTTTGGTTCTGTCCTTCATTCATTCATTCATTCATTCATTCGTTCCTTCCTTCCTTCATTAATTTGGTCCTTCCTTCATTCATTTGTTCACTCGCTCATTCATTCATATTTTTGTTCCTTGCTTCTTTAGGTCATTTGCTCATTCAATTATTTCTTCATTCTTTCCTTGGTTTGTTCAGTCATTCCTTGAATCCTTCCCTTATTCGTTCATTCCTCCCCTCATATGTTTGCACATTCATTCGTTTAATTTTTTGTTCCTTTCTTCATTAGGTCCTTTGTTCATTCATTCATTCATTCATTCATTCCTTCCTTAGTTTGTTCAGTCCCTCCTTGAATCCTTCCTTTATGAGTTCGATCCTTCCTTCCATTTTTCATTCGTTCCACTTGGTGATTGTTTAAGGCTGTTTGGTGATTTCAGTCATCATACCGTTGACATCCTTTATTTTCTGATCAATGATATGCAGTCCATAAACAGTCTCAGGGTCATTGTGTGTAAAGATTTTGGACATCTTCTTGGACATTTTGAACGCTTCTAAAAGGTTTACTGCATTTATGAAGCACCCATGTCTTGAGGTTGTTCAGCTTGATGCAATTTACTTTCTTTGTGCGATTTGAGTGGACTAAAAATCGCAGGACTGATTATTCTACTTTAGCCAATCACCATAGACAAAAAAAGAAATAAAGTAGTGACTGCAGGTTGAAGGAAAGTAGTGGAGTAAAAGTACCAATACTGCAATAAAAATGTACCCAAGGGAAAGTAAAAGTACACATTTATAAAGCCACTTAGCAAATTATAATTCCTGAGAAAAACTGTGCGATTGCTGTAATTTGAGTTTTTGTAATTTGTTACTTTACAGCACTGTGTGTTCAGTACCATGTATTGTACAGGCCAGATGCACTGTGGCTCCAGAGCTCTCAGTGAGGTCACGCAGGGCTTGTTGGAAACGCGGTTCACTTCGCAATTGCATTTGCAGAGACACTACGTGTGGTTTGGCTTCTTCTCCAAGAGGATGATCTGAAATACAGTAAAGGGAAAGTCATGAGGACAAATGTGTTGATGCAAAAACTCCACCAAAAACTTCATTATCAGTGTTGGGGAAAATTACTTTTTAAAGTAGTGCATTACGATATTGAATTACTCCCTAAAAAAGTAACTAGTTGTGTTGCTTAGTTACTTTTTATGGCAAGTAATGTGTTGCGTTACTCTTGAGTTACTTTTTCTGATCTGACTGAGGCTTGACTTCCTTTAGAACAGGGGTGTCTAAAATCGGTCCTGGAGGGCCGGTGTCCAGGAGAGTTTAGCTCCAACCCTAATCAAACACACCTGAACCAGATAATTAAGCTCTCACTAGATATACTAGAACAGGGATGCTCAACCCTGTTCCTGGAGATCTACCTTCCTGCAGATTTCAGTTGCAACCCTTATCAAACACCTGTATGTAATTATCCAGTGCTGTTCAGGTCCTAATTAATTGGTTCAGGTGTGTTTGATCAGGGTTGGAGGTGAAGTCTGTAGGAAGGTAGATCTCCAGGAACAGGATTGAGCACCCCTGTACTAGAAAATTCCTGGCAGGTGTTGAAGCAAGTTGGAGCTAAACTCAGCAGGACACTGGCCCTCCAGGACCGAGTTTGGACACCCCTGCATTAGAACTTGCAGGGGGGTCTTTTTTAAGTAGAGGAGCTCTGCAATTAACAACACACTGTACAACCTTCATTTAGCTTTTAAAAAAAAATAAACACATAAAAATAATTATCAGCATAATGTTATCTTCAGAGAACTTCCTGACCCCAGAGCTCTACATTGTATATTATTCATTCATTCATTCTCCTTTGGTTTAGTCCCTTTATTAATCAGGGGTCACCACAGCGGAATGAACCGCCAACTTATCCAGCATATGTTTTACACAGTGGATGCCCTTCCAGCTGCAACCCATCACTGGGAAACACCCATACACATTAACATGCATGCACTATGGACAATTCAGCTTACCCAATTCACCTATACCACATGTCTTTGTCCTTGCGGGGGAAAATCGGAGCACCCGGAGTAAACCAAAGTGAACACGGGGAGAACATGCAAAATCCACACAGAAATGCCAACTGACCCAGACGAGGCTCGAACTAGTGACTGCTGCGCCACCGTGACGCCCCATATACAGATTAATGAAAGTTTAAAGCAATGCGTTTGCTACTTTTGTACTTTTTGTCTTATTAAAAAGTAAAACCCCTGTCCAGTCAGATAATCCTCTTTTGCTTTTCTTCCACATGTTCAAGATAAAGAGAATTTTTCTCTTCGCAAAAATGTAAAGCTCTGCCATCTTCCTTTCTGCCTGTTCCTGCATTCTCTCATTGCCTGCGGGATTCATTGAGACTTAAGTTCATTTTAATTCAGCAGTTAATTTTATAAGTGAATTAAACTAAAAAGTAACTCAAATATTATTACTTAATTTTGAAAAAGTAATGCGTTACCTTTACTCGTTACTAAAAAAAGTAATATTATTATGTAACTCTCGTAACTTGTAATGCATTACCCCCAACACTGTTCATTACATACTACTTTTAATTTATCTTACCATCTAAACAAACGGTAGATAGTGGTCCGTCCGATTTGCTACAGCGAACCATCCGTTTGAGTGCCAGCAGGGCTTTACCAGCTTTCTGAAACGTACAAAATGTATGCATTTTGTGATTTAAAATTAATATCAATAAGCTGGAGGAATGATTTTCAGTGATACAACAATATACAGCTAATAAATAAATTATTAGCCCTCCTGTGAAGTTAATTCATTTTCAAATATTTGCCAAGTGATGTTCAACAGAGCAAGGACATTTTTCACAGCATTTCCTCTTCAGGTGAAAGTCTCATTTCTTGTACACTGTAAAAAATAATACCCTATGTTTACTCAACAAAATCAATATCTATAAATAAAATCAAACAGATTACAAGCAATATTATTAATTAAATTCAACAAATATGGATTGTGTAACAATTAATTTAATTAGCTTATTTAGAATTAGTCATTTAAAATGAGTAACTGCAAACAGTACTTAGCAAAAATTAGCACATTTTAAAAAAGATATTGATTTAATTTTACAGAAAAACCAACACAATGTTAACGAAAACTACTCAATGTTACATATATCGGACTTTAACAATAAGAATACAGTTTGGAGTATTTTAAGGATTGTTATTTTTTAGTTCATAAAAATCACAGAAACCATTTAGCTGAAAACTCATATGGCCTATAATAAACAAATATTGCTCCTAATGCGTCATGAAATAAAATGAACAGTTGTTCATGCGAGAATGAAGTTGTTTAAAACTCAAATCTGAGGTTTATTTATAAATAATGGTGCGTATTTTTAAAATGTCCTTTGAGAGATGTCCACCTCCAGGTGACGACAGGTACTCATCACTTGTGTATCCGGTGAGGGCAGCCTCTAGGGCTAGACATTCTGATATTTGCCCCTGACTTTGAAATCGTTTAATGCTATGATCGTATTAACGGAAAATTGTGAATTTGAAAAAGCTCACTTTAAATCATATTGGATTTAATCAATATTTTCTCTTTTTGAAATTATAAAAAAATAATAGCTTAATTCTTCTAATAAAATTCATGAGATTTTATTACAAACATTAAGTAATTTCAAAGCAAAAAAAATGCCCTAAAACCAGGACATTAATTTTATTAAATAAAGTGTAAATATTACATTTTATGATATCTACAAGGCCACATAATTACTTTTTATAGTGTAGTTTGGTTGGAATACTTTGAAAAATATATAAAGAAACTGCTAAGGTTACTACTATTAGCTCCCATAATTTTTTTTTTCAATTGGTAAACCACTGTTGTCCAATGACTTGCCTAATTAACCAAACTTGCCTAATTGTTTGCCTAATTATCCTAGTTGACTTTAAATTGCCCTTTAAGCTGAATACTTGTATCTTGCTAGTGACCAAATATCTAGTAAAATATTAAACTGTCATGGCAAAAACTAAATAAATTAGTTATTAAAATAAGTTTAAAAATGTGTTCTCCATTAAACAGCAACTTTTGAAATATTTGAAAGACTTTCTTAGGAGGGCTAATAGTATTGTTTTCATCTGTACTTATTACATGGCTCTCTGGAATACTTGATTCTGATTGGTCAATCACAACCATTTCAATGTATGTAATTCTCCAATAACAATCTGTTAAACTAATAACACGGGCTCATCAGGGCACTACGAATTATCTTGACCATTAGTGAACAGTCATATTTGGCACCATCTTGTGACTAACAACAAGTATGGTAGTGTAGGTTCAACCATTTTGCTTCCTGCATGCTTTTCATTTAAATTACAGGTCAGATCAATGGTCTAACTGTTTAGTTTTGTGCCAAGTAACCATGAAATAAGTGGGATAATGTACCTCCTGATGGCGATTTATGCAGAATACAACAGCTGCTGATGAACCCGTCAAGAACATTATCGCTTACTAAAACAACTGCAAGCAAACAGCTTAGTTTTCATACCTTCCACTTCTGTTTGGCCAAGAACTTTCTCATCTTGTCTTTGTTGAGGCATTTGATTGATCTGGATTTTGAGTCATCAAACAAGGCTATCCAGGGATGAGCTAATGCTTTCTCACAGGGCAGTCTTTTTCTAGGATGAGAAATTTTTATAGGACCACAAATTTTGACTTCCTGAACAGTTTGCATGAAGATGATTTAAATGAACTTCATTTCAAAATATGCATGATGTGAACACTGCCTAAATTACCTTTTATTCTTGGTCAAAAGGCTGCTAATAAAATCTTTCGCCTCTTCCGAGATGCCATCAAAACTCTCAGGATCAAACTCAAACTGTGCGGCAGTAACCAGAGCGAAGGTTTCTGCATCGGTCTTTCCCTGGAATGGAGACTCACCGCTCAGTCTGGAAAAGAAGAGGATGATGCATTACAGAAAACTAAAATGCACATTTGTTGAGACGGCAGCCATAAATGGAGGCCTTACAGGATGTAGCAGATCACGCCGATGCTCCAAAGGTCAGTGGCCAGATCTACAGGTTCATAATTCACAATCTCTGGGGCCACAAACTCGGGCGTTCCCTGCATCACCATCAGACATTTCCCTGGCTCTGCAATGAATATGTAATATACATTAAAACCAAACATGGGGAGAAGGGGGAAAAAAAATAATTATTTCGTATGTGAAGCTTCTTATATAGCCATTTTGGAAGATAGACAGATAAAACAATAGAACAGAAAGATAGAGAGATGAAAAAAATGATATAATGATAGAACGGTAGAACAATAGCACGATAGAACGATAGATAGACAAAACAATAGAAAGAATGAATGATAGAACACTAAAAAGAACGATAGAAAGAATGATAATGATAGATAGATAGACAGAACGATAGAAAAAAAAATTATATGATAGAAAGAACAGTAGAACAATAGCACGATGGACAGAACGATAGATAGACAGAACAATAGAACGAATGATAGACCTAAAACAAATGTGCCTTTGCGACCCGAAATGGATAAATATTTCATTAAATCGATCAACAGTATTTAAAACGCAGTGCATGTACGTTTTTAACTCTACTAAAAGCATGAACACAATTGCATGTTTGCAAATATTTAAGAAACATGCTACACTAGCATTTGTTTTTAGATAAACAAGTGTTAGTCAGTAATTTTCTAAAAATGATTCCATGTCGGAAAGTATCGTTTTTTTGTCTATGTAGCCCCACCCACTGCCAGTTTAACCAATCGTATTTCAGCACCTGGGGTTGCCAGCTCAGCTGACAGAAAACCCCACATAATTCATCAATTCATTTCAGTCATGGAAGCTGCCAAACAAAAGGAGTCAGAGACCGAATATCCTACATATCCTAAAAAGCTTTGGCATCCAAAAATAAAATATGATCAACAGTATAATAAAGGCCGTATAAATATTGGAGATGAAATGGAGATGGAAACAGCTCAAAAGAGAGAATGGTTTCAAATCGAACGCAGAGTTGGCTACTTATCTCATTGACAGGAATGTTAAGTATTTTTAAGTAATACTGGTTTCTAGTAGGAATACTTGAAGTAAATTCTATAAACAGTTATTCGCGTTTACAATGTATTTCGTGGTACCTGGTTGTTAAGACAGTATTATAATCAAGACAGTGTGACCGACTTGTGCGGAGCTGCCTTTGCGACCCGAAATGGATAGATTTCATTAAATCATTGAGTATTTAAAACGCAGTGCAAGTAAGTTTTTAACAATACTAAAAAACGCAACAAAATGTTTGCAAATATTTCGGAAACATGCTACACTAGCATTATTTTTAGATAAACAAGTGTTACCGTGACCTACTCTAAAAATGATGATTCCGTGTCGGAATGCATCTTGTTCAGTCTACATAACCCCGCCCACTGCCAGTTTAATCAATCGCATTTCAGCATCTCGGCTTGCCAGCTCAGCTGACAGAAAACCCCGCATATTTCATCAATTCCTTTCAGTCATGGAAGCTGCAGAGCAAACAGGCTCAGAGTCAGAGACCGAATATCTCAAAAAGCCTCGGCATCCCGCCAAAATAAAATATGATCAACGGTATAATAAATGCCGTATAAATATTGGAGATGAAATCAAGAGGTGGAAACAGCTCAAAAGGGAAAAAGGCTTCAAATCGAACGCAGAGTTGGCTACTTATCTCCTTGACAGGTAAGTAATTAGCAAGTGTTACAATACTAGCTTCTAGTAGGAATACTTGAAGTAAATTCTACATGCAAAGAGTTACTCGCGTTTACAATGCATTTCGTGGTACCTGGTTGGTAAGACAGCGTATAATCAAGACAGTGTGGCAGACTTGTGCGGAGGTGCCTTTGCTAACTGTTACCCGACTTGGATAAATATTTCTTTTTTTTTTTTTTTAAATCAAGAATTAAATTCACAAAAAATAATATACAAGACAGTGGTCGCCATTTTGGGATCACGTGACCAAACGACTCTTGCTTATTGGCTGACGCCGAAACTCTTCCTGGGAGAGACGCCAAACTCTTTTTAAAACGACAAAGACTGCTTATTTGGATGGTTGTTAAACGGCTTTTGTGGGATATTAATGACAATCACCATATTAAAGTACCTCTGCAAGGTATTGTGAAGGAATGATGGACCACGGCTATGCATTAGCCGCAAGAATGCAACAAATTATGCCGATAAAAAGAAATTACTCTAACGGGATAAGACGACAGAGAGATGGAGTGAAGCAGGTAAACAGAGTAAACATCGGGATAGCTTATTCAAAATGGAAAGCTCTGAAGGAGAAGAAAGGCTTCAAGAATGACGTGGATGTTGCTTGTTATCTGCTGGACAGGTATAGTTACACCGTGTGCACCTGGATTAAAGCCACTTACAAATGCGACTTGTGGTAAACAAAGCTGGATGCTCATCGACTCATGTTTTAGCTGTCATGTGGCAAGACGAAGAGACAGTATAATAATTATGCGCACTTAAACAGGCACAACATGTAAAAGTAAATACAAAGCATGAGTTTGTTTTTGTATTTGCGTTGTTTTGACCAGCAGGAGTCTCCAGCGTGTAGGTTTCCTAAAGTTATTTCATGCAGTTTTTTTCTTGAAGAGTTAGAAATAGAAATTAACAAAGCAAATTCAGTTTACCCGCTTTTTATTTATATGTAATGAATTTACCAAGTATGATAAAAAAGATTAACATAATGAATGAGAGAGTTGTGGGGAGAAAAATTATGGTGGGCTTTTAGGGGAGAGTGGGGGCCGTTGCAACTAGCTGATTCCTGAATGGAGTAATAAGTCTTGAGTGATGATGTTGTCAGTTAGACCCTGCTTCAATCTGAGAGAAATCAGCCATATGTGACCATTCCATCAGTATAAACTTTTCGGCTTAGTCCCCTTATTAATCAGGGGTTTCCAAAGTGGAATGAACTTCCAACTTATCCAGCACATGTTTTACGCAGCGGATGCCCTTCCAGCCGCAACTCAACAGTGGGAAACACCCACACGCTCTTGCACACACACTCACATACACTACAGCCAATTTAGCTTATTCAATTCACCTATACCGCATGTCTTTGGGCTGTGAGGAAAACTGGAGCACCAGGAGGAAACCAATGCGAACACGGGGAGAACATGCAAACTCCACACAGAAATGCCAACTGACCCAGCAGAGGCTCGAACCAGCGACCTTCTTGCTGTGAGGCGATTGTTCTACCCACTGCGCTGCCCAGTATAAAACTCATTTATTTATTTTTATTATGTTAAGAAAACTTCTCATACCGTCTAATCTGTTTTTGCGAAACCTTATTCATTCATATAATTTAAATCAATGTTACTTAGCTTCAAATAGGGATAGCTATCAAGTGTTAAAGTCATTGTCAACCCTGATTAAAAGGTCTATGCCAGGGAGATACGGAGTTGGTACAATTGCAACATGTAATTACAAAATCTATTTAAAGCTTGCCATATTAACAATGTACAATTTTCAAATTTATCACAGTTTCAATGTAATTTAATTTAAAATGAATTAAAGAATTCATTATTTCAAAGTTCATCGACGAAGTTTAATAAAGATTCAGTCTAGATTTCAGTAAAAAAAATATTTTAGTTTAGTTTTTTTTATGCCTGATAATTGGTTGCTTGTTCTTTTAATAGTTTGTATTTATATGACCAATTTAACAAATTTAACAATTTACCCAATTTACATTTAGTCTGTTTACCAAAACATAAAATAAAATCCAACCTGGGTCCTGTTTCAGAAAGGAGGTTCAACCAACTCGGAGTTTAAACTTGAACTCTGAGTTTTTAATTTCTCGGTAAATCCACACAGAGTTTTCGGTTTCAGAATTGCTGATCTGGGTTGGGTCAATCAACTTTGAGTAGACCAACTCAGAGTTAAGCGCGCACACCACAACTATAAAAAGGCATTATCAATGGAGCGCAGATATTACGAGTTCTCCAGCTGAACTTGATGTGCTCATGCAAAGTTATAGCAAATATGACCATATATTAAAAAAAGCAACACCACTGCATCAGTGAAACGGAGACAGTTAGCGTGGGAAAACATAGCTGCTCAAGTTAATGCGCAAGTTTACATTTAAAGTATTTAAATAATTAAGTATAATAAAAAAAAAGTAATGTAATGTGTGACGTTTATACAATTTTTACTTCAAAATTATGGCCAATTCCCCACTTTTTCAAGTTATTTCAGATGTAATCGCATTAAATTACATAAAATAGGCTGGCGCATTTCTACAACAAATCTGACAAAACAAGAATGCATATAACCTTAGCTTAATGTTCTGTGGAAATGTTTCATTTAAGGTTCCCACTTTTACACCCGTTGATCAGTTTTAATAGATTTAAGTGCACTTGTGTGTCTGCCTTTTTTATAGTTCGAGTGGTAGAGAATGATATGACATTTATAATGCAAGCAGAACTAAAAAAAATAGTTTTTAGAAGGAGTAATAATCCCATTAATCTAGTTAGTAACGTTACATGTACCAGTGGAAGGCAAGTGAATTTAAGCTAATTAATTATTAAAAAAGGACAAACTATTCTCGGGAGTGAGTTTGTTCTTTGTGTGACTGAAATATATTAGCTATGTTTCCATCCAAAAATGCGAATGAAATTTATGTGCAAAACTGGAATATCGCATAAAAGATGTGCTAATAAAGCAGCGTTTCCATCCAACGAGTCAAAGAGAACCAAATTGTCACTTGCTGATTAACTGTCGCCAAATATCAACAGTAAAAACAGAATTTACTGCAGTAGAAGAAGCTGCGTGAACCTGTTTTTTATTTAATACATGACTTGTGCCTCAGAAGACAATGCCGACACACAATGAACACGTGGTGGCGTATGAGACGCAGAGAACAGACGCTCGACACGCTGCAGACTCTCTGGAGGTAATTAATAATATAATAATACTGAAACGGATACAGCATTTTAGAATGACCAAAACAACATTTCAGACGTTTTACAGTGTGCTCAGCCTGCTGGTTTGTCCATTAATGCGTATACTGGAATTTGTTCAGTAAAAGTGTTTCCATCGTAGTTTATGCACATCTTTTCTTATCGAATAAAAAGTTTCTCCTACTCAGTTATGTGCATATGTTTATTATGGCTATTTTCAAAAGTTATGTGCATCTTGGTGTTTCCATCAATGGATTTTTTTTAAGTGCATATCCAAAATGCACATTAAAATAGGTGTGTGGAAACGTAAATCTAAGGTGAGAAATACCGCTTCGTCTTTAAAAAAGGGAAGGAGACCGACAGAAACTCTGAGTTTAGAGAGTAAAACCTGCTCCTGACCAGGTTAGGTTCACAGAGCAAGTTACAAGTTAAAGTTACCTCTCTTTCAGAAACAGGCTTGACTTACCCTGCTTTCTCGAGTTTGACAAACCTGCCATTTTGAAACTGAAAACCCAGAGTTTCTCTCATTTTAGGGTTAAAATACTCAGTTTTCACTTAACCTCCTTTCTGAAACAGGCCTCTGACGTTTTAGATTTATTATTATTATTACTACTACATTTTAATGAATGTTGCAACTGCTCGGGGTCAGTTGCAACATTTGACTTTGTTCAAGTTTAAATTCTGCATATATTATATGTACACAGATTATTATAGCTATATGGGTGGGTGTCCAATAGATGTGGGTTTGTTATATTAAAATTTTGGGTTTCCACAGAAAACTGTCTCTGAGAAATTTAAGGAAATGCAAAAAGTGTTGCAACTGTCCACTCTCCCCTATACACTGACAAAAGTGGAAATAATTTGTGTTTATTTTATAACAGGTAGCATTTACACTACAATACAGTGACCCTGTCGTTTCCTTTCATTTGAATAAAAAAAAATGTAATTTATAGTACTATTATTATATTTTTTGCGGTTGATATTTATCCCTACGTGTGTACTTTTATAACAGCCAATAAAAAAAAAATCATGAAGTACACAATGCCATGCTTGATTATATTTAGTTCTCGAACAACATCAATAAAACTACACAAAACCACATGAGGAAAGTGATATAACGAACTAAACTGATTATATCAGACTGAGAACATTAAAAATAAACTTTGTACCATAAAATAAAAAGTTAATTATAGGCATGTTACAGTGAATGTCGGATTTGGTGGGAAATAGAGCGTTTACATCACTTCCGTAAATACAAGTCTGCGCGCGAGTCTGTGGAAGGGGAATAGTTGGTCAGTTTTGCTTTTAGCAAGAGTTATCAGGAATTATGGGTCGTTCTAAACGGAAACTGCCGTCAACTCCAGATGAAACAACGGTGGTCAAAGCAATGCAGCCTCGAGACGATAAAAGTCGACTTGCGAAAAAGGAAAGCGACAGGGTTCGCGGCAAAACTAGAATCAATATAGGCAGAGCGTTTGAGCGATGGAGACACTTCCGCGAGCTGAAGGGATTTAAGAGTGACCCAGAGCTTTATGGGCTTCAGTCATGGTAAAAGCTAGACCTCTCCCAACCCTGTTTATATACATTTGTGTTAATTTGTTTATTTATAAAGTATATTAATTGCCTTTTTAAACTTCAGTACAGTCGAAGTCGGAGGGGCCCAAAGTTGGCCCATGGTAACCTTTGGTTTGGCTCACCATTCCCATCTGAATAGAGGGAGAATGATGAAGAGTTGGTTGTGGCAAATGCCTTTTGAAAGGGAGATCACCATTTCAAATTTAACATAACCTTTTGTTTCTTTGTTTAATTGAGGAGATACAAAAAGCCAACTAAAATTAAATGTTTCATTTGAATGTAAATTAAATCAGACTTTTAAAATGTAAACAGTCACTTGACAGATGCGCAAGACATCGATGAGCAAATTAAGGCAAAGGCAGGAGCAGCTCGACTAGTGTATTCAGCATTGAACTCCATTGTGTTATAAATGGGATTGTTTATGTTTTTACTATAATAAGTTCAATATAAAAGTTAAAAATGATACTGCATCAATTACTATTTTAAAGCAACGATTTCATTTTTAAATCTTAGCAAATAAATTAGGAAATTACCCATGACAAATTTAATGTAATACAATTGGGTATATTCAACTTCGAACCTCAATTAACCCTCTACCGCATGCTGTTGCCATATGGCAACATGATATTTGTGTTCATTTCCCTGCCACTGTTTCTTTAAGACCAACATTGAATTTTTTTTAGTTGGAAAGAGTAGACCTTAGTGTAGCCCAGTGATAGGCATAGGACGATAACCTTTTCAAAGTATACCGTTTGGAAAAGTCAAGGTTTTAAAACCGCCAACATTTTCTGTAATACGGTTCCTAAGGTATGTAAAATATTTTTTTATTTACATTTTTTTTAGGACAACAGTATCTTCAGCAGAAAAAATATCCAAGGATGCTATTTTAAGTTGTAAAGAAATCTGTGTTTTTGAAACTAATGAAGCAAGCAGAAGTCAATGATTCATTTGAATTATTTCGCCTGACATGTTTACTGCTCCAAAATATTATAAATCTTTCACAAAATAAAATAGTGTTTTGAAAGGGGGAAAAAAAGTTTTTTTTTTTTACCCAGACATTTAAAAATAAAATTTTAGAGTAGTAATCCCAATACCGTGAAACCGTGATAAATTTATCCAAGGTTATCATACCGTCAGAATCTTATACCGACCCATGCCTAGCCAGTGATGTGCTTTGGTAAAGTCACATGACATGCAGTGTTTTTCTGTAGCGCGATTTCTGACAGACTGGTGTTTATTGTGAGTAATTGCTGAATGCAAATTTAAACTTCAATAAAAACAAAGAATCAAATTGTCGGATCCACAAAAAAAGAAAAAAAACATCTAAAACATCACCTCCAGTAAGTTATGATGACATTCACAACTCAATTCTTTTTTTTTATTTTTTTTTATTAATCAAATTAGTTTTTTGTAAATCGATCAAATGTATGTGCTGCCAAATGGCAACACTGTGCAATAGTGGAACATGCAATATTGCAATGGGTTAGCTAGCTAGCAAGGTCAGCTGTGAACTTTTAAGTTGTAACAATAACAACATGAATGCTAGTAATATAAAGTTGATTAGTTATATGGCATTTGCATCATGAATAAAGTCTAGTTTTAATGGCAATGCTACTTTTGAATAGATATAAATACAGAGAAAAGTGTATTGGCGAGCACCACCATGTTATGGTAAGTGAAACAAGAAAAGGACAGAACTGGCTCTTCCTGCAGATGAAAGTGAGGATGAGATGGGTTTTAGCGACCATGTGAATGATGCAGATTGGACATTTGAAAAGAGCAGTGATGCAGACAGTTTAAGTTAGCTAGCTCAGAGGCAGGTAAGACAGGTGTAGTATAGTATAATATAATGTATAAACATTGTTAGCTAGTAGCTACATTATTCTGATGCATCGGAATATACTAGACTTGTTATTTATTTGTTATAATATCTACTGGAGAAAATATTTATATTCACTGTATGTTGTATACATGATAATACAATATGATTGTTTTTAATAATATTCAGCTAAAACTAATGGAATAAATGAGTTCTGTGTTAAAGCCAATGGTGGAAAGAGTACTGAAAAATCATACTCAAGTAAAAGTACCATTACTTGCCTAAAAATGTAGTGCAAGTAGAGTAAAAGTATCTGTTGTAAATATTACTCAAAGTTTGAGTAAAAAGTAGCCCTTTTAAAGTACTCAAGAGTAATGAGTAGTGAGTATTACGCTGTCAAAAGCTGATATGTTTACATTTAATTTGTGCATGTGTGTGTGTAAACGTAACATTCTGTAGTGAATTTAGTTATTGCCCTGAAGGCACACAACATCATGAGACGTTAATATTAGGTTAGATTTAGGTTGTAATGTCAGGTGACCAAAATTAATTGTCAAGCCAGCAGCTAAAGACAACGTTATTTTGATGTCCAATAATGACGTCAAATGACGTTGATATTTGGTTGCTTTTAGGTTGTTAGAAAGTGACCAAAATCCAGCGTCGAGCCAACATCTTAAACCAGCGTCATATATGATGTCAAATACTGACATTTATTCATCAGGTATGGCAACCAAAATCCAACATCTGATAGATGTCATACGGGTAACGTTCATACAATGTCAAGCTGTAACATCATTAGACGTTGATATTTGGTTGGTTTTAGGTTGAACATTGGATATTGATGTTGGCCTGACGTCAACCCGATTTTCATTTCCAAACAAAATGCAAAGTCCCCATGACGTTAGGGTTCGACGTCAATCAGACGTCATGTTGACGTCCTGTGCCTGCTGGGTGTTTAAGGCCATTTCGGTCATCATACAGTAAACATCCGTCATCTCCTCATCAGTGACATGCATCTAAACAGTCTCTGGGTCAATGCGCGTAAAGATTTTGGACATCTTCATGGACACTTTTAATACTTCCAAACAGTTTGCTGCAATTACAAAGCGCACACGTCTTGAGGCAGTTCATTATGATGCGATTTATCTTCTACGGTATGTGCGATTTGATTGGACAGGAATCACAGGACTGATTTTTCTAATCCCATAGACAAGAAAAATAAAGTAGTTACTGCAGGTTGAAAAAGTAGTGGAGTTAAAGTAAAAAAAAATTACAATTCCTGAGAAAAACTACTCAATTACAGTAATTAGGTACTTTACACCTCTGGTTAAAGCTTATAATACTGCAACACCAATTAAATAATTTCAAATAACAAAATTATTAATTATAAGGCAAGTTCGAAATTTCTAAGTTAGATCCACTGTTAGACATTGTTGCCATATGACATCATAAAGTACCTTAAAAAAGAAATTTTTCAAAAACTAAGCCAATCTGAGAAAAGAAAAATGGTCAAATATTTTTTTATAGACCTATCATAATGCGTGCAGTAGAGGGTCAAGTTTGGTTTTTGGCCCTTTATAAGAAAAGGTTTGGACACCCCAAGTCCAAGTAATGTTTCTCAGATTCTCTTTTGTTATTATTTAAGGGCATATAGTGAACTTTCAGAAGACCGATCCAGCATTTCTTCAATCTCTCCAATCTCCATTCCTCCCAGAGGACGACCTCAGAAATCAATGGGGCCTGCACTGCAATCTGAGGTAATAAATAATATGCACACTTGGTTTTTTAAAATCAATTAACATGCCAATGTTTACTTTTAATTAATATATGCTATAAATATCTCAACAAAAATCTGTATTTGCATCTAACTCCTTGTAAAACATTGTTATAGGCAACATGGACTGATTCACTCCGTTCGGACCAGCTGTCAGACTCTGAAACTCTGTCCAGTCCTGATTCCAAATCTGCAAAGGTTGAGGTTCTCGAGTTCGGCTATGAGCGTCCTCCTTATCAGACAGTAAGTAATCGCAGATTATACTAGTTTTGGCAGGTTGTGCCATATTTTACAGTCAATGCAATCCAGCAAATAACACAAGACCAGTGTTTTAATTTAAACTCAAGACACTCATCAATGGCTGATAACTTGCTGGCCATATTGCTTTTTTAACATGCATTACATTATAGGCAATTATTTCATACCACATCACATTTTAAGGCATATTAATAAAAATACAAGGCAACTCTGTTTGATATTCTATGCCAGGGGTGCACAAATTTTTCTTATAAAGGGCCAAAAACCAAACTTAATTGAGGGCTGTGGGCCGAAGTTGAGTATACCAAATTGTATTACATTAAATTTGCCATGGGTCATTTCCTAATTTATTTGCTAAGATTTAAAAATAACTAGAAAATATTAATTAATGATGCAGTATCATTTTTAACTTTTTATAATGAACTTAATATAGTAAAAATGGAGTTCAATGCTGAATACACTAGTCGAGCTGCTCCTGCCTTTGCCTTAATTTGCTCGCCGATGTCTTGTGCATCGGTCAAGTGACAGTATTTACATTTTAAAAGTCTGATTTACAACATATAATTTTAGTCTGCTTTTTTGTAGCTTCTCAATTAAACAAAGAAACAAAAGGTCATGTTAAATTTGACCAAAGGTTACCATGGGCCCTACTTTGGGCACCTCTGTTGCATGCGAATGCTAAATCTCACATTTATCACTTGACTAATGTTAATTTTAGGCCCTGACTCTTTTAAAAACAAAAATCAACAGCAAAATAATTGTGAATCCATTTAAAATATGAATATTCAATTAACAAGTGGTAATGCTTATTTTTGGACATTCTAGTGAATTAAATGTAATACTTAATTTGGGTGTAAACTAAAATATCGTAAAGTGCTACATTATGTGCATCAATTCAAGAACTAAAGATTATTGCTGGTATTCATGTTACTGTTTTTCTGCTGCATAGATTAAGCAAGAAGAGCCCGAACAACAAACGGGGGATGAATCTGGTCTGGATATCATGATTGCTTCTACTGCACAGTCATATGGTTTTGTTCCTCATTGTTCATCATCTACAGACGAAGAAAAGGAAATGCAATGGGACGAAATAAAGGTTGGTGTAAAGCAGTTTTTTTTTTTTTTGCTGACAAATATCTTAACACCACATGCTTTTTCAAAAGTATTTCCAGGAGTTTGCATGTTTGCTGTACACACGATGGTTGCTTTTACAATTAAATCAATTTTTGTACTTGAGCATAGGGCTGGACAATAATTCGATATCAATATATATTGCGATATATATTTTTTCCAATAACGGTGATATGATTTTTAAACCCATTTCCGGTATTTCAATATAAATTTGCATATATATATATATATATATATATATATATATATATATATATATATATATATATATATATATATATATATATATATAAAATCTTATACATTGTATCACTTGTCACTAAATGACTTTCAGTGCTCAGCTGTCAGAAAGAGCATGATGTCACTTGCATGATGACGTACATCACAGACACGCTGCCTGCCAGCGCTCAGCACAGCAACTGGTTAAGCTCCGTCGCAGAAAGTTTTAGCTACAAAATGAGTGCCCTGAATACAGATGCGAATGAACAAGCTTCCACAATTAAGAATGCAGACGAAATAGTTGATGAGAGGAAAGACTAATGCAGTGGTGTGGAAGTAGTTCGGCTTTTTAAGTTCCGATAAACTTCGTTTCGGTGCTCTGCAAATGGTGCCAGAGAGGGGTGCCAAGGAACACATCAAATCTGTGCCACAATTTGAAACAGTTCCACCCGATAAAACGTACTGAGAGTCAGAAGATGAGGCATCATAAAAGTCTAAGCCAACTTGTCGCCTCACCATCACCACCATCTATTCCCTGACCCCGAAACCAGCTGTGTCAGAAGAGAAGGCAATAAAGCAAACAGAGATGGCTGAGGCGCCGTGTAGGATTTAAATCAAACTTCGCTTATCACACGTGCATATACACCTATAAATTACTTGCATATAAACCTATACTATTGAATGTTCAAAACATGTATGAAACTTGCGCATATACATATAAACTTGATGCATGCATTTACCCACATACACACTTATAAACTCGATCCTTGCATATACTCCCACATTAACACACGCACATGCATATAAACTCGATTTTTGCACATACTGGATCCTCGCATAAACACCCAAATTAACACTCACATACAGAAACTCGCTGCATGTATAAATAAGCTAAGTTTGAGTTTTATTTATTTGATAGTTTATTTCACATTTCTTGTTTGTAAAGGCTAAATACAAATAAAAAGTGAAAATTTATTAATTTTTTTGTACTGTTTTTATTTATTTTTTAAAAAGTTAAGAGCCTGGAGGTGTTATAGACTTTGCAGACATTTATAGGTAAAGATATCCATTGTGTGCGTTCTTGGCAGTTTTTTCCTGTCTTTTTAATATTGTCCATATCGATATCGGAATTATATCGTATCGACGAAATTAAGAAATATATTGTGATATACATTTTTGCCATATCGTCCAGCCCTACTTGAGCACATGCTTGTCACATCTTGAGATGAACAAGTTAAAATTGACTAGAAACTAATTTAGTCATACTGTGCAATATAAGGATTAAATTAATGAGTTGTTGAATTATTATAAAATGATGCACACTAGATGTTGTGATACAGCCATGTCGGACACCTCAGGTGTGCTTCATTTCCTAATAATTCTATGGACTGGAGTCAATTATTATGCTTATAATATAGCTACCATACCTAAAGACACTGTTCATGTTTTATTTGGGCTTTATTGTCATTCCGCTACATGTGTGGACATATCACATGATTTATTAAAATAATAAATGTAGAACAATGGATGCAAGATCAGTTTAAACCTATACAAAAACTAACATAACGGAGTGGTTATTTTAACTATACCAACTATGCATATGCTATAAATACTTAGTTACAAATAAACAAATTTTTAGTCACTGTGCATTTGTTTGCAGTTGCTTTTAGATTTAAGGATTAAATGAATGATGAGTGGTTGAATTATTAGGAAATAATGCACACTAAAGGTATAATAATATGTTATAATGTATGTTATAATATGTTATAATGTAATACAGCCATGTCAGATACCTCAGGTGTGCTTTATTTTTGAAGAATTCAATGGACTGGAGTCAATTATTATGCTTATAGCTACCATATCTAAAAGACACTGCTCAAGTTGGGCTTTGTCATTACATACTGTGGAACAAAATGTTGTCTCGCAGGCCCTCGGTGCTACATAATTTAAAAAAAAAAAATCATATATTTGAACAAAACACTAGACATAAGAGCAATTTAAACTTATACATAACATACTGGAGCTATACTATAAATACTTAAATTATGCACAACTTAGTAGATTATACAAGTACATTTACATAAGACAGAACAATATTGTGCAAAAGAGGTATTTTAGGGTTGAAGAAAAGTAGTGCAACGCGATTTGTTGGACATTCACAAGTAAAACATTGGCCGTTTCTCAATTCCAAGAATGAAGAGAACGAACTTGCGCTGTCATGGAGACTGTTCTTGTCAGGTTACCTCGAAAGAACAAACTCGGGGGACCGCGAGAACAGAGAACGCATCCCGTGAGAAATGAAATGCTGCGTTCTTCCTGATGGTCACATGACCTTCACGCATTTTTAACGGAAAATTATCTAAAGATTACAGCATTCATACAACGATTTGTTTTTCCCCTTTTCAATATATATTACAAGTAAAAAAGAATGTAAGAATTTCTGCAAATAAACACCCTTAATGTGTCTATGCCTTTATTATGATTTTATGTTAATGTTTACTTTTACAGTCTCATTTAGGGAAACTCCTGAGATAAATAAGTGATATCTCTGAAGATTAATAATAAATCTATATAAAATGCTGCGCTTCTCACCTCCTTTATTCAGCCGCAATGACTTTTGGTCTGCATCCTCGATATCAAGAAAGCATCCGGGAACTTTCACATGTCCTCCGTTCTTGCAGTCTTGAGTTTTGGAACTACATGCTACACGAGAACGCAAGATCACATAATGAGAAACAGCCATTGTTTTTCTTATTGAGTCCTTTTTTTTTTTAATTGAGTCCCGTTGGCAGCTAGCTCTCTGCAACTCTCACATGGTCGCCTACTGAAGCTAAGCAGGGCTGCGCCTGGTCAGTACCTGGATGGGAGACCACATGGGAAAGCTAGGTTACTGCCGGAAGTGGTGTAAGTGAGACCAGCAGGGAGCGCCCAACCTGTGGTTTGTGTGGGTCCTAATGCCCCAGTATAGTGACAGGAACTCTATACTTCTCAGTGAGTGCCGACTTTCGGATGAAACGACTGACTCTCTGTGGTCATTAAAAATCCTAGGATGTCCTTCGAAAAAGAGTAGGGGTTTAACCCCGGCATCCTGGCCAAATCTGCCCATCATGGCCTTCTAACCATCCCCATATCATAATTGGCTTCATCACTCGGTCTCCTCTCCACCAATCAGCTGGTGTGTGGTGTGCTGTCTGGCGCAATATGGCTGCTGTTGCATCATCCAGGTGGATGCTGCACACTGGTGGTGGACGAGGAGATTCCCTCCAATGTGTAAAGCGCTTTGAGTGTCTAGAAAAGCGCTATATAAAAGGAATTATTATTATTGTAAGATGGAGTGCAAGTAAAGTGTCCGGTGCATATGGAAAGAGTGTTTCTACAGGTGGTTTGTCAAGCCCACTCACCTGTAGCTCACTCACCAAGCCCAGGCACACTTCAGAACTTTACATTATAGATGTTGTATTAAGACATTTCGAGTTTGATTTTAACCCTTTAACATTAGTACATTTATTAAAATATCACATTTTCCAGTGTGAATAAAAAGTGGGATGACTGTTAAGGGGTTAAACTGCTTAACTTTTGCACATCTAATTAAAAGCCTTTTGATTTGTGTCTATAGTAGGCTGTGTAACTATATGGAAAAATCCAACCTGAAACTACTTTAGTTGAATTTATCTGAAAATAACTGCACTAGAATGTTCATCAGCCAATCAGAACAAAGCATTGAACAGCTTATTGGTATAAGCTTAAATGTCTTCTAATACCTACACATATAGGCAACTAATAGTTTTGTGTCTTGTAGGATGAATTAGCAGAGACTGCACAGCGACTGGAAGAGCGTTTAGAAGCAATGAGGTCCTTGTCTGTCCGTGCACCAGAACCCATTTCAGTGACCAGAGAAAAAGATAAGGAAGTGAAATGGATCAACACATCCAGCTTGACGACACTATTCAGGACTTGCCATCAGTGTGGAGAGCCGGTACTGGAGTTTAAAACGTTAACATCTGGGAGCCTCAGCTGGATTCAGTGGGAATGTTCAAAAGGACACCTCATGTGGCTCTTCCACAACTATAACACCACGTAACACTCAATCAAGCAACTGCACACTATGTATATAGGTTTAGCACATTGTGAATAAGAAAAGATCAGTTTTACTTTGTAATAAATGATCTCTTTATTGGTGTAAGGGAGGTTTGGGATGTTCTACAATTAAAAATAAAAAAAATCTTTGTTCATTGGAAAAGGATTCATTTGGAAAGACGCAAAAGTGTTCTGCTCCAGATGTTCTACTCGCGTTGCACTTGCTTAAATTATTTGAATTACTGATTTCAAACAGCAAAGCACTATTTCACTAGCTACATTTCCATCCACCTATTTTTTTTTTGCATTTCGGATGTGCATTAAAAAAAAAAAAAAAAAAAAAAAAAAAAAAAAAAAAAAAAATCGGCTGGTGGAAACGGGAACATGCTTATAAATTTTTAAAATGCGCATAAAAAAACGTATGTGCATAAGAGAGTAGGATAAACCTTATTTGATAAGAAAAGATGCGCATAGACTGCGATGGAAACACTTTTACTAAACAAATTCCAGCATCCACATAAAAAAAAATTTAAAAAAAAACAAGTCGTGATTTTGTTATAAGAGATCATGTGATGATGAAAATGTGTGTGAATGGACAAACCAGCAGGCTGAGCACACTTTAAAACATCCGAAATGTTGTTTTGGTCATTTTAAAACACCAGTATTAGTGTCATTATATTATTAATTACTTTCAGAATTGTCAAGAGCGCCTGTGCTTCACGTCTTATGGCTTTAAACACCACCACTTGTTCATTGAGTGTCGGCATCATCTTCTGAGGTGCAAGTAATTTATTAAAAAAGGAAAAGATTCATGCAGCTTCTCCTACAACAGCAAATTCCAATTTTACTTTTGATATTTGGCGCCAGTTTATCAGGAAGTGATGATTTTGTTCTCTTTGACTCAGATGGAAACGTTGCTTTATTCGCACGTCTTTTATGCAATATTTCAGTTTTGCACAAAGTTAATTTGCATTTTTGGATGGAAATATAGCTAGTTATATTTAGGAAAACCTTGTTGTGATTTTTACTATTTGTGATTCTAGACCACATAAACAGTCATGAGTGTTTTTCTAAAATTAAGATTCATACAATCAAATGAAAGCTGAATAAATGAATAAATAAATTTCATCAATGTATACTTTATATTTTTGGGGAAGGGGTGTGAAGCCCTGCAGAGTTTAGTTCCAACCCTGCTTCAACACCATTACCTGCAGGTTTCGAACAAGCCTGAAGGACTCAATTAGATTTGATCAGGTGTTTTAATTAGGGTTGGAACTAAACTGTGGGAATTTGCCTATAAACTAGTCCAAATAAAAAGTGCTTACAATGCACATTACCAATCAAAAACTGAGCTCTTATACATTTACAATGCTGTTATACATTTGATACATAATACATGTTTAACTTGAATTATACTGGATTCTAACTGGATTGTAATACGCTTCACAGTGTCAGAGGTTTGGGACTCAAGTATTTAAATGCAGTTGAAGCATTTAAGTTGCAATATTATTGTTGATCATAAGCAGGGCCAAACAGAATCTGTGGACATTTTTTTGCGATTTTTGAGCAGAATTGTGTAAAAAAAATTAAAATAAATGAAATAATAATAAATACATCTATATAAATATAAATAATATAATATATAATAAATATAAAATAATAATAATAAATAAATATCCAATTAGATCCATTTGTTTGGTAAACAAAACAAGTTTCATATAATATATCTACTAAAAAACAGAAAATATTATTTTGTTTTGCAAGCAAATTATATAAACATTTGCATATTAGGTAAAATTACTTGAATATAAAAGCTGAACAAATATATACATTTACACACATTTACAGAAGTAAATAAAGGGGCTAAAAAATCTGCGGATTTCTGCTGTTGAAGGGTATTGTGAAAGAGTGGACACTATAATTAGTCAACGACTCACTTTTCTCCAGATGAAATGGTGATATGAAGTATTTGCATCACTCACCCAATTTGCAGGCCAGCCCAAAGTCGATGATCTTGATGAGCGTCCCGGCGGCGTTCACACAGACGATGTTTTCTGGCTTCAGGTCGAGGTGGACGATGTTTTTCCCATGCATGTACTGGATTCCCTCCAGGATCTGCTGCATGTAGCTCACGCTGCTGGGTTCTGTGTGATCAATTCTCTCATCTACAATCCGCTCAAACAGCTCCCCGCCTGCAATGCTGCAACAAAACACAGGAGACAGGGCTAGATGTTATGCTTTTTGATCATTTGAATTAAGTGTTTGACTCCTCAAGTGCAGGTGAATGAATGAAACATTTCTGTGGCATTTCTGTGTGGAGTTTGCATGTTCTCCCCATGTTGGCGTGGGATTCCTCTGGGTGTTTCAGTTTCCCCTACAAGTACAAAGATGTGCTATAGGTAAATTGTTTAAGCTAAATTGGCCTTAGTGTATGTGTGTGAATGAGAGTGTACGGGTGTTACCCAGTGATGGGTTGCAGCTGGAAGGACATCCGTTGTATAAAACATATGCTGGATAAGTTGGTGGTTCATTCCACTGTGACGACCCCAGATTAATAAAGGGACTAAGCCGAAAATAAAATGAATGAAAGACTAAAATGTTGCATTTCCATGACCTATAATGAACCGAACAGAAATTGACAAGACTTAAAAGTAACTAGCTCGCAACTTAATTAGCTATATTTTGCATTCTGTCAGTGACCGCTTATGATACTACCTAACAGACTAGGCAAAAATCATAATAATAATTATCATAACTAGCAAGCTAACATCACATTTTTTGACCTGTATGACCAGTGGTTAGCTTCAAGCACCTCAAGATCTAAGCTTTTCTGTCTTCTGCTTTAGAAGTAATAATTTTTGTAGCCAAATCTCTTGAAATGTAAACTTATTCTAGAATGTTTGCCTTGGTAAGAAGTACAGCCTGCTGACTGCATCTGAAATATAGCTGGTAGACAAGTGTGGATGTAATGTATTATTATTTTTTATTTATTTAATGCCATGTCAGCAACCAAGGCTATTTTCATAGCAAAATATTTAAATAATAAATATACAATAAAAAAAACAAACGAGTACATAAATTAAATAGAATTTATTATCATGTATTAACGCTAAGAATCTTTACATTTTTCCTGGTGACACTTTGCTAAAAATACCCTTAAGAGAGTTTATTTCATAAAAGTCTTCTGGAATCATTAAAAGCAGGACAGTCCAACCACTATAAATGTATCAGAATATTGATTTGTATTATCATGTACTGTAGGAAATTATTTATTTGAATTATTTTCACATCTGATATTGTATAATTGTAAATGTATACAATACTGTAAAGTTTTTATTTAAAAAATACATATTATTATTATTTTATTTTTATGCATCTATTATTATTTCCATTTTGCTATATTTTTATCCATTTCTGTTGTAATTGTATTCTAATTGTTTGTTAATTCATTTCGGCAGCAAGGTTCAAAAAAAGGGGAAAAAAATTACAATTACCTTGATTGTACAAAATGTTTTGTTAAAGCTTGAGAAAATAAAAATCACAAATAAATGATAAAAAAAATAAATAAAAAATAAAAAGCAGGACAGTCCAGTAGAACCTGTTTTACTGTGAGGAATTGTGCAATACAAGCATTGAGTAGGGTCTTCACCTTTGAGCAAAAAACTATTATTCTGGCATGTCAATACGACATCTAAAAATTGACAAGTGTGGAAAAAGATAATAGCCTAAAAAGCAAAACGACACAATGTGGTCAAAATTACATGAAGTTAGTTTTGAGAAATGGAAATTAAAACGGTAAAATAAATAAATAAATAAACTGTTATCACATGACTTGGACTAAAAGATATAGGATTCCCTGACTTTCAATGTTTGCACTAGATATAAAACTCCACAATATTCTAGAAAGTCCAAACCTGCGTGAACAGTTTCTCCAGTTCAATTAATACAAAATGTTTGCTATTTAAAATGTAAATCAGAAGTTCTAAAATGTAAAGATCTAAAATGCTAATGATCCATTATGTAATGCAAAATGCGCTCATTTACACAAAAAAGGTGCAAGTCAGGTTAAACAATTCTTGTTTTTTTTTGACATTAGAGTATCTTTCAAAAAAACCAACTAACAAAATGTCAATTCTTTTTGTAGAATATAATCTTGCATATAATCAGGCAAATTATATATATATATATAAATAAAAAGTACAGTACGAAAAAAATACAGTTACATCGCCTTCAGTTACTGTCATTCACAGTTGAAGTCAAAATTTTTATTCTTTTCAATTATTTCCCAAATGATGTTATACAGAGCAAGGAAATTTTCACAGTATGTCTGATAATATTTTTTCTTCTGGAGAAAGTCTTATTTGTTTTATTTCAGCTACAATAAAAGCAGTTATTAATCGTTTTAAACCATTTTAAGGTCTTGATTTTGACTAGCCGACAGGTTTTGTGAAATAGCCGACAAAATGTCTGAAATCACAGGCAAATCTGTGCTCGTTCACGTGAGTAACAATCACACAGTGTGAACTATCAAAGACAGAGAATCGCAGATGAGTAGCAGAGACCAATGAGATATTTGGCATGCTAAATATCTGGACTTGTCGGCGATTCAAAATCATGCTGTGTGAAATGTGTTTTGACTGAAAATAACATCGGCTATCACCTACAGCCAATGAGAGAGCAGCATCCACTAGTATGGGTATCTGCAGGCCAGCGGGAGGTTGAGGGAGAAGTAAAAAGGACTTCTTTTCGGTCTATTTGGACCCAAGAAATGGAGGAAAAACCAGTGGATATTTGGCAGGAGCACCCGTGTCTGTTTGACGTGTCATCTGAATTGAGGAGAAATTATTCCCTTCAAAAGCCACGTGAGCAAAATAAGTACATGTTCTACAGCATTAAAGGCTTCTTTCTCATCATGTAGTTAATAACAAAAGATATACTAGATGATCTTGCGTTGTTTCCATGTCACTTCTCACATGCATTTGGTTGTGAGACGTAGTTTGTTGACTAAGACAAAGTTGTCTGTGATTCTTTCTATTATAAAGTCATGCAGTGTGAAAACATCTATGATGCGACTACTTTGAAAATCATGCAGTCTGAACTCGACATGACTTGCCTAATTAACCTAGTTAAACCTTTAAATGTCGCTGAATACTACTTATAAAATATCTAGTCAAATATTATTTACTGTCATCATGACAAAGATAAAAGAAATCAGTTATTAGAAATCAGTTATTAAATCTGTTGTGTTTAGAAATGTCTGAAATATCCATCAAACAGAAATTGGGGAAACAATATACAGGGTGGCTTATAATTTAGGAGGGCTACTTAATGCACTCACTATTCCAGGATCATGACTATCTCCGCCGGGCTGTCGTAAGCAGCGAGACACTGCACCAGCTTCTCATGCTGGAGTTCATTCATCAGCCGGATTTCTCGCCGTGCTGCCATTTTGTCTTTGGAGATTCGAGCGCGGTAAAATTTACCAGCACACACTCGACCAGTGTGCTTATGGGTCATCCTGAACACCTCTCCAAACTTCCCCCTGTGGAGGGAAATGAAGAGGATGAGAGACATTAAAAAAAACAGTAATAATAAATAAATCAAAGCTGTGGATTTGGTTTTCTGAAGAGGCTCACATTCCCAGCTTTTCATGGATGTGATAATGATCTCTGGCTTTATGTGTGGTGTCGGGCACAACCTTCACATATGAGGTCACTTCCTGTTGTGGTTCACCTGTAAAACAACATTGTTGGTTTATTCTTTTGCTTGGGCTACATTGTCTATATATTTGTAACTGTGTAATTTCGATAATTGACACGATGCGGTTTTTAAATTAATGAATGACAATAAAGATTTAGTTATATTCAATTTAAATATAAAAGTTCATCTATAGTTACTGGGGCGACACGGTGGCTCAGTGGTTAGCACTGTCGCCTCGCAGTAAGAAGGTCACTGGTTCGAGTCCCGGCTGTGTCAGTTGGCGTTTCTGTGTGGAGTTTGCATGTTCTCCCCGGGTTGGTGTGGGTTTCCTCCGGGTGCTCCGGTTTCCCCCACAGTCCAAACACATGCGCTATATGGGAATTGAATAAACTAAATTGGCCCTACGAGTGTGAGAATGAGTGTGTATGGGTGTTTCCCAGTACTGGGTTGCAGCTGGAAGGGTATCCGCTGTGTAAAACATATGCTGGAATAGTTGGCGGTTCATTTTGCTGTGGCGAAATAAAGAGACTAAGCCGAAGGAAAATGAATGAATGAATCTACAGTTAGAGCATTACTATTAGGTTATTGAATCAATGTAATCATACGATTTGCATTCAAGCCAACAACTTGCTAAATATGAAAATTACTACAAAATCACTTAAACGAATCAGCAATATGTGATGTATATTTAAATGATTTTAATTGGCTTAAATTTAGATTTAAAATTGTATTCATTACACAAATGGAAAAAAAAAGTAATTTAAATCAACAAAAACTAATCTGTTATTTTTTTATTATATAAACCAATATTAAATGATACATGATCAATAATAATAAAAAAAAAAAGTAAAAGTTTTTAATGTACCTAAAATGTACTTAAAGTACTTAAATCAGTTTGTCAAGCTGATTTTAATTATATTACAATGTAAAAGTGTTTATACTGCATATTCCTAAAAAGCAATTTACAAAAACAACTATTTATATCAAGATATAAATTAATAGATGCAAGGATGTCTCACAAATACATACTTTACATTTATTTTTTATATTCACTTAACTTTTTAAATATTAACTTTAATAAGGCTTCACGGTGGCACAGTGAGTAGCACGATTGCCTCACAGCAAGAAGGTTGCTGGTTCAAGCCCCGAATGGGTCAGTTGGCATTTCTGTGTGGAGTTTGCATGTTCTCCCCGTTTTCTAGTGGGAAACGCAGTCCAAACACAAGCGCTATAGGAGAATTGGATAAGCTAAATTGTCCGTAGTGTATGTGTGTGAATGAGACTGTATGGGTGTTTCCCAGTGATGGGTTGCCGCTGGATAGGCATCCACTGCGTAAAACACATGCTGGATAAGTTGGCGGTTCATTCCGCTGTGGTGACCCCAGATTAATAAAGGGACTAAACCAAAAAAATAATGAAGGAATGAACTTTAAATATAGACTTTATTTATAATAAATTTGCTATATACCCAAATTTATTTAGGTTTTAATGCCATATCAGCATCATTGGCTATATTCATGGCAAAAACATATACTGATAAATACACAATATAATCATATAATCAAATCATTTTCTTAACATACATACTTTCAAACAAACAACAAAAAGAATACAATTATCAACAACATTGAAAAGAGTCATATATTATCTTTTAGTTTGGTTAAGGATAAATATTCTAAAAGTGCTCCAGAAGGCACCTTTTCAAACATTTCACTTAAAATATTTCCAGAATAAAAAAGTTCTCTAATATCATTTAAAAATACACATTCTGTTAAAATATGTTTTATCGTCAAAATTTTCTTACACAAGTCACAAATAGGTTTTTCTTCTCCTTTCAATAAATATGAGTGTGTTAGTCTTGAGTGTCCGATTCTGCATCTCGTATGTACAACCTGGTCATGTCTACTTTCAAAATGGCAATTTTTTCTTTCATTTACAAATGAGTTCACTTCATACAATTTGTACATTCGTCCCATTCCATTTGCCATTTCTCATTAATATACGGATTTAAAACAGGTTTCACATCAGACACAGGAATTTTACATTCAGTTATCTCCAACTGTAAGGCTTCTTTAGCTGCATGCTCGTTTCCAATGAATCCCATATGACCAGGTATCCAGCAGAAAATAACATCAAAGTCTTTAGTCTTTAAAAGGTCCACTTTTTCTATTATGTCAAAAATCATAGGATGATCAGTTTTCATAAATTCAAGCATTTGTAAGCAGGACATGGAATCTGTGCAAATTAAAAACTGGCGTTCTATATACCCAAATTGCCAAACTGCATATTGCTTTTAAAATATATCTAAACCAATATTATACATAAATAAAATTAATTTATTCAAATTTCATTCATTAATTTTCCTTCGGCTTACTCCCTTATTTATCAGGAGTCGCCACAGCGGAATGAACAGCCAACTTATCCAGCATATGCTTTACGCAGTGGATGTCCTTCCAGCTGCAACACAGTACTGGGAAACACCCATACACTCATTCACACACACACTACGGCCAATTTAGTTTATCCAATTCACCTATAGCGCATGTGTTTGGACTGTGTGGGAAACTGGAGGTAACCCACGCCAAGACCCAGTCGGGACTCGAACCAGCGAGTCCTTCTGTGAGGCGACAGTGCTAACCACTGAGCCAGCATGCCTCCCAATTCAAATACAAGTCAAATATTTGTTAAATGTATAAATAAAAAATAATATATACCATATAAATGTCAATATTACACCCATTTTACATTATACAATCAAAATATCAAACGTTTTAATACAAATGTATTTTAAAAACTGTTTTATGTCAACATATATGTTAAAATGTAGGCAATTCACACACAAATAAAATTAAAAAAAATGTTTTTAAACTAACTTATAATTAGGGCCAGACCGAATCTGCGGACATTTTTTGCTAGTTCTGTGCAGAATTTTGTTAAAAATCCGCAGATTTATGCGGAAAGGTTTTAGTTATGATACTCCTAAAATCAAATATATGAAATAAAAAGTAATACCTTTTAACTTTTATTTAATGTTTACAAAGCAAATCCAATTAGATCCACTTTATTTGGTAAACAAAGCAAGTCTCTCGTATAATATCTCTACTAAAAGACAGAAAATATTACTGTACAAACTGTATTATAAATAAATCATATACATATTTTCATATTAGTCGATAATATTACTGAAGTTAACTTAAAAACTGAATAAATATAAATTTACACACATTTACACAAGTAAATAAACAGAATCAGTGATGATCTAAAAATCTGCGGAACTCTGCGTGCGCAAATTTCGTGTGGGCCTACTTATAAATTATAAATATCTTTATAAAAACTTTACAATAATTAATGAACTTTAAATATAGACCTTATGTATAAATTTGCTATATAGTCAAATTGGCACACCATAAAACATCCTTATGAGCCTCATGTATATGTATGAGTTGTAATGGTTTACCTGGAGTGTTCATGGTGATGCAATGGGACTGTTGACTGGGTTCACTGACCGCCGCAGCGTTACAGGCTCTTCTCTGCGGGTCAAGACCAGAGCGCACGTGGTATAAGGTGTTGGGACACTGGTTGGAGAGATCACTCCAGACGCTGCTGGTAGTCCACTCTGTAGCCTGTGATGGCAGATCCTCCGTCAAACCACACCAGGACAGAACCAGAGACAGGGACGCCTGATACACAAGCAGACACGAGGATGATAGAGGATTAGGACAGTCTGAGGAGAGAAAGAAAGAAAGACTTACTGTTAACTGAAAGAATAAAAAACCTTTCCGTGCAACAAGAAAATATAATTCACACTAATAAATAACTCTCCTAAAAAACCAGTGGAAGCTTTCTAACATGGCATTGCTGCTATATCTAACCATCTATCCATATCCATTTAAAACCCATCTATCTACCTACCTACCTATCTACCCATCCATCTACCTGTCTGTCTGTATCCATCCATCGTTCTATATACATCTCCATCCATCTACCCATCTATCAACCTATCAATCCACCTACCTACCTATCTATCCATCCATTTATCCATCTAAATTATTATCAATCACTATACATCCATCGTTCTATATCCATCAACCCATCTACCAACCCATCCATCAACCTATCTATCTGTCTGTCTGTCTTTCTATTCATTACTATCCATCACTATACATCCACCGTTCTATATCCATCTCTATCCATCTACCAACCTATCAATCTATATATCAATCTGTCAATCTATCTATCAACATATCAATCTATCTATCAACATATCAATCTATCTATCGATCTGTCAATCTATCTATCTAAATTATTATCCATCACTATACATCCATCAACTCATCTATCTGTCTGTCTTTCTATTCATTACTATCCATCATTATACATCCATCGTTCTATATCCATCTACCAACCTATCAATCTATCTATCTATCTACCTACCTATCTATCTATCCATCACTATACATCCATCATTATATATCCATCTACCCATCAATCAACCCATCAACCCATCCATTACTATCCATCACTATACATCCATCATTCTATATCCATCCATCCATCGTTCTATATCCATCTGTATCTATCAACCCACCTATCAACCCATTTATCTATCGTTCTATTCATTACTATCCATCACTATACTGTACATCTATCATTCTTTATTTATCCATCATTCTTATCCATCTACCTATCCATCTATCAATCATCAATTACTATCCATCCATTATTCTATATCTATCTATCTATCTATCTATCTATCTATCTATCTATCTATCTATCTATCTATCTATCTATCTATCTATCTATCTATCTATCTACACTGCAAAAAAGCTTTTCTTAGTTAGATTTTTTGTCTTGTTTCTAGTCCAAATAGCTAAAAATTCTTAAATCAAGAAGAATTTTCTAGACAAACAAAACATGTTGTCTTGTTTTAAGAAATAATATGCCAAAAAAGAGAGTTTTTCCTTAAAACAAGCAAAATAATCTGCCAATGGGGTAAGCAAAATAATCTTATGTCAAAAGGGAAAAACAAGATTATTTTCATTTTAGATTCATTTTATATGGTTTCAGTTACTGATAAAAACTCCAGGTTTAGCATTTAGATTGGTTCTCATCTTGTTTATGTGCTCCCCGGTTTCTGATTACCTCATTAATTACTTTCACCTGTGTCTGATTTAGTTTGCTCATGGTATATACAGCCCTGCTTGTGACTTCAAATTCATGTTTGGCTTTCTTTATCAGGGTCTTAAATTTGATTTGCCTGTTGAAGAACACTCAACCTTTTTTGTTTTATAAATTTAAGCTTATTGGAGTAAGTATTAAGCATTAACAAGAGGTTTTTACATTCAATATAGAGAACTGAACATATGAATCTGAAGGAGTAGAAAAAATGTAAAAAATAACTCTGATAGTAAATAAAACTAAAGTCTTTTATGACCAAAAAAAGCATTTAAAAGCGATGCTGACAAGTCAAAATAATAAAAATAGCTGCAATAATCAAAGATATTAAAATACTACTTAGGATAAAGGCCGAGATTATTGAAGCAATTATTAGAAATGCTGGTCAGTAACTTCTTGAACATTTAACTACACGTTGAAACTGGAAACCTAATGCACTCACCTGAACTCTTGTCTGCTGGCGTGTTTGCTGTGACGTCTATAGTGAAACAAACATCAAATTCATCAACTTCAACAGACTGTACATATAGATACTGCAAACAAAACTCCAAACAACTCATCAGTCATGTGACTTCCTCTGATTGGGTAATTAAACATGGCATATCATTGGCTGAGAAGCACAGATGGGGTTAGTGTGATTGGCTAGAGGTATAACGAGACTTTCTAAATGCAGTTTATTAGATCACTTCCAATCCCACGATCTACGCTATATTGGTTTATATTTAGATGGTGTTTACATGACACCGATTTGAGCTCAAAAATTGGATTAGTATTATTATTATTAAATTATACTATAATATTTGAGCTTTTCCAATGATAAATTACTTTTTTTTTACTTCCTTGAATCAATAGTTGAATGTTTAACCTCTGATCTGGGATGTTTTTTCTAGTATATTTTTTAAATAATAAACTGTCTAAACATGAACTTATCTTGATAAACTAGTTTTTTTAGGCCACCTCTGAATTAATTTTTATTTTCCCCAAATATTTGACAGTGATTTAGATGTGATTTTTAACACTGAATATTTTTTTTCTTCTGGAGAGATTTCTTTTCTCTTTGCCATTCAATCATTTTCTTTTCGGCTTAGTCCCTTTATTAATCATGGGTTACCACAGCGGAATGAACCAACAACTTATCCAGCATATGTTTTACGGATGCCAGTTCAGCTGCAGCCCATCACTTAGAAACACCCATACACTCTCATTCACACACATACACTACGGACAATTTAGCTTACCCAATTCACCTATATCGCATGTCTTTTGACTTGTGGGGGAAACCGGAGCACCTGGAGAAAACCCACGATAACACGGAGAGAACATGCAAAGAGAAATGCCAACTGACCCAGCCAGGGCTCAAACCAGCGACCTTCTTGCTGTAATGCGACCTTCTTGCACCACACCACCCTTATCTTTGCCATGATGACAGTAAATAATATTTTACTAGATATTTTTCAAGGTACTAGTATTCAGCTTAGTGACATTTAAAGGCTTAATTAGGTCTTTGTACAACAGTGGTTTGTTTTGTAGACAATCTAAAAAATATATAGTTTAAGGAGGCTAATAATATTGACCTTAAAATAAAAACTGCTTTTATTCTAGCCAAAATAAAACAAACAAAATAAATAAATAAATATATATAAATTATAGGAAATATAGTAAAAATTCCTTGCTCTGTTAAACATCTCTTGAGAAATATTGGGAAAAGAATAAATATTGGACACGGGGGCTATTAACAGCATCATAATAAATGAGAATATTATCTACCACATTCAGTTCTCTTCTCTGTTCTCCTCTGCTCATCTGGAGGCTTCAGCTCAAACCTGAATGTTGAAATGTACTGTAGGTCTTCTTCTGATCCTTTTCAATAAAAGCCATTATTATTATTATTATTATTATTATAATAACAATGTGATTAACCAAGTATGTTTTTCAGAGGTGAATGTCTTCCAGTAGAACGAGAAACCAAGCAGAGAAAAATGGAAGTCTCATTTCAAGAATCTGAAGTTTTTTTTATGGTTTTAGTCAACTACAGACGTTTTGATTGACTGTTTCATGGACAAAATGTCAAGCAATTAAATTATGACACAATAAAACATTAATTCTGCTGTCGTATCAGATAATGTAGTTCCACATTCTTGTATTAAAAAGTCACATATTTTTATCAAGTAAATATGGAACTATCAACAGCGCACTTATGGAGCAGATAAATTTTTTAAATAATTAAAAACATAAATAAATCGCACACACAAAAAGTTTTTCTTCCTTCTAATGTACAATCTATCTTTTTGTATGCATTTGATGTGTCTTATGATTTATTCATTTTTATTGCATTATGATTATTATTGTTTTTCTCCCACTGCAATGCTTAGTCTTCCAACAATGTAGTAAAAGTCTGTCAAAATACTTCATTATGTTATATTACTCCTTATATTAATCTTAAACCATCCCATTAACAAAAAATAATTGTTCACAAAAACAATTTAATTCATTTATTTCTACGAACAAAGCCTGAGCATGCAAATATTTTACAAACTAAAACTAATAATTTCGTTCATTCATTTTCCTTCGGCTTAGTCCCTTGTTTATCATGGATCACCACAGCGGAATGAACCGCCAACTATTCCAGCAAATGTTTTACGCAGTGGATGCCTTTCCAGCTGCAACCCAGCACTGAGAAACACCCTTACACTCTCACATTCACACTCAAACACAACAGCCAATTTAGTTAATCCAATTCACCTATACCGCATGTCTTTGGACTGTGGGGGAAACCGGAGCACCCGGCGGGAACCCATGGAACTTGAACCATGGAACTGGCCCACCCGGAACTTGAACCAGCGACCTTCTTGCTGTGAGGCGACAGTGCTAACCACTGTGCAACCCAAAATAGTTTCAGTTTATTCAAAATATTCCTAGCACGCCTAGAAAAAAATAAAATAAATAAACAACAAGATCAAAGCAGCTATTTAAGAGTTTATTTTCACCTTTATCTGATTTGACAATTTAGGATCTTAAGGACCAAATCTACCACAATAGCCATCTTGGAAATAAACCGATTCACATAGATGCATATATATATATATATATATAAACCCCAGACTGTGACACTCATGATGCACAGTTTGAGCAGTCATGGATTCAGCTTATCACAGACGCTCAAATCATCACACAAATCCAGAGATCTTCTTTCTTGGCTTGCTCTTTTTGTGAAAGGAGACACATTATTAACACCACATAATTCTAAAACATCACATGTGCCTCTATATAGTTTTTTTTGGTGCTTTTCTGTTTTTTTTCCCCTCCCAAATCTGTCTGTTTTTTGCGAATGACAGGTTGTGCTTGATGTCTGGAATGACCGTGAAATATCATTTGACACCGAGCAGCAGCAGGAGGAGGAGGATATGGCGCGAGTGTTTCACACGGGCGTTTCGTGAGCCATTACACACCGTTATTTTGTGACTGGAGACATTTTCTCTCCGGTACTCTTCTCATTTTTTGGCTATTGTGTTTGTGTTAATCATCATCAGAGTTTAATTGCGGTGGACTGCCTTCGTAAGTGTCGCTGAAGATTTTCTTGCCAGATTTCTGCACGTGGTCTTCGTTTCTTTTCTCCAGGGCTTCGATCTGTAAAGACACAATGTAAAATTGCATAGTTTTAATCACTGATTGAATCCTTTCAAGACTAGGATATTTAAAGGAGTCACTTTTATATTGTTTGTCTTTAAATAAAAGATGCAAGTCTTCAAGTGTCTCTAAAATGTGTCTGTGGCTTATAAATTATACTATGTTGTACCTTTATGTTTAGAAGAAAAAGCACACTGTTTTTATAAGTGTCTCTTTAAATGCAAATCAGGGTTCCAGAAGTGGGCGGAGCCTTTATAACTTGTGCCCCAGAAAACCATCTGTTAGGTTTAATCAATGCATAATCATAAGGGAACTTAGTTATTTATATGCATTTTAAAGCATCTATATGCATTATATGTCTCTTCTTAAAACTGAATGCTATAATCGTTAAGTTCTGTAGCTGTTATGTCTGTTACTTATTTGCTATTTGTTCCCTAGTCTTTGTTGTTCATTAGCCTGCTATTTTCTTGATGGTTTGTTGTTCTTGATCTCCTACTATTATTGAAAAGCGACCTTGGGCACTAAAAAGGCGCTATATAAAAGAAGTGTATTATTATTATTATTATTATTATTATTAATTCATCTATATGCATTTCCGGGCAGTTTAAACTGCTATTACAACACATCTGTGTGCACACATTCACCCCCGGTTTCACAAACAATGTTTAAGGCTAGTCAAGATTAAATTGCATGTTTGGAGCTCTCTCAACTCAAAATAACTTGCAGTGAGATGTCTTAAAATATGTCAGTGTCATTTTTTTGTCTCCAGGTGCACACCAGTAATATATTTTTCTAAGGCCATTTTATAAATGTGGCTTAAATAGCCTAATTTAACTAAGGCCTAGTCCTGGCTTAATCTAAGCCCTGTTTGTGAAACTGGGCCTCAAAGTAACAAGCTAAACTAAGCTAGTCATTTGGCGACATTATAGTGGTGACATTATAGACATTATTGCAGTGTTTGTCCAAACATTTTCACATTGCTGATTAGATGCTTTCTGAACTGTTTGCAATTTTTCTTGTCAACAAAGTTACTCAGAGTTATTATAAGGCATTACTTTGCTACAGCAATACACTTTGAATTGTTTGTCTACTTCACAAATATTGTTAAATGAATGAAAAAATACTGTTCATAACACTCAAAACATAGGGGGCGCCCTTGTATGGTCACCAATGAGAACCGGATGTCATTTGGTGGTTATGTTGGTACTGCAGCCAAACAAGAGGTTACTGAAAGCTCATTTTGAGATATAAACATCACAATAGAAATATATATTTTTCCAAATATTTTGGGAAGACTTTATTTTGATGTTCTCTATTGCAGATTTTGTTGACTAAAAGTTGCATTGCAACTACATGCCAATTAATTCTTATTTGAGTATTAGTAGACTGTCTGCTTAATATCCATTGATACTGCTCCTTCAACACATTTAACTGACTAAAAGAAACTTTGCAAGTACATATCAACACTAACCCTACCCTAATCTAACAGTCTACTTATAATCTAACGAGAATTAGTTAGCATGTAGATGCAATGTAACTTAAATTAAACAAAATATGTTAAAGGGACCATCGAAATAAAGTGATACCAATATTTTTATGTTTTATGTCAATTTTAGGTTTTTTAAATACATTATATAATATAATAAAATATACAATTATTGTTTTATAATTTTCCTAAACAAATGCACATAACTTCTGTGTCATTTAACTTTTTAAACTTTTATCACTTCAGCTTCAATGACATCTGTCTTCTTTAAAATGTGACCAAGCTTAAATCTATGCACCAAAGCATTTGATTGGGATTCATTTCAGCTGTACGGGTCTTTTTTTATGTCTCTGTTCAATAAAGCAGGGATGACAGAAAGGGCTAAAATCTTATTGCAAATAACAAACAATGAAGTCCAAACCTGGGCTAAGAAATCAGCCTCATTATCGCTGTTAATCTGCAGTCCGGATACGGTGTTGAAGAGCTCAAACACATTGAAAGCTTCAGCTACACCAGCTTTCTGGAAAAACTGGAGTACAGACAGAGAAGTATTTCATTATTATAAATTCTTTAGAGCTGTCAGCATCTTGTCAATACACTGCAAGATAATTCAGACACTTACTGTGGCCACATTCCTGCAGTCCCGGAAGAGGAACTCAAGACCGTGAGGATGAGTCGGCTCTATAGACTGACTCACATCAATGAACCACACCTGAATGAGTGGGGGAAAATTCATTTTATAGATAATAGACTTTATGCAGTATTTAGATTGGACAAGTTTTATATTATACAAAAAAACTCAATTTATTCAGCATGGATCTATTAAATCAAAACTGCAATGACTTATGTTTAAAAAAAAATTCTTTTCAAATCAATTCTGTCTTTTTAACTTTCTATAGACCACTTCAATGTGGTCATGTCATTGGCCCATGAACATTTCCTGCTTGTTATCAAGCTATTTTATAACTGTAAGAGGCAATTCAATCATAACTTAATGTTAAAACAGCTGCCATAACATTATTTATCAATATGTGGCTCTTTTTGGATTCTCGGAAGCTATAGAAATGAAAAATGTAAAACAGGAAATACGTTGGCACCATTGTTTTTGCTTACATCTGTCAAAATGGTCCATAAGTTAACTACTGGGAAAGAAAAATGGAGTGTACAGTGTCCATGAAAATCTGTAGTTTCAGTATTAGTGATAATAAATGTTTCTTGTCTATTAAATAATAATTTTACATTTATTTATTTTAAAGGATCAATGACACTTAACACTGAAGTAATGATGCTTAAAATTATGCATTTAAGCAATAAATAGTACTTTCAAATAGCTGCTTTCTACAGCAATATATTTTAAACTGTATTGATAGTTTACTGTATTTTTGAAACTTAGGAAAATTTAAAAACATTTTTCATACAAACCTGTCTATCATGCCAGAGCATGTTGTATTCACTCAGATCAGCATGAACCAGGTTACAGTCCTGATACAGACGCTGCATCATCTGAAAGATAAAAACAAGAGGTGAGCAGAAAGAACTGAACTTTTTAGAAGTTGTATTTTACCCCAAAAGAAGATAATAAATAATAATAATAATAATAAAAGATATATAGATATATTTATAAGTGGTGTAACAGATCCTAAATCTCATGGTTTGGATCACATTATGGTCACGGATCGGACCATTTTTAAGATCAGCTAAAAAGGGAAGGAAACAAATGTAATTTGCTTTCCATTTATTACAAAACAGTACTGAAAGAAACTTTTGGTTTTAACAAACAGAACTTAGAAGCTGTAAATTAATAAAAAATAAAATGAAGAAATAATCAGCTGAATACAAATAAATTGTAAAATAATTACTACTGTTGCTGATAACGCTAAATGTAGAAATCTAACATTATAAATTGTACAACCCATATTTATTTTAGTCTCATTTTTAATAAATGATTCAGTTATTGACTCATAAAACTTCCTGTTGAGGTCGCGATCTTTTAATCATAAATCATGCAGCTTACACTGAATGCAATAATGCAGGCTAAACAAGTAATGACAGAAAGCACCTTTAATAACCTAAGAAACCCTCCACATCCCGAATAATCCACCACAACTTCTTTTTTCATCATTATATTTTACAGGAAAGCCTAAGGGCCCCATCATACACCCGGCGCAATAAGGCGCAAGACGTGTTGCTATTTTCAGACCAATGCAACATTAAATTTCCCGTTTTCCGCCACGTTGTTTAAACAGCAAATCCATTTGCGCCACTTTGTGGCCTCATGGGTGTTTTGGTCTAGAAAAGAGGTGTGTTAAGGCACATTGTTGGCGCGTTGCTATTTTGAGGAACTAAAATAGACTCCGCAATAGACCAGCTGAAAGCAGGTCTAAAGTCCAGCGCAGAGTGCGTTAGTTGTGCGCCTCGCTTACACATTGCTTAAAACACGCAGGATGTAGAGCAATACGCAAATATCTTTACAAATGAAAAAGAGTTAAAGGATTAAAATATTTTAAAAATTATTACTTTCTACATAAATAAAAAAACACTGCCTCCATGTCTTCTTCATCTAAGGGGGCTTTTTTAAGTTTGTTCATGACAATTTGCTTTTGTATAATGTTATTATTAGTAATAGTAGTATTTATTATATGCATATTTATATTTGTTTGATTAAAAATAAGCTTAACTTTGTCCACCTGTCAGGTTTTAGACCATATGGGGCAAAGCATGTGTGTTAGGATATAACTCAGACCACACTTCGTTATTATTGTTTATTTATTCGTTTGCTGGAAATTAGAACTGAATTTAGAAATAGTTTTGAAACAAATCTTTGCGCATAACAAACAAAATTAATTATGTAGGCTAATGGATAAAACCCTCAACCCTGTTGGACCATGCACCGCGGCACAGAGCATATTTATCCATTCTTGACCCATTACCATATTTTTCCATGCTTTTGTGCCCTGCGCTTTAGACTTTGCACCAAGATCGTTAAAATAGAGCCCTAAATGCTTTCATACATGTGATTTGATTGATACGAGAGGTGATCTCTCTGTGATCGTTACAAATTTAGGATAAATCTACAAGTAAAAAACAAAAACAAAAAAAAAAGTATTATATATATATATATTGTGATATAAATTGTGAGCCAAGTAGTATTCCAACTTTATAACAATCAAAAAGTAGTATCCGGATGACATACTACTTCTGGTAAGATTTTGAAGTGTGCATCCAATGGACATTTTACTTACCCACCGAAGCCACACAAGAAAATTTATGAATGGGAGTGAAGCAACAAAACTGATGTGAGCAGGTCATGTGATAGTGACAATTGGCGGATGCGGTACGTCCAAATTGCCCTACTACATACTATATAGAACATCCTTAACATAAATATTATCATTACAAAAGTATTGCCAAATCTAGCAGTATGCCATTTTGTCGGTTTAAACTTCTGATATAAAGTTGTGAAATATCTCACGTACATTTAGCACTTGGTAGTACGCGTTCTTCATATCCTCAGAGTTCAGAATGGCATCCTTTAGTTTTGGTGCAGGAACATGGTCCTTCCCGATGAAAGACATCACAAGGATATGCTTCTTCAGAATCACCACCTCCGGGCACGGGATCCCTGCTTTCTTTATCCTACATGCCCATTTGTGAGCACGTGAAGAAAAAGAATGAAAGAAAAACATAAAAATATGAAAATAAAGCAGATTAAACATCACTATAGTATTATGTCATTATCTTAAATTGTCTAAGACATTCAATTTTAGCTTGTTAAATGTGTGAAATATTAATTTTGCATGCTTAAAGGAATGGTTCACAGAAAAATTAAAAATTTAATGTTAATTCGCTCATCCTCAGGCCAACATGTAGGATACTTCTTTTATTCTGTAAAAAATGACATCTTCAACACAAAACAGTGATGACTGGGATTTATATAAGGCGTGTCAAACACAACCAGTACTCCGAGTCAAAAAAAACCCTCAAAAACATTCTGTACAGATAAAACTAAATTAATCCCTATGGCTCCTGATGATGCACTGAAGCAAAACGATCATATGTGCAAGAAACTGAATATTATTTAGAAAATTATTGCCCTTAATCCAGAGTCTTGAGCCAGGCCAGATGAAAACGGTGGCGTTTTTATGCTATTTCTGCGCAGAATTTAGTAAAACATCTAATGATTTATGCAAAATATAATAATAATGGAAATTAAGAGTATAGGAGCTAAAAACTTTTATATAAGGTTTACACATTGCAAATCCAATAAGAACCACTTGTTTGTTAAACAAAGCTACAGTAGGTCTCATATAATACATCCACTAAAAATATGACATTACAAACTGTATTATAAATAAACCATCTAAACCTTTGCATATTATTCAACAATTAACTTAAATAAAGGAAAAGCACACTTTCTGCTACGGTATATTACTTTATTTATTGTAGTTATATTGCTGAATAATATGCACGTTTAGATGGTTTGTTCATGATGCAGTTTGTAAAGTAATTCATTCATTCATTCATTCTCTTTTCGGCTTAGTCCCTTTATTAATCTGGGGTCGCGACAGTGGAATGAACCGGCAATTTATCCAGCACAAGTTTTACGCAGCGGATACCCTTCCAGCCACAACCCAACACTGGGAAACACCCATACACTCTTGCACACACTCACTATAATTCACCTGTACCACATATCTTTGGACTGTGGGAGAAACCGGAGCACCAAGAGGAAACCCACGCCAACACGAGGAGAACAGGCAAACTCCACACAGAAATGCCAACTGACCCAGCTGGGGCTCGAACCAGCGACCTTCTTGCTGTTAGGCGATTGTGCTACCCACTGCGCACCGTGCTGCCCTTGTAAAGTAATATTGAATTATATAATAATAATTTCTAATAATGATATACATTTTTGGCTTTAAGTATTTATTTAGTCTTGCCTGTATATGTTTTATTGACTTTCAAAATGCTGGCAGCCATTCATTTACATTTTATGACTCAAAGACCACGGCTTGAGGCAAAAATCTCTTCTAAAGATTAAAAAAAGTCACGGCCTGATGGAAGTAAATGACGTGAATTATTCTTTTTGAGGGAATTATATCCCTTGGACAGGTTTCATACATATTTTTACTACTAAAATGACTTTTCCAGGACTTTTAAGTAAATTTTAATGACCTAATGTTTCATGTAATGTCTACATCAGGGGTGCTCAACCCTATTCCTGGCGATCGACCTACCTGCAGTTTTCAGTTGCAGCCCTTATCAAACACACCTGCCTGTAATTATCAAGTGCTCCTCACGTTCTAAATAATTGGTTCAGGTGTGTTTGATCAGGGTTGGAGCTGAAATCAGCTGGTAGGTCGATCGCCAGGAACAGGGTTGAGCACCCCTGGTCTACATATATGTGGTAAATAATAAAAAAAAAAAACAAAGCACGTTCAAATTTATCCATTTAGTTTAAATAATTTTTTTTATCTCTATGTAAAATGTATTTAAAAAAAGGCTTACACAGCATTAATAATGTAAAAGGATGTGATTGGCCAAAGATAGAAAATAACAACTAATCTATATTCAAGTAAGCAGAAATTTAAATTTAAATTACTTTTCCATAACTTTTTCTCCTGTTCCAAAACTTTTCCAACTTTTCCCTGATAAACTCTGCTTTAAATGAACATCAATTTCACCTGGTGAGGTTGTGCATCTCCTTCTCAGCCCACAGGCGGATGATTTTGCGAGGATTCAACTTGCTGAAGCGGTCTTTGAAGCGGTAATCATCCTTAATATATTTATCTCTGTTCTTAAACTCATTCAGGGTGGTCTTGAAAACCTTGAGCACACACTCTTCTGGGACAATCTTTTCTTCAAAGCTACAGGAGGCAAAACCAGAGTAACGTAGATTAACAAATACATGCTTGTGCTAAAATGTATGTTGGCAAGTCACTCACACACACACCTTCCTCCATTAGCATGAAACACCACCGACTCTTTTCCTGTGCTGATGCAGCCATTGATGTTCTCCAGTATCCCAGCATTCACCATTTTGTACATAAGCAGTCTGGTCTTGGGGTCTACAGCTTGTTCCTGAGAAAAAAAAAATAGACATTAAATGTACAGTCATAAAATAAGGGCAGTGATTCCTCTAGGATTATTTCCAGCTGTGGCGGCAGGCCTTTTGATCTACCAACTACCTTTGGCGTTATTTCAATGACAAATGGGACGCAGTCGAGATCGGACTTGTGTAATACGAGCATTTTGCATGCGCTAGGATTTCCTCTGTTCGTGCACAACTTCTTGCACGTCCTCAAATATACACTGCTGGAGTGCAATTTAGCGCGTTTACGTAGTGAATTTGTCTCCAACCTTCATTAGATTTGCTAGGAATATTTATGAATGTCTCCAATAGACCTACAGAGCGGCATTAATGCGTCCTGAGGAAAAGTGAAACGGCTATAAACTCCAGCAAGATAAAGTCTTTGTTTGTTGTATGCAGAGCCATAGACCTTTATCTATAAATAAAGTATAATTATGGACACTGTGTTCATCCTAACTAAAAGCTATATGTCGTGTTTGCTGGCCTCACGCGTCATGCAGCTGTCAGTCAGCATGTCACCGTAAAGGGTTAAACAAATGACGCACAGCACTCCTACGGTTACAGAAAGGTTTGCGCTGTTATAATTCACTTACCTTTTAATACGTTTTGGAGCGATTATAACCCGCTATTTAAAAAAAACGACAATGTTTTAAATGAGAAGCTGTAATATGTAGCCGTGGCGGGATGAATTTTGGCGTGGCGCCCCGCCATGGTAGAATGAATGTAGCGGAAACCTTGAAGGGGATACATTTCTTTTCTTCTAGAAGTTGTTCAGTATGAAAATCCTAAACTAAAATAAATATGAAATATGTTTTATATTATATGTCATCTAAAACACTAAAATAAAATAATATTTTCATTGAAAATTGGCTTGTGTTTTTTAGATTATTTATATAGTTTGAGTGTAAAAACCCTAAAATAAAAAAATTCTAATTAAATGAAGAATTTTTTTTCTTCTACAATTTGCTAAATTTGAAAACCTTAAAACAAAATAAGATGAATAATAAAAAAAGGTTTAAGCTCCTTTCATGTATTTGACAAATTTAAGTATAAAATTAAAATAAAAAATAAAGATTTTTTCCTAAAATAAAAAAAACGAATTGACTATAGCTTTTACTTTAAATTACTTCAATACTTTGAGTAAAAAAAAACAACAACAAATAAATAAAAATAAAACAAAAGGTTAGAGTCTACTTATTTCTATCAGAAAATAAAAAGAAACAAAAATAAATTAAATAGTCGAGGTCCTTTGCTAACCCCTTCCCCTCTCTCTGCTCCCAATACTTTCCTGTCTGTAAGCTCCACTGCCTTTTCCAATTAAAGGTGAAAACCCCCTAAAAAAATTATTAAAAAAATAACAATAATAATAAAAAAAAAAGGGTTGGGCTTCTTACATAACATTTCTACCACAGTACACTGTAAAAAACGCAGGGCTCCACACAATGCATTCATTCTGTCCCAACACAAATCAATTAAATAACTTCACAAATTTAAGTGAATTGAACATAAAACATTTAAGTTGTCCTAAAAATAAAATCTCAAGAACCGAGTAGTTTCATTCCATTTTAAACAAGTAGTTTGAACAAGCAGCAAAAATCTTTTTATAAACTGAAATAAAATAAATAAATAAAATAAACAGGTTGGGCTTCTTACTTTTCTTCCACAGTACAGTGTAAAAATGCAGGGCTTCACACAATTCATTCATGTTGTCCCAACACAAATAGATTAAGTTAACTTTAATTCACTTAAATTTGTGAAGTTGTCCCAAAAAAAAAAAAAAAAAAAGTTTTAGCCCATTTAAAATAAATAGTTTGAGCAAGCAGCAAAACTAATTTTTTCAGTATATATATGGAGTGTCTAAAAACAATAATGTTAGACAGACTGGTGTCATAAAGCAAAAAAGCCCCTCACAGCAGTGGAGTGCTCCTTCTTCTCATGGAGTCGAGCGCTGCGGCGCTGCTCTGTCTGACAGTGGCGTTTCAGAGCGTTGTACACCTGGTTGGAGAGTTTCAGGTCCATGCCGATCCCATCGCCCACCTGCACCTCCGGAGCAAACTGAGCACATACATACAGAGATCAAGATGATTACAAGACTATTTATGAGACATTCACTTTGTATTAGGTTTGAACAAGCCTTACATTGTCCATGCGTGCAGTGTTCTTCCGTCCGCAGATCTCCTCGTCATGTTTGGTGGTGATGTTCTTGCCCTTACCAACAAAGCCCTTTTTAGGAGTCGTTGTTGGTTTGACTGAGTAAGTAGATCAGGTTAAAAATGATTAAGTGCTTAGGATGTATTTAAATAGCATTTCATATGCAGCAGAACCAGGCTCACCAGCTCTGTATGGGTCATGGCGAGTGTCCTGCCAGTCCACCTCATCCTCAGAGCTGTCACTGTCCTCATATGGATGGACCATGCGGTAGTTTTCAAAGGATATGGAGACTGAAAATCAAGTGTGAAGCGTTAAAACTTTTCTGGAATTTATTTTAATTGCTAAAATACAGTATATGCAAGTCAGTAAATGGTATGTCTAATCAATTTGAATCATGAAGTCCGTGCAGTTTAATAATAATTTATATATTATAATTTATATTATTATATTTCATATATATATCAAAATTTGTTATATACTCCAAAAATAATTTTGGGATTTTTTGTTGACAGATTGATAAATTGGAAAAATACAAAATTAATTTATAAAAATTGCACATGTAATGAAATTCATCAATAAAAATTTCATAAATAATTTAATTATTTTAATAAATATAAGAGAAATTTAATTGGGATCTTTTCGATTCTTCTACAGTTTTACAGAGTCCGAATACCTATAAAATAAAATAAAATAAAATGAAATAATAAAATAGTCTTGGACTGTTTATGATCCCTGGGTTTAATATTAGGATTTAATATCAACAGTTAAATGACATTTTAGCAATTAAAAATAATGTCTAAAATCATGTAACAAAGTTTAACACTTTATTAACAGTTTAACAAGTAAAGAGGGTCCTTCAAAATAAAAAAGTCCAATAGATGCAAACATGAATTTATTTAAAGTAAATGTCGTGGCTTTACCTTTACAGTCGCCATTAAACTTTTTCTCCTCTATGCGCAGCTGCGTGTCAAACTCACGATCAAACTGCATCTGAAGCATTTGGGCCAGAATCAGGTCGCTGTCCGTGTCTGCTTCAGAAGTGCTGGCTAGGTCCAGCTCAGGGCTGAAACTAATATCAAGCAATACGAACATCAAAATATGTTTCCATTACAAATCATAAAAAACTCGCTTCTCATAAGTTAATATTTTGTCATTTTGTGATGATGCTACCACTGCTGCCTTAGTAATCTGAAACTGAATCATCATCTTAAAGAAAGCAAAGTTTCAGGTGGATAAACCATATATTATCATTGTTGTTATTGTTTTTAAAAGAAATCTATTATTAAGGACAATAACTAGAGAGATGACCATAAATGTATTTTTCTAAAAATCGTTTTGAAGGTAAAACAGACAGACAGAGTACAGACCACAGCTATAATGTTAAAAATGACTCTCAGAATTAGTTTTTCTCTAGCTAATATAAGCAATAAAACAAAGAGTCAATCAGAATCCATTGAATTATAAAGGTCTGGTGCTATTTAAAGTTACAGATGACATTGTAGAGATGCACAATGCTTGATGTTAAGGCCTCTTTTCAATGATTATTGTAATGGCTATTTAGGAAACAACTATAATTATATCCCGAGAAATAATAATAAAAATACATGGACGCCATCTAAGCCAGGCAAGAAAATTGAAGTATAAAAATAAAAGTACCTCCGATATCTAGTATAGTTTTGGCACCTATGTGTTGCCTTCTTTTGAGACAAGATAGTGCTTAAGAAATAATATAGAGAATTAAATCTGTAAAATAACAGAAAACGTACTGACAGTTTGTTACCAGGTTTGTGTTCCATAATTTACAACACAAGCAAAGACAATATATCACTTCAAACTGTTACAAATGCCAGCAAGAGTCACTTTTCAAACATTTCAACAGTAAAAGCTTTTGGAGGAATAGTCAAGGTCCCATAATGCAATTCAAAAGCATATATTAAGTGGGAAAAACAAATCCCCAAAGAGGGAAAACTGTTTATTTACAAATATTTTCACACTGATTGGTCACACAAGCTGGATTTATTAGTCTGACGTGTGAGAAATGAGGACACTGAGGACATCTGCTGGTTAAAAGAGGGTAATGCCACAAATAAAAGCATTGACTAAAACTGAACCGGGTCTGATCTATCAAACTTACATTAAAAGTTAACCTTCCAAAAAAGTGAACGTACAGCAGAATAAATTAAATGTATGTATTAATAATTATGGCTCACACGATGGGTTAAAGTGGTTCATTTAAGTCAATATTTAAGTAAAATATTTTTACTTAAAGTTTACTTACAGCTGCACAAATTCTACCATCAAGTTTGTTTTTATCAGTGCTAGGCTAAGACTAAATCACATCCAAAATAGAAGTTAGTTTTGGCATGTTTTGATATGCGTGTGCATTACATATATGTGATACACACACACATAGAAACAAAACAATTTAGTTAGACAGATAATTAAATTTGTATATAATTTGTATCATAAACCAATATATTTTATATCTAAATATAAATAAACATTTTCTCAAATATATGCATGCCTGTGTGTATTTATATATATATATACACATAATAAATACACTTAAATGATGTCAAAACAAACTTTTATTCATTTTTTATAGATCGCAGTTTTTATTTGGGAAGTGACCCAAGCACATTTCTGCTCCTGTTTTGTGCTTGCACCACATTTATAAATGAAGCATTACCGTTTCTTGATGTGAACACAAATATAGTTATCGTTACATGTTAATTTATAGTTATCATCTTTGGTGAGAACGGCCCTAAAGCCTGTAATAGTTTGATATGGAGGATTGAGACTCACTCTGGGCACTGTGATAAAGCACTGCCCTCCTCATCCAGCTGTCGGGCCAGTTGCTCACTCATTACATCAGTCAGAGAGCAGGGTGCAGGGGCCAGTGCAGGAGCGCCCCAGGGGCTCTGGGAAAACAACAAAATAATCATAGACATACATGAATTATGAACACAGTCCTATCATGTGTACATGAATTGCAGTTACAGGGTTTCTGGTGGTTTCACCAAGTCAAATTTAAAACTTCAATGTGTTTTTATGAATTAAATTTCAACCTCATGCAGGGCTAAACACTAATGATGTTTTTCTAGATAAGAGAAGATTTTTACCTGGCAAATTTATTTAAAAAAAAAAAAATCAAATTTTCTTATTTCTTAGCCATATATTTTAAATTATGTGCCAAAATAAGCAACCTCTAGCTACATACATACACTTTTTTCAGCATAACTTTTCTTTTCTTTATATAAAAAAAAAAAGGAGACAATTTTTTTAAAACAGCCTGTACAGGTTAGTGTCCTCACCAGGTAGCTTTTTTTTTTTTTAATAGGATGTAAGGAATATAATTAATCCATATTGGTAAATGTTGGTGATTAGATAGGTGTTGGCTCGACTGGGTAGCTTTACATGGGCATAGTAAAATTAAGACTTTAAAACGATCTAAGATCTACAACATGTCAGTGAACTTAAGGCTTTAAAGCCTAAAACTAAAGAACACCCTCAGTTAAAGAGAACCCCCTCACTCCCCAAATGCTAATTTAGTCATTGTATGTTGGTCCAAACTTTAAGTGTAAAAATAAAATAAATTTAAATGTTGGTAAACAAACAAGGTGTAAAAGTTAAATATAAATAAAAAGCTATATAAATATATATTTTTTTACTTTTAAATTAAATATAAAAAATTAAATTTATATTTTACATATCAATGTTTAATTTTTATGAATCACATTAAATGTCTACTTTAAAGTTTCAAATGTTTTTTTGTAAAAGTGAAACGTTACAAGTGAAGCATTGTTAAATCATCATTCAGACTTAAATATATTTATGCAAACATTAAATAACTTGCTTCACTTCTATTTATTCTGTACATATTAAAATGTATAATAAGGGACAATATTAAATCATACATATATTTTAAATAATTATATATATTAATAAATTATAACATTTAAAAATAAAAATAACTAACAACTAATGAGTATTTTGGGGGAAAATCCTATTTGACATATCATATTTTTATTTATATGAATTATAATAAACGTCTACTTTAAAGTCTCAACTGTATTTTTTTTTGTGAAAGTGAAATTACATGTGTAAAGCATTGTTAAATCGTCATTATATTTATATAAACATTAAATAACTTTGTTTCTATTCATTCTGTATTTATTAAAATGTATAAGGGACCATATTAAATCATATCATGTTTAAATAAATAAATAAAAATGATTAAGTAATAACAACTAACTAACAATTAATGAGTTTTTAAGAGCCAAATACTGATCAACCAAAACCAATGTGGAACAAAGAATTTTTGAATAGATTTTAAATACTATATAACTAAATACAATTCCTTTGAGTCCTGGTGAAAAAAATGCATGAGGGTGAATAAATGATCACTGAATTTTATAATCCATTTTATAACTGGTCAATCTACATTAAGTCAAGTTAGGAAAACTTATTTAATACACGTCAACAGGGTGATAGGAAACCAATGTAAATTCTTAAACAGTAATGTTATTAACAAAAACTAAAATGAAACTTAAAACTAACTTTTGGCAACAGAAATTAAGCTAAAATTAAAAAAAACAGCAAGTATTTTTTTATACGAAAAAAATATATAATACATTAGAAATACACTTTAAAGAATACATCGATAAAATAGAAATTACATAAGTGTAACAAATTATTTATATTACTTATTAAAATTATTAATTATTATTACAAAATGATTCAATTACAATATAAATCGTAAATGATTAAATGTAGATTATTGTAGTCTTTACAAAAAAAAATTGCTAAAAAAAGATAAGTAAACATAAGTTAATTAAAAACACGTCAGCTCCAAATAATAATATATAATAATAACGTATAAACAACATTAAAACAACCGTGTAACGTTAGTTCCCTAAAAATCTAGAGCGTTTAAATCCACATGCCAAAGCTGACCTCGCCCAACAATATTTACACATCGTTAAAACTATTTTACTGTACATTCAAATACATTCTGACTGGGTAAAGTTCGGAAAAAACCCTGGTAACCCAGAGTTGAGTCATGTTATGAGTCATGTTATTCAGGTTTACTCTCATTACTCACTCGCCTGTATAATGGTTGACAGGCCCTGAACTAAACCAACCCATATTCTCAAGATATATTTCGACTATCAAAAAACAAAAACTTTAAAATTAAGTGTTTAAAATGTTAGGAAACCTCACCTTGGTTTCTTTTGTAGATACTTCAAGTTGGTCCATGTTGTTTGACAGAAGGTTTTTAGGATTGTAACTGACGGTTGCTATGCTTTCTTCGAGTAGATTTTTTTGAGTAAAACTCGTGTAGGTTTTCTTTAATATCGACTTTAAACTTTAATGTAACAAAATGTAAGACTATGTTTGACCAAAACCGCTAAAACGTGGCTTAAAACGACAAGTTAATTCGTTACCGACTGTGTGTCAGATAAAAATAGATATGAGAGACAACGGAGACAAGCTACAAAGGCCGGTGGGAGGAACTACCCGTTACGACGTAATGGCTGTTTTCAAAATAAAAGTCACATGCAAATGATGCAAACACATGCAAATACGGTGATTTCTTTTGGAGATGTAAAGAAAACGAACATGAAAAATCTTACTTTATGATATTATGAAAATAAAACAGCATTTCTCGATTATTAATAACCAATTAATAAAATGATACCCTTAATTCCTTACCTGTGTCATTCATATGTCCACTAAGGCTTTTTTTTTTTATCAAGTCTGGACTCTTTACTTGGATTTTATTGATGTTTCTTAAAGCTGCATTTTGAGTTAGGGTATGTCATAATTTAATTTATATATATTTTTATTATTATTGCTATTATGTATTTATTATAATTTTATTATTTGTGTGTGTGTGTGTGTGTGTGTGTGTATAGTCTGTTGTTTTGTTTCAATTTGTTTTGTGATTAATAGTTAAAATTTTAATAAAAGATGCAATAAACAAATACCCAATTTATAATGTTTATTATTGTTTGTATATTTTATACTTTTATTAAAATATTTTCAACATATAAACTATGGAGGACGAAACCTGCAAAAACAATAAATAAATAAATACATAAATATATAAATAAATGTGTAAATAAATACATAAATTCCTGCATAAATAAAACATTAAATAAATAAATATGCAAATTAATAAATGTAAATAAATCTACAAATTCCTGCATACAAAATATTTAAATAAATAATAGCGTGGGTATGGAGGACAAAACCTGCAAAAACAATAAATAAGTAAATATGCAAATAAATGAATAAATAAATGTATAAACAAATCTACAAATTCCTGCATAAATCAATAAGTAATTAATTAATAGTGGTTTGAAAGGGGGGAAAATCTACTTTTAGTTTAGCATATTCTTATTCCCCCAACATCCGTGTAATTTATTTAATTATTAATCTGCCCGCATTATTAATATATTTATTTATGCAGGAATTTGTGGATTTTTATATACATTTATTTAATTATTACCATATTTACTTATTTATTGTTTTATTTATGCAGGAATTTGAGTGTGTATTTATTAATTCATTTATTTATTTGCGTATTTATTCATTTATTGTTTTATTTATGCAGGAATTTGAGTGTGTATTTATTCATTTGTTGTTTTATTTATGTAGGAATTTGAGTGTGTATTTATTCATTTATTTGCGTATTTATTTATTTATTATTGTTTTATGTAGGAATTTGAGTGTGTATTTATTCATTTATTTATTTATTTATTTGCGTATTTATTTATTTATTTATTGTTTCATTTATGTAGGAATTTGAGTGTGTATTTATTCATTTATTTATTTATTTGCGTATTTATTTATTTATTTATTGTTTTATTTATGTAGGAATTTGAGTGTGTATTTATTCATTTATTTATTTATTTGCGTATTTATTCATTTATTGTTTTATTTATGCAGAAATTTGAGTGTGTATTTATTCATTTGTTGTTTTATTTATGTAGGAATTTGAGTGTGTATTTATTCATTTATTTGCGTATTTATTTATTTATTATTGTTTTATGTAGGAATTTGAGTGTGTATTTATTCATTTATTTATTTATTTATTTGCGTATTTATTTATTTATTTATTGTTTCATTTATGTAGGAATTTGAGTGTGTATTTATTCATTTATTTATTTATTTGCGTATTTATTTATTTATTTATTGTTTTATTTATGTAGGAATTTGAGTGTGTATTTATTCATTTATTTATTTATTTGCGTATTTATTCATTTATTGTTTTATTTATGCAGAAATTTGAGTGTGTATTTATTCATTTATTTATTCATTTATTTGTGTATTTATTTATTTATTTATTTATTGTTTATGTAGGAATTTGAGTGTGTATTTATTCATTTATTTATTCATTTATTTATTTGCGTATATATTTATTTATTTATTGTTTCATTTATGTAGGAATTTGAGTGTGTATTTATTCATTTATTTATTTATTTGCGTATTTATTTACTTATTTATTGTTTTATTTATGCAGGAATTTAAGTGTGTATTTATTCATTTATTTATTTATTTGCGTATTTATTCATTTATTGTTTTATTTATGCAGGAATTTGAGTGTGTATTTATTCATTTATTTATTTATTTATTTATTTATTTATTTATTTATCTGCATATTTATTCATTTATTGTTTTATTTATGCAGGAATTTGTGTATTTATTTATTCATTCATTTATTTATTTGCATATTTATTTACTGTTTTTGCAGGTTTCGTTCCACCATACTTAAATGATTATAGTAGTATTTAAGTGACTTAAAAAGTAAGTAAAGGCCTTACTTAGTTAGTTTTTAAGTAAAGTAATGTGAAAGTATGTTGTTGATTTTGCTTTTATTTTTAAGGATAAGGTTAAAAATAATAAGGCTGAAAAGTTGTTAGAGTATTAAAAGTAGTGATTCAAATTAAATAATTTTTAAATTAATGTTTTATTCTGCATTTAATTGGTTTTACTCTACTGCACAACACTAATCAGCAGAGATTTAATAAAAATATTATGTAAATAGTCTATACATATAATAAATAATATAATTATCACCTAATTTATTAAAATTGAATAATTAGAACTATTTAAATGATAATATAAATTCATTTATAAATTACTCAGTTTATAAAACGTATCACATACAATAATAGTAATAATAATATCAATTCTAGAAGATTTGAGTGAAATTTAATTAATTAATTAATCAATCAACTGACTCATTAATTGTTATCATTAATAAGCTCCTCAAAATGTTTTTCAAAGATATCCAGACTTTTATTGGTTGAAAATGTGCTACGTGTCAAAGTAGGCGTGACCAGCAGAGCAGCGGAAGTCCAGCTGAGATGTCAGAGAGAGAAGAGCATCAGGGCAGCTGCAGGGGAATAAAGTTTCTGATGTTTTCAGTCCAATGAATGTCGCTCGAGTGATTCTCGCGCTAATATTCTGCACCTTTTTCACAGCGTCTTACTTCACTAATAAGGTAATTTAACTTAAATACACTTCACACCACGCCTGTGTGTTTCCCTTGTAGTTTTTTGTACTGCATCTGAATTTCCTGTCATAAATATTAACGTAGTTATGTAGTCAAACAAATACAACTGTTATTTGTTTTACAGTATGTCCTGTCTATCTTAAAGTTTACATTTCCGACTATATTTCAAGGGTATGTAAATGTATTCATAACGTCACCCCTCGTTTGTATTTACAGTTCCTCATTTACATATTTAAATATTCATGTGCCAATTAACTCTGTACAGGTGGCAGACCTCCACTGGGGCTCTTTTGCTTCTAGTTACGTGGAAACTAGGCTGGGTTGAAATCAATGGCTTCTCCAGGTCACTAATTATGCATTTATATTACAAATGAATGATTATATGATATATGTTTATTAATATTTGTACTCTTGCTGCATTTGTTATTTAGATCTGCAGCTTTTTCACAGCTTCCTGCGGCCTTTTTATTTATCGGAAACATTTATGCGGGGTCCAAAGCGCTGTCACTTTTGGTAGGTGTAAAAAAAGCCTTTGTTTCTGCTTATGTTTAGATATTTTTATATATTTTTCTCTTTTTTTTCAGCCCATTCCCTTTTTCTTCGTGTTGCAAAATGCTTCAGAGGTCTTTGTGTTTCTCATGATAACAGTAACTCACAGAAAAGTAAGTATATGCAGTCAAAATCATATGTAAATACATTCAGGGTGCGAATTATGGAGGGTTTGGGGGGGTCGGACCCCCCTAATTAACCATTGATCCCCCCTGAAGGACCCCAAAATGTGTTGGGGGTCAACTCTTTAAACAGCGGAAAATAGCTCACATTGATCTGTATCTTAAATAATAACATTAACAATAAAAATAACGAACTAAATCTAGCATAAATCTATGTTTGACCACCCCTATAACGGTTCATACCATTGTGAATGCATGATCGCGCCCAGTTGCCTCATTATGAAGGAAAATACTCAGTCGGCAGGCTGAATCTAGAATCTGAACACCAGCAGATCTAGCCTATAGACAGATACCGTAAGTGTTCGAAAGCACTTTTCTTGAAAAAAAAAGGTAATTTTAATCTACATATAGCCTAAACTCATATCTAATTTAAAATGCACCTGGAAAGTGCGTGAAAAGTCCTTAGATTTGACCCATAGGAGGTTACCGTATAGGTCAGAATCAGCTTATTACCCCTCAATATCCACATCCACAGCCGTATCACCCTGCAGCCCAAGACCGGTTACTCACTGAAGCTAAGCAGGGCTGAGCCTGGTTAGTACCTGGATGGGAGACCACATGGGAAAACTAGGTTGCTGTTGGAAGTGATGTTAGAAAGGCCAGCAGGGGGCGCTCAACCTGTGGTCTGCGTGAGTCCTATTCATTCATTCATTCATTTTCTTGTCGGCTTTGTCCCTTGCGGGGTCGCCACAGTGGAATGAACCACCAACTTATCCAGCACGATTTTACGCAGCGGATGCCCTTCCTGCCGCAACCCATCTCTGGGAATTTCCACACACACACATTCACACTCATACACTACGGACAATTTTAGCTTACCCAATTCACCTGTACTGCATGTCTTTGGACTGTGGGGGAAACCGGAGCACCCGGAGGAAACCCACACGAACGCAGGGAGAACATGCAAACTCCACACAGAAACGCCAACTGACCCAGCCCAGCCGAGGTTCGAACCTGCGACCCAGCGACGTTCTTGCTGTGAGGCAACAGCACTACCTACTGCACCACTGCGTTGCCCTGCGTGAGTCCTAATGCCCCAGTAAAAGTGACACTACACTGTCAGTGGGCGCCGTCTTTCGGATGAGACGTTAAACCGAGGTCCTGACTCTCTGTGGTCATTAAAAATCCCATGGCACTTCTCGTAAAGAGTAGGGGTGTAACCCCGGTGTCCTGGCCAAAGTTCCTCAATCGGCACTTACACATCATGGCATCTTAATAATCCCCATCTACTGAATTGGCTCTATCACTGTCTCTTGACTCCACCAATAGCTGGTGTGTGGTGAGCGCACTGGCGCCGTTGTCCTGTGGCTGCCGTCGCATCATCCAAGTGGATGCTACACACTGGTGGTGGTGTGGAGAGACTCCCCTCATGATTGTGAAGCGCTTTGGGTGTATGGCCATACACAATAAATGCGCTATATAAATATACATTACATTACAATACACAGAATACTTAAATAAGTTTGATACCCAATAAGATGTAATTGAATTAAAAATATGAATTTGGTTCACTGAAGCATGCATATTTATTTACACAAACTACCGAAAATAGCTGACTCCCCCTATAGTCAATGTATAATTCTCACCCTGAATACATTAATAAATAAAGTAAAATAAGCTATCTAACTGAATAGATGCAACGGATCAGATTCTTCCTGGCTTAGTTTTAAATATACACATTTTTCAAATAAAAAAATCTATTTATCAAGGTTCATATCAAATAAAAATTCAGTGCTTTTTCATGATATTCTTATACTTGCTCAGATTTCAGTGCAACCATTAAATTTTCTTATTTATATCGTTCAGAAACCGCCATGGATGAAATTATTAAGGTATGTTTCTTTCAAACAAATATTGAAGTAAAACAAAGTAAGAAGGACTAAAGTACAGATGTTATTATGTTGTTTCTAGTGTGTGTTTGCTGCTGGGATCTGCTACAGGCCTTATTCTGTACAATCCTCGGGTACGTTCACTCTCAAATACATACAATTAACCCTTTATTTGTTTTGTTTTTTACCAAGAATTTTATTTATTAAGTCATAGAAGTTAAAAACTTTTGGAATAACTCCCAGTAACACTCCAGGGGTTTTCCATATGATTTAATTAGTTTGAAAATTTGTAAAAAGCAATATGCTCCCAAATCACACCCCTAAACATACCGCTCATTGAGAAAATTGAGAAAATTGTTCTAAAAAAAATTATATGCATTAGTTACTAAATCAAAAATGTAAGAATTGCTATGAATATTCATTGGCTCCATTACATAATCCATGAATTTGGACTAAAGACGTGTTTTTGATTTTTGCACTCAGTAATGTCAGCTCACACATATTTATTTGTGACTTGTGTAAGAATATTTTGACAATAAAGCATATTTTAATAGAATCTATATATTTTTAAATGATATTAGAGAATGTTTTATTCACAAAATATTTTAAGGGAAATGTTTAAAATGGTGTCTTTTAGAGTATTTATCATTGATCAAATTTAAACTACTTGTATGGCTTTTTATTAGTGTTGTTGTTGTTGTTATTTGTACATTTCTTTTTGGGCTGCACGATATTGGAAAAATCTGACATTACGATATTTTGTTTTTGCTGATATATGTATTGCGATATGAATATAATTTGGTGATTTGAATAGCTCTATTTGGAAAGATTTCATTCATTTAAATTGACTGGGATGATCAAGTCTTTTTCTGTGCAGTGCATCTGCATAAAATATAATAAATTACAAGCATATATAAATACGACAATGCTTTATGTTTTTCTGGGAGTCTAACAGTATTCAAATAAAATAATTGAACAATCAAGTGTAAAATAACATGGCCATCATCATTGCATAATAATTTTATACAATACTATTTTTTTTATTATTATTTTTTAGGGGTTTTCACCTTTATTGTATAGGACAGTAGAGAGTATTGACAGGAAAGTATGGGGAGCAGAGAGAGGGGAAGGATCGGCATAGGGCTGCGAGGTGGGAATTGAACTCTGGTCGCCGTGAGCACCGGAGTGCATGTGTCGACGCACTAACCACTATACCACTGGCGCTGATCAATACTATTTTAATAATAATAATATAAAAAAATCCTTAATGAATAATCTAATCCTGCGATGTAACTATTGCCAATACACAGATTTCTATATTGATGCTCAATTGATGTATTGTGCAGCCCTAATTTCTTCATACAATGAATGATTAAGTGTAAGGTCAACCCAGTTGGCCCAATGAAGGTGTCTGCTGGTGGATGAAGGTTCACTGCCTGTTCGGTCTTTCCAGTGTACAATGTTGATTTACTTCAAATTTAACTCATATCTCACTCCAATTTGAATATGAGGTGGTTTAGAATATTAATATATTCATCTTTTGTTTTATCTGGCTCCAATCATAAAACATTCAGAAGATTATATCACTTTATAATTTAGTTAAATGTTTGAACCTTTTGTCTTCACTCGTAACTATTACATTTGTTCATTCGGGTGCTCATGTAGCTCAGAGGAATCGCCCCGGCCGATGGCGTCCCTCACGGTCACACTCTTGTCAGTCGTGATTATTAAACAGAGGTAATTCAATAATAGTTTTAGATGGCCGCTCCCATGCTTGCTCATTCTAAAGTATTTTTGATTAGTCCCGCTTAGATGTACACCCCTGAGTAAAGACAATATCATTTCTAATCTGAGGTTACGGCCATTATTATAAATGTAACCGACTACTGTACTCTATAATAATTTTAGTTTAGCCAAGCCCTTGGTTTCCCATGTATATACTTAATTTAGAATAATATAACTTTCAAACAGGGGTCATGGACCCTATCTAGGTTAGTCATGCAACTCCTTGTTGACCTAGACAGAAGTTAACGCCCTTTCCACCTAAGTACACTTGAATCAATATCAAGAGTCAGTCGGATTCCTAAAATACAGTTAGTGTGCCCAATGCTCCATCTCAACTGGATTTTAGTCCGTCTACTGACCTGACACAGGAAGTGCGGAAACAAGGATACAGCGTAATCTACTAGAATAAATAGTTACAGAGTAAGCAAAATATGTTCAGACATAACAATTTAATAGCAGGTAAATATGTATTATGCCAATGATTCAGTCAATTCATAAACGATCAATACAAAACATCAATTTATCAAAGATAAATCCAAGATTAAAAGATGCATACCTGACTTCAAAATATATGGAGCATGAAGCTCCACACTATGGGCTAATCTGTTACAGAATCGCGCCGAACATTTAGAAAC